>JAUCBN010000059.1:1257500-2507500 GCA_035048815.1 Abelmoschus esculentus
ACGGCGAGACCGTATTTTCTAAAGAATGGACCGTATCCTCCGCCGCTTAAGTATCCACCAAGACCGACGGAATGGCAAGAAGCCGCCGGAAAAGCAAGCGTTTTACTCTTCTCATAAATCTTATAATAAAGTTCACCGACTGTTATTCCGGATTGAACCCATGCAACGCGGTTTTTGACGTCAATATCAACCGATCGGAGATTAACCATATCGATAAGAACAAACGGAGCTTGAGAAACATACGAAAGACCCTCGAAATCATGGCCGCCGCTACGAGTTCTGATCTCCAACCCATTACTTTTCGAACACCGAACCGCCGCTTGGATATGGGACGCACGGGTGGGCGTAACGATGATCAAAGGCTTCGGGGTAGCCTTTGCGTCGAACCGGAGATTCTGAATCGCAGATTCCAAGATCGACGAATAAGATCGGCTGCTTTGTGAGTAAACGACTTGAGAAATGGAAGCTGAATCGTTCGACTGGAGTGAAAGGCAACTGAGGAACTGTTGGTACGGCTGATCTACGGCGGTGCTCAGGGCTGAAATCGCCAAGACAATGGCGAAAACGAAGGGAAAAGTGAACTTCATTGTTGTAGGGATGGGAAAACAGCGGTGGGAGCTTATCCTATTTATACTGCAAATAAATTACTACCAAATATATTACCATAATTAATGTCAAGATTTTTTCCTATAAATATCTAATCCAGAATTTACTTTTAAAATTTTAACATTAATGCTTTAATTGTTTCTATAATTATACGAAAATAAATGATTTAAAAGGAAAGTAAATACAACTAATTATATTAAATTAAATCAGATATTTTTTTACCTTATTTATAGAATTAACTAATTAAAAATATTTATTTAATATATTTTTTTATTTTATTTTTTAAAATTTCGATAAAAATTGTTTTTAAAACTTAATTTATAATAAATATTAATAAATATTTCATGGATAAAAAATGAAGTGAAAAAATAATTAAGTGGGTGTTTTTGATTGGTTGGTCCATGTATGATGTGGCGTGAATGATCCATGATATAACTTCTCGAGTTTATCGGTTATAGAAATTTAATTTGATTTGGATATGTATTTGAACTTGATTCGATTTGAATTAATTATTTTATATATTTTTTTAAATAATCTAAAGGTGATTATATGATTATATATATTTATATATTTTTTAATTCTTTGATAATATTTTGCGAACAAAGCAGATTGAACTCGAGTCTTTTAGGATAAACATCTTTTTTTCTATTGAGATCACTTTGTTGAGTTCATCCATTATAATTTTAATTTATAGGAAAATATTATACGAAAAATAAAATATTCAAATATTTTTATTCGTATATTTTTTATTCGAATTTTTTTCCCATATTTTTATTCATATATTTTTTATTTGAATATTTTTATTTGAATAATTATTATACGAATATTTTTATTCGTATATTTTTTATTCTAATATTTTATTAATATATTTAATATCAAGTATTTTTATATTTTTTATTAAAATTATATTTGAACCCCTTAAACTATATTTACTCTATTCTATTTTCTCAAAAGTTATATTTTAAATACGTTACGTTACAATTATGATTCATGAATGAAAGGCTAGTTCAATAGTTAACATGCATGTTCTTTAACCCTGGTTCAAACTCCTTCTAACTCAAATTTTTTATTTTATTTCTTCCTTTCTTTCTTTCCGATAGGTAGCGAAATAAATTAAAATATATTAATTTAAAAGTTGAATGACCTAATTGACGTGTTCTTTAATTAGGTGGCCAAAATAAATATCTTATTTTTTAATAGAAGTAACCAGTTAACCTATTTTCAATAGATTTCTTATTTTAATCCAATGGTTAGAAATGATGGGCTATCACTCGACGGCCATCATCAATTGGCCGGTTTTTAGCCTTTCCCCAATCTTAATTCCTATTTTTTTTGGTTTTTATAGAACCAGTTTGAAATCCCAATATGGAAAGAAACACGTGGCACCAAATTATTAGTGATCACTTTAAGAACCTACTCCTCCATGCACCATATCATTCCTCCTTCCCGCAAACTGGTAATTTGTCAAAGCTCCGACTCTACGCACTGTATAAAATTCTAAAACCCTCTCCCGTAAGAGATTCGGCATTTTGTTCTTTGCTTGCAGCGTTGAAAAGATTGAAAATGGCCGCTGCCTTCTTTAGGAGACTCTCCACAGCTGCCCCTGCTGCTTTAAACAATGCATTTGTTGGTCAACCCAAGTCGGGTTTTGCTGGATTTCGCTTCGCAGCCATCGCCGCCGTTGCTGGTGGTATAGGCACTTACTATTTCTCCGATTCAAATTTGGTGAGTTTCTTTTCTTTGGAAATTACAATCTGGGTTTTGTTTCTCTTGATCTTTGTTACATTGCGGGATGATTGAAAATCGAAGGGATTTTGATTATAGAAGTGGGTTTACTTGTGCTTGCATTTAGATGTAATATTGAAATGGTGAAATGTAGAGGTAGGATTTTTTTTTGAGTTGTATCATGTATGCTATGGAGGTTTTGATGTAGAAATGAATACTGGGTGTTGATTCTTATTATGAGCTTTGAATTTTCAATCAGGAAAGGCTGCATCTTGGTGTTTCAAGTGTTACATAGTTCATAGTATTAAATTGTGGTTGATGCTGCTGTCGCGGTCTGATTTTTCTCAAAAAAATAACTACGATTTTAAATGTGGTTTGTGGTGTTGCAGCAACCTCCAAAACTGTTACGATGCATTGCGTCCACAATTTAATACTGACGTAGGTGTTTGGTTTATGTGATGAAATTTGATGTTTAAAAGCTGACTGATTTGCATGCGGCCTACATATATGAGCTCTTTTGCATTTTTAGCATCTTTGTGTTACCGCTTTTCGGTGCACTCTGTATGTTCCACATTGAGTAACTATTTTTTATTCTTTTTGAATGCAGGTTCATCTAGATCAAATCAATGAAGAGACGGGTCCAAAAGTTGGTGAGCATAAACTTAGTAGACTCCGTTGTTACATGACTGAATTTCACAATTTTGTTGAACCATTCACCTCATGAACCCCATGCCCTCTGCCCCTCCACATGGTGCATATTAGTCGATTATAAAGTTGAAAGTGGTTCATAAATGATAAAGTGTCTGCATTAGTTTCTTTTGATCCTTTCTATATTGTACTTAACTTGGATTTTTGGGGAGATTTGCAGCTTTGAAGCCTGATAAGTGGCTCAAATTTAAGTTGCAAGATACTGCAAGAGTTAGTCATAACACTCACTTGTTCAGGTGGGTATCTTTTAATCAATCAGTTTCATATGAACCTTTTTATGAACAAAAGTAGATAAAATCTGTCCATGCTTATTGAGAGCAAATATTTATATGTATAAACACTAACTTGAAAATATAACTTGGTTCATCCAAATTTTAATTCAGCATAAATACTTAACTTTTGCATTGTTAATTTTCTCATCTAGTAGTCCTAGAACATGTTCTTTTGTTATTAACTTTCTTCAAAAATTGACAGGTTTTCATTTGATCCCAACGAAAAGTTGGGTTTGGATGTTGCTTCATGCATCCTTACAAGGTATGTTCTAATATAAGCAGAGGTGCTTATTAAAACCAATTTTTTTGTGATGGCTTTTGAAATTTGCTTTTAAGACGACTTACTAAATGACATTTAGAAGTAGTCTGCCTGTACATTCAATATTTTGATGCATTATTGTTTCTGCAGGGCTCCATTAGGTCAAGATGATGAAGGAAAAACCAAATATGTCATTAGACCGTAAGCCTACTATTGAACTGATTAGTAGTTTGACTTGGACTTCCCTTATCATCATGGCCATTATTCGAAATCAGTGATTTGTTAGTAATTTAAAGGTTTTAGGTTTTCAAAATAAGAAGAGGAAAATACCCCAAACCCTTGGATTATTACATCTGTTTTTTAAACTGAAATTACCTTTATGATTGCTTATTTCAAGCGTTCATATAATGGATATTATAACTGTAGGAATTATGGAAAGATCACAAAAGATATGGATTGTTTTTATCCCTTCAATTAAGGGATTTTGTAAATATCTTTTAATATTATAATCCCTTAGAATAAGGGATTATATTTTCTAGAATTAGTTTATTTCCTAATCTTTAGTTTCCTAAGAGATATTTTTGTATATAAATATGTACTATGTTCTATTGAAATCAATCAAGAAAAACAGAGAATTACTCTGATTTCTACAATAACTTATGTGGAGTTTCTAATCTGTAACTTTTATAATAGTCATATAAATTTTCAAAATAGGGTCTTGAATAAGATTGAGATAGATGAAAGTTTCTAATCTGTAACATTTATAATAGTCATATAAATTTTCAAAATAAGAAGAGGAAAATACCCCAAACCTTTGGATTATTGCATCTGTTTTTTAAACTGAAATTACCTTTATGATTGCTTATTTTCAAGTATTCATATAATGGATATTATAACTTATCTGGAGTTTTATTAAAGTAATCTTTTTAATCAGCAAAGGAAATAACTGAACTCTTAAATCATATAAGTGGAGAAGCTTAGGTGTAATGCAAGCTTGACATGGTTTAACATTAAAATTTCTTCTGGCATCGGAAACAATACTAAACTTAGTATGCCTATTCTTCACCTAATTCAAAAAGATTAAGTTGATTTTTGCATACAAAATTATGTTTCGACCTAATTGTTCTGTAAATTAACAGATATTGGTTCATAAATTTGGTTTGCAATAACTTGAATTATCAGGTATACTCCTATATCAGATCCAGATGGTAAGGGATACTTTGACTTGCTAATCAAGGTATGAAAATAAATACCTTAACATTTTTGTTGTAACCCCTAAAATTTAACCTAATTTCTTAGATCACAAGTTAGGGTTTACGAAATTGTAACTTGATTCGCAAGATAGGGTTTTATGAATTAAATTGATATTTGTAACAATAATTAATTATTTAATAATTATAAATACTGTAAAGTTTAACGTAAAACAAAATATAAGGTTCAACCCATAAATAATAAATATTAATAATTCAGAAAAATTCAAGTAAAAGTCCCAAAGTCTTTAATACAAAATAAAATCCAATTAAAGTTTATAATTCGAAAGTAAAACGGTAAAACATACGATATTAAGTAACTGATTCAGGATCCTCCAAGTACCGTACGTGGACTAGGTCAGAGATCTGAAACAAGAAACTGGAAGGGTGTAAGCTAGGGAGCCTAGTGTGTCTCTAATATAAAGGTAACAGGGATTTGCAGAGCAATAAATGCAGATAATATGAAGTATGCATGGTATGCACCCCAACTCCGAACACCATCAGAAGAGTAGGTTCCCCACTGAACCACTCTAACTCCATCACACCAACAGAAGTGGAACTCGACCCGTAGGTGGAGCCACTGAGCAGAAGTGGTATAATACAGAACCACTGAACAGAAGTGAATTAATCACTAACTTCCTCCGTACAAAATTATTCTACCAGATGTAATGTCATATGCAGGTACAGAATCAGGATGCAAGCCTTATATTCAAACAGGAGGCATGCATAATAATCAGAATCAGAATTGTAATTTAGTGTCAGAACATGCATAATGATGTGTGAACATGCTTATTCATGACAGAAAACTATACACACAGAAATAACAGAATTTACAGAAGAGAACACACCTGAAGCGGAAACTTAACGACGATACTGACGTCGACTGGACTCGGCTCTACCACCAGAACAAGCAGGTGTAGAACCTACGAGTAACAATTAATATTAGACACCCTACTATGCCACTATACCGAAGAATACGCTAAACAGAAATAAACCGATACTCACGTGAAGGTCCCGAATACTGATGAACGGGTGGTCGTCCAGGAGGAGGAGGAGGTAGGTGCTCGGGGTCGGAATCCACGTCACCTGAAGCCAACAGAAACGATTTCAGAAACCACTAAAGATAACTTCCAGATAAGCCAAACGAACATAAAAGCCCTAAAAACGACACTTCGAGTTTGAATTTTGAAAAACGGACTGCGCCATTGAACTCAGGACGTCGAAAAACATAAAGTGGGACCAGGTTGGAAAAAGTCAATGCTGACGTCAGCATGGTCAACGCTGACGTCAGCAGATGACGTCATCAGGTCAACGCTGACGTCAGCAGATGACGTTAGCAGTGACGTCAGCAGTGACGTCAGTCGGTTCGGGTCACGGGTCGGGTCGGGTCACGGTTCGGGTCGGGTCAGGTTCGGGTGGCTCGGGCTGGACCGGTCGGGTCGGTTGATTCGGGTTTTCCAGATTTTTCTCGAGAAAATCTGGAATTTCCAGATTTTCCGAGAAAATCTGGGTTTTCCAGATTTTCCGGGAAAATCTAGAAAATTTCCAGAACTTTCTCGGGTTCCAAACACGGGTTTTCAAGCTTAAAAACACTCTAATCGAATCGATGCACACTCCTTTTGATCTAAATCGGTTCTAAGGTTCAAATAAACACTTCCTAAACTGAAAACCGAATCAAACAACATACTTTTATCAACAATTTCGGATTAAACCGAACCAAAACTAAACTTTATAAACACCACAAAATAATTAACCGAACGAAATGAAAACTTACCAGAACAAGGTTGAATCGAACAACAAAAGGAAGATCAAAAGAGAATCGGTCAAGGAACGAATAAGAATAAGAAACAAAGTGGAGAAAAAAAAATGGGATGAAAACCGAATAAAACGTTATTCGGACGGGAGGGGTGGTTTCCAAAAGAAAATGGTAAAATTGTACAAAAAGGGTTTCGAGTTTTTAAAAGTTTACAAACAAGCCCTCAAGTTTACGCAATTTCCAATTAAGCCACTGAAATTGAAATTAGGAATTCCCAAAAGCTAGGGTTCCGAATTAGGGATTTTGGAATAAAATTGGGGAAAAATTTTGGTTTATGACATTTGTCCTCTTTGTTTCTTACACTTTGGAGATGTTCATGCCTCATGTATACAATGCCACACATTTATTTGTGTTTCACAATTTAAAATAAAATTTGCAGCTTTATCCAGAAGGAAAAATGAGTCAACATTTTGATAGCTTAAAACCAGGCGATGTAGTTGAAGTGAAAGGGTAGGTCTCAATTTTATACTGGTTTTCATAGCCATCTCGCTGAAAGCTATCTTACACTGAATATTTCAATCACTTGCAGACCCATTGAAAAGCTCAGATACTCTCCAAATATGAAGAAACACATTGGCATGGTTAGATTTAGTTTTCTGTAAAATTCCCCCCCCCCCCCCCCCCCCCCCACACACACACACAAGAAAGCAACCCCCCTTTGAAAACCATACACTATACTGAAAGATTCAATTTTTCAAAACACGTTTTATATATTATATACTTACTTTTTTAACCTGATGATGCCAACTATATAGCAAGTGGTTTATCTTGTGTTCTTTACAAGTAATGTCTAAAATTCATCCAATGCCTAATTCTGTGTCCTCTACAATTATCACTTGTGCACCTGTGATTTCTGCATGTTTAGTCAAATCATCTGCTAAGTAATCTGAATTGTTATCCTTACAACTATATCATATTTGCCAAGATTATTGAAAAGGTATGATCTTCATTTGCACTCAATTGTGTGCTGTTGTTCCAGATTGCAGGTGGTACAGGCATAACTCCAATGCTTCAGGTAATTGAAGCTATACTGAAGAACCCTGATGACAAAACTCAGGTACGCATATCTGATTGGTAAATTTGCAACCACAAATTTTGGCCTTTTGTCGAATGTCATTCATTTAGTGCTTGTTGTAGATCAGATATGAGCGTGGTTTGTTCTTTTATTCCATCAGGTTTCACTTCTTTATGCCAATGTCTCCCCTGATGATATACTTCTCAAGCAGAAGCTTGATATACTTGCTGCTAGTCACCCAAATCTTAAGGTATGAAATCTTTCAGAATGAAAATAGTTGCTGTATGGGTAGATGTTTTGTTTTAATAGTAAATTGCTTTACTCCTTTTACTTCTCTTTTCTTCCCATTTTTCATTCTCCCCAGGTATTCTACGCAGTAGACAATCCAACAAAAACTTGGAAAGGAGGTGCTGGATACATTTCAAAGGATATGATCACAAAAGGCTTACCTGCTCCTGCAGAAGATACTCTTATCCTTGTAAGTCACTTTCTTAATTCTCAACCTTTTTTCTTTTAACGCTGCTTCATCCTTGAGATATTGTAAATATATTTTTGTTCCCATTTTCTGTTTCTTGCTGCTCAATCTTGGTAAAGAACTGATATCAATGTTCAACAAGGAGAAGCCTGGCTTTCTTACTCCATTTGTAAAGATAGAAAAAAAATCAGAACACCCCCTAACCCACACTCAAGCTTTTATTTTTTAAGACCTAACAGAGGGTACCGTTTAAGTGGCTTAAGGACCAGCTTGTAAATGTTTTTTTCCCCACATAAGTATGCATCATGCCCGTGCTTGACCTTTTGATGTGTTATCCCAACTCTTTTCAGCTCTAGTCTGAATCAACCTTTGTCGAGATAGTCATGTTTCTTGAATTTTAGAGTTCGACCCATGCTGGACATTCTGATAATTTTGTTGTTGAAGACCATGTTATGGCTTTGGAAAATGGCCATAGTCCTAGGATTTCAGTTTGCAAGTTTCAAGCACCCACTCAAACAATCCACCTGATCCTCCCATGGTTTCCCCGTGTTTGTGCAGGTATGCGGTCCACCCGGGATGATGGAACACATATCTGGTGGTAAGGCTAAAGACTATTCCCAAGGAGAGGTAATACACACTTCCCCTTATTTTCATTCCTAATTGCTATCCTAATTTTGGCATCTAAACATAACCCTCATTGACATGTATAGCTAAGAGGCATACTCAAAGAAGTTGGATACACTGAGCAAATGGTTTACAAATTTTGAAGAGACGACTGCCTCATGGTTTTAACATAAATTGTTTCCTGAAAGAACACTTAATTGGGTATGAAATAAATATTATGTTTTTTCAGAGGCAAACAATGTAAAATACTACATTTTCAGAGTCTTGTACCTGTGAAGAAATCATGACACAGAGTTTTCTTTCCCTACAATCAGTTATATAATTATGTTTTTTTTTCGTATTTGATTTAGATTATTCAACTAATTTACGACAGCTAATGTTACTAATTATTTATTTTTATTTTCTTTTAAATTTACTATAAAAATATAATTCCAAATCCGAATATATGTCCGCAACCTCAGCAAAGTGCAGGCATTTTATCCATGATAATAATAACCCTACTTTTGACTGCTATTTCCTCTCCTGTGCACAACAAAATAACCCCCAAAATTATTAGTCCCTGAAAACAAAAACATTCATGCAAGGAAACAATGTCATGGAGATAAAGTTGAAGAGGTCGACGAAGTCGTTCCGAAGGCAAGGTTCGTCCGGGTTGACATGGAATGACAATTTTTTATCGAGGGACTTCATTCTAATGAAGTGTAACAATCAAGGTAACCAAGATCCGGATATTATGATGAGATGCAGCGAGTCCGACAGAGGCAACGAGTATATGCAACGGACGGTGGAGGCGACGGTGCCCACCATCGATCCTCCTCCTAAGGTTTCCGGTTGTGGCTTTTGTGGTCTTGGCAAACCGTCTAAGAAAAGTACTTCAAACAAACGTAAGCCTTGATCATATGTAAATTGATTTTTTATGTACATGTTTCTAAAATACAAGGCATTCAGGTTCCATTGGAGAGTGATTACGTTCTCAATGTTCCATTGAATTTTGTAATAAACAAGGTTTTCCTTTCATAGCTTTAATATCTCAATGGAATATTTATAAAATCATTTTTAAATTTATAATGGTCTAAAATTCATATAGTGAACAATTAGTGGGCGAGATGGACGGATGCAGGGTAGACGGATATGATACATGTAAGGTCTCAAATTCATCATCTATTCACCACTTACGAGACTTTTTACATTCACTATCCATCAAACTCATACTCATCCCTAGTCCAACTGAGACATATATAGTGTAAAATTCGTAAAATTATACCATCTATCATCCCTATTTTGAATAAAAAACCCTAATATATAACAATTTCTTTTAACTTATACATTCGGTCATTTAATATACACATTTCTTAACTTTCATGTCCTGTAGCTTTCTACAGCATTGGTTTTCATTGAATCCATTAATATAAATAAAACAGTAGAAGAAACCAAACATCTTCATATATGAGTGGACAGTTGATCCACTCCAATTTGTGTCTGATGTCTGTTTTAAGTCGAGAATAAAATGTTTTTCAGGTAAAGACATAAAAACACTTGGAAATAATCCATTCTTTCATTTCAACACAGATAAACTATAATAATGTGAATTTATGGAATACAAAAAAGACCATGCTGGCACGCAGATTATTAATTCTAGATGCTTTGTTGTCGTTCCAATCCTAATATCTAATGAGTACAATAACTAGTCCATTAGTATAATTGATGAGGGTTGAGTATGAACAAAAGAAAATTGGGGTTTAGATATCAACTTCGATTAATTTATTAAGGTTTCTAATAGGAAAAGGAATTTAATTAAAATAAGAAACATTTATACAACAAATTTCATACAAAAATAAAATAAAATATGACTATATGAAAAAAATTAAAATATTTTATTGATTATAACTCGTCAATCATAATAAATAAATTTTTTCATCTCTATTTAATTAAATGCTTAAGTAGTAATCTATATAAAAGGTATAAATAAAATTAAATATTATAGATTGCTTCATTAATAGTTCTGATATCAAAAGAGATTTAATTATACGAGATCAATATTTTTTTATCACCAAACCATTACGTATATAGACAAGAATCACATTATAAGATAATGAAAAATATGTCATAAGATAAAAAAAAATTATGCCACAAAGACGAAAGAAACAAAATGTAACATAGTGTGCGAAAAAAATTTCAATGAATCTTAATTATTTAAATTTTTATTTTCTTATCTAGTACGTTTTACTATAAGTATAAAATATATTTTTAGTATAATTATCGGTATAAATTCATTAATTTTTAAAATTTAAACTAGTTAAGAGGTCGTATATAATACGGATTAATCCTGGATTCATATATGTATAGAATAGAATTATTCAGGATTAATTTTGTACGCGACGAATGCATGGAAAGCTAACCATCTAAAACCCCACAACCATGGCTTTATTTCCAACTTAACCCCCCCCCCCCCCAACAAAAGACGTTCAACCATGTTTTGTCCCCCAAACAGGGAAAAGGCATGTCTTTCAACATCTCAATTCTCTCAGCTGAGCCATAAAGCATTCCAACAACATCATAAGTCTTGCCTTAGTGCTTAGAATGATGCTTTTAAGAGTTACATCAACAATTGCTTAATAAATCATGTATTACATGAAAAAAGAAAGTAGGTATAAAACGTACAAGGTAAAGATATTGATCTTTTGTTTGTTGATGCTTTCTAACCAGTGTTAGAGCGTCGAACGGAGAAACAATGACAAACATACTAAGGTTTGACGCTTGACGAACATTGCCAACTTGATTTTATGCCTCAAACGATCATACAATTAGAATTAAAAAATTTGAACTTTTTTCCCAAACGGGTGTTGTCGACCAACGTACTTACACCCGTCAATAAAAAACAAAGCTTAAATCTTAAATTATACTTTTTTATTTTATTGTCTTTTTCTTTCTTCTTCATCAACTTAAACATCGAAACATGTTTCAAATCCAAACTCACGATGCTCATGTTTGATATATTTTGATCTTCTTACAACCTGTAGGAAACCCTAAACATGTCTGAATAGAATTATACTGGTAAAGGTGGGAGAGTTTAGGATGAAAATGATCAGATCAAAAGAGAATATTTTATGTATAGTGTTTTAGTACGTTGATCAGTTTGAAAAATCAATAAACTTATCTGCAAGACATAACGTCAATCAAATCGAATATGTTACATAATACGACAGCAGCTTGATTTTACTTTGAAGAAAGTGGTGTGAAATGTTCTTTAAACTTTGCTTTTCTTTCTTTTCCTTTTTTATGTGTCGTGGAACGTGTTTTTCTCTTCACGCCGAGCTGCATGTAAGACTTAGTTAGGTCAAACAGGTCAGGTACAAAGGCCAATACAAATATACTGTGGAAAGTTCAAACTTAACGGAGATAAAATAAAATAATATATATTTTACGAAAGGGTGGTTCAAAGATTTTAAAAATTAAATAGAATTTATTAAAATAGAATTTTAATTTTATAAAAAATATTTGTTGATTTGTGCATGTGATAGTTGACTTTTAAATAATAAATAAATAAACTAAATAGTGATATTTGTCGCATCATGTATGAGACTAACCAATTAAATATTATATATAGGATAAGATCTTATAAAATGTAAATTTTGAAAATTTTTTACTTTTTGGGCCTTTGGATGAAAGTAGATGAATAGATGAGATTAATAATAAAAATTTTAAAGATTAATAATTAAAAAATAAAATGATTTTAGCTATTTTTTTACCATTATCCAACATCTAAAAAAATATAATTTTTTTTAGATAATTGAATATACGAAGTAAATAAATTAAACTAATTTATTATTTTTAGTCTTCATATATCTTAATTACTACTATTTATTTATTTTATTATTCAACGATTAAAAAATATATAAAACTTAAAACTGCTGGCGATACGTAAACGGATCCTATCTTCACTTTCATAAGGTTCAGTTTGAAACCATTTTTATATTGCATTTATGGCTGTCAGAATCCAAACACAGTGATCTTATAAGTTATATCTCACTGAGAAGATCAACTAGGGGATGGCCCCATTTTGATCAGTGATCATAGTAATATTTTTCAGACAAGATGAATAAAATGACCAAATGCTCCTTTATGGAGTAGGAACTAGATGATGTGTAATAAATGTGATGTAGTTTGTAAAGATCTAGTATTTATTTGCTTGAGTTGTTGGAGAGAGAGAGAGACCCACTTCTATTGTGTACGAGTCTTTGTCCAAATCTCTTTAAAATCTTTGAAAAATAAAATAAAAATAATCAAAATCTTTGTCCCAAAACTGGAAAGGGGATTGCTGAGTCTCCAACAACAGGCAATTAGGCAAAGGCAACAGCAATTTTCCTATTCGTGTGATTTTGCCATTAAAGTTTCTTCATTTCTTCCCCCATAAAAACAAACCACCCACCTCCAAAGTGTCATCATTTAAGCCTCATCTTTCTCTCCACCTTTTAATGTTTTTAGGTTTGCTTTTCTTGCTTTTGGTCTTTTATACTCATCTCTCTTGTGTTGAATGAACTCTTTTGCTTGGTAGGTTGTGCCGTTGAGGGTAGATGGGCCCTGAACTCCACTGGTAGCATTTTAATGGGACTCTTTCCCCTCTTTCAGTGCTCTCTTTGCCCCCATTTCTTATGCTGTCTCGCATTTTAAGCTTTTCTCTTTGTTTTTGAGTTCTTAAAAGCTAAAGAAAAGATGAGATTTTGGGGGGGTGAGACCATGGCTTGTGTTTTTATGGAGTTTTTGTATCTGGGTTTTTGATTTCAGACATGGTTTTGAAGATTATCTGTTAAA
Source organism: Abelmoschus esculentus (assembly GCA_035048815.1). Lineage (NCBI taxonomy): Eukaryota > Viridiplantae > Streptophyta > Magnoliopsida > Malvales > Malvaceae > Abelmoschus > Abelmoschus esculentus. The sequence goes on from JAUCBN010000059.1 coordinate 1,271,063, forward strand.
AATGTCGGATTTGTATGCTTTTCTAAACTCTTGAGCTCACCTCATACTGCAAATTTCCATCTTTTTTATTGTTTAGGTGCTTGATCGTTTAGGTCTTTGTATTTAAAGTTTTCGTTCAAGCTTTGGATTTTGAAAACATTAAAAAGGCTGTTTCTTGTTCTGTGTAGATCTCTGAGATCTTTGTTTTGGAAATGGATTTATTTTTTTATGTTAAATATGACAGTGAAATTTGTGATTTGTAGTTTTTGTCTGTTCGATCGAAGAATGATGATTGAGAGATAGGGCTTGATTCTGGAGGTTGGATTGTGGGTGGAATTTGGTGTTTTCCCAGTTATTAGCCAGGAAAAAGCATGGATAGAATGATTCAACCTCCATTGGTGAGTTAATTAGCTCATCCTTTTTCTGCTTTGAATTCAATCATATCATCTGTTTGAAGAAATGCAATTTTAATGGTTTAAGGTGATAACTTGCTTTTCAAACTACTTGATGCTTATGTTGTTCGGTGTCCAACAGCTCTATCCAACTGGATCAAACAGATGTATGGGAAAGCTTAGGAAAATTTAAACATACCCTTGTCGAAAAGGTGGTCCGATATGTTCTGTGTTTGATTTTTTAAACTTATCAAGCTACATGGACCTCATATTTCTCAGAGGCTTGAAAGTTAGCTCTCTCTAGACTATTGGGATTGGTTGTGTACTAAATTTATGTTATTTGATGGTTTGACAATTCTTAGCTGAAGTCTCTTTCGATAATTTATTCTCGAGTCAACTCATTTGTTATCTTATTGAAGCCTTGTTGTTTGACTATGCTAGCTTGTGTGTGGATGAAGTGGTGAGATTAATAACATTGGAAAGATATTCAAAACATGTTTCTGGAACCAATGAGCTGACCAACTCAAAGGTGTTTCCGAGATTCGCATATTTGCAATTGATACATTAAGGATAAAGTGCTGTACTATCCTTAATGGAAGAGCTTTCTATCGGATTTTGTTGCTCTTTTTTTGGGTTCAAGCTTGTGTACTTGACTGTCTTAAACTATTATGTCGCTCTCAATGGAAGTGTTCTCAATACATCCTGCTTCCACTTGAGGCTCATGTTCTTTGAGTATTGGTGAAATTGTTTTCGGTTTTCTATTAGTGGTTCGGATTGTTGTTTGGATCTTGCAGCTGTTTCCCCCCTTTATACTGATTAAAGAAAACAGAGTTGTAAATCTGCTTTAAGATTTTAATTGCTGCTTGCATGTTAGCATCTGTGTTTGCCAATAATAAAAGATGTCATAAATCAAACCTTAATGACCGAATTGTGAATGTTCTTGGCAGGTTGATACAACAGCTTGTTTATGTAGAGTAGATGCTGGGCTCAAAACTGTTGCAGGAGCGAAAAGATATGTTCCCGGTACAAAGTTGTGTCTCCAGCCTGATATTAAACCATCCATTCATCCGACAAGGAGCAAGCCAACACGTGGTGATAGGAGTCGTTACCAATCTCCTCTGCTCCCTGGACTCCCCGATGATCTTGCCATTGCTTGCCTAATACGTGTTCCACGAGTTGAACACAGAAAGCTTCGTCTGGTCTGCAAAAGATGGTATAGACTTCTGTCTGGTAACTTCTTTTATTCACTCCGTAAGAGCCTTGGAATTGCGGAAGAATGGATATACATTATTAAGAGAGATCGAGATGGAAAAATATCTTGGCATGCCTTTGATCCTGTATACCAGCTCTGGCAGCCACTCCCTCCTGTCCCCAAGGAATATTCCGAAGCCCTTGGCTTTGGATGTGCTGTCCTCAGTGGATGTCACCTTTATCTGTTTGGTGGTAAGGATCCCTTAAAGGGATCAATGCGACGAGTCATATTTTACAGTGCCAGGACAAACAAATGGCACCGTGCCCCAGATATGCTTCGTCGAAGACATTTCTTTGGTTCATGTGTCATAAACAATTGCTTGTATGTTGCTGGTGGAGAGAATGAAGGGGTGCATCGGTCATTGCGGTCTGCTGAGGTATATGATCCCAACAAGAATAGATGGTGTTATATTACAGATATGAGCACAGCAATGGTGCCCTTCATTGGAGTTGTATATGAGGGGAAGTGGTTCTTGAAGGGGCTTGGATCTCACCAACAGGTGATGAGTGAAGTCTACCAACCCGAAACCGATAGCTGGTACCCCGTCTATAACGGAATGGTTGCAGGTTGGCGGAACCCTTGTACTTCTTTAAACGGGCATCTTTATGCTTTGGAATGCAAGGATGGTTGTAAGCTAAGGGTTTACGACGAAGTGACTGATTCTTGGAGCAAGCATATTGACAGCAGGATACATTTGGGGAATTCTCGAGCCTTGGAAGCAGCAGCACTTGTTCCACTTAACGGGAAACTCTGTATCATTCGGAATAATATGAGTGTATCTCTGGTCGACGTTTCGAAATCCGACGATCTGAGTGGAGCTACCGCTGAACATTTATGGGAAACTATAGCAGGGAAGGGTCAATTCAAGACCTTGTTTACCAACCTTTGGTCTAGCCTTGCCGGCCGGAACCGGCTGAAAAGCCACATTGTTCACTGCCAGGTTCTCCAAGCCTGATGACTGTAAATTTTGTTTCCAATATAGGGTTGGGCTATGTAGTTCATGCCTCTTGGTATCTCTTGGAATGTGATGGGATCGCCGACAGCATGACTCATAAATCCTTCATCGTAGCTGCCTGTCGATGTCGATTCGGATTCCATACATCATAAGGTATGAATTGGGGATTTCTGTTTTTGTTAGATTGTTTAGGGTTACAAACATTTATATAATACAATGGTTGTTGAAAATGTAGAAAGTTGAAAAATCTTGTTCTTCATCTGTTTCACCATTAAAGCACAAGTTTTTCAACTTGTCTGAATGCTTTTCAAGATATATTTCATGTGTTTCTTTTACTTGTGCTGTATTTGCTACCTGTGGGCTGTGGTTAACAAAGAAATTATAAGTTCAGACATGCCGTGCTCTTCATCAAACATAAAATTATTTTTATGATGCTTATTTTTTTAAGTTATTTTAAATTATTTATCATTAATTATTAATAATTTTTATTCGTAAAGAGATTTTTTAAACTCAATTAAAAATATTAAGAGTTAAAATGATTTTAAAAATGTATAAATCAAAAAATATTTAATCAAATGATATAATTTTTTTTGACAATATATATTACTTTTTTCTCTCCGACGAGTTTTTTTCATCCTTCCCTCACAGTACTACTTCGTTATCCGTCACCTAAGAATATTTAACCTGTACTACTTCGTTATTCGTCACCTAAGAATATTTAGCCTTGCAAGGTACTCCTTACTGATTCACACGGGATTTCACGTGTCCCATGTTACTCGGGCCAGAGCTTAAGCTAGTGATGTTTTCGGTTATTGAACTATAGTCATCTACGGTTCGACATTTCATCGATTCGCCTAGCAGCACAACGTTTTTATTATTCTCTCACAACTCCGTTCTTATGGTTTAGGTTGTTTCCATTTCGTTCGTCGTTATTACAGGAATCGTTTTTATATTTTTTTCCTCCGGTTACTAAGATGTTTCAGTTCATCGGGTTATCTCTTATCTGCCCATAAATTCAGTAGTAGTTTGAAAGATTGACCTATTCGAAAATCTCCGGATCCATGCTTATTTTCAATTCCCAAAGCATTTCATCGCTTACTACACCCTTCTTCGTTTCTGGGTTTCTAAGTAGACACGTAACATTTTTTTTCTTAATCTTTCAATAACATAATTTTTTAGAGAAAGAAAAAGCTTAAATCTAAATATTTTCTTTTTCTAAGACGGTTAAAGGATAAAAAAATAGAAAAGACGAATAACTTGACGATAATCAATTAAATTTATTAATTTTAATGAGGTGTGAAATACTAAATATTTTTTAATATTTTGATATAATTATAAAATAATATAATATCTATTTTATTTTTAAATTTTTAAAAATTTATATATAACATATAAATAGACTGTTCAAATTTGAGTCTTTTAAAATAACACAAACTCTATTTTTTTTTATTAAGATTGCTTAATGTGTTCAAATATCTAATAAATGCAAATTATGTTATAAATATAAATTTAGATGATATAAAGATTCATGGCGTTTTTTAAAGTTAATTAGGATAATGCCTCATTAATTAGAATTTAAAGGAGCTCAAGAAACGAATTCAGGTAAAATTATACTCGTGATCAATTGGTCATTAAAGTTTAATAAAATTTTATTTTAATCACTAAAATTTTAAAAAATACATTATAATTAATAAATTTAATAAATCACAAAATGGTCACTACAACTTTAACTCGAGACTTTCAGTTTTCTGGATCAATTATGAAAAAAAAAATTATAGATTTTTTATTAAATTTAAGTTAAAGGTTTCTTTAATGATTAAATTGAATTCATAGTTATAGTTTAGATACCAAATTGGATATCAACCCTTTTTGTGATTTATCCATACTTTAGTGACCATAAGAGGATATTTAAAACTTTTGTAACTAAAATAAACAATTACTAAAACTATAGTGATCATTAGGATGGTTTACCCTTAAAAGTCAGTACTATGAAAGTGATAAACCCTAGCCAGTGAAAGATTCAACCAAATTTAAAACAGAGTTCGCTATTGATTTGTTTCACTTGACTACTACTCTATAAATTTCATCCAATTTGTGGAGTCAAAGACAGATTTTGAAATTTTAGGGTTAGGGTTTTAATCAGAAATCTCCAAATGGAAGAAATCGTCCAAGGTGTCAACAACATCAATTTGACCGCCGATTCCCACAAGAAGAACCGGATTCAAGTCTCCAATACCAAAAAGCCATTGTTTTTCTATGTTAATCTCGCCAAGGTTTCTCCTCTTCAGTTTTCTGATTATTTACATTGTCTAAATAAGATCTATATTTGAACAGAACTGGTATATTTTTGTGGGTTTTAGTTTTTTCCCCTTATCTGGGTATTAGTTTCAAGTTTCAACCATTGTTCTGCAACTTAGGGTTTAATTCTTTGTTCATGCATTAAATTAAATTGATATCGGATATCCTTTTTTTATATTTGCAGAGGTATATGCAACAGTACAATGAAGTGGAGCTATCTGCCCTTGGCATGGGTACTTATACTTCTTCAGCTCTATATTTTCATTACTCTTAATATCATTTTACTTCTTTTTCAGATCCTATAATTAAAGAATTATTCTCAAATAAGAATAGATGGGAGGTTTATGTAATGATTTTTACTTGCTATAGTTGTTTAATCTTTAGATTAGTGTTTTGTTTCTGCACTACATTGGATTTGAAGCTGCGATTCAGCATTTTAAACTACAAATTATAAGTATAATTCCCTGAAAGCAATGGTGCTAGTCTGCTAGATATCTCAAATATTCTGGTCACTTTTCCCCTTTTGTTCTGGAGTTATTAACAAGTTGTTTGTGTTTTGCATCTGTTTATGTGGGGAAGTTGTGCAGTGAAGATGCTTTGAAGCTTTATCTACTTTAACTTTCAAGTGCATAGTGTTATCGACTTTTTTTTTTCTTCCTGTTTCTCTATTTCTGCACCTAAATATTCATCAATGAATAAAATCAATTTTTTGTACGCTAAGTTTTGAGAACTGCAGTAACTTGTTCTCGTTGATCCTTTCAAATGTGCAGCTATCGCAACTGTTGTTACAATTGCTGAAATTCTGAAAAACAATGGCTTGGCTGTTGAGAAGAGTAATATATCTTCCACTTATAGTCTTATTCTTTTTTATATATTTAAAAAATGTGTTAATATAGCCATAAAGACCCGATAATTACGAAAATCAATTTGCACCTTTGCAGAGATCACAACTTCAACAGTTGACATGAAGGAGGACATGAGAGGGCGGCCTGTCCAGAAAGCAAAGGTAAATCACTTTAATAGCTCCTCATGCCTTCATCTAAATATACCATGGTTTATAAAAACATATTTGCAAACTGAGATTCATTTCTTCATTCCAAATTAAGTTCAATTCTGAAGTGGTATAGAAAAAAAACAGAATTAGATTTTCATGCACTAACCTTTAAGTGTCGATTGATAATACTTTTATGCTCTTTCTCAGATTGAGATATTATTGGGGAAGACAGAAAACTTTGATGAATTAATGGCAGCTTCTGCTGAAGAAAGAGATGCTGTGGATGGAGAAGTGCAGGGTTGAAAACTTTGAAGAAGTTTGTTTGCTACTTTCTGTTGGTCAGTTCTTATATCCACTGTATGGTTAAGCGAAATTTGGTTTCTTTATAACATTGTAGGTGTTGAGTCTTCTTGGTTGTGCTAGGATGATAACTAAATCTTTTTTAATGTTTCCTTTTCAGTATTCAATTATGTTACCTGATTCTTTTGGTTTATGTTTTCTCAAATATATATATGTGATGTTGGTATTGTGAAATTTTCAGTGTGAACCATGGCTACATTGATTAAAGACAACTATGATTTAAATATTAGTAATATAGTTGCCCATAGTTCTTCATTTTGAAGAACTATAATGTTTGCATACCCAAATATTGTTAACAGTAACACTGTCTCTGTCTTCACTCCTTTGATGTTATGGCCAGCAATCCCAATGCACCCACAAGTATATACTGCAAACATGATAATGCAAAAAATCATTAAAACATGAAATGAGTACACAAACATATCACAACCTATGTAACATGAATAATTTGAGTTTAAAATGGTTATAACTTATAACAGTCCATTCTTTTTTTTTTAAATTCTTAAATTTACAATAAGATTTGTAATGGTTATGCCTTTGTGTGAAAAAACTTTTTTGTCCACGTATGCATGACATCATAAACATGAATTTGAAAAAAGAAGAGCTCAAATATGACAGAAGTGCATGATTTATCCAAGTTTATATTTGTACAGCAGTGTAGAGAATACAAGATAAAGGGGGAGAATAAATATGTTTTTTTTTCACAAAAACTTTGAAACTAGAAAAATTCCAAACCTTGATTACAGGCTTTTCTGTCATGACAATTGTGAGCCAACCAACATAAGGCAAGAACCTGTACAGTTGGAAATATCTTTTAACATCATGATAAAGTAGCAGAAATGAAAATCAGAAAAAAAATGTCACCCTTGAACCGAGTATATTTTAATCTTGTTCTTGGTCAAACCTGTCTTCAAGTATAATTTTCATATTGCTCACATGAATAACTATGTAACTTGGACACAGGTGAAAGAAGGTATGTTCTCTTTCCCCCCAACTTTTTCATGTATTTAGAGAGTTCTTGAGATATCATAGCCTGTACATGTACATAATTCAAAACAATAGATGCTACGATATCAACAGTCAAAACAATAGATGCTACAATGAAGAGGAAATTCAGATAAGCATGTAGGGATACACCATAGAAGCTTGACAACTAAGTACGAAGACCTTTTGGTAAATCAGTATTCTAGGAGCAAAATGTGCTTATGAATTCAGAAATAGTTACTTATTCACATAAACAATTAAGCATATGAACAGAATGTTCATGGCATTGATTATCGTTCGACAAATAAGCGTAGAGGGAAGACCGGAAAAGAAAGAACAGTTGTGATTATTCTCGGCCAAATCTTGCTCTGATGGTAATTTAACAAATGCCAAACTGACAGGGCTGATGACAATACTAAACCATTAGATTGGCATGAACAATAGACAATCCATTTCTCTAATTATAGTTCCCAAAATCTCACATGCTCTGTAAATTTTAAAGTTTATATGCTTATCTATCTCAAACAATAATGCATGCCAAAACACAATCCAGCAATGCTATTTTTGATAATTGATCTGTGATGATGACCTTGTAAACTCGAAGATTCTTAATCAGTGTGTTCTAAAAATGTTTTTCACTTCTGAAAAAAAAATCAACATTTTTAGCAATACATAGATTTTTTATTTACCCGACAGCTCTCCCCATGATGTGTTTTTGTTGCAACCAATGACGATTAGATGAGTACAACATCCTGTTATTCTCATCATTAGCATCTCCTGATGAATATCTCAGGTCAAGAGATTAAAGGGTTAGTAGAGTGTAGACGCAGGTAATAGACGTACATATGAAGATGTTTGAAAAAGGAGCAACCACATAACAAAAGCAAAAACCCAAGAGTCCACACTCCATTCATTTGTGGGGAAAGGGATTTTAATGGTCAGAAAATATTTTTAGGATTGATAACTAAAGGGGCACTGAAGAAATCACATCTTTGTATTTGCTCATGTTCAACTACCTTGATATCAAGAACATATTACCTTTTGTGAGTATATCAGCTTCTTTGCTATCTCGCCGTTCATGAACCTGAAAAGGCATAACAAAACATGCAATAAGCTAAACTCAGCATGCAAAATAACCTGGTTGATACCAATTAATTCAAACAGTTTACAGCCATGGCACCTATATACATTTCAGGAAAGAAAAAGTTCCATCACTTGCAAGAGGTTGTTGTACACAAAGTTCATGAAAAAACCTCTCAGAGTTGACCATGGTGTTAACTTTCTCGAAACTATTTGTTTCTAATTGATTGAGATATTCTATATCAGCATATGAAAATCTTCTGTTTCACACTTGACATTCAAGCAGTTCGTTTTTTCATCATCGAATAAAGATGAGTAAAGATGAGTCCGGACGATCCGTCTAGAATCTACTATTAGCAACCTATAGAGAAGAACCATATACTAGAAAAATACATTGAAACACATTTGTCAATGGCGTTTTCCCGACACGGATGGGTGGTTGGAATGTAGTAACCAAACGAAAAAGATGACTATAGGAACTAGGAAGCCACTGTGATGTGCCCTACACACTAGTAACATTGGGGAAAACCTTCAAAATTCCAAGTTCGAACATATTTTGTTCGATTCATACACATATCCAACACTCACGCTCGAGTCAAACTAATGCAGTTTTGTTCTGCATGTATACAAGTAAACAGACAAAATCTCAACAGGATCTAACCTCAATCACCCGATGAACAATTGGAATATCACGTCCCTACTCAGTACAGAGAAAAAAATGAATCAATAAAACAAGCATCAGACATGAAAATAGTTGAAAAAACAAAAATCAAACAAGAACAAGATGTACATCATTGAAGACAACGACTTGTCCTGTGCGAATAGGGTCCTTATTCATATATAGGAACAATATATCTCCCTGCAGTTCACAAATATTTAAAAATTTACATTAGATTCCTTAACTATCACTAATCCTGATTAACTGAAGAAACAAAGAAAGAAAATGATTGTAAAAGTTGACTCACTCGTTTGAAACCAGGTTCCATACTCTCTGATAGTACAACCACGACCGGCGACTCGCTTCCAGTAATGCAAATCAACCCTTTCCATAGTATCAGCGCCGATGAAACAACCATTCCTGGACAAGATTTAATAAAAAAAATTCAATCTTTTACGTTGAAAAATATTATTTTTTTCGAGAAATTGAGCGAAGAGTGGAAACGCACCGAGGGTAATGACTTGAGATAGAATTTGTCTGATATGAGTGGATTTCATGGTTTCTTCAATCCAACCCATTGGAGATCAGTGGTTTATGAAACGATTTACGAAAGGCACTGCAAATTAAGAATGAAATGAAGTTGAAAAAGAAAGAAAGAAAGAAAGAAAGAAAGAAAGAAGAAAAGAGTTTGGAGTTTTAGTTGACCTGGGAATAGTCAAACTGAAAAAAAATACGAGTTCCAATGATGTGGCGTGTCAAATCCTGTCGCGCCACGTCGGACGCATATAGAGTTTTATGAATTCCGATAATAGGACTAAATCGAGTCGAATTAAAAAAATTAAAATTTAAAATTAATAGTAAATTATATTATAAAAATTCTATTCGATTCGAACATAATATTTAATTTTTTATAAATATTAATTATAATTATTCATTATATTATAGCACAGTTTAATTATAATTTAAATAATTTTCTCTAATGATATAATATATGTATATATTTTTTATATATATATTTTCATATATAAAAATATTTTTTTCATATTTTTATATGAAAATATAAAATTTTACAAATCAAGTCAAATATTTTTCGTTTTGGTGAAATTAAATTATTTAATTTTTTTGAATCGAGTTAAATTTTGCTTACCGATACGGATACCTTGAGCGGACCATACCAGTCGGTTTCCTACTACATCCAGGCCCATAGCTGTTAGACCCGATCCGAGTTGCAGTATCTAATATAAGTGATCTGCGTTATTTCCCTCATAAACCCTAGCCATTTTTGTTATATCGAACAAAAACCCTAGCTACTTGTTTTCCTCGAAGAGAAAAATGGTACACACTTTCTCTTTTTTGATAAGCGAAATTGGATTTTATCTTTGCATTATATCTTAAATTGGATGATATTTTTGCAGACTGGAGAACCAGTGAACCCCAAAGCCTACCCACTAGCGGATGCTCAGTTGACAACAACGATTTTAGATCTTGTTCAACAAGCCGCCAACTACAAGCAGCTCAAAAAGGGAGCTAATGAAGGTTAGGAACAATACCCGTTTCCTTATTTGTTGTTTTATTGTAATTATCGTTATCATTTTCGATATGGGTTTTCTTCGTCATTTCTTTTTGTAATTGGGTTTGTTTGGGATTCAGCTACCAAGACCCTGAACAGAGGTATTTCGGAGTTCGTTGTGATGGCTGCGGATACCGAGCCCCTCGAGATTCTGCTCCATCTTCCTTTGCTTGCTGAAGATAAGGTAATTGCTTTATGGATCATGGATATTTATATATTTTTTCTGTTATAGACGTTTTGCTTGCGTATATATTTGAGTATTTACACTAGGCAAAGTTATTGCCAAGTGATTTGTTAGTTGTTCTAAAATTGTTGTGAATGCAAAGTTAGGCAAGTTGAAACTGCTTGATTGAATAGGATATAATAAGGGGCAGCTGCCATATCTAGTTGCAGATTTGAATTCTAATAGCCAAATGGGTGATTATATCAATACGAAGGCATATAATCTTGAGTAGTACTTATGTTAGGTGTATGTGTTTATGGTTTTTGTGTGCTGTTCCCTGTTACAACTTTATTGTGTTCATTGGTCACATCACTACTGTAATATTTAGCTTTGGGTTTAGGGTTTGACTAAGCATCTTTTGGAGTGTCTAGCAGTGTTTAAAAAGGTGCAGCTGAGTCGTGCCCAGGCCCTAAGGCGAGGGTGAAGCGCCTAATTGGGTTAGAATTTAGTGTTTAGGCTAAAACTTAAATTCCAAAATATTACTTTAAACCCTAAATCCTAACTCTAACCCCCCAATTTTGATGATGAATAGTCTTTGGTATTTACCTCAGTTGCTCGACTATACAATTGGAAAAAACATGTATATCTCTTATTTTCAAAAAGTGCACCTTACATCAATAAGGCATGTGCCTTGACCCCTTTTTGGCATGGGTATCTAGTTTTATTGCTTCAAATCAATGATGTACTCACAAGCTATGGATTTGAAGCATCTTTAACTTAAGGTTATACACTTTGTTTAGGGTAAATTGTTTTCAGATCTTGAGCTTTGAAGCATTCATATAACACATCTTGATTCTTGAATGTAAAGTTCACTGTAGAAGCAAAATCTTAGCTACCCCACCTTGGTTCATTGCCTGGATTTTTTTGATCACAATGGTAACTTTGTATTTGATTTTTGCAGAATGTCCCCTATGTGTTTGTCCCTTCAAAGCAAGCACTTGGACGAGCATGTGGGGTCACAAGACCTGTAATTTCCTGTTCCGTCACAACAAACGAAGGAAGCCAACTGAAATCCCAAATACAACAACTGAAGGTACTTGTCCTTTCTAGTACAATAGTCAATAAGTTACCTTAGAAAATTAATTAGATTTTGCACCTGTTGTGGTTGAATCTGCTTCTGCATCTTATGTCTTTTCATTTGTGTAATGTAGGATGCTATTGAGAAGCTCTTGATCTAGAGTCTTGTGAAAACTCGTTTTCGGTGTGATGGGCCTCTTGGATTATTGTGATCTCTCCTTTAGCGGCTTTGACTGATGAAGTTGTTCCAGATGTGAACCAATCTTTTAGACTTTGATATTATTAGATGTGATTGTTGTGTATTTTATTATGTTTTCCCATGAATTGAGAAAAAAGGGATAAATCTTGAATTCATACTTAGTATGAAGGATGTTATTACTTAATGTAACGTGTTTTGTTTTGTTATATCTTTCCCTAATTGCCTTGCTAATAAGTTGAATGCTATAGCATCTGTTTCCCATACCTTTTGTTGATTCCTCTACCCGAGTAGAACAGTTTTCAAATCTGACTTTGTATTTTGCTTCTGCTAGGATTGACTTTAAGAGTTCAATTCTACTAGGATTTTGTTTTTATACCTGACTTGCTGGTCAGTTGAATTATGATTTGATTACTGTACAGGAATAAACCTTTTGTTTTTATCATCTATTTCCCAAGAGAATGAGGGGGGGGGGGGGGGGTAGGATTTTGCAATTATTCAAAGGAGAAAGGTTTTCGGTTGAACAGAATTTCATGAATAAAGGTTGTACAAGTACCGAGTCAAGTAATGTTTAATTCGATTTGAAAAATGTTTGATTTGTTGCTTATTAATTTTATCAAAATGTGAAACAATTCCAAAGTAGTAATTCACATTTACCAAACAAGTATATTACAACTAATCTTGAATAAATTAGAACTAAGCACATAATATCCTTGACGAGCTGCTCAACACAACAGATATTTTATTTGTTTTATATAATAAACATGGTAAGTTTATCAATCAAGTCGGTGTGCCGGAGTGGTTATCGGGCATGACTTGAAATCATGTGGGCTTTGCCCGCGCAGGTTCGAATCCTGCCGCTCACGTTTATAAATTTATTTTATTTTTATAGTTTGGCTCAGGGTAAACAAAACAACCGAGGAATACCTACCTCCCAGTAACTATCTTAAATGTAATATTTTTTTAATGAAATTAGTTGCTTCTTTTTAAAAATTAAATAATTGTTGATAGAAATGGACAATGGGAATCAGACTGGTAAGTGACATCCAAAGAGATTTGAACTGCAAATCTGAGTCTTAAAAGCTAATGATCAAATCATGGTATTAATGTTACAGCCAGCTTCTTTCTTTTTCTTTACGTTTGTACAGCCTTTTCTGGATAAAAACCAAAGCCTCTCTGATTAGGTAATAAAACCATGAAAACCCTTCCTAGTATAGGGACCAGCCGACCAGGCGATCATCTTGCAACAAAAGTCCTCCATATTGAAATTGTAATAAAACCCTTTTGGCTCTTGGTCCTGCCATTGACACTTGTTTCTTTAAATGGATGATTTCTCGGAACTTGAAATCTGACCCTTTATTCCCCCTAGAGATATGGTTTTACAGGATTTATATCTTTGAAAATGGTACCAAGGGGTATCTCAAACTTCACCAAAATCTGAATTCTTTCCTTTTAACTCACCAATGCATATGTTCACATGCATTACATTTCTGAATTGACAATGGAACAATATAAACAGCTCCACTCAATGCCAATGGCAGCCTGCTAGTTTTCTTCTAGGATTGTCTCCTGTAAATATTCTGTCATTGTTTTCAATGTTTGTACAAGCATTTCATGGAAGAAAATAAGACATCACACAACTTGTCTCGGTCGACTACAAGGGAAAACCTGCTCAAACCACCAGTTCCCGGTAAGCAACCCTTACATTGCAGTAATTTTGGTCTATGGTTTTCGGGGTTTTCACCAAGTCGATATTATACTTGGAAGATTGCAATATAGACATACTCAAGACTTGTATTCAGTCCATGTCTTGATTTGAGTTCCATTCGTAGTTCCTTTGAAGGATACCGTGTTTACACGAATGTTCCGCACTTGTACGAAATTCCCTGCCCTTCCTAAGCTTCCAATACTGTTTTGTTAACAAAGAAAACATCAGCAGAGTCACAAGAGCTTTGAAAACTACGTTGCCTGGCAGTAGATGTCTAGGCACGTGAGTTGAAATTTGAAAAATCCTAAGACAATCACTATGTTCCAAGGGATGAAATGCTCAAAAATTATCATATAAAATATTTTTTCTCCTAATATTAAGTTTAAAATCATAAAAAGCTTCATCTTATTCCATGACCAGGTCCATACCTTACATGAGAGATATGGATATTGGTCGTGTGATCTTCGATCGAGACACAATGGTCCCCTGTTTCGATCACATGCTAAGGACAGTGATTCAACTTTTCATCTGATATGAACTTTAAAAGAACTATGCAAAACAATTCAAGTAATGGCATGAAAAGATTATACCAGTTCCAATTATACTGTTTCTGAAAATATTGCTTGCTGAACTGATATGAATTCCATCGGTGTTGGGGCTGGTATCCGGAGCTGTTATCTCCGTGTCGTCGACAATAAAATAGTTGGTTCCACTTATCAGTACATGCGTTTGAACTATTTACTAGTCGAACCTGGCTGAGACTGCTTGTTTTGCAGGACTTGAAAACCATTGCCTGCAAATGCATCAAACACAAGAGCTGAACTTCAGGAATCATCTCATTGCTTAACTACAAATCTAAATCAATACAAAATCGAGAAATCTACTTACTGTTGGTGCCAATGAAGTGCATCCTTCCTGGAGAAGTCGGCTCATGTAAGAAAAACATCAGACAACAAGCTTTGCTTGAGGAGATGATACAATTGAAAGAGTAGTACCAGCCTACCAGGTGTGGATGATATCTGGCAGGATTGGTTCCACCAACCCCAACCTTGTCCATCGATTTCACCACGACCTTCCCCAAAACTCCGTGAAACGTTAGCCATTTCCCCTGGTCGAGTCCGTCCCATGTCTTGGGTGAAATCAGTGATATTATTCTTCCCACATCGACCTAACTTACCTCCGATAGGATTCGATCTAAGTGGTAACTTTCAAACCGCCAAGTCTAGTGATGTTATTTGCTTAAGTTTTGTTATTGTTTAGGTGATAATTAATGATAAAAAACATACTTGAGAAGTGGATCGAACACAATTATAAGTATGATGGTTAAACTAAAACAACTCGTACTTTGGTGGTTATGTGTATAGTTTACCCTATGATTAAATATGTTCTACACGTGGCAAGTTATAATTGGTAAAAACAAGTAAACTCACTCACAAAGCAACTTCTTTACTCAAAAGCTCACGCTTGATTTTCCCCAGTACCAGGGATCCGATCTATCAAACTCCACAATTTTCCGGGAAAATCCATTAGCGAGAAAATAGCTAGATTTCAATGGCAAATGCATGGAAAAGAGAAAGCAGCAAAACCCAAAAGTTCCTCTCTCCCAAAACACTCCTTCCTCTCCTCCTCCTCACCCTCTTCGTCTACCTCTGTTTCTCTATGCTTTCCCCTAAAAACCCCACCTTTATCCCTACAATTCCCTCTTATAACGCCCAAAAATATGCCCAGAATTTCCCAGTCTCTCCTTTTAACTGCCGCAATTCTCCGCAAGCCCACCCCATTGTTGCAAACAAAGTAGAGAATCTAAAATACCCTTTCATTTACTCCCTAGCTGATTTAGGTTCTCTCCCTGATAAGCCTCACAAGAACATCGTGCGACTTCTTAAAGGTAAGCCCTTTCGTAAGCCTGACATCTCGGCCACCGTTCAGGATTTTCTGGAAGGGAAAAACAAAGCTGGGTTTTTCGTCGATGTCGGGGCTAATGTCGGGATGGCGAGTTTCGCAGCAGCTGTTATGGGGTTCAGGGTGTTGGCTTTCGAGCCTGTTTTGGAGAATTTGCAAAGGATTTGTGATGGGGTTTGGTTTAATAGGATTGAGGAATTGATTACTGTTTTTGAAGCAGTCGCTTCTGATCGTAATGGAAATATTACTTTCCATAAGGTACGAGTCTTCTAATCCATGGTTTTCCATGAGTTTGATACTCTGGAAACATTTTCATTTGCTGCATTTTTTTTAGTTCTTAAAGCTCTATGGAAACGAGGCAGCTGCCCTTTCCTCTTTGGTTAGCCTGTTAGGTGCTTCAGTTGCTTTCAGTCAATCCAGTTCCAGTCTAACTTATAGAACTTGCCTTAATTTATTTTTCCTTTTGTTCAGGGAGATTAGTATATAATTTAGAAATAGTTTAGAGTTTTATAAGTTCGCCCGCTCCCCCATAAAATTCTATGTGGACCTGCTTATGTTTCAAGTCTATGGTTAACTACTTTTTAGTTGATCTGAAAGCTGGTGAGAACCAGATAAACTCTCTTGTGTTGATCATCAATGACAATTGTTCTTGAAGTCGATTTAGAATGGAATTTTGGGATGCGAAAACTTGGATTTAAACCTATTGGACTCTCGGGGATATAGGAAGATCAAACTTGGATTTTCCTAGGTACTGAGATAGCCTCACTTTCGGTTATGCAGACGTTATACTCGTTGCTTGAATTTAAACCTATTTGATAATTTGATTATGATTTTGCAATTTCTAGTCCACTTCACCATGGATCTTAGTAAATTCTGATTGGAAATTATCTGTTGTCTTGTCATTATGTCATTCAGAATTAGTGTTTATCTATTCTCATATACTGCTTCCTTCTTTTACTGTATTATTATTCCTTTTTCTGCTGATAATGTGAAAACCTTTGCGTTTTCTCCAGTTGGTCGGCCGGCTTGACAACAGTGCCGTTTCTGCCGTTGGTGCAAAGCTGGCATTCAAGTCCAATGAAGAAATAGCAGTGCAAGTGAGGTCCATCCTTCTGGATGAAGTAATCCCAGAGTCAGAGTCAGTGCTTCTTCTTAAAATCGATGTTCAGGGATGGGAGTATCATGTATTGAAGGGTGCCAAAAAGTTATTGTCCAGGAGAAAAGAAGAAGCCCCATATCTAATCTATGAGGAAGATGAACGACTGTTGCAAGCAAGTAACACTACCGCCAAAGAGATAAGGGACTTCCTAAGTAGTCTGGGTTATACTCAGTGCACCCAGCATGGTACAGATGCTCATTGCACCAAGAATTAATGCATGTACCACGGAATTTTCCACGGATGACAACCTTACTCCGAATCTGTTCTTTCGCATGCCATTTCTCTCATCCCACAGTGAAATGCAGTTCATCCGAATACACAGTTCTTCATGTTTATGACAGAGAAGTTGTACTAAAGCCGATAAAAGGTTCTACAATCAGCCCTCTTTTCTCTTGGTGATTGGTTGGTTAATGGAAGCTTTTCAATTCTTTTGCAATTTCTGTTTACAAATCTACTGTTTGATTAGATTTTGTAGATTTTGCAATTTCTATTTGTTTTCAAACTTCCCATAAAACTTGGTTCATATTATTAGTGAGGATAATTTATTACAATTGGCCAAATATTGTACCCCTGCAAAACCCTGCAACTATAATCTATACACCCTTGAGTCTTACATCTTTTATAGTTTTTGAAGATCATGCACGTTGTATAATATTTGAGTACATCAAGACCATGTACTTCCAAAAAAAGACAGGAAAAAGTGACCTTGCCCTTCAGTTTTTGTCTGAGTTTCCTTAAAATACACCATAATTTGGAAAGTTGGCCACCAAAGTCCCCAACTCACTAATGTTTAAGTCACGAGATCATTCAGCGAAGTGAGTCAAACACCAGTAAGGTCGTTGCTTCATGCAATCACATTTATAACTTGTTTAATATTAATAAAGTATACCATTTGAAAACATAAATGTGAGGTAGTGGGAAAGTTGGGTTATTCATTGAACAAGCATGGGTGGAAATGCTGGCTTTGCCTTTCTTCAAAAAATAGTAGTTTCTTCCATAAGTGAAGAGCCTTATAATCTAAAGGCCTCCCTGAACTTGGATGTTTGACATGTGATTGCGAAGTGGGGCAAGTGAACCAATCACAGATAGTTTCTGAGGCCTAAAACTCAGAAACGGATGTTGGGAACACAGTTTTTCACACTGCTGTAGCAAAATGCAGACAACAGTTACTGACTGATGGTGTTTTCAACTTTGATATAAAAAAACATGAACAAAGCAAAAAAGAATGTTGCGCGCCAGATAGGGGTCGAACCTATGACCTTCTGCTTAGGAAACAGACGCTCTATCCACTGAGCTACAGGCGCCTTGGTATCATAATTGAATTTATGTTATTAATAATGTTTTACACTAGGGATATTAGTGGGACGGATATCATGGAGATTCATCTCATTTCTAATTTAATTGGGCAGAATGATTATGAAATTTGCGGACTGTTGGGGGAGGATGAAGATAAAAATTAGATTTGATATAGGTGGTAAGAAGACGTGAATATACTTTTGTATTTGTCAAATCCTCACCTGTCTCGTATCATTCTCATCAGTCTCGCATTATTCTTACTCGTCCAAATTAATCTTAAAACATGTTATCACTAATATTAAAATAAAATAAAATAATTATCACTAAATTTTGTTTTTTAACATATTTTTATCACTAAACTTTTAAAACCACCGATTTATAATTAAATATACTTTAAAATTTTCATCTATTTAAATATACCTAAAAAAATTACCTTAATCTCTGTTAATTTTTTCTCTCAAATACTAACCAATAAACATATTACTTTTTCAATTTTTTTAAATACTAACCAATAAATAACTATATATATAATTTAACTGTTATCTTATCGTACCAAGAATGAACCCAAAATTTTATATAAAAGTATAAACTATCAAAAACATGTATTATAAATACAGTATCATAAAATTACAAAAATTTAAAAAATACAAAAAATAAACATCATCTTTAAATGATGTCCTCTCCTATCCCATGCAAAATTTTTGTTCATGCCTACAACAACCGACGAATTCGTGCATATAAAATTCCTGATTATCTCAGATAATTAAGCTTATTAAAGCCTAACATCATTTAGATATAACATCATGTCATAAGAAAAAACGAATTCCCTTCTACTAATTAACTTATCAAAGCAAGACACATTTAATAATACCATTTAAAGGTAACATTACCTTTCCAACACTATTAAAATATCATAAATTTTAAATATTCTCTTAATATTATTGTATTTCAAATATTATTTATTATATTATTTATCAAATTTTGCCAAAGAAAAAAAGGAGCGAAAAGATTTTTTTTTTGTTCGAGAGGTACCAAAAGAAAATTAAAGATTGAATTAAAATTTTTTAAAGAAGCGCGCTTCGTAGTAGGTATAAATAGAGTGACTCAGCGAGTTGGTGCGTGATTGCGAGTGTGATAGAGAGAGAGAGAGAAACGGAGAAGACAACTCGAATGGAAAAGATCACCGAAACCACGTTGTTTTGCTCAATGCAAGAACAGGCAGTAACGGAGCGCGGTGCCGGCGGAAAACTAAGGAGGCAACCGTCGCGTAGACCACCGGCCACACCGTACGCCCGTCCTCAGCAGGATCAATCCCTACGCCGCCGCTTACTCTCCAAACTTGTTGATCCCGCTTGCCGTCTCATAGCCGGCGGCGCTACTAGGATCTTGCCCTCTCTCTTCAAATCCTTCAGCACCGATTATCTCCCGCCTCCAGAACTTCAAGCTCATGGTTAGTTATATATGTATATTTTTAAGAAAACAAATCTCTATTGAAACTTCTCTTTCCGTAGGGATTAATTTGGGTTCCATAGGGTTTTAGAGGTACTTATTATTTTACGTAAAAAGAGTCGGGGAATTTTTAATGATCTCCTTTCTACTGTATAGATGTTATTAAATGTTGAATTGCTGTAATTTGTTTTGTTGTTGAAGTTTGGTATTTCTGTTCGAAATAGTTCAGATGGATGAATATGTAGAGGAATATGCTAATGAAGAAGACCAAAATTGTTCAACTGTAAGTGTATATATTTTCAGTTTAATTTTGGTGGATCACATTTTACTTGCTTTATTTAAGTGAAATTTTGTTAATCATGAGCTTTTCTTGATGGCCTGGCTTGAGTAAGTGTATTTGCATTCCATTTCTAGTTTGTAGCGTCCAAAACAGCTGGTACTAGTGGTACAACTGATGGACCAAAGGCTGGTTCTGACTGTGCTGAAAATAGAAAAGGCGACCAGGGTAACGCTAATGATGACGGGCTTTCGGAAATTGAGAAGCTAGTGAAGGGGAAAACTTTTTCGAGGTGATTTGTTTTGTTGTTTTCAGTTATACGTGCTATTGCTATGTGTTCATAAATTGTAAACTTATTTCTGCCAAGAATTACTGGTATAAACTTGTCAGAACATCAATTATAGGCATATCCCAACTCCCGACCTTTACAAATGGACTTTTGGCTTTGATATTAATGATTCATTCATTTTGTTTTGTGCAGATTCACATATCCATGTTTGTCTCTTTCAGGGTGATCATGTAGCTAGTGCAAAGAGTTAACTATCTAATGTGTTTTTAACATTTATTTATATACCCAGGGATGAAATCAATCGTCTGATTGAGATTATAAATTCAAAGGCTGTTGATGTTCCTAAAGTTGATCAAGAATGTAAGGATTTAATCTTGTCTACTGGAGGACCCGAGGGACCTATCGTTGCTACAAACCTGAGAAGACCAACTGAAGAAAAACAGGATGATCCAAGTAACTCTGCCAGGGATTTGGCAACTCCCCTTCCTAAGCCAACTGTGAGTGAAAATTAGTATTCTGAACTTGTATTGGATCAATGGTATGCACATGGAATCCTGAAGTTGAATATCATGTCATGTGTTGTTTTATGGATATGTTGTGTGATGCTTCTGCAAGAATATGGAAGCAGTATTTCTTCTCACATATTTAGACTATGTGATGCTTATCATCAATGCTCAAATACTTCAAACTTGGCTTAGTATTTCTTCTCACATATTTAAAAGAGAGCGACGGCTCTAAAGTTCTCTTAGTTTTTTTCACAAAGAAAACATTCATATTGGGGAACAAAAGAAAAAGAAAATCTAAGGAAATCATGCATATCGGTCAATAAAGGAAAAAGGAAATTCTGCATGTTTTGTTGGAGAATTTGGGCAGCCTTTGGAGTTTATTACCTGACTTCTATATTTTAAGCCTATCCTTTTCATATGCATACATAAGTACTTTCATCAGAGGGTAGTTATTTTTCTTCCCATGGATAGAAGCTTATATATATGTTTTAAAAGATCTCCTTATTTCTCTGTCTAATACTTATTTGAGTGCTTGCACAAATGTGTTATTTTTCTCATGCCCATCATATATCAATGTACCTGTACCTAACGGTACAATGAAATTTAATGTGCTTGTCTCCCTGGTATCTTTTCTTTTCCTTGTCTATCTAAAATTCTATGACATATTGCAGCTCCTAAATGAAACTGCACCTTCACCAATTGAAATTGCAAAAGCATACATGGCAAACCAAACATCAGAAGTAAACCTAGGTTCAAAAAGTATCATATCAAAAGAAGAAAGACCAACAATGCTGGCTGAGGATTTTGCATCGGAACCATTTGTTCCATTTGCTTCCCCAAAGCCATCCACAGGTTGGCCAGGTTCCGTGGTGCAGGATCAACGTGGTTATTTAACTCCTCAAAGTCAAAGAAGCAGATTCGGGATTCATAATGTTCCAAGAACTCCTTACTCTAGAACAATCTATTCAAAATCTAAATCCAAGGTGGACTTTTAAAATTTTTGTTTTGTGTTCTATCATGATTTACATTTGATGATTGTTAGAGCTTTTCTTTTCCTTTTTCTTTGCATTTAATCAGCTGGCTAATGTACGAGACGAGGGTGATGGTTTCCTGAGTGATTCACTCTCTCCCTTGCAGCAACCACAAACTTGTGCATATGGGCAGGTAAATTTCCGTGATTAGTGGTTTTGATTTGAGGGTACTACTTATTATCCTTCAAGTATAGTGCTAAATTTTTATATCTACACATAAAAAATACATTATTTTTCTGATATACCTTTTGCAGTTTGAGAAAGAAAAGTAGACAACTAGACATTTTAGATTATGGATAATATTGTAAATATGTGCACTTAATTGTCATCTTCCTCATTTCCTCGCATCTTATTTTATCAATTTGGAATTATTTAAATCTATGCATGCGGGTGAAAAATAGTCCTATTTCTTATTTCTTTCCTTTCACTCCTCTTCTGTACCTAGCACACAATTTATTTTCTTTCCACTTTTCCACACTATCAAATATACCCTTAGGCTTTTCTTGGTGCATGCTTGCTAGGAAGGATAGAAATGGGTAGTTACAGAAAGTGTTTAATCCAACGGTTAAGCTACATGGTGGAAAGTGGTTATTGAACCTAGTTATTAGATTAAAATTTTCCTATCCTCGTTCCACTATATCTTTCCTACCTAGCAAAGCCTTCGGGCGATGGTGGTGGAAATGTGCTCATAGTTTGGACATAGCCCTATCCGCGCGTGTGTGTTTAATTCAAAGATGGACGGATCTGAAAGCTGAATAAAGTAATGTTTATCATGGTGTTGCAGCTAATGCCTATTTGCAACTTGCTTTTGATGATTTGAATTTTATCTGTACATCAGTTTGACTTGAGTCGTTTGTTTAATATTTGAACATTTGATTGAAAGTTGAGGAGCAACATAATGGCTAATGGCCATGGATCTGTGGGACCCATTCGCAGGATTCCACATAAGGGTACTGCAGAAACTCCATCCAGAGGGTCTGTTTATTCTCATTCATCATTGAAAGGTTCTTTTCCAGTAGTAAATTCCAATGTTTCCAAAGGTCTATCTCCTTCCATCAAGAGGAATATGGAGCAAGGAGGCACTACTAGTAGCTCATCAGTTTTCCAGTCAGTAGACAAAAATAGTTCTGAAATGGGTATGCAACCTGTTCATCCTCATTCCAGTCAGATGGCTAGGACGATAATGGACCACCTTGACCGAACTCTAGTAACTCCGAAGGAGAAGTCCGAGGAGTTAAAGATAGCCACTTCATGGAAAATATCTCAGTCTTCGTATGCTAATGATGCTGTTTTAACGGAGCACAAGAATTTGGCAAATTTAGGACTTGATTCTTCTAAAAGCAAAGATAAAAGCAACAATAGAAGTCCTGCTCCCTGGAATGAAAAGTCAATGTCTGTGGCTTCTCCAGAGAGTAATGCGAAGAAAACAAATTCTACATCCGATTTAAAAGTCGATGGCATTGTTACAATGTCCAGAAATAATGTGGGGTCTTCACTAGATAGCAGAAAAACTCAGGATTCACAAATGAAGACTGCACACAAGGTATTTTACTCATCCTTTTATTATTCTTCCGTGACCATGATTGATCTTATTAGATCTTACGCATTCCCCACAAATGTATTACTCACGCCTTTATGCTAGTCATTTTGTATGTACTTCCCTAGTAAGTATCAACAATATTTTGCTAAGAGGAAATTTATTAACCATTTCCCCCTAATATTTATTCTCATCCCTAGTATCATACAATGGCATCCAATTTCTACCATTTAGTCTGAAAGTTAAAGATATTTTATCTTCCTCTCTTAAATTGATCCTGAAATTTGGTTAGGGTCACGAATCCTTAATCATATATGGCGACGGAGTAATCACATACTCCGTGTCTTGTTTGTGGATCTGTTTTGGTCTTTTGGTTGTTTGAACTTTTATTACATCAAAGAATGACATACTAATCAATCTATCGGACAGGATCTTCCAAGGTTCACCGGTGTTGCAGTGTCTGAGGTGATATCCGAGGGTCTACAAAAGCCTTCATCTAACTCTTCAGGAAATAAACCCGTTTTGTCTTCCATATCTGTCACCAAGCCTGAGCAAAGGTGGATGTTTACTTCGGATAATAGCACCAGTTTCACTTTCCCTGTTTCTGCATCGTCGGGCATGTCTTCTGAGCCACCCACACCAACCATCACACCATCAACGTTGAGTAGCAGTGAGCATCCACTCAAAGAGGATCTTACTGGACCTACGTATAATTTCGAGTTGAACAGATCTTCCCCTGCCCTTGTTTTTTCTTTCCCTTCAACGAGCAGCACCCCAGACCGCATCGATGCTTCGGCTATTACCTTCAACTTTGGATCGGATAGGTCATCAAGACTATCTTTCAATCCTATCGGGAAAAACACCATATGCCATTGACACATATTTTTATTTTCATTTTTCTGTCTCTGTAAGACTAGTAAGTTGTATTCTCACTTGGTGTTTGAACCTATCTGGTATTTCCTTGTAGAGTTAAATTAGAGATGCATCCTCCATTAAAGCAAAGATTTTTTTTTTCAGCAAACATATTGTAATTGTCTGTTTACTAGTGAACGATACACAGTTTCTAGAGGATTGCGTTGTTCCCATATTTGCAGGATTTATGTCGACCGGCATGAGTCACATGTTGGCAACAAACTTGTCCTATAATCACATGGCATCTTATATATTTCAAACAAAAGTGGTTAAATATTTAAAAAAAGAATATGGGTGAATCACATTTCATTTGGTTATACGAAAATAAATATCTTAACATAATCTTTTTAAAAGATTATTTAGATAAAGGATTAAATTATTTGGATAAATACTCTTTTCAATCTAAGTGAACTTAATTTATGTCCAATTAAAAATAAATTCTGCGTTAGAAACGTAAATAAATTATTTTTCTTTTTTAATTACAAAACCCTAAATTTGTGTTTAATTAAAAACAAATTTAGAATTCATGGTTAGTTAAAATCTAGATTTATCCGACATAAAATATAGATATATTTATCTAAATAATCTTATATAAAATTATTTATATAGACCATTGTTTCAAAAGGATTATTTAGATAACTTCTCCTGCTATGCCAGTGTTGTTATACTGTGTAGAGAAGGTGGT
Source organism: Abelmoschus esculentus (assembly GCA_035048815.1). Lineage (NCBI taxonomy): Eukaryota > Viridiplantae > Streptophyta > Magnoliopsida > Malvales > Malvaceae > Abelmoschus > Abelmoschus esculentus. Next base: position 1,295,772 of record JAUCBN010000059.1, read on the forward strand.
CACAGGCTTTTCTGAGGTAGGCGTTAGAGAGCTAAGTGAAATGACAATGAATGCCATTCATTCACCAGACATGAAGTTGACATTTCAGATTCTTGTATCAGAAGCTCGGTTTTCACATTTAGATTTATTTTTTATATTTATTTTAATTTTCAGAAATTAAAATCCATTTTCCAGGTTGTAGTCTTTTACTACAATCCAAGTGCTGATCCCCATAACATTCCATCATTATTACCTCTTCATTACACTGCATGCACTGCTCTCTACTTATCTCCCAGGCCTGTTTCTTCTTTCTCGTATAAATTTGTATCGAATTCAAAGATGAAGCTAGAAGTATAAAAGTGATTAATGATTTTAGTTATAAAAGTCTTGTTGACAGTAAACTAATGAACTAAACAGACAGTGGAATATATTTTTAGTGATTCTGTATGTAAATGTGGATGACAAGTCAAGATTTCAAGTAAATATTACATGTTCTAAACAGTTCAAGACAAATGAAACACACACATCCACATTGGATCAATACTTCAAACATCAAACCTCAGATTCTAATTACTTTGTTTCACACTGCAGTACTCCTTGCTGTTGGATGCTTAAAAACCATGAAATTCAGTCCTACATAATCATATTTGCTGAGAAAAAAATGAAAGAAAAGGGTTAATTTGTGATTTTAAATTTAGGGTTATAGATTATGGATTAGGGGTTCATAGTTATAATCTAACCTTAATTCTAGGTAAGGTATTTTTAGTGGGTCTAGAACTCATGACCTAAGGAATACGAAAGAATAAAGTTGAACAGATTGACCAACTGATCAAATATGTTTGCTCAAACCTCTAAGTTTTTAAATATCATTTTCTAAATACGATTATATAAACTAACCGAATTAAACTCGTTGATTAGTTATTTATACCTTAAATGCAAAATAAATAGTATAACCAAAGTTGGGTTTTGATTTTGAACTTTCCCTAACTACTTACATTATTCACTTTAGTTTGGTTCGTCTCCAGCATCAACCCAAAATGGATATGAGGAAAATGTGCCCACTGCAGATGCAAATTTAAAAAAATAAATATAAATTCAAAAATATTACGAAAATGATTTTTTTTTTCGATTGAATTGATATTCAAATATAATTTGTACGATAATTCTAATCAAAGCTGTTCAATTCATACTTACATTCTTAGCAGCAGTGCTGAATGCTTCCCTATGACTGATATCTGGATTGTTGGTCTTAATCCTTTGAATTTCCTCCCTACATCAATCCATGATTAATTACATCTCGTTTATTCGTATAAATATAAATCAACGGTGCACATTCGATTGTTAAAAGATATCTCACTTGATGAACTGGTTGTACGCAGAAGGTGCTCGTTGCCTCTTCTCGGGAGCTGAAAATAAAACAATAATAACGTTTAACATAAAATCATATGTATATTTATTCGAATAAAATATGAAACAACAATGAAAAAGCTCTTAACATAGTATTAAATTACGATTGTATTTACGGTACAATCACGATTTAATACTATGGCTATGCAAAAGCAGTGTTTTTAACGACTTACGTCGGCTCACAACCCTTTGCTCGGTTGCATTGTCGGCGGTAGGAAGAGGTCGCATTGAGAACTTGTTGCTGCATTTCGACGAGGAACCGGCCGGATCTGTCCAATGGTTCTGTATAGCATAACTGGGTGCCTATAAAAAATAATTCAAAACATTGGTTTTGAGAGAGAAAGAGAAAAGCAGCAAAACCAGACATTGAAGTGACTGAATCAGTTACAGTTGTAGCATCATTTAATGTAGATATGAGACCAGACATAAGCTCAAAGTTCTTGAAACAAGCCCCCCCTAAGAAACCAATGGATCTCTCTTACAAAACCCTCTTCAGATTGTTTCCATTGTTCAAGACAAAGATCTGGAAATCATGTCATTAGAAACCTAAGTACCCTAACTTACATGTCAATCAAATCAAGCTACCCAAACCATGTCTGCAAAAAACAGCAAACTAGGTTTTGAACATGGCGGCTGCTAGGGCTTTCGGTAAACCGCAACAATTTCATAGAAAGAGAGAAGAAAATGCTAGGCTTTAGGACGAGGATTGAATTCTTGACCACTGATCAAGGTAGAAGAAACCCTTATCACTTAATCCCTTTTAAGTTTTCCTTCCTTTAATGTATTGGAAAGCTTTTTTATTGTCTGAGTTGTTTTCTAATTACTGCAACACCGATTAACCCTAGGTTTCGAAAAGCCAAATATATTATCGTAAATGTTAGTATTTTATTTCGACCAAGATCTTATCACCTGAATATCTTGCCATGTCAGTGTCTGAGATGCGGCTGCTGCCATGTTAACAGACCATAGATTGGTGCAGTGTCCGCATCGGACAGTCACAATATCGAACAGGCTGCTGCAAGGAACACTCACCTGCGCATCAATCCAATACTTAACCCTTTTAAAACTAATTTACAAAGTAAAATTCAGCTCTAATCGTAATAAAATATGAAAGAAAACCAGACACAGACCAGCTAAGATTCAAAAAAACTGGGTTTTCTTTATGTTATTCATATACTAGCTTCTATTTTTTCCTACATAAAGAAGGAGAAAGAAACTAGGTCAGTCGAATATAGGGTTTGTGAAAGAAAAATGAAATGGTTAAAAATCTGGGTTTGTTTTACTTTTCCTCCATTAGCCAAAAGAAAATAAGTTAGAGAAGAATCAAGTTATGGCAGTATTTTAATCAAGTTGTCCTCATCAGATTATCAGGAAAATGGCTGTGTTTTGAAGATTTAAGACATTAAAAGAAACACCCTTTTATTTACCAAAAACAACATTAAAAAAAGCAAATCTCTAATCTCTTTCTCCCAGGCCTTTGGATTATCAATTATGACTTTGTTTTTGACTGCAAAAGAAGAAGACCTGACAGGTAAGAAAACCAAGAAAACCCAGAAAGAGAAAAATCAAATAGATTTCAGAAAACATAAAAAACTCTGATCAGTGATCACAGAAGTCAAGACCAGCTTTTATCAGCCATGTTATTTGTTAAATGTTCTTTTCCTTGTAAGAAAATACCAGAGAAAAACATAAGCTTCAAAATAAAGAGAGAAAAAAACAGATCCCAATATCCCATCCATTAAAAAGAAGATACATATGAGATCATATACCGCAAGAACTATGTTGCAGAAGTTGCAAGGGATGTAGCAGAGTTGCTCAGGCACAACATCTATGCAGCTCGACATGTTTTTCAAAGTGAGAAAACTGTGTTCAACCTCAACCCTAGAAGAATGCAACAAACAAAAAAGAAAGAAAAGAGCTTTTAATTCTCTCCTCGAGTCCTTGCTTTAAACCCGCGCTATGTATCACAACAGTAAACTAAATGTCTCTTTAAATATAGAAAAAATCATTCGGAGAGAGAACCAGGAAAGGATAAACAAAGGGAGAGAAAGATAGGATCCAAAGAGGGTATTTAATAAGAGAGAAAACGCCAAGCTAAAATGATAGGGGGAAAAGTGGGTAATTTGTACACACTTGCCCAGCACTGGCAGCAACTGCTGGGACATGGAAGGGAAAGATAAAGGGTGATGTTTTTGCTTATGGGAAACCGGGTTTAGTTGTTACAGACTGAATTACTTGGTTTTGGTGAGATAAAGAGATTAGGGTTTGGAGAAAGAAAAGAAAAAAAGGGAGTTTGGAAGTATTAGCAATGCTGTCCAGATTATGCTTTGTTGCTGTTATAATGAAATGAGTGTGACCATGATCCTGACCTTCTCATACATCCTCAGCGGACGATGGGGGCGAAACTTTCCCCTTATCTCATTCCGTCTTCCTTTCTTCAACTACATCCATGGGATTTTCACTAGAGCACAAATTTTAAAGTTACTTCATGGACGATAATTGAACCCGGGTAAACGGAGAGATTATTAGGTTAACTTTGTTCATCACATCATCTATGGTCCAAGTAATCAAAATCGTTCATCTTTAAATAACTACCTAATAACTGTTCACCTATAATTACATGTAGGAAAGAGATTATGATTCATCTTGAAAAAAATTTAAATGAACGATCCTGATTAATTAGGAACATGGATGACGTGATGAATACGGTTCACCTAATAATTTCCTCCCGTAAAATAGATTCTTACCATCTAACTTAAGATCTATGGTTATATCGAATTTTTAATCAGAGAGGGATTGTGATCCCAACACACAATTATGAATTTGTCACTTTTATACATTTGTATTTTGTCCCTCAACTTTAACTCAGAATCTGTCCCTGATTTTTAACTTTTTAAAGGTGACATTAGTTGAGGTTCGATTCCAAATTTTAATATATTTTTGAATAATTTTTATTTAAGAGGATAGGTAAGGAAAATTTTACGTTTACTAAGTCATGAACTCATAACTTAAGAGAAAGGGAAGATATCAACTTGAAACTTTAACCACCTGTTTTTTTAGAATTTGTGAATTGAATTTCAATATTATTAACGTCGATATTTAGCCTTTTATGATAGCATTAGATTAAATTTTGGATTTTAAATTTCAATATTTCTATCACTTTATGAATGTGAGCAGTGCACCTTGTATTTGTGAATAAATGGTAACATTTAATGTTATTTTCCTTTAGTATAATGATTCGATCGTACAATCAATGTATACACCTTCCCTTCGATCAATTTTTGAAGATATATTTGTTAAGTCTTTATAGAGTTATGTGGTAATATAAAAGCTGTATAAAAAATTTACGCAACCTTTCATATTTAATTTATAAAATTTAAACCCTAAATTCTTAACCATAATCTCATAAATCCTAAACCCTTAAACTCTAAATTCGATCTATCTCAATGGTTTCACCTTTATAAATAATAATATTAAATGGCTAAGATGAGACTACATCGTGCATGGGATTTTCTAGCTACTATAGGATTTTGGTGTGTGAAAAGCATCAACTTAAATTTCAAACATATATATATTAGTTATGGTCGGATGATATAGGTGAGTAAGAGTGAATATTTGATTAAATTAAGTTGAATTTAGTTAAAAAATTTAATTAGTCGAATTGATAAATTTTAATTTATAATTTAAATAATTAATTAAAAATTGAGATAATTTATATTTATAAAATTCGAGTTGAGTCAAGTTAAGTCGAAATCGTTTGAGTTTTTGTTCAAATTTAATTACAAATATCTATCATATTATAATATTAATTGATTTTAGTTTAAACAGATTGAATTCACGTCCTCTCCAAACACTTAAGCATATAATATTTTATTTTTAACTTTTAACTTGATTTAACCCATGAATAAATAAAATAAAAGTATTAGTCCTATATATTTAATTTCTAAAACAATTATTATTTTTGCTTATTTATAATTATCAATGCTTACCTACATGAACGGTGCATATAATATAATGGATACTACACAAAAGGAGGAGAATTAAGTTTAGGGTAAAGTATATCAATAGTCATTGTACTATGAAAAATGGTCAGTTTAACCATTGGTTTTTTAAAATTTGTAAAACGGTCATTAAATTTATCAAACTGTTATAAAATAGTTATTGGACGTTATAAAATAGTATAACAATTCAATTAATTTAATGATCATTTTGTAATAGTTTAATAAATTTAATGATCATTTTATAATTTTTAAAACAATATTTTTTTATAGTTCCGCAATATAGTTTACCCTAAAACTTATTGAATTTAAAATAAAATGGTCACTAAACGTTATAAAATAGTGTAACCTATTATTGTTAAAGAATAATAACATCTCCAACAATAATAATTCAAACATCATCATTCATGCTCAAGTGAAAAGTACTATTCATATAAAATACTCTGACAATAATATCTTTAGGATTCAATCCGAAAACAAAGTTTAATATCACTTTTTTTTATCACTTATCAATAACAGAGAAAATTCTTTAAACATGATTCTATATTTATAAATGAGATTCACATTTATATAAATATAACCATAAATTTAATCATATCACATGTTAAAAATATTTATTCGACTATTATCAACTTATTATACTATTATTTACACTAAGAATTTTCAATATAAATTCATACACTAATAATAAATCGAATAAAAAAGTAAACCCTTAAAAATATAAGTAGGAGATTTTAATTACCTCAATTATATAATTAAATGGGACAATAAAAAAATCCACAAATTAAATTAAGGGGACGAGAAAAAAAGAAAAATATTAGTATATAATTTTTTGTCAATTTAGGCAAATTGATTGATAATCTAAGGTGAGCACTGCTTGTTAGGGTTGAGTCGCTTTCCATGTCTACTGCAATAAATCATCACCAATTTTTAAATGGTAATAATTCTATGTTTTCTCAGCAAGGAAGATTTTGTGATATTATTTTTAAGATTCGAATATATAAGTTGTGTGCTGTTTCTATTCAATTGTCACATTACCAATAAGACTCAGATGTCTCCATCTTTATAGACTTAAATGATTGAATAATGGACTTGAAATGTGATTATAAACTTGGTATGGATTATCCTCACGCAGGTCATGTGGAATGTTTATGTTGTGGTCGAGATTTAGAGAGTTTCTCGTTCTATACGATTTTGGATTATATTGGATTTTATGGTTTTAAAGCTTCCTTTGCATATTCATTATTTCTGTCTCACAATAAAAAAATGTATGCTTTTAGTTCGTTAGTTTAAATCGATACATGTTCATTTCATGATCTATATTTGAGATTCGTGACTCTCACTCTTAAAAATATTATTTTTAGAAATCGAATCACGGATTCTCTCCTTAGGAGAGCTATGTGGTTCACCATTGTACCTAATCCTTGTCGATGAAATTAAATTCTCTTTGATGAGTTGTAATGTATCTTATTATTGTACTTAACGCTCTCGTAAATTTACGGTTACAGTTGGTAGTTAAACCTTTGGCAGCTCCCTATAACAAATTCCAGTATCCCCGAATTATGGGCAAATTCTAAATTGCTCCTTGAACTTCAGAATGATTCAATTGAGGTACCATTCTAATCATATCTTCCCCTGTCAACTTGGATTTGGCATCAAATGAACTGAACCGTTTTGAAAGAATTTGAGTCATGATTTAGGGACAGTTGATAGGATTTAACCCCTTGAGACAAACCGGTGGCAGAACCTGTGGTTGGAAATGGGAAGAAGCTTCACTTTATTTTCCTCCAACATTTAACTGATATCACTGTGGTAATAACATGAGGTGAAGGTGGCAATAAAAGAACAACAAACATCCACATGAGAGGCAGAGGGAGATGAACTTCCCACATTAGCAGAAGCTCAGGCATTGTCTTTTTCACACAGAATGAGATGACTTATCAACCACATGTTTAAAGCTTGGTGGAGTCACACACCACATGGGAAAGTGTTTATCCCTTACACTCTACACTCTCTCCTCTTTTCAGAGGAATATCCCTCAAATTTAAAAGACTACGAAGCTCCAAAATGGGATAAAAATGGGAAAAGCCAACATACCTTCTCTGGGAACATGATAAAAGTGAACCACCATTTGTAATTTCTGGTTCAAAGGGTTCCTTAAACGTGGATGAAGAGAGCTCTGCACTAACATTTGCCTCGTTTGAAAATACCAGAACCCATAATGGGGTAATCCTCAATGCAAACACACTCATCTTTCTACAAAATTGGTTATTCCTCATGGGTAACAATGAGCTAAATTTGTTGATCATAGAAGCTAATGCATAAAAGCCATTTCTAAAAAATACCGAATACAACTCTGCAACCAAAGAATCCTTCTAGTGTGCATCTGTACAACCTGAAAAACCTATTAAAGTTGAATGTTACACAAGAGGAGCATCAAATTACCACAAAGACATGCATGCGACCCTTGCTCCCAACAATTGTATCCCTTCAACAAACTATCGCCAGTACTTAGAACACTCAGACTTGGGTGCTTTTCGCCATCCTGATCCCTAAAACAAGTGACTTAGCAAAGACTTATCTCCATCACAGAAGTGACAAAATGTAATGGATAGTCCCTCACCCGGCAGTGATGGCAAGCAGCAAATTGCACCAGAAAGTACTAAGTAGGGCCCAACCTAACCTAATGCCAATAACTAAAAAGTGCCTTACCGTAGCTAACTTAAGAAGCGTCCAATTCAACAGGAGGTTCTTGTACAAACATGCTAAAATCAAATTGTACCAGTTAAGGTGACAAGGAACAAGGAATGTAAAATCTGGAAGTTGGATATATACTTCATGATCAACATTTCAATCTATGACAACTTGGGTATATATTATACTCCATTCCATAGTTTCAAATAGCTAATTAATTTGTCTAAAATACCTATAATCTTTTCCTCTCTCATTTGTTTCCTGAGCTTCCTGCATGTAGAAACCTACAAGTCATTCATCATATGTTGAGAAGGTAAAACATTCCTTATACGGTTCTCAACTGATCAAAACTATTTATTAAAATGTTAATTAGACGTGTCATGAGAATTAGATCATCCAACGATTAGATATCAATCATGCTAAAATTTTTATTTACAGTTCACTCTCTTCTGCACTTCAAAAATGCAACTCGTGGGTAAGCATTTAAATTTTACAAGCGCATCTGCTAGAAAATAAATGTTGCAAGAGACTCACTAATACACTCAAAAGACCACTAATTTTGAAGGACAAACTTCAATTAAAACTATTGTCTACAAACCTGGCCAGTTTCTTCTATTATTAATCGACGACCCTGGTTGCCTGCAAAATTGTTCATCTTCTGAGTTGCCTCCAAATGTTACCTTACGTTTTCTCGCTGCTTCCCCAAAATTGTTATCTTCATTTTCCTTGCACATTCTTGAAGATGAATCAAAATGGTCATTAACAGTCCTCTCTGGGAAAAAACAGAACTCTTTACTCCTTTGTTGAAAAGCATCATTAAGTTTCTCCCCACCTTGAGTGAAGCTTGGACCAACATCTTTGGCTTCACAAATTGAATTATTCACTACTTGCATACAAGGTTCAGAAAATAGACCCAACCGCAAGGACAAATCACATTCTTTTGAAAGTGAGTTCTCGTGGGTGTGCCTGATATCCTGCTGTCCAATTCTCTTACCACCAACATCGACATCAGAAGAAAAAATATTCTGCAAGGAACCCCTTTCAGATGGCTCTAAAATAGATGTACCAACAGGTCTCCCAACAATTATCGTATCAGACACTATATTTTCCTGAACCGGGGAACTTGTCTGGGACTCTGTATTTTGATAGTGGACTCCATAGTAAAGGGGGTAAACTTGACCCAAGTTTGGTGGGGGGTTAATTTCTGTCCTCATCGGTCGATCATGTCCAGATGGACAATTTTCAGACAGAAATGGATAACCATGACGGTTAGTTTGTGAAACCGAAACATTTGAATTCACATTGGTTGCTATTCTTGCAAATTGACTGCCAGACTGAACCGGCAATAACTGAGGACACCGTTCCTCACCGCCTTTATCCAAAATCCTAGGCGTAACAGGGGCAGGTTCGAGTGCTCTTGGCGTAAGATAAGTCCTAGGATTACAGTGTCGCTGGCTCCTTGAAGCTCTCTCAGGATAGCACCCCAGATTAAGGGCAGCTAAAACAACATATGTATTACAGTCATTCAGTCCAATTCTTGAAAATAGATTCAATTAGAAAAAGTTCATAGAGTTGCAGCAAATGTAGAACATGTCAAATCCAAAAAACTATACCTTCAACACAGGGTGGCAAAAGCTCCCCTGTTTCAGTTGTCTCATCTCGCCGGATAATCGTGTTGATGGCATCATTAACACGGTCCCATAGGGTTTCCGAGTTCGTGTATTCAGCCTAAAAAAAGTTAAGAGAAGAACAAATTTAAGTTCAAAAAAGTAAATACATAATAAAAAAGATCCAAAAACTGAAAAAGGAAAGTAACGGACCTCAGAATTGGCCTTGGAATACATAATCTCCTCAGCTTTGACTATGACAGTAATTATTTTATCTTGCCATTCCTTGTTCTTCTTAGTAGCCGTGCTATGAGTTTCCATAGCTAGCCTAAAATCAAACACATGGTGAGCATGGAATTAAACCCCCTCCCCACTAATAATGCTGCTTAAAATGTAACGAAATGAAAGACCCAGAACCTTAAAATCTGCTGAATGATGGAACCTCTCATGGGTTGGTGTCTTTCGCTATGCCAAGCTCTTCTCACACACTCGTAAGGTCTAGGGCCTGGCCTTGGCATCTTTGATCTTTCTTCGTCAATGGAAAAAGCAAACTCTCAGTACGGTCAAACAACAGAAGGGGAAGATGGTTGATGGAAAAGATCAGTCAAATTCTTTATGATGGGGTTTTGGCCTCTCTTCTTTGTTTTCTGTTCCGCCGGTCTGCAATCGGTCGGGGAAGAGAACGCGAGGGATCGGAGATAGTGGGGTTAAGCTTTTCTGTTTCTTTCGGCCGGGGAGCAGTACAAAAGGAGTGAAATAAATGGTTCATCCCCCAATAATTTAAGTGAGTTTACCATTGTTTACACACACTACACTGTCAGATTTTGGTGTCATTCCATGGTGTTGTGATGGATTAAAAGAGGGTTTGGTGTTGGGGTTTGGAATCAAAAAAGAAAGAAAGTGTGGGAAATCACCACTGCCTATGGCCATTTCCCCCATCCATCCCCTGCCAGAGTTAATGCCACATCGTTTTCCCTGCTCGCGCACTTTACAAAGTTCCCACCCTTGTCCTTTTCTTTTAATTCTTCAACTCTCATAAGGCTTAAATAATTAAATTTTTTTAATATCTAATTAACTTTTAAGTTTTTAAGTAAATTTTTTAACTTTATTGGATAAAAATATTTTTATACATAAATTTTTTTAATTTAAAATTTAAAGTTTATGATTTTAGGTTAAAATTTTATGTGTAAAACATAATATCTAAGATTTATGATTAAAATATAGCACTTAAGGTTTAGGTATTAGGTTATTAAAATTTAAGTTTTAAAATTTACAAAAAGTTGCGTAATTTTTTTATATAATTTCTATATCAAAATATAATTATATTTAATATATTGTATATAAAATAAGAAAAAATTCTCTATGTCCGTCTTAAATAATGACATCTTTATTAATATTTTAACTTTGACTATCATTTTCTAAAATATTTTAATAAATAAAATTTTATAAAATATAAATATTTAAAAGTATCATTTTCAATGGGATAGAGAGGATATACAACTATAAAAATAATATAAATTAAAAACAATTAGTATCATAATTAAATTTGAACAAATCTCATACAATAAAATTTTTAAAAAAAAATAAATAAAATTTGAATTATAAAATAGAATTAATTAATTTAATATTTCTCCTAATTACTCCCATAATATTCATCCCTTCCCTCCTCTTCTTTTCATCTAATTCCGACCCTAATTTAAATTCTAACGTTACATCCATACCTTTGATTCAATAATATTATACCCAAATAGTATATGAAATTAATTCATTTAAACTGCATGTGGTGTTGGGTCCAAGAGAAGGAAAACATGGAAGCAAAAGCTGAGCAATTTGGACAGTTTTACTGTGCAGAAGCTAAAAATAGATGAAAAATATTATAAAAATATATAATACTTTAAATTAGATATAAATAACATTTTAATGTTAAACATCGTTGATCAAAGGACAATAAAGTTGATTCAAGTGATAAGCAGTTTAATTCTGTTTAAGTAAGTTTCAAGTTCAAGTCGTTGTGTACGGGAAAAAAAATCTTTATTAGATGATTCACCCACCAAAGTTAGGTGTACGAATTAGTCAGGCCAAGACCTTAAAAATTGAAAGAACAATAAAAAAAACAATGGCCAATGGGTAGTTAGAGCGAGTTTCAAGCTTCCGTTTTATAAAAAGTGAGTTTACCTTGTATTAATGATTTAGGGGTATTTTTTTAAAATGAATATTATTTTTTAATTAAATAATAAAAATAAAATAATATTGATTTAAATTTTTCCCCACTACAGAGTAACAGTTGTGTCCACTTTCCTCTCATTGAAAATTTCTGTTCACATTTTGACCCTTTTCTCTATTTTTGGCACAGACTCTCTTTTCATTTTGGTTCCACATACTGACCAGTATCCGACAAGCACCATGGACCTAAATACAAGCTTCACTCTCGATAAGGGAGCCAGGTAGGGTCGAGAAGAAGAAGAAATGGAAAACTTAATTTGTTACAGAGATGCGACAGGGGTGCTAATGAAAATATTATAAAAATAAAATATATAATTTCACAGAGAAAAAATAATAATTATTTTTTTTAAATTCAAATATTTATATACTCTTTAGGTCTAATAAAAATGATATGCTTAATTAATACCTCAAAATTTAAATCTCGTCTTGTTAGATGAGATACTAAATCCCTTAAGTAAGGTTAGAGATTTAAAATTTAAATTCTAGAGTTGTGAATTGAGCAAATTGTGTTGAAAGAGTCTTCCTATAATATGCCGAACTAGATTAATCAGTCAATAGATTGAATATCCGTGGTTAAAAAAATAATAATGAGGCTATTACATAATTTATATTATCTGATGTCCTTTCTTTCAAATGTCTCTAGTCAGACCCAACTTTACCTTCTCCAAGCCAACAACTCCTACATTTACACCGAAAGCCTGAATGATGGAACCAATCAAAACACTATATGCTGCAAAAAGAACGGATGCCATGCCATTTCTATATCAAACTATTTTGTAATCCTGTGCAGCTCCCCCCCCCCCCCCCCCCCCCCCGAATTTTAATTTAACATGGGACCAGGGGGAAAAAGATTAAAAATGCATGCAAGGACACCTCACCTCTGGGGTGGTTCTGAGCCGGTTGCACCAGAAGGGGTGCTTGGTCCTGCACCATTTTCGACTGGAGGAGAGGTGCCCCATTTTCCTTCGGATTCTAAAGGCTCAATGATTTGGACTCCGCCGTCTGTTAGTCCCAATGCAAATTGGTTTGGGTCGGATGGATGTGCCGCAATGACGAGTGGATAAACTCTCAAGCTGTTCAAGGTGACATTGTCAGAAACTTCAGTTAAAAACTAGCCACCCATATTGTATGGAGTCTGAGAAATGATTTTAACAATTAACTCCGTTTATGTTTACGACTGTTTTAATAAATAGAAGGGGGGAATGTACCTTGGATTGGGAAGTAAATATGCAGCGGAATTAATTCGACATCTCAACCGGAGTGTTGAAGCAGTAAGAACACCGACACTTCCGTCTTCGAAGCTCACATATATCAATTGGCTGTCACAGGAGTATGTTGCATGGGTGATGGGACCGCTTGCTTCTCTAGGGACCCACTATTTGAGAAAACAATTCCAAAACAATATCAATAACCTTAGAAAGTTTGAATTAAATAACCAAATAACATAGGTTCTCTTGACAGAGCAATATACGGCAGAAAAGTATTTTCAAAAAGGTCAAATTCAGGATTGCCAGTAAGAACTTTCAACCGGAGTGTTGAGCAGTAAGAAGTCCTTAGTCCTTACCACGTGCATGAAAGAGTTCAGAAACAATTGATTTCAACATAAATTTTAAGCAATAATAATCTTGAAAAAAATAAATTATACGGCAAGTAAGCTTGGCACCTGCTTTAGGCATTCTAGTTTTGGTGCTTCGTATATCGCTATTTGTGTTTCATGAACTACCAGCAAATGTATCTGATCTAGGTGAAACTGAACACGAGTGTCGGCTTGAGGTGGTGCCACCCGACCATTAGGTATTTGCAAGAACTTACTAGTTTGCTTCTCCCATCCATCTGTGCTCCATACACAGAGCTGTAGAGAAACAAACGTGGAGTAATTAACACACATAAATGGAAAGTTAATTTCATAACAGGTACTGAAAATCATTTTATAAGATGCGACAAAACATGGTAAGTCCTATCAAGAAGCAAGCGTGAGAGAAGGATACATGGCAAGTCCTATCATTAGGTACTGATTCACTTATTCTAGTTTTCTTTCATACTGGGTTGTTAAACTGCCTTAGGATACAAGAAGCAAGCGTCAGAAAGACGCTGATATTTGTACCTGACTGTCGGCTCCAGAAGATACAAGCACGTTTAGAGTATGAGAGAAGGCAAGACCTGTTATTCTTTTCTGATGACCTTTCAACTTTGTTTTCACCTGTTAAAATAGAGCACACAGTTAATCAAATAATTCCCACTTATTTATCAACAACCATCAAAGTTTTAAGTCGATTAAAAGGACCTCATCCACCCGAACATTGTAAATTTGGATCGATGAATCATCCATGCCTATGGCAATGATATTATTGTCCTGGGGATGAAATGCAAGAAATGTAGCTGCTGGTGGTGGGGGCATGAATGTTGTCATTGTCTGCATATTAAGAAAGCACAAAGAAAAATTGTGAACTTAAATTGTGCAAACTAAAGATCCTCACAAAAAATAACCTCAGTTTCAACCAAAAATTCTAATTAATCAAATACTCTCAGTATTTTAGTCAAAATTCCTTACACTTCATGGCTATAGTCCTTTTAAATGGCCTATTTACATACAAATTCAGAGTTTTCCTAAAAAAGTAGTAATGTCCAAAGAATGAAACGAGTGGAGAAATGACCAACCTTAAATGTCATCATATTGAAGAGCGAGATTTTACCCCCTGATGCCGACATCACGTAAGAATCATTCTTTGAAAGTGCAAAGCATGGAACAGCATCTTCAGGATTTGTATCACTTATATCATTGGTCATTAATATTCCACTGGAAGGCTGCCATAATTGAGGTGCTACACTAGTTGTGGCCTACAAAAGACAGGACTGAATTAATACCGAGCTTAAAATAACATTAAGAAAATAAAAACAAATAAAAGTAGCATTAGAAAACCAAACATGCAACATAACAAAGAGTTGTTAAAGAAATTAAAACACCTTCCCAGTTAAGTTGCGATCATTCCTCTGCCATTTCCAGAGCTTGTGGACAGCATTAGATGCTAATGCCAATATGGCAACCCCAGAATTTGTATATATTAGTCTAGAAACCTGAAGTCAAACACAAAAAATAAATGATTATCTTTCTATATGGATGAATAAATAAGTATATATTATCAACAAGTATCCGTTCAAGTTCAAATCACTAACTAGCTAATGAAGCCAATAATCCCGCAGTGTATTTTAAGCATCCACATCAGTTAATAGAGTATTTCTTATGTTGATTATCATAATCTACACTTAGAATATAATCACGAACATAGATAATCCAAACCGCAAATATTTCGATTGATATCTTAGGTCCCCAATTGTTAACATGACCTGAAAAACCCAATAGCTGTCTAGTGTCTACCACACAGCAGAGGCAGATGATTCTAGAAGGGCCACAAAAAAGCGGTATTCAGGCATAATTATTACAAAAGTTCTATAAAGTTATACAAACAGACTGAGATTTACCCTCATTGCTGTCAAACTATCAGGAAGCCTCAAGGTGCGGCACTGTGATGGTTCATTGATTTCTGTAAGTTTCCACATCCTAGATTTTTCCACCGACTCATCTGTAATTCTGGGCTTTACATCAGCCAAACTTCGAGCATCATTATTCTGGAGAGAGACAGAACAAAAAAGGTCAGATCATAATAGATCGTAAGTCTTTTTCATGCTTAAATTACAATATGTTAGAGAGATTACATTCAAAGATAATTTAGATTTCTGCCAAATGCATTGGGGTATGATTATGAGAGGTAACTCACCGTTCCAACTATCGCAGCTACTGGTGCAGCCCGATCACCCATGGTTGTTCCAATAGTGGCATTGCTAGAGCCAAATG
Source organism: Abelmoschus esculentus (assembly GCA_035048815.1). Classification (NCBI taxonomy): domain Eukaryota; kingdom Viridiplantae; phylum Streptophyta; class Magnoliopsida; order Malvales; family Malvaceae; genus Abelmoschus; species Abelmoschus esculentus. The sequence goes on from JAUCBN010000059.1 coordinate 1,311,533, forward strand.
GACCAATATTAGGTGCCTGTTACATAAATCAAGCACTTAGGAAACATATTCTTATTGAACATATATACGTAAATGATAGTACAGTTGTTGTATGTAAGTGTATGTTTTACCTTTACTATAGCAGCAGGAGCAACTCTAGAAGCATCAATAGAACGGTTCTCCACTGTCCGTAGCAACCTAACCCCATCTGAATTTGCTAAAATTTTAACTCCATTATCATCAGTTGAAACAGCTAACAATGTTCCTTCCTTGTTAAATCTAATGCAAGGGGAAGGCTGCATTTTGTTATAACAAAGATAGTTAGAAGGGGTAGGCTGGTAGCAAACATCAAACCTAACATGAAATAACCATATGCTTATGTACCGGCAATCCACCATCAGCTGGAGTACTTGTTAAAAGATTAAGATTGTCCATGTCCCAGAATTTGATAGTGAACTCATCACCAGCTGCCAAGAACCTATTCTTTGTCGTATCAAATTGAACAACTCCCCCAGATCGCTTTCCAAGACCAAAATATGTTCGCTTGACAGCTCCTTCACTTTCATTCCATTCCACCAAGAATGATTCCCCTTCTTTGTTTGTCCCGCATGAGAACAACCTACAAGTGGTCAAAGTAAATTAAAAGATTAATAGTGCTGTTAAGGTATAGAAAGATAGGAAAAGAACCCAAAAAGTAGAAAACCAGAATTATAGAGTACAAATAAGACATGAACCTTGTTCCATCAGCACTGTATGCCATTGTTGTGGATGACTGACCAGGTGCATTATAGTCAACTCTTGAACCCATATTATCATACAACCAAGCCTTTATTTTCCCATCAGTTGCTGTTGAGAAAATGAACTGAAAAAACAGAAGAAATGGGAGTCTTCAAGCATAGCAGTAAAATAAACAGATTGTTCCATACAAGCTCAATATCCCAATATCTAAAATCTTCCTGTCATGTCCTATATTAATCTCCAGAGAAGATTTCTCTTAAATTATATTTTTAACACTGCAGAAAGAAGTGGTCATTGGAGGTAAAACTACTGCATTTACAAACATAAACAGCAGTCTTCATGATAGAACTCTAGCAAGAAAATTTGCCACAAAGAAAGTTCCAGAACCTTGTAAGACAATCCACTCCAAAACAAGCAATCAAGGAAAAGCTAAAAGCAAACTTGGATTAAACATAATTTCAAGGTCCAATGGTTGTGTTTTGGCATTAAATGCATAATTCTCTAATGCTATGTGTTCCATCTGTTAAGATTCCGTGAATTAATTGGTTAATTTTGTTAACTTAGTTTCCTATGCAATTTTTTTTTCATAAACTAAGGGAAATAGTTGTATTTTTTTCCCCTCACTGTTGAAATGGAAAAGAAATATTAACAAAGCACAAAGAGTATCAGTCTCCATGCTATTGTTTGTTACCTGAATATTTTCCTTGTGATGAGGGCATATAGAATAGACAGGTGCTTCATGACCCTCAAAAGTATGCAGTTTAGCCCCAGAGGCCGCATCCCAAACCTACAAGATATGTGAATGTTAGAAAGAGATAGCAAACAGACAATAAAATAAGAGAGAGAGAAGACAAGCAACCTTAATAACCCTGTCCTCGCCACAAGTGACAACACACAATTGTTTGTTTGGGTAGGAGAATGCAAGATCATTAACGCTTCCAACATGAGCATCAATCTAAAATACAAAATAATTTAGTGAATATGATTAGACGAAAGCAAGGAAAAAATCAGGTTAAAACTAGATATGAATCTAATCAAATTCACCAATCACACAAACCTCCAAGCGGTTACGTAGATCATCACCGCCATGGTAGGAATATATGTGCACAATATGCTTGGAGTATGCAACACCTGAAATAAGGAAGAAATGTCAAATCAAGTGTTCAATTTAGATAAATAAACTCCTGTACAGGAGTAAAATATGAGAAGTCCAATTGCTAAAGCTACAAGAATTACCAAAAAGAGCACCATCAGGACTCCACACCACACGGTTAACTGAGACTGTGTAATCATTTGCCAAATTACCCTGTGAGAATCAGAAGGTTAACATCATTCATTTTTAAGACGCATCGAATAACAACTTCATGTTCAATAAATCTTATTAGCAGTGAAACAAAGCAATACCTGCAGACCCATTGAACATGTTGAAAGGTCCCAGACCTTAAATGTTTTATGAGCTATCTTTTCACCACTACCTACTTCCCACACCATGATATCACCAATGTTTGTTCCCACTGATATTATAAAACAAAATACAGAGAAAACAATCAAAACACAACATGAAAGAGAAGTGAAAACCAGAATATGAAAACCTACTAAATTAAGAGGAAATGAAGTCTGAGCAGGCATGAAAACTTTTATATGCCAGTGGGTTGGCTCACCAAGAAGTAGAATTTGTTGCACTGGATGAAAATCCATGCTCTTGACAGCAGATCCCTGACTTAGAGTCATAACAACAGTCTTGGGCAAGTCATCAGGAGTGTAAGAACTTTGACCATGGGTTTGGCCGGCATATGGAACAGGCAAAATATTTATGGGCAGATTATTGACCTGGTGAATGAGCAACTGATCAAGTACCCTTCATTTACAAATATCATTTCGAAGAAAACAGGAAGGATGATCTACGCTACAAGATGGAGCAGATTTCATGCTTCCCAGACAACCAGTCATAAGACTAACGGCAGGGAGACCTTCAAAGTGTTATACAGACAACTAAAACTCACAAAACTATAAAAAGTAAAAACTGTATTTTACCCCTTTTTTTCTCTTTTCAAGTGATAAAGAGAAACCAAAGATGAGGACTTAATGACAAGAAAAGTAAAGCGACTTAAGAATGGCACTCAAAGAGCAAGCTAAGTCATACTAGTTGACGGATATGGGAAATAGATATGCATATGTTACACAGAGGTCATGAGGTAAATCTAATTGTAAACAAGAACAAAGAGTACTATTAGTAAGCGATACCTCCTCTGGCATTCCGAAGGGCCTTGATCTCTTCAAAACATGTTCAGAATCTGCTGACTGATAGTCCAGAGCAGGGTTACTGGTTGGAGGAGTTCTAGGCCGTTTCAAGATTGCAGCTACCATGGGAAAGAAATATAAAAGGTAATATGATAACCCATCAAGATATGCATTTAACTAAAAGAACTCAGCCTATCCTAAAATCTACATGCTCTAGCAAAATCTCAGTGTTTCATGGACATATATCTTAATAACGTGTTAACAACTAGTATACCTTTACCTAACAGGTTTCATGTGGCGTGTCCTGTTTGAGGCCACATATGTATTTCTAAATATATACACAGCTTCACTTCTATCCCCCACATAAATGCAGAACTTAATAAAGCAAAAGCACTTTGAAGTTTGAACTCAATGGAAATATTCTATAAATAACCACCTGCATTGTTAGGTGCAGTAAGTCCTAATGGTCCAGCAGAAGCCACAGGATGAGGCACAGGAGTTGGGTTAGCCATCCATCCCGCAAGAGAGGTTGGAAGTGCAGCAGGTGTGGGCTGAAAGGGCTGCAAATACATGTATATGAAATCAAAGGAAATACTCACTTCATAAACAACTTAATTACTTACGACTTCTATTAACTTACACCATGAGCACCCAGTGGAGGAAACCCCCCTGCCTTTGGAACAGTACTCAATAAAGGATTGGTGACGGGGGATGGAGCTCGTGCACCATTTGGTTGACCACAACTGTGGTCTACAAATAGGGTTTTTATGTCCGGATTAGACCTTGGATTCTTACAAAGCTGATGCTGCCAGTTCAAACTGCATTATAATGACAATAAACAACTGTTAGGAAGCTCACAAGAAAAAGAAAGGAAGAAATCAACTATAGAATCTACAAACAAAATATGAGACCTCTGATTTATTAGAGTCCGCAATCTTGAATTCTTCAAGGTAGGAAACTGAAGCTTATCACGGAAAAGGGGGTTAGCCTCTATCAACTTCTTTAATTCAGCGAGCATTATACCCCTAGCAGATTTCGTGTCTCCATATTTTGATAGTTGCTCATTTTCTCTGTGTATTAACATAAGCAATAAAACCTCATGAAGGCATGCATAAAGAAGCTAAAGTAATGCCACATTAGACAGGCATAAGCTGAGAACTAATATTTAATTCATACCTGAAGTTCTCCAATGTCAACAGATGTGTAATTTCTTTAAAAAGTTCTTCATTAAAAGTGGAAAACACTTTTAAGTCCTTAACTAAAATCTCCACGGCTTTGGTACGATCTCGCCTGCATTTATTTTAAGAAAAATACAGATTCGCTTACAATAATTCCCTTTATATAGAAACTAAATTAACTCCATATACAACAAACCAACTCACAAAACACGTCAAAAAATGAAGTCTAGAAAAGGGCTTACTTGTCAAGAGCTTCAAGGTACTTCTGTTTTCGAATCTCGAAGAAAATTTTCATGGAATATCTATTATCATCAACTTTTGTAAACCCTGAAAGATACTTCTCTACTTCATCCCATTCTCCATTTGTCACCATTTCCTCAAAATATCTCAAATTGAAATAAAACCCCGACTCTTGCTCCAATCTATTAAAATGTTAATCAACAAATACATAATATATATGCATCGACATTAATGAATTTAAATTGAACTAAGGAAAAAAGTTAAAGATTAAAGCATACTTGTGAACAGTGTCTTTAAATTTCTCCTCATCAAGGAATTGAAGTATAAGGAACACAAGTTCTCTGCTAAGCGAGGACATGATTGTAATTCTGTAAAAAGAAATCAACAAGACAATAAAAACACAAGGAGATCTGAGTTTCTCACAATTAATCATAGTTCAAAAAATAACCCCAAAAAAATCTAAACAAATTACAGTCCCAGCTCATAAAATCCAACAACTCAATAATATTATCCAAACAGAATTAAAAAGCTATAAAAAAAACTATAGAAATGAAACTGAAAAAATCACCAGATTAATTGCACAGATCGGGAAAATTACCTGGAGAAAGCGAAGAGAACGGCAAGTCGTTTCACTGCTTTCTCTCTTTTTGCTCTCTTAATTTCTTCTTTTTAAGAGCTGTTTGCCTCGCCTGTCTCTCTCTTTCTTCTTCGTTGCTGTGTCTGGTGAAGTATTTATACCGAAAAGAAATGGGGTTCGGATTTGAAAGATGAAAATAAATAAATAAATAAAATTTAAATATTCCTGCATCAGACAAATTAATTAAATACCGTAAACGAGACGATATGAGACGAGAATTAGATCTATTGATATGAATGATAAGTTAGCTCAACTGATAAGTACAATTATTTATAGTCTGATAAGTCGATCTACTTATATGCGTAATAGATACGCTGTATTCTATGGATTAGTACCCAATGCATAATTACTAAATTTAGATTTTGCAATAATTGTCTTTTTAAGTAATATTTTAACGTTATTACTAGAATTACTCCACTGTGTTTAAATTAAATAATTATTTTAAGAAATTATTTTGATATATAAATATTTAAATTTACATAATTGTTTTTATTTTAAATTTTAGAAATTTAGATTATGGTTTAAAATTTAAGATTTTACGTTTTAATGTTTATAGTTATAATTTAAAGTTTATGATTTATGATTTAAAATTTAAGTTAACAGGGTGTTAAGACTATAACTATATATGCTAGATTTTATGTTTTAATTAAAATTTAGGTTCATAAGATTATAAATGAACCGAATAAATATAAACAGAATATGTTCAAAAATTTTAATAGTTAAAATAGTATTTGTTTTAAAGTATATTCTCAAATTTTAATTATGACATATTGATCACTCGATTATTATTATTATATTAATAATACTAACCTTTTTTTAACCACCGAAAATAAGATAATTTGTAATTCTATCGAACAATTTAACTTCTCGTCATTCATGTTTAAATAGTGCTCATTTCTCAACACGTCTCATCTGTATCATTCTTTCTCTAAATATCATCTCGTCATGATTAACTCACGAAATATTCTATAGAAAGTAGTTGGGTATTAGAGAAGAATTGTGGACAATAAAACAGAGTTAGGTGCGTAACTAAATATGAAAAAAAATAAATATTATTTTTTTCATTGAACAATTCTAATAAAAAATATTTTTGCATTGTTATAATAATGGTTTTAATTTCGTTTTTGAAACCATCACCTCAATTGAAGAATTTTAAAATAAAACATTAATAATTTTAATATTTAATATATTTTGGTGAATTGTTGATAATTATCCATTAAAATTAAAAAAATATTATCTTACGTATTATCAGTAAAAATTTTAAAAAAAAAATATAAGCGTCTTAATTTTAAAGTTTAGTGTCTTAGTTTAATGCGTCGATTTTAGAATTTCAAGGTTAATAGTAAGAATTTAGCGTTTAAATATTAGGGTTTTTGATTTAGTTTTTAAGGTAATATAGTAAGGATTTGAATCAGTGGAATGATTTTAGTGGTAAAAAATAATGTATTTCATCCAAGTGACTCAGAATTGAATATCATATGTATACAGTGTGTGCAATGTTAAAGGGTTAAAAAATTAGACAAATATTACCTTGCAATCACACAAACATATTCGATATATATTAAAAATTTAGATTTTAATCTATAAACCCAAAATTATAATCTAAACTAAATTTTAATCAGTATCCCTAAATTCAAAAACTTATACACTTAACCCCTAAATCATATATCTTAAACTAAAATTTTAAACTCTAAAATTAATACGTTTATGAAAACTTTTAATTTTTATTACAAATATATAAAATAATTATCTAACAATCATTTTAATTTTTTATTTTAAATTTTATTTCAATTTTGTTATCCAATAATATGAGGCACATGGGTGGTCAAACTTTTGGTAAAGCAAATGAAAAGTGGAAGGCATACCATTGGAATAAGAAAAATATCAAAATCACGTGTCAACTTTTTTTCTTTCACGTGCCTTTGAAAATTCAAAATATTTTATTTATTTATTAATGTTTATCAAATAAAAAATCGATTTTTAATGGCTTAAATAATACTATGTTTTATTTTAGCTCACATGACGAGCGAGTACGTGAGAACTTTATCATACTCGAGCGCGTGAAGGAGAATGAGAACACTTTCAAGGGGAAGCAAGCAATGCATGCATGACTATGTGACAAATAAGGATAAATTACAAGTATGGTCAATTTTGTCAATTATATCCATTTTTGTCATCGATTTTTAAGAAAATTATATCCCAGTCACTAATATTATCAATTTATTATATTTTAGTCACAACAAATGTATATGACACAATTTGATTAGTTGATGTGTCATTTTCTTGATTAAATTAATAACCATAACAAGACAAGGACATGAAAATATGGATGGAAAGTGATAAGAGTGGGGATTAAAATTGAATATTGAGGGGGGGGGGGGGAACGTCAAATCGCTAGTTAAACAAAAAATTATATTACTGGTTAAAATAATATGTAATTTAAATTATGATTAAAATTAATTATAAATAAAATATATTAGTATAAAACTAAAATATAATACCCTATAGAAATATGCTTATTATACCAACCGAATATAATTAATTGAAACATAATTATATTCAAAATCGATTAATCAAAAACTAAATCGAATTGAAAAGAATGTTACAAGTGATTAAACTTGTTTAGAAAAGTATTAATTTCAATGCGATATATATCGCGAGATGAGAGAATTTGAATTTTGTCTAATATAAATGATTTATTTTCTCTCTCTCTCAAAATCACATCAATTTCTCACGTTTAATCAAAAATAGAAAAGAAAAGAAAAATAACACGTCAACTCATTGCGACGTGACACATTTTTTTAAAAAAGAAAAGGCAAAATCCCAAAAATATAGTGGCTGAATTTTCCCCAGAAAATATGAAATATTTATTTTTTATTTTTAAATTTATAATATAAAAATAAAGTTGGTAAAAATATATTCTGATTTTACTGGTTATTCATTGTTTAACGTTTATCTTATTTTTAACTAAAGATTGGTAAGAATATATTTTGATTTTAATATAAAATATTATTTAATTCTAAAAAAAATAAAATACTGTTAAAAAATGATAAAAAATATTAATGTTTTATTTATTGCAGAAATTATTCTATTTTAAAAATAATTGAACTGATATCGCAATTTGGAGAGAAATGAGACAATAAATATTGAATTTTTTCCAGCTTTTCCACACATACACATATTATTCTATGAACCCAAGAAATAGTACCATTACTATAATTATTATTATATTTTAACATTCTTTTTATATTTTGAACTTACATTACAAGTTTATTCAATCTTATCCAATACGGAAAGAAACGTTAAATTTGAACAGCTTTATCCGTATTAATATATATGAATTTTTTTTATTAAGTAGAGAGATTATAACTTTTTCTCACACCAGGATTCGAACCCATATAAGATAGGCCAGGATAAACATCCTTAACCACTAGGCCAATCAATGGATCTCAATATATATGAACTTTATTAATTATTAAAATTGAACACTTATAAAAGGACATGTTTTAAAGAAGGTTATCAAGTGTATCAGCATTGTCACCAACCTTGATCAATGAAAACAATCAATAACAAAATGCTCTCTCTCAATAAATTTTAAATAAAGAATCTTAATCTAGCTAGCTACACCACATTCACAACATATGGTACATAATTTCCTGTTCTTCAAGCATTTCCTGAGCTCAGAGTTCACAACCGACAAGTTCCGCGGAAATGTCTTTTTTCCTGTGCTTCTAAACATAAAACATGTTCCTCGTGCGATGCATCTACATAAGGCCTGCATATGGATTGTACGGTTGAACCGGCATACCTGAGCTGTAAGGGTGGATGGGGGCTCCGTAATTGCTGAATGGATTTGAAGGCTGCTGTTGTGGGGGTGCCATCATCTGATGCTGCTGCTGAAACATAAAAGCCTGTTGCTGATTGGCCATTGTTGCCATCTGGACCGAATATGGAGCGGCAACCGTGTTGGAGGCATAGAAGGGGTCATGCACAGGTTGTTGCATCATTGCACCAGACATAGGAGCTTGTTCCCATGGATTATAGCTAACGTTTTGGTTGCTTCTTTGGATTGCATCATCGTAAAGGCTGTCCAATGTAAGCTTATCGAGTCCTCCGGCCTTTCAGTTTAATGCAATTAAAAGTATCAGTGTAACATGCACGTCTACATCTTATTATGTTACCAATGAATGAAACACACGTCTATAATCATGTACAAAACATTAGCGTATGTAATATGCGTCAGCCTTGTAATATTTCACGCAATTTGAAATGTTCATGGAGGAGATAACCATAGAAAAAGTACCAATTTGCTGGCAGCAGTGACACTTTCATTCGAGCTTGGAGCGGTGACAAGCGCTAATTCCCAGCCTGTAGCACCATTTGCATTTGCTTGAAAAGGAGTAGCAGTAGTTGTTTGCTCTGTTGGAATAACACCAATTATACATAAACACAATTTCCCAACAAGAAATAAACCATCAAAACACAGTTGGTTCAACTTAAAACATTAAAAGAGAATTGCTTAGGAGCATGGGTGGAGCTAGGAAGTCTATATGATGGTGTCAATTATTTTTAATATTTTTATATTAAATTTTATAAAGGATTTTTAGATATTTTTTTGGGGTGTTAACTGACACCTCAATCCACCAGCTGCCTCTGCCCTTGCTTAGGAGCTTATAAGTTCAAAGATAAAATACAAATCTGAAACTATCCGTATTAATTTTATGTTGCTAAAACCAGTAGGAAAGCGAGTTGTTGAAGTTTCATGTTGTCTGTGATTGAATTACTGAAAAGGAATGAATTCAAACTCACCAACAGGAACAATAGCTAATGCCAAGGCATTCTTCTCATCCAACTCTGAAGCAACTGGGATGGGATCATTTAAATTCTGTTGACAAAAAGAAGAGCACTCAAATGAATCTAGGGACAAAAAAATCAGATGCAACTGCCAAGTTCTCATATAACAATATGTAGTAGATATAGCAAGAGAGGGAGAGACTATAAAATTCATAGTTATATAAACAATTTAGATGAACAGCCAAGTTTTCATACAACAATATAGTATGTAACAAGAAAAGAAAAAGGCAATGGAAATTACCAACAAATCAGGTTGTTGTTCAACAATAGGTTCTTCCACTTTCTCCACCTTTTCTGGTTCAGGAGGAGGCGGTGATGGTGAACGTTTCTCCTCCACCTCTGGAGTTTTCTTGTACTCAATGGCCAACACTTCCTTGGGTTTCTCAGCCTACTAGTTCAAAAATAAAATGTACGACATTAATAATTGCAAAGTTGAGTAAAATTAACAAGAAAGAAACATAACTTCAAACGAGACTTTTATGTAAAAAATCACAACATATATCATTGAGATGGTTGAACCATCATTGATTCAAGGAAATGTGCAAACATCACTCTCTTGGCTTTCCAACACAAACTTAAAGTCAGATTGCTTTGTTTTCCACAAACTGATCAAACAAAACTATTTTTACAAATTCATAGAGGATTTCAAGACCTGATCTTTACGAGCTGCTGAAGCCAGTGGAGCTTCTCTTACATACTCTTCCATGGCTTGTAGAAATGATGCAGGAGGCTTCGGCACAAACAGCAAAAGAAAATTAGTTTTAAAATGACACCTCGAGAATTCAAACAAAAACGAATCAGTTCCAGAAGGCACCAAAGGTTGAGGACCCTAACCTGCTCTATCTTAATAAACTTTTCTCCACGCCCTACATCCAGACTTTTACATACTTCATAAAATTCTGAAAGCCTCTCTGCCTGAAACAGGAACTGTTAAATTCTCCCCGAGATTGAAATCCTCTTAATTCAAATAAGGGAAAGATATTACCAATACGGGTACAGCAATTTACCTGCTGCCCAGCTCTCCTGTATATGTCCAAAGCCTTCAGAGCATCAGGACGTTGCATCTCAAAGAACTGTAATAGTTCAAGGAATCATATATACAAGATTCACTAAATAAAAATGCAGATTACTTGGATTAATACCACAGCTTACCTTGTCTACAAGATTGACTGTACCATCACTAATAGCTTGATAAATATTGACACTTTCCGAAGCAACCTGTTTGAAATGACAAAAGGAGAAAGAGAAGAGAATGTCATCTCCAAATTCATTCTATGACTATGGGGAGTGTAGACCGGTAGTATGTCTAAAAAGTAACATACCATAGAAAGTGCCAACCGGATAACAAAATTATGAACAGCCGCACCTTGTGGCTGCACAGAAATTCCATTAATACTCTCACTGAATAAAGCAAACAAGAAATGGAGGGTACAGGAAGATATGCAACTAACATGACCTGTTCAAAGCCATATCCATGTTAGCACAGCAGTAAATGCTCACCTGACAACCAAGAGCACGAAAAAGAAGCTGCTGCAAAGCTGGCAGCTGCTCAAGCAACTCAGCAGTGTCTAAATCTTTGGTTCTCTGCAAGAAGATTAATCTATGAATTCTCCCGAAAGTTCAATTTCAATAAAAATTAAGGAGCCTACAAGAGACATAGACCATAGTTATAATCCTAACAAGTTAATGACAAAAATAAGGTGATCACATGGTATTTTCTGTTACTTAAACTTAAAACCCACAGTTACAGAAGTGCAAGCATGCTTCAAGGCACTAAAAGCTAGAGGATATTACAAAGGGATGCAGAAGAGAAGTTTTGAAAACTAATGTAATTTTCTATATGATAGGTTAAAAAATCATATGTGGTGATGCATGGAAAAGTTAGATTATTCAAAAGCTAATTTGGAGAGTCAACCCTAATAAACTTAAAGGGAAAATTATGGTTCTAACTAACAGTGTTCTCCTTCAGAGTAATTTCACCCAATGAAAAATCCCAATCTTTGTGAAACAATTATCCCTCACCCTTACTTTATGTCCCTTTATTTTCTTTTGGTACCATCCAAATACTACCTACACAAGCGTCATACCAAATACTACCTATGATGTTGCAGGAAAGCCATTAGAAAAATGGTATAAAAAATGCCTCCCAAAAGAAAATTGAAAGAGAGAAAATTTGAAAAGATGTAGAATCAATAATAAAGATTATGTATCAAAATAAGCTTCTTACTGGGCGGTCCATCTCAATATCATACTTCAAGACACGGAAACATTCCAACCTCTCCTCCAAGAATAAGGCATAAGTGCGAACCCATGCAGAATAATCCCAAGCTGTGAAGCATATATAGTAAGGATTTCATACGCAAGGAACTTCATTTTCATTAAACTTGATAGTGTGGATTCTCAAAGGGGAAGATAAGGTACCATATGGGCTGGAATCATCCTTGAAATGAGACATGTTAAGCATATGGCTTCTACTTCTACCATAATTAATGAGTTCTTCTTGAAATGTAGGGTCCACCTCCCTCAAAGCACGATGAATGACGATTAGAGTTTTCAAAGCAACCTAAAGGCCAAACAAAGTTCTGTCAACAAGATTCCGACAACATCCATGAATTAAAATATAACTGTTAGTGGTTGCAAAGATTGGCTTCCCAATTAAACTAATATATGGGCATTGAAGCTCAAAAGTTATTCTTCATATTCCAGTCACCATCTAGTTAACTAAGAATCCATAAAAAACATAAATAGATCTCCTTGATGCTTTCAGTACTCACAATGATGGCCTAAGTCCCAAGTCTTGCAAGTACAACTCCCACAATAAAAGATATAAGTGAAACTTGCAATTCTAGTAAGTTTCTGGCAATACTATGCAACTAAGATTTTATTTGTCAGAATTTTCTTCTTCAAAATAATTAAGGCATAGAGCATGACGAACATGTAAAAAGTATCAAAGACTACAAACAATTCAAAATTCAATTCACCTAATATAGATTCTATCAGAATTAGGATTTTAAGACTAAGTGATTGGACAAATGCGCAGATCATATATTTCATCAAGCACAAAAATCAATGCTCAGCTTCTTCAGAACTAAAACCTTTGCTTGTCTTCAGATGCTTTTCAGCATAAGAAACATTCTGAAATTTATGTGAGATGTAACATGATGGAAGAGAAGACGGGACAGATGACAAATCAGACAGAGAATATCGATCCCTATAATGAGTTCAATACTGGTTGTCATAGATACCTTTAAATATTTTTAAAGCTTACAGAACGCATTATTATATTTATACACACATACATACGCATATAGGTAGCAAATATCTTAACAGTTAATAATTTCTCTCTGAAGGTCTAGCTTGTATAATATTTTTGAAGCAACTCAAATTTCACTCATAGTGGCACAGACAGTCAGTCCTTGAAATCTCATCAAATGTCATTAGCAGCATTAACATACCGCCCAATTATGTGTCCTTGTTAACCGCCTTGCAAGAGCATGGATGCAATAGGCGACATCAGCACGAGGCCTGGTAGCTGAAATGGCAGCGAAAATTGCTGTGGAAAGGGGGAAAAGCAAGTATCATATATAACTGATCTATAAAGTTCTCTTTCTATGAGCAAATCAAAACTCGAACTAAATAATACCATCACCATCCACCTTGGAAAGTTATAAAGAGAAAAAAAAAACAGTACCCACCTCTAATGTTTTTTTCCCTAGCTGGGCGTTCATAATGATTTGTGGCCTTAACTATAGCAATATCCAATTCCTGCAAGATGCAAAAATCCATAACCAAAATGGATCAGCAACATCCATAGTTGAAATAACCATCTTGATGGTGATTGTTATCGAAATCCACCTTATAATCACTATTGACTTTAGCCAATGAAACGGTGGTGGTATCTTTGAGGGCTCCAAGTGCTTTCCTCAAGCTTGTGCCTCCGCTAGACATTCTAATATATCTCCCTCTCAAATCTCAACCACAAAATTCTAATAAAAAAAATGAACAACATTACTTACTATCCTTCATTAAAACATCAATTTTCATAGAACCATGCAACAAAAATCATCTTAGAACATCAAATATAAATATTACTCCCTTGATCATCAAAAACATAATCTTTACCTTCAACTTTTGGCCTTTTCAAAACACCAGTTAAGATCTAATTATTCCAAAAATCAAAATTGTCTGCATAATCCAATAAACACTATTGAACTTTCAGCACAAATTTGAAAAATTCCCGTAACAAATAAAATAACAACGTTGAAGAAACAGGCAGTAATCAATATGGAGATTAAGAAATTCAAACAAATCCTCTTCAGAAAATTCCCTTTCGACGCCGTAAAACAAAATCACATCCCACAATAAAAAAAAAAGGAACCCAGTAAGCAGAAGAAGAATAAACCCCCATCGAAACAGAAATGGAGCTAAAAAACTTCAAAATTCAATCAAACAAAAAGTACCCACCTTCGACTTACCACACAAAGGGGAAAATGATCTAACCAAAGAGAAATGAAAAAAAGGACAATCGATCAACAAGTATAGAGCTATATTAATCTTCAACACAACATATTGAAGAATTAAAAGAAATCAATCAGCTTAATAAACAGTTTTACCAAAGGTTGAATCAGAGAAAGAAAATTTGGTGGGTGGAAGTCAGGTCTTCTAGAGACAGCAAAGAAAAGTCGAACAAATAATGAGCTTCCTTGAGCTCTGCTGTGCTTGGTTGGGTCGTCGGCGTCGCTATTTTTTAGTTTTTATATTATTTTTCTGAATTGTAAATAATATTTTTAGAAAAATTCTAGATTTTTGGTTTTTGTTATTTTCCACGTTTTTCTGTTGAAATATTTTGTTATTTTCTATCATCTGTCAGAAAATACGACGTTGTAAGAAATTGTACTGGCGAAATTGGGTAGGGAATAATATGCGGGGTTTTATTACCCTGCGTTCGCTTCCTCTGCACCCGTTTCCCTTTTAACTATATTATTTCACCTTATATGAATTTTAATATATATTTATAAAGATAATTATCTTTATTTAATAAAAAAAATATTTTTAATATAAAAATAACATGTCGCACTACAAAAGAGTAACACTTAAAATATCACGTGACACGTAATATATACTACTGTCGATAAGATTCCGATTTGCCTCGACTGATACAGTAAGGGCAAAATGCAGATAGCAGTAGTTCGATGTTATTCCGGCACCGGCGAGCTCAACGGGGTCGTTGAATCATGCCGGGACAGAAGCATCCTGCAGCTTAGTGCAGTTTATTTACATGAGAGTACAAGACCATATACAGTTTTATAAGGGTATATGTGCAACAACAACCTAGAAGATTTTCAATAAACGGGGCAATGGAAGCCTCAATCTTTTCCATCTACTCCTTACCAATAATGGATGCAAACCTAATATGTGTTCCGGCATGAAATCATGCCTTGTTAATATGCCCACCACAGGTGCTCTCTGCAGTCACAACATCAGCCATTTGAAATCAGAATGCATAAACATGAAGAATCAGACAAAAGAACGAGGAATCGAGTTTTAAGGCATATGATATGACAATGTTTCTTACGCTTGAGACTTTGGGTATGATGAGTAGGTGCCGGAGACCGACTTCACGGAAAAGTACGAGAGCCTTCGCTAGTGACATTGTCTCCACAACTGTATATGGTGAAACGTTGGTAAAAGGGTGTAGATCCAGGAACATCTCCATCTCCTCATGAGTTAATTCTATGTCTTCGATCTTGTCAACGTTACCTAATCCCCTCTTTGCAAAATCATCTGCTGAGAAATGCCTAAAAGCATCATCGACACCTAACCGCATAGGGGTGGACGAGAAGGGTTTCTTCTTTAGCAGTGCAATGAGATGAGCACGGAGTATCAAACCGTATAAAACAGAGGATTCAGAATTTGGTGATGCATCTATAACTGGAAAACCATGATGCCTTGTGGTTTTAAGGATGTGTACAATATTTCCAACCTTCTCGATTCCATGACATAGCTGAAGCGGGCCAGAGACAACATCAGCAACTGTCATCTGTCTCATGTATGGTTCAGCATGAGTTTCCAGGTAAGGAAAACCTTTTACTTTCATAATAAGGTCATAAATGTTGCCATTAAAAGCATCGGCTACAGTCTTGGAAATAAGGAGAACAATCATTATCAGTGGCAACAATAATAGGTTATTGCTCAATTCCAGAATTATAACACACAAGGAGACTGTCATCCTCATAGATCCACCAAGAAATGAAGCAGCTCCAAGCACAGCATAGAGACTATGGCAAAGATTTGTGCGAGAACCGAGTAACATTCCGATGAAGCGCCCATAAGATGCTCCAGTTACCATCACAGGTACAAATAGGCCCGCTGGAGCAACAATCCCGTAGCTTAAAATACTAAGAATGAAGCATGTGATAAAAAATATTAGCATTGTTGAGAGCTGAAACTCGGAGTTAGCAGCCTTGCTAAAAAGATTTCTGATAGCATCATCATTTGTGTTGAAAACGAGGCTTGCAAGATCATTATAGTGACCAGGAGGGCATTGAAATATCTTATAGTTACCAGACCGACCTATCGAGGGACAGGTTTCAGGTGCAAACGAGGGGCATGGTTGGCAAGATGCAAGCCATGGTAATCCAAAAAGCAGAAATGATGTGAAAATCGAGATCAAGCAAGCAATAAAAATCTGATAAATAATGCCTTTCCTGAGAGGAAAAAAAAAAGGGAAAATAAGCAAGGAGAATAACTGGTTAAAATTATCTTATGCCAGATTCTGAAAATGGTAATTGGTGCAAAAAACACAAGTGCGGAAAATAGAACTTACTCATAAATGAAGTTGTAAACTCGGAGGATCCTGATTAAAAGGAAATTATACAAACTTCCTAATATTCCCCCAATAACTCCAAGAACAAGAACAGAAGGAACATCGGCTAGGTGATATGAAACATTCGCTGAATAGACGTCGAACATTATCAAACCCCCTTTACCAAATAGCCCACATTTGCCACTAAAGCAAACATCAATTAGGGCTCGAAGTATGATTGCAACCACAGCTGTTGTAAAGAAAGATCTCCATAGAAGGGCACTTCTCCACCTGCAGAACAAAACATGATATCATCTGAAGATGCCAACTTTTGGCTGTTTGGTCATGTCAGAAAGACACTATGAACACCCTATGCATGATGAATAAAAGGCAGGCTGCGGTATACTATTGCCTAATACAAATCTGCTTTTCATTAAACAATACAACAAGGAAGAAGAGGAAGAAAATGAGACAAGCGTAAAACCTTAAAAGATACCTACTAAGAGCAATATGCAGTAACACCCAGTACACTGATGAACAGATGGTTATTAATATATCAAAATGGTGTGTAACACACTGTTTTTAAACAGTCAAAAAGTTGTCATTCAGCTAGTTTCATTTAATTACCGCACAGTTGTTATAGGCTGTGTGTATGACGTCGTTTTTGTTGGTAAGGTTTAAAACCCAGAACCTGTATCAATTTACGTACCAAGATGCCATTTCTTCAAGAGCAAACAGAACACCTCCAACTGGTGCACGGAAAGCAGCAGCAATTCCAGCTGCCGATCCACATGTTACAAGATCTCGTCGGTCTCTGTCATTCTTAAAGAAACGAAGCCACTTCCATGTCAAACCGTATTTTCTCGATCCACCCTGTCCGAACAATGCTGCAATGCATGAACCAATATGCACCATAGGCCCTGCCTTTCCAACCACCAGAGATGAAGACACTGCAGAAATGCTTCCCAGAATCTGCACATTAAACACAATTATTAATCTCTACACTATGGAAGAAATGGAAAAGAAAGAATGGGGACATTCCTATAATTCGATAACTAAATATGTATTAACTCAAATTATTAGAGATTTAAATGTTGAACTTTGAAAGCAGAAATCTATAATTTGATAACTAAATATGTATTAACTCAATTTGTTAGAGATTTATTAGAATCAACAAACACAAACAGATTATAAAAAAATAGTGAAAAGGAGCTCTTCACACTTAATCAAGCTGAACATCACAAAGGAACTTCCATACAATAACAATTCATCGTTTGTAATTAAATTTAATAAAGATTAAGCAAATAACTACCTTAACCATTAAAGTTCGTGGTGAAAATATATCTGGAGCATCTACACCGTTCAAGTAAGCCTTCACTTCCGGTATACCTGAACCGGAAGCGGCGGGAGAAATAAAAGCCGTTATGATGACGGCAAAGAGAGTTAGGAGCAGATTTGATGCAGAAAACACTAGAAATGCCATCCCGTGCCTGCACAAATAAATAAGAATAAAAGATTATGCAAAAATATGAGTTTTTTTAAGTCGATCGTGGAGCATGTAAGAATTTCTTGCTGATAAAGTTTTTTCGAATATTTGAATCAAATTAACTCTGGTTAAAACAGGAAAATTAGTGATATATGAAGTTCATCAGTTATTCAAAAAGAGAAAGAAAATAAATAAAGCCACCTTCGATCTAACATCATGTTAGAAGTGAAGACGAACTTAACGCCGGCGATATTCTCAACGGCGAGATTATTGAAGAAACCAACGAGACTGACGAAACCGCCAATCAAGAAACAGAGGAGCCATTTCATGAAAATGTATTGAAAATTCTGGATCTTGCCACGTGTCCTCCAGACCTGTTTGAAGAAATCATTCTCCGCGATCCTTTTAAAAAAGAGCAACACCAATTCGATTTAAAAAGTTAAATTACAAAAAAAAAAAATATCACCAGGAAGAAAATAAAAATTATGTAAAAGAGAGAGTTACTACTTACTCGTCGTAGTCGAGGCTTTCGATGGGGCAGACGTTGGCGCCGACAATGGCAACCTGAGAGCTGGAATTAATGGATCGTTGCTGGTGAGAGAGTAAAGGAACGGTGAAGGACTCATGGTCTTGGCCTTGGATTTGGTACGGTGGTGAATTATCTGACATGTCTCACGCGCCGCGGGTTTTTGGGGTGACTGATGGAACTTGGGCGAAGACGAAGACTGTAGAGGTTGACAGAATGTCACACCTGTACTGCTGTACAATAACTCGAACAATTCAGTTTTAACTAAAAATAGTATTAAATAAAATTTATTAATTTTATTAATTTAATTTTTATTTTAAATAAAATATATTATTACAAAGTTTTTTTTCTAGTTTTAATTTTGAAATATTGGATTAAGAAAATATGTGATTTAGAATAAAGGATGCATTCGATTGAGTAACTAATTATGAGTATAATTATATTTGAATTATTTAATTATTAAAAATTATATTTAAATTATTTAATTATTAAATATTATATTTAAATCATTTACTTATAAAATTACAATTGAGTTTTTATATTGAAGTTTAGTGTTGTTGTAGTTTACCCTTGATATAATTGACGACAAAGATGGACAAATCGATGAACCCAAACAAATTTATGTGGTTGCTGGAGCCTGGAGAAGGGACTAGGACTAGAGTATTCTTATCCAAATCCTGTGCGTGGTCAATTTCTTGCACCTAACTCCAATTCAATATTAATGTGAAAAATCTTTGCGAATATGGATCACTTTATATTGTTCAGAACCAAATCTTAAACGATTAAAAGTAGTCTTATTACGGGTCGGATTTAGGTCGATTAGAGTTTCATTCACTTTATTATCCGTATCCAGAATTGTTATCCAACTCATCTATCATTTATTTGATCGTTAATTTAAGTCAATTTCACCCATCAATTACATATGAAATAAGTAAATCGGATTATAGATAAATTGTATTATTAGAAATTTTGAATTAAAATTATATGTAATAACTTACTAAAAGAATTAATACATAATAAAAATAAAATATTTCATATATCTTGGTGAGATTTTGTGTTGAAATAAGAGAAATAAAGAGAAAATTTGAAAAAATTAAAAACGATTGAGATATAAAAACTAAAATAATAATTACTTTTATAAGAAATTACAAAAGAATGAAAAACTATTAAAATTTAAACTAAAATAAGATAAAAAATACAAAAATACATGTTTTTTCATTCAATTCCCAAATGAAATTGTAGGAAAAAGTATAAGGTTAAAAATAAAAAAAATAAATAAATATTTTCAGTTTTTAGTTTAAAAAATCATTAAGATAATTGATATTTTTAAAAATTACTATTATATCGATGGATGAATGGTTGAATGATGACGGATTATATAGTGGATTAAATTTTTTTTACCCAAATCTATTACTTGCTCCATTTATCATCAATTTAAATGGATCAAATTCATATTTTATCGAGTTTTTATCTATTTAATTGGATTGGGTGAATTGAATGAGTCATCATCTATAAGTAATTATCGATCATAACTAAAAGAGTAAAAAAAAAATAAAATAACAATAATTAATTAATTTAATAAAATAAAATATTAAATCTTTTAAGATTAAAGACTTGAATAGTTAAATTTTAATATAAAAAATAGAACGATCAAAACTAAAATATTAATATATAATATATTTTTTAATATTTAATATAAATTAATCGGTTAATAAATTAAAAAATAAATAAAAACATTATGAGCAGCAGAGAAGGACAATTCGTCCACGAACTGGGGATATAGTTTTGAATCAGGCAAAAAGGGGTGGGGGCTCCTTTAATCTTTTTCTTTAAGATTTTGTTTAAATTAATTTAGGCCAATTTATATTATATATTTAATTTTTTATATTTTTTAATATAAATATTATATATTATAATTTCGAATTCAAGAGATATTAGATTAATAATAAGTTATATATTAATTAAATCAATTTACCAATAAAAATTATTTTAATATTAAATAAATTTTTACGTTAGTGTTGATATAATAAATTTTTTACCCATATGTAATGTTATAATTAGTTGGAAGTGTTGATTTGTTTTTAACAATAAAATATATAAATTAAAAAACAATTTGTCAGTCAAACCTATTTTTATTTACTTTCTAATATCAAACAAGATTTTCATGATTTTTGCTACGTTAGACGAATCTTATAAACTAAGCAAAGTATATGACTAATTATAGACATATCAATAATAAATTATTTAAATAAATTTTGAATTTAAAATTTTATTAATATAAAAATTATTTATTAAAATTAAGTGGAGATTACAAATATTTTAGATTAATAAAAATAAAGCTTCAAAAATTTGATTGGTATAAATAATTAAAATAGTTTATATATAAAAAATTAATTCCGTACATCAATAAAATTTAAATCCTTACAAGCTAAAATTCTAAACATTAATTTAAATCTTAAAACTGAAAAAAAAAAATTATATATGAAATTTGCAAGGTTATAAAATTGTACATGTAAGAATATAGTTGGATACTCGCAACGTGGCGGCTTCTCCTTCCTTTCTTAGAAATATTTCGAACACGTGGCTGAAAGAGACCCCACAACAGAACAATCTAAATCTTACTTGTCAGAATTTGATTGGTAAACACTTACGACCAACAAAAATATTATTAGACAGTTTATCACATTATTTATAATTTATTTAATAATATCTATTTAATTTTATATAAATTTTAAATAATTATTCATTTTTAATTATACGTAAGAAACAGACAAAAATTCATTTTAAAAATAATATAAAAATATTATTAAATAAAATTATAAATAATTTAATAAATAAGAAGTTTAATAATTTTTGCCAACGGTGTCAGTCGGCATTCGGCAACGACCTTTCGCTTCAATTCCAGCATTTCTCACCGATTTCTCTGTCACCCCGCCTTAATTATATCATTAAAATGTCTTAATCTTTTTATTTATTCACTTAATTACATAAATTTCCCCCACTTAATTAAATCCATTTGTAATCTTCGGATTCCATTAACCTCTGTTTTTCTCTTTTTAACCTTTTTTACTCCTTTTCTCTTTTCTCCTTTCTTTGTGTATCGGAAAATGGGATTCGTTGTCGGACTCGTGATTGGACTCATCGTCGGCCTCGCTATCATTGTTCTCTTTGTCCGGAACGAGAACTCTCGATCCAAGCTTCGAAATGAGCTCGTTAGTTCTTATTTCGTCCTTCTCCTTCGCTCTTTTTGATTTTTTTTCCCATCTAAATGTTCATTTTGGCTACAGGCAACGACGGTGGCTGCTTTTGCAAGGATGACAGTGGAAGATTCCAGAAAGATCTTGCCGGCAGAGTTCTATCCCTCTTGGGTTGTCTTCTCGCAGAGTCAGAAGTTGAAATGGCTTAATCAGCACCTTACTAAGATATGGCCTTACGTTAATGAGGTAAAAAGCTTTGTTTAGTGGATGAACAGAGGAACTAATAAACAAATTGATTTTTACTTATAATTTTTAGAGATTTTGTTGAAATTTGGTGTTATAGGCAGCATCTGATCTGATAAAGACCTCGGTGGAGCCGGTGCTTGAACAATATAGGCCGATCATATTGTCTTCTTTGAAGTTTTCTAGGTTTACTCTTGGCACTGTTGCACCGCAGTTTACTGGTTAGTTTGTGGAAATAATTTTGACTTTTTTTTGGAAACTTTGATTTTAATTTTAATTTTTTTTATTTGGTTGCGTTATATATTTATTATATATTTATTTTGGTTTTGAATTGTTATTTGTTAACGTATTTTCTCAATGCTATTCGGTTTTTCCATTTGAAGTAAACGGATGGCCATTAATTAATCAAATATAATTGTTCTATATAACAGAAAAACAATGTATATTGTTATTCATGAAGCTTATTTTATTTTAATTTCATATTATTTTCTTAAAAAATATAAACCAATCACACATTATTATTATTATTATCTTTCTAAAAACTAGCAAAAACCAAAATGAGCTTAGATATGAACGAAATGAGCTTTTTATTTTATTGCTATTCATGATGCTTTTTCGGTGATTTTTCAAGTAATGATTATAAAATTTGGTTCAATCTTTAGAATTTTGGATAACCTTTAGAAGCAATGTCATTCTTTAGGAGTAAGTATTATTGAAGATGAAGCTGATAGTGTTACAATGGAGTTGGAAATGCAGTGGGATGCAAATTCAAGTATAATACTTGATATCAAGACTTATCTTGGGGTATCACTACCTGTTCAGGTATCATCCGGCCTAGTTTGCTTATATGATATGGTTTCTTGCTCGGATTCCCATTAAACACCCTGTTAGCTCTTGTATTCTTGCCTTTTCGAATCAAGAGTTATTTCATCATTGTTTTACAAAATTGTTCTACATGTTCTGCTAGCAAACTTCTGACCTGCCAACGTTGTTTCAGGGTTGCAAATGTGCTTAAAAGTGTAGTTTTATTGAATATTATAATTGAAACTTTGAATGTTAGGATGTGCTTAAAAGTGCTTAAAAGTGTAGCTTGATCACTGAAAGAAATGATGACCAAGCACAAATTTCCTTTGACCATCATTTATGCCTATAATACTGGCATCTCGCACACCTTGTTGGTTAGGTAGTGACATAGTGTCTGGACAAACAATACAAACAAAGTTTAAAGGCTGGTAAACCAAAGAAATAAAGTCAACATTGAAACTAAACTATGCGTACAATCTAGCAGACATTTGTATGATGGAAGTTTCAAAAGCTTCATGCAGCAGGCTTATAGATATTAGATTAGTTAATGCTACATTACCTTCCTAGATATATATTTCATCAAGATATTTTGTTATTTGTGGCTGCTCCACCATTTTGACATTGCATAAGCAACTATCCTTGTAAAAGCATGAATATTGTAAACCAATTTATTTTCTTGTTGTCTGTCCTTTTGCAATTTATTTAATATAACATCATGTCTCAAGTTGTTAAGTTTTTTCTCCAGAATGACAGTTAATGAAGTGCAATTCCTTTTTCCTTTGCCTTAGGTTAAAGATATTGGATTCACTGGAGTTTTCAGGTTGATATTCAAGCCCCTGGTTAATGAGTTCCCTTGCTTTGGAGCTGTTTCTTATTCTCTTAGAAAAAAGGTATGTTGTTTTCTTCTATTTTGCTTTTTTATTGAAGTTATTGATTAAGGTTTAGCACTTACCTATTCAATTGTACT
The DNA here is from genome assembly GCA_035048815.1 of Abelmoschus esculentus. Lineage (NCBI taxonomy): Eukaryota > Viridiplantae > Streptophyta > Magnoliopsida > Malvales > Malvaceae > Abelmoschus > Abelmoschus esculentus. The sequence goes on from JAUCBN010000059.1 coordinate 1,335,428, forward strand.
TACTGAGATATAAGCCTGTGATAATTATGTTGGTTCCCTCCTAACACTTATAACTGACAGATTTTTCACTGTGGCTTCCAGCATCCTTTTGTGTTGCATGATTTGGTTGCTAAACAGGAATGATAAGATTGCTGTGTATAAAATCTCAATAAAAACTAATGCATTCTAGTAGCTTCAGTCGAAGATAATATCCCTGATTTCCAAGTGGATGCAATTTTGATCCATTATATAGGCTTCTGATCACTTAGGTTCATCACACCTACACTGAACACAGGCACCCGACATATGCACATTGCTGATAGTAACTAGGTTAATGTGCATTCTTGGCTTGCAGAAAAAAATGGATTTCACCCTGAAAGTCATTGGTGGTGACATATCAACTATTCCAGGACTTTCTGATGCTATTGAGGTTTGTGCACATTTTGACACTGGATTACCCTTACTACTTCAGTTTGTTTTTTACACTGTATCAATCAACTTTGCCAATTCTTCGTATGGTCTTAATTTTTGGTACATTGTTTCCGCAAACAAACCATTGTGCTTTTGGAGAGAAATTTAGATTTTAGTTTGAGATATTCACTTTTAATTTTTGTCTGCTGATCATAACAGTGTATCTTGGAGATTTAGTTTGTAATTTTTTTTGACATGAAATTAAAATGGGTTCTTTGAGTAGGTGGAGGAAACATTGCAATTCACTTTTATTTGTTTATGACTATGGTTTTCTTCCTAAAATAAATTGTTTTTCCAGTTAAAGATGAAAAGACAGGCAGTCCAGAGTGGATTTATTGTCTTTAGCATTTGGCATTTCACTTGGTTTTATAACTTTTTTTTAAGTTGAAACCTCATGCTAGCTTTGCAACGTTATGTGAGAAATGAGATGATTGATACAGCCCTGTTAAATTTTAAATGTGCATATAACTTGCATACAAGTTATAGTTAATTTCTATGGTGTTCATGATTCACGTAATGGACTGTGGTAAGTAGCTATTGTTGAACTTTGTGAGATGGGAAGTGTTATTCACGTGTTAAAGAGATTAACATACTATACTGTTTCCCATGCAGAGCACGATACGAGATGCTATTGAAGATTCTATCACGTGGCCTGTCAGAAAAGTTGTACCAATTTTACCTGGTGATTATAGGTATGGCCTTCACTTTTCCTTTTTCTCAATGGATAATGACATAGAGCAATCTAGAAATGGAGGAACTAGGGACTTAGGCCAAGAAGGCAAGAATATGGACAGCGTATGAAGACCCTTGCAGCCTTGCTCCTGTCTGCCAAGCTAAAGAATCCGAACAAAGAACATATAATTTTTCTGAATTTGATCTGAAACTTCTGTTTAAAATGAGAGGTGCCTTGGAGTACCTTTGAATTGGTTGATTATCTAGGATGTGATGTCGTTCTCTCTCTCTAAAGAAATTAAGTGGCGAAACAGCTGATGGTAAAAGAAGTTAATGTCTTTCTATTTACAGTGATTTGGAGTTAAAGCCAGTTGGAATTCTAGAGGTGAAGCTTGTACAGGCTCGGGACTTGACAAACAAGGATATTATTGGGAAATCAGATCCCTATGCTGTATTATATGTGCGACCTCTACCTGACAAAACAAAAAAGAGTAAAACAATTGTATGTTGTCCTTGCCCTCTCTGTTTCATCTTTTTTTTTTCCATAAGAAAAAGAAAATCTGTTTCAAAAATTTCTCCAGTCAGTTTTGAAGAAATTAGTGTTTTCTCTACAGAACAATGAATTGAATCCTATTTGGAATGAACACTATGAATTTATTATTGAGGATGCCACAACTCAGCATTTGGTGGTAAGAATCTATGATGATGAGGGGGTTCAGGCATCTGAGCTCATTGGATGTGCTCAAGTACTCTTAAGGGACCTTGAACCTGGTAAAGTGAAAGATGTCTGGTTGAATCTGGTTAAAGACTTAGAGATCCAGAGAGATACAAAGTACAGGGGGCAGGTGAGTACATTGATTACCTTCCTTTAGTTGTATAATAAGAGTCGTGCATTGTTGGCCTGTGTATATGTTTTCATCATACTCAGTTGTGCAATTATTTTCTAGGGTGTCTGTTTATTCTTTCAAATTGTGATGCATGCAGACTAGGTTTGAGGGGTTGTATATGCGAGGGTACTACAATAATATGAATATCCTTTCTTTTAATTTATACAAAACACGTGTTAATTCCTTTTGGAATGGGTATAGAAGGATAATTTTAACATTTAGCAAACATTTTTGCATGCTCTGGATAGCTAGCGTTGCATTATCCAAGAAACCTGTTATTACGTGGAATTCTATTGCTGGGGTTCAACTATGTTAAAAATGCCATTTGGCCTAGTTTATGCATAAAATGTCATTGTCATGGAACTCAAAATGCTGTCAACACTACAACAAAATTTCCCTAGTTCCCAAATGTAGTAAAGCTGTAAGGGTATGTAGTCAAAGCTCCTCTCGGCAAGATAGCCTTAAAAGTCTTACCATGCACAATGATTCAACCCAACTCGGTATGCAATTTAGCATGCCTCCTTACGCAAGAATCTTCTCCTTGTTGTCCTCAAAACCTTTTTAGAAGAGCTGCAGGTCAAGTGATATGGTCTTCAGGTTCTTCCCACTCATCATAGAATTAGCATAGTTTTACAAAGACTATAACCCAAATTCTTAGAATAAGAAGGGGTACTTGCCTGTCCAAAACAAGAAAGCAAGCCCATGAACCTATGCTATGGAAAGACCGGGTTCCAAACCAGATTATGTCAGCATATGTTGGCTCAAGTTGTATGCAGTTCACGCATTCACTCTTTAATTTATTTCTTTCTTATATGATTTTTATCATGTTTAATCTCCAATGAGGTTCCTTTCTTTGTATGAAATGGTGATATTTATGTTTTGCTTATAATTCTGTTGATTTTTAGGTGCACTTGGAGCTCTTGTATTGTCCCTTTGGCATGGAGAATGGTTTTACAAACCCCTTTACCTCAAACATTTCATTGACCTCCTTGGAGAAGGTTATTAAAAGTGGAGCAAATGGAACAGATGCAATTGAAAATGAGGAAGCAGCCATAAATAAGAAAAAGGAGGTTATTATTAGAGGAGTACTCTCTGTCACAGTGATATCTGCTGAAGATTTGCCTATTGTAGATTTAATGGGCAAGGCCGATCCCTATATCGTGCTTATGTTGAAGAAATCAGAGGCAAAACACAAAACTAGGGTAAGTTTTTTATTGCCTTAAGGTGTTTATCATTCTCAATTTATTTTGTTTGTTTCATGGTCAAGTTGGGGCCTGAAGATTTTTGTTACTTTTGAAAGTATTTAAGGATTCCGTTTTTAAATCTTTTTAGAACTGAAACATAAAGAATCTTTAGTTCTTACAGTTGTTTTCTTTGGCAGGTTGTGAATGAAAGCTTGAACCCTGTTTGGAATCAAACTTTTGATTTCGTTGTTGAGGATGGATTGCATGATATGCTAATCCTTGAAATCTGGGACCATGATACTTTTGGGAAGGTAAATTAATTTTTGTTATGGAATTTTAATCCTCACTTTACAATTCTATATTAGTTCCGTTCGGTTTCTAAATTATACAATAAAATAGCAAGTTTTATGCTACTTTCTTCACTTACATAGGGTTGAAGGTCATTTGGTGTGAGCATCCATCTTCATTGTTGCCCCTTGAATACTAGTTTTTGCATCAGTTTCAACACCATTTTAGTTTCCCGTTTCGAATTTTAATGATAAAAATTGCTGAAATAATTCTGTGTTTCAATCTTTCAGGACTACATGGGGAGGTGCATTTTGACATTGACTAGGGTCATATTAGAAGGGGAATACAAAGATACCCTCCAGATAGAGGGAGCTAAGTCTGGAAAATTGAATCTGCACCTTAAATGGATGCCGCAGCCGATTTTCCGAGATTCCTAAGCGATCCAAAGACAGGTTCTAGCTTGAGGGAGCCAGGTCCTGCAAATTTGAGTTTGCAACTCGAGTATGCCATACGATTCATGGGTTTGGCCATGTTCATAATCTCTGAATGGTGAACCTTTGCTCTCAGAGGATCTCCGGTACCCGAGCATGTATAAATTTAGTTTAGCGGCTGTAATGGTTTGTGTAAAATTTGAGTTTGGGATAGCTTTACCGATCGCAACAAACGAACGAACCACATGGTTTTACATTCAAAAACAGGGATTTGCCATGAACACCGGGGGGTACCGACCCATCCTTCTGATATTAAGTTCCTCGATCAACCTTTGAACATCACTGTTGGTTATCATTCTTTCCTTTTTGATGGCATGGATCTATTTTTATTTTAAATATTTTCAGACAATATTTTCCCCCAGATCCTTTGAAGGAATTCGGGAACAGGTCTACTTACAAAAGGCACAACAAAGAAAATAGTCCCCCAAAGTCCTTTATAATAAATACAAGTAAATCATCCTAATTCTTTAACAGTGATGATTCAAAAATAAATTTTCTTTAACGAGACTGCTTGTGTTAGAATTTTCTTTTTGGTTTCAAAATTTAATTTTAAATTTATTTTTTATAGTATTTATTTTGTAGTTAAGCTTTTTTAATCATCCTAATTCTTTAACAGTGATGGTTTAAATGTTTTAAACCATGAATTTAAATCTCAATCCCTAAAATTAAAAAATAAGTATAAACTAAAATTTATGCAATATATATCAAAGTTTCCTCTTTACAAGTTAGTGAAATGGATTGGAGAATAACGATATAGTTATGGATCAATGGGCTGGGCTTCTAGAAATTTAACATTTTCATATAATTTTTATATACTTTTATTAATTATTTAATTTTTGTTTTCTTCTTTAGTTTTGGACTTAACTGTCTGAAATCCTTGAATAATTTTTATATTTAATTAATTTCATCAACAAATAAATTAAAATAATTAAGTTCTCTATCATCAATTTTTGATAATTTTTCTTGAGATATTGTAATTTATCAAGTGACATTTACATAATTTTTTAGAAAATCATTTTTTATTATTCTTATATTTTTAGAATTTTTTTTAAAAAATTCAAACAAAATATCTTTTTAGAAATATCAAGCGGTAACACTGAAATACACAACATTATATCAATTAATCAAAAAAACTATTAAGATTAACATTCAATGCTAGTCAAAAAGGATAAATTAATAAAATTTTAAAATATAAAAAAATAAGTTTGATCGAAAAAATAGAGTTTATTTATTTTTTTTAAATAAAGGTTTAAGAATCTACTTTGATAAAATCATAGGTGTTAAATGTGTATATATATATATATATATATACACACACTTACTTTTCGTGAGGTGTAGGGCACTCCACCAATGGTCCAACCCTATTCGGCAATCCTTGTCCCTAATCATAAGAAATCAAAACATAAAGACTTGATGTCAAATTTCCTAAATTCTTTCTCCCCCATCAACTTTCAGAAGTATTATTTTCCATTTTTCTCATATTGAATTGATTCACTAATTTCCCTACTTTGCAGAGAATACAATGGATTTCAATACTTCATCTGATCAAGAAAGACAAAAGAGATTGAACAAACAAGAATCAGAAAAGCATGAGAACAAACAGATACCTCCTGGTTGGTTGGATTGTGCCTCCTGTGGTCAAGAAATTCTAGGCTGCATTATTCCATCCAAGGTCCCTTTAGATGAATCCTTCCAAACCAACATTCCTACTGCGGAAACTTACTCTTTCGACCGAGTGAATCGGAGCCTAGATGCAAAGCTGAGTTTGGTGATTGATTTGACAAACACTTGTCGTTACTATTCAGCTTCAGACTTGAAACAGGAGGGGATAGAGTATGTTAAGATCAGATGCAAGGGGAGGGATGCTGTGCCTGATAACTTCTCTGTGAATGTTTTCGTGTATGAGTTGTCGAAATTCATTTCTCGTGCGACGAAAGAGTTGAAGTGTTATGTTCTTGTTCATTGTACGCATGGGTATAATCGAACTGGATTTATGATTGTTCATTATCTGATGCGTTCTCAGTCTCAGACATTGATGTCTGTCAGTCAGGCAATTGAAATATTTGCTCAGGCACGTCCTCCTGGAATATACAAGCCGGATTACATCGATGCTCTGTATGCATTTTATAATGAAACGAAACCAGCAACGTTTACCTATCCGTCACCTCCTCGGTGGATGAGTTCTCTGAATGCAGCAATGAACACGAATCCTACACCAGAAGCAGATCCAGCAATGAAAAATGATGATGTCTTGGGAGATAGGATACCGTTCAATCAAATGAAATCGCTTCGAGAATCATGCTACAAGCTGTTGAACCTACAGGCTGAAAGAGCTAAAAGGTTTCCAGGGTCTCATCCTGTCTCACGCAACAGGGAAAATTTACAACTTCTGAGGCAGCATTACTATTACGCTACATGGAAAGCCGATGGAACTCGGTATATGATGCTAATAACTCTTGATGGATGTTATTTGATTGATCGGAATTTTAGTTTCCGAAGAGTTCAGATAAGGTTCCCGAGCAGTTGCAGAAAGAGGACTCACAATTATACCTTGCTTGATGGAGAGATGGTCATTGATGCTTCGCCAGCCTCACAAAACAAAGAAAGAAGATTCTTGGTTTTCGATATCATTGCTTGCAACGGAAACACTCTCATAGACAAACCATTCTCTGAAAGATGGAATACGGTGGAGAAAGAAGTGATCGAGCCTCGGAATCGAGATCGAACCAGCAAAAATTCATGTTACCAATATGGCATGGAATCTTTCATGGTGCAGAGAAAAGATTTTTGGTGTGTTTCAACAGTGCCAAAGGTATTAAATGAGTTCATCCCCAAACTGTGTCATGAAGCAGATGGTCTCATTTTCCAAGGCCGAGATGATCCTTACATCCTCTACACTCACGAAGGCCTTCTCAAGTGGAAATCAGCTGAAATGAACTCGGTCGATTTCCTGTTCGAGACGGGTGTTAACAATGATCAGAAACTTTTCCTTTACGAACATGGGAGAAAGAAGCTGATGGAAGGGCAAAGAGTTGAATTCAGAGATGGTTCGGATCCAGATTCATATTCCGGGATGATCATTGAGTGCTCTTGGGACAACAAGGAACAGACGTGGGTCTATAAGAGGAAGAGAAGTGACAAATCCAGCCCCAATAATTTGAATACCTACATGAAGGTGATGAGAAGCATAAATGATAACATTACGACTGACATATTATTGAAAGAGATTGATGAGATCGTTAGCTTGCCAATGGATAAACATCCTCGTAGTAACCCGTTGACTTTTATGTACTTGTTTACGAGTGTAATTATTATACTAATTATATGCTATGTGAAAAAGGGTTGAAGCTCACTCACAGAAGGTTAGTCCAAATAATAAACAATTTGGTTAAATGACTTTATCTTCGATGTTATGTACCATAAAACAATAACATTTTTTTAAAATTAACTATAATAGTTAAGTAATATCTGTTTTAGGGTATATTTTTAAGCATTGATATTGATCGTTCAATCACTGTGATACATTACTGGTGCTTGAACATGTGATTTCCAGAAACACCATCTGTTCCCCTAACCACCGAGGCAAGATAATTCGTACTATAACAATAACATTCTAGGTAACACAATCTTAGAGTGTCGTATAATTTTTTTATAACGAGAGAATAAAATAAGATAACATAGACCATGTAAGAAAAGTTACAATAAGATACAACTTCATGTGTTGAAATATTATTTAACAATTTTAATAGAATCGAGATTTTTCATTTTTATATAAAAGATTAAGATTTATGATGCAATTTCTTTTTTTTTCCTATTTTGTAAGAAAATAATAAAAAAACTTAAACAAATCAATTGACAATTTTTTTATTTTTTTTTATTTCCTCTAAATTTTGATTCATGAAGACAAATCATTGGATTTGGGCCTTTAAAACTAACCTTAAGATCTGCAAAGGCGTGGAAATCTTCTATTTTATCAAAAATTTATGATCACTTGAGATTATTGTTTATTAATACAAAAGAAGAGCAAAACTAAGAATTAAGATTGAAGTATTCATTTTTCTTATTTAATAAAAAGGTAAAATACAATAGAGGTCACTTAGTTATAGATATAATTATATTTGGGTAACTTAATTATTAAAAATTATATTTAGATCATTCAATTATAGATAAGTTTATGATTAGGTCACCTTTCATATTTAAAAAAGTACATCAATTTGGTCCTTTTTTTCTTCCAAATCACTTGTGCATCGTCGTTAACATTAGAGTACTTCATTTGAAATAATTAATTAATCTAATACACGAATTGATAAACTTTTTTTAATGAAGGGTGACCCAAATGTAACATTATTCTTAATTTTATGATCTGAATATAACTTCTAATAATTGAATGACCCAAATATAATTTATTTATAATTGGGTGACCTCTATTATAGTTTACCCTAATAAAAATTACAGTTAATATACATCAAAATCGATAATATAAATTAGATGATAAAATATCTTATACTTTAACCGAAGATCAAGAATTTTATCAAAAAATACTTTTTTTATTGCTCTTCCGATTTTCAAGGTCTCACATTGATTAATCTAGAACGAATCGTGTCGCACACCTACTTTTAATGGGTGAGTCTTATAGTAAGGATTTTCTACATACAAAGCACCTCAAACCTTAAGCGGAACCAAGTTGCTTACCGCTTGAAAGATAATAACATTTTATACAAGAGAATTAAAAGAAAACAAATAATAAAAAAAAAAGGAAAATCATTAAAAATATGTAATCAAACAACACTTTACCACGTGCGTTTTATTCTTTCCTTTTAAAAAGGAGAATATTCTGATTTTTGAAATTTTTTTCTTCTTCTTTTGAACTGAAATTCTTACAGGATAACTGCAAAGAAGTGGAAAAATTATATTATATTATAGGTCAGTCCCACCACGTGTTTATGGGACTGATCAATAAAAACAACTATTTTTTTATGTCATATTTTTTCTAAGTGATTTTTCACTTAAAAAATTAAAAAATAATGAGGTGGATAATTTTTATTGGTTGGTCTCATGGATGACGTGATGAAACTGACCCATGATATAATTTCTCTAAGAAGTGAGACTGACGATGAGATTTCATCCAATTTCCCTCTCTTAAAATTCAATCCCAATTCTTGGAGAAATTATATCATGGGTTAGTCCCACCACGTCATCCATGGGACCAACCAATAGAAACTGTCCACTCATTATTTTTTAATTTTCCAAGTGAAGATTCACTTGGAAAAAAATTATGACATGGAAAAATTGATGAAGTGGAAAGTTTTTATTGATTGGTTCCATGGACAGATGATGGAACTGACCTATGATATAATTTTCCCAATTCTTGGGTTTAAAGCCCTAAAATTATGGGCAAAAAAGCAAATTTTTTTCTTCTTTTTTTAGTTTTATCCAAAGGGAATTTCCTACTACAAAGCATCAATTCCTTATCTTCGTTGGAAAAATTCTTTGTTTATTAAAAAAAAGCAATAGTTCAATATGAATCGAGTTTAATTTGATTAATATGTCTTTAATATAATATATAAAACGACGTAAGATCTGAATAATATAATCATAGATATTATATTTTAAAATAATTAATCGTGGTATCAAAATAATAATTAAAGGTGTACACGATAATAATTCAATCTTCAATAATATTTTAAAATATAAAAAGAATAGAATAAATTTTACTATTTACAACAATTTCTATAATGCATGGGCAAAACATCATATGCACACGACATTATCCTTTAAAATAATCTCCTAAATTTTTGTTCAATTAACAATTACATATAAAAAAGAAAGTTTTTTTTAAATTAATTTAAGGTATAACGTATAGTGTAAATAATATTTTATCTTTTTACCCGTAAAAATAATCATAAATATTAAAATATATTCTCATTTCTCTTATATTCTAAAATATTATTAGGAACGTGATTATTCCCCTAAGATTTCCCATTCAGGGAAAGCACAATCCTATGCATAACTGCGTTTCGTTGCTTGGCCATATGTGTTGGGTACACGATGTCGTTTTCATTGCCTGTATTGTTGAAGCCAGAAATTTCCTTGCCAGGGGAAAGTCGTTGCAAGAATAAATAAACTATTTTGTGAATAACCTATTAGATGACGTGTCCAGTTTAATCAACAAATTAATCCAGTGTTTCTCTCCATATTTTCAGTTTGTACCATAAAATAAAACGTTAATTCTCTAAAGTAAAATTATAAGTTTAAATTTTGGTATTATAAATAAAAAATATTATAATTGAGAAAGTCACACTTATTAAAAAAACACTAAATTAAATTAAAATAACATGTTTCAAAATTTACAGAATAATTATTAATTTTTAATATAAAAGGGTTTTTATTAATGGAAAAATAAACTTTTTCTATCACGTTGGGATTTAGGATTAAACTTTTTATTAAAATAATTTGTTTCAAAATTTACGGAATAATTTTTAATACTTAAAATAAACTTTTTATTAATAGAGTTAGGATTAAACATCGGGAGGGTAAAAGTCTATTAAGTCTTTAAATTTAAATTTTGGAAGGGATAAAAACCTTATTTTACTATAATTTAAACTAAGAAAGACCTTAAATATAATTATAAAAAAATTGGGAGGAGTAGAACCCCTCCCATACCTAATGTTAGAGGTGAGTATTCGATCGAGTTGAATCGAGTAAAAAAATTTCGAGTTATTCGAGTTTACGAGTCATATTTTACTATTTAAACTTTGTTTTAAATTTTTCGATTCGATTCAAGTTTAAGAAATTCGAGTCGAGTCGAGTTTTCAAGTTTTCGAGTTATTATAAAATTTAATTTTAATTATTTATCATGTTATAGTAATTTAATTTCAATTTAAACGACTTTTTATAATTATACAAGATATGTATGTATATATTTCTTTATATGTGACAATATTTCTTCATATTTTCATATATCAATATATATATATCATAAAAAATTGAGAGACTCATCTCGAACTTGAAAATAAATTCTTTAATTACTAAAAATTTTGAGTTATTCGAATTTTTATTTTATAACTCAAACTTTGTTTGAATTTTTTTTGAGTTGAGTATTTTTACCTCTAATCGAGTTGAGTTACTCGATTTTTTTGAGCCGAATCGAGTTTTGCTCACCCCCTACCTAATATGACACCGTCCCTGAGTATCACTAAATATTATTAACACTAAAAATAGCTGAATATCATTAAATTAATTATTTAAAATTAAATTTTTTTATTAATTAATTTAATAATATTTAACGATTTTTAATATTATTAATATTCAACGATGTTGAACCCAATAAATTTATTCTTTAATTTATCACTTAATCCGCACACTTCCTATTAATATATTTAGTAATTATATTTCTAAAAAGGAAAATAAAAAAGTTTCCTAAATTATTTTAATTGTACCAAATTCGCTTTTAATCCCCAGAATAAAAGGCGAAAAACAAAAATTATTTTCACCCCTTATTTGTAACGGTAAAATTTCGCTCTCTCCTCCAAGTTCCAACTACGGCGGATCTGATTCTTCAACTCCTTATAATTATTAAAGAATAAATTACATAAATTATTAATAAATTTTATTTTATTTATTTTAATTATTAAAATTTAAAATATTTAATTTAATTATTGAAGTTGTCTGTTGATTTTCTATTAGTGTTATTATGCAAATTATATAAATCAATCATTATTATCAAATACTATTATTAATAATCGTAAATGATGATCATTTGATTTTAAAATATTAACAATTATTTTTTTTAAATTTAAATCTAACTTTATTTTATTAAAAAATTTTAAAATATATAAATAAAACAAATATATTAGTTTTTTTTATGATCTCCTTCTTTTATCATTGAATAAAATTTAATTTTTAATATATTATTTTACATATAATTTTTTTTATTAATTTTTCTATTCGTCAATAAATAAACATTGTCGATAATTTAAAATTTTATTAAATAAAGTAAATATTTTAAAAGTTTAATGATTTTAGTAATTTTATAAGTATTTCATTCGTAATAATTTACCTAATTTATTTTATTTTTAATAAAATAAAATATTTTCTATTTTTTTAAAGTTTTCGACCACACCATTTTCGTGTATATAAGTCCTCCATTTCTATCCCATTTTCCTCCCATTGAATTCTAATATCTTTCTCTCTCCCTCGTCGGTCGTTGCTTCTATTTCATTTCTTTCGGAGGGTGGTCAATATGGTGTCTCCAATATTGCCAGATCTCGGAACCGAGATCCTGATCCCGGTCTGCGCCGTTATCGGGATTGCCTTCTCTCTTTTACAATGGGTTCTCGTTTCCAAGGTGACACTCTCCCCTGCTCGGGACTCAGCTTCCACCGGAAACAATGGTGCCGGTAGCAAAAACGGGTGCGCCGATTACCTCATTGAAGAAGAAGAAGGTCTTAATGACCATAACGTTGTTCTTAAATGTGCTGAAATTCAGACTGCCATTTCTGAAGGTTGTTGCTCTTTCCACTCATGTTTTCTCCCTTTTACAAGCTTTTGCGATCTGGGATTTTTGAAAATTTGATTCTTTTGATTTTATGTTTTGAAAGTTTAGATCTTTTACTTCTCGTTTTGTGTTTCTGTGTGTTTCATGTTTGGATGGTTGAGTTTTTGGTTTGTCTGCATAAGTTTTGATATTGTTTTTGTGAATCATTAATGGGAAGATAAAGGAAAAGAGTTTGGAGCACCGAGGCCTGTATTTCTTCACGTCTGTCTATGTTTAAGTGTTTTTTTCCCCTGAATAAAATTGTTGGATATTTATTTTATTGAAGTGTAATGAACAAGTACAACTATAGCTTGTGCAGGCTGTCTTAATAATAAAATATTTAGCTTTAATGACTGTTTTCTTCAGATCGAAGCATATGGTGGAGGAGTGAATATGTAGTTTGGACCTACATGTATTGATTTAGGTTGTTCTACTGCTTCCTTTTTTCCTCTGTTCGTGCTTTACCTGTATAATTGATGATCTATTATAATCTATGGAGAATTGAATTTGATGATTCCATGATGGGATTGTTATTGTTTCTACATTCTAGATTTTTGTACCCTTTTTCTTTTGTTGAACTTGTACCAGATCTGGAATTCTTCTATGGGGATGCCCTGACTCAAGTTTGCAGTGACCATTAGTCACTTCTTCTGGAATGTTTGTTTAGTTTCCTTTGTTTTTCCCTAAAATTTTGAGTTCTTCGGTGAAATTTAATTCATATGATCAAATCATGCACAAATTATTGTCATGGTAAAAGCTGATTTCAGAAAATGCAGCATTATTTCATGGTACTATATTCTTTAGCATTTTATTCACTTTTGGAAAGTAAGATGCTTTAGAATCATTTCTATGCTTCTGAGGTTGGAACATAGTGAGTTGATGTTAACTGTTAAGTAGGATAATTTATATTCTATGTCATTGAACTTACATGACTTTCAAACCAGCCTTAGTCCTTTTCAAATTACACTCTAAGTATAAAGATCTAAAAAATTTTATTTGTTGTCAATAAACATGTTAAAATTTTGACTACTTCTCTGTTTGAATTTGCATCCAATTTAGTGAGGACAGTAATAAGACCTCGTTCTCTAGGCAATGTTCTTAACAATATTGCAAAGGATTACTGGTTTTATATTTAGTTGCTCTGTTTATTTCATTTTCTCTTGTTAATTTTTGGAAAAGACTTCTCCAGTTAGCTTATTTTCTATTTATGAGTTTACAGGAGCAACCTCATTTCTTTTCACGGAGTACCAGTATGTTGGCATTTTCATGGTTGCTTTTGCAATCTTGATTTTCGTTTTCCTCGGCTCCGTAGAGGGTTTCAGCACAAAGAGCCAGCCTTGTACCTATGACCAATCTAAGACATGCAAACCTGCTCTTGCCACTGCCATATTCAGCACAATATCTTTCTTGCTCGGTGCCGTCACTTCAGTTGTTTCTGGCTTTCTTGGGATGAAAATAGCTACCTATGCAAATGCTAGAACCACCCTGGAGGCTAGAAAGGGAGTTGGAAAGGCATTTATCATTGCATTTAGATCTGGTGCTGTCATGGGCTTTCTTCTTGCTGCTAATGGCCTTTTGGTGCTTTACATTGCCATCAACTTATTCAAGCTCTACTATGGAGATGACTGGGGAGGTCTTTTTGAGGCCATCACTGGTTATGGACTTGGAGGTTCATCCATGGCACTCTTTGGCAGAGTTGGTGGAGGTATCTATACCAAAGCTGCTGATGTGGGTGCTGATCTTGTAGGCAAGGTGGAAAGGAACATTCCTGAGGATGACCCTAGAAACCCAGCTGTAAGTAACTTGTATCTACAAATATGTTATAGCTCTTAGAATTCTGAATTGAGTTGTACTTCATCCTCCTGAGGCTGACTTATTACAGTGTTGCTTCTATGTTTTCAGGTGATTGCCGACAATGTTGGGGATAATGTTGGTGATATTGCTGGAATGGGATCTGATCTTTTTGGCTCCTATGCTGAATCATCTTGTGCAGCGCTTGTTGTTGCTTCCATATCTTCTTTTGGCATCAATCATGAATTAACTCCAATGTTATATCCACTAATCATTAGTTCTGTTGGCATCATTGTTTGTTTGATCACCACCTTATTTGCAACTGATTTATTTGAAATCAAGGCTGTTAATGAAATTGAGCCATCATTGAAGAGGCAACTTCTCATCTCCACTGTTCTCATGACAATTGGAATCGCGATTGTTAGTTGGATTGCTCTTCCATCTTCTTTTACTATTTTCAATTTTGGAGAACAGAAAGACGTGAAGAACTGGTAAACTCTCGGTGCTTCTTTTATTGAAGAAGAGCAATAGTCTAGTCATATGCTTGTATTACAACGAGTGTATAATATTGAATTTCTTCTGCAGGCAACTATTCTTATGTGTTGCTGTTGGTCTTTGGGCTGGCCTAATTATTGGTTTTGTAACGGAGTACTACACTAGCAATGCATACAGGTAATTAGTCTGGATGGTATTTATTTTTCTCCTCGACTGTCCTTTGATATCTTTGAGTTTTAACTCTTTCTGCACTTTCTCCTGCAGCCCTGTACAAGATGTTGCTGATTCCTGCAGGACTGGAGCTGCAACCAATGTTATTTTTGGCCTTGCTTTGGGTTACAAGTCTTGTATTATTCCTATTTTTGCTATCGCAATCAGTATTTTTGTTAGTTTCAGCTTTGCTGCTATGTATGGCATTGCTGTTGCTGCCCTTGGAATGCTGAGCACCATAGCTACTGGATTGGCTATTGATGCTTATGGTCCCATCAGTGATAATGCTGGAGGCATTGCTGAGATGGCTGGCATGAGCCACAGGATTCGAGAGAGAACTGATGCTCTTGATGCTGCAGGAAACACCACTGCTGCCATTGGAAAGGTTTGATCGGTTTTGACTTAACCACCGTCCGTACTTTCTCTTTTTATTTGATTTATGGCATCTCTAGATTGCATTGGCATATCCAGGTTTAAGACTTTCAGTGTTTTGGTTGGAATGGTGTCTTTGGAAAAATACTGTGTTGGTCTATTGTAGCCAACTCGCACTTGCTTTTCTAAGTTAATTTTTTTACTTTAGGTTAAATTTGTCTTTACAAGTTATTCAATACCTTTTTTCCTGTCGTCTGTAACTGTAAGAAATAGTTTTTGAACTACATCCTGAAGTGTAGCTGCAATTTCTGCTTGATGTAGCATTAACTTTATTTTTGCATTACCATGGGTATTTATATGAACACTCTGCAATTTTTCCAGGGTTTCGCCATTGGTTCTGCAGCCCTCGTCTCCCTTGCCCTCTTTGGCGCCTTTGTGAGCCGTGCTGGTATATCAACAGTTGATGTGTTGACCCCTAAAGTTTTTATTGGTTTGCTTGTTGGGGCAATGCTTCCTTACTGGTTCTCTGCAATGACCATGAAGAGTGTGGGAAGTGCCGCCTTGAAGATGGTTGAGGAAGTGCGCAGGCAATTTAACACGATCCCAGGTCTCATGGAAGGCACTGCTAAGCCAGACTACGCTACCTGTGTTAAGATCTCTACCGATGCTTCCATCAAAGAAATGATCCCGCCTGGTGCTCTAGTGATGCTAACACCCCTCATCGTTGGGATCTTTTTTGGTGTGGAAACTCTCTCCGGAGTCCTTGCTGGATCCCTCGTCTCTGGTGTCCAGGTATAATGTTAACAAGTCTTTAATATAATGTGTCACCACAACCATATGATTTTGAATTGCTCAAGATGGTTACTATAAAAATTTCATCTTAATGTTGTTTCTGTCTCGGTAATATTTGCAGATTGCTATCTCTGCGTCAAACACCGGAGGTGCTTGGGATAATGCCAAGAAATATATCGAGGTATCCATAATTTGACCGACTTCTCCTAGCCACCCTTACAATTAACAATTTTGAAATTAACGATTCTATATTTATGCTCTGGACTCTGTTGTGGAATACAGGCCGGTGCTTCAGAACATGCAAGAACTCTTGGTCCCAAAGGATCAGATCCACACAAGGCAGCTGTCATCGGTGACACCATTGGCGACCCTCTAAAGGATACATCTGGGCCATCACTGAACATCCTCATCAAGCTAATGGCTGTTGAATCACTCGTCTTTGCACCCTTCTTCGCCACACATGGTGGACTGCTTTTCAAGATATTCTAAGTAAAACAAAAACACCGGCTAATGCTCCAACGGTTCCAGTCTCCGCCGGTTCTTTTCCTAGTACTTCTTTTTAAGTATATTTAGTTTGTAGCACATTTTGTCATATCCTCTAAAAGGTTACAACCAGTAGTGAAAATTTTCCCTTCCCTTATAAAAGGTTGACAATGGCATCGACACGATTACGATGATGATGGTCAATCTAGAAAAGAGTTAAGAACTGCATCTGACATTATTGTCTTTTTTGTATGAAAGAATGTTTTTGTTGCACAACTCTGGTTTTTTGGCTCTGAAACAGATATCTCAGATATAATGATCCTGTATCTTGAATTCTTGATGATTAGTAATTGCAGATTAAAGGGCATTAAGCTCTGTTCCCATAGGCCCAAGCTACTAGAGTTTCTTTCATATGGAAAATTAACATGGCATAATGGTAATATTAACTGTTTCTTTTTCTTTCAAATTTGATCCCTAATGTTTTAATTTCTTTTCTATGTATCATATCAATTAGGGGAGTGCATTTTAGATATTCAATTTAAAATTTTGAATATCCAAAATTTTTGAATCATATCTGATTTCTTAGTTATCGGAATTTCGGATTGATTATTTAAATATCCGAATTTGTGATTTGATTTAAGTATTTTTAATAAAAATTTAGCGGTTTTATCTACTAAAATTTTGGATTTTCAAATATAAATATCAATAAATTATTGAACATAATAAGATTTGTGTGTGTATATATATATATATATATATATATATATGTTTCTATATGTTTGTTACCAGTCATTATCATTCTATCATTCTGATACTGATTTGGCGATTCTACTTTTCTCATATGACGGATTTCACTTGTCATAATTTCAACATTATGTTCACTGGGTCTCCTGCTGCTCACTGTTGGAACGAGCAGCCGTCTACCCTCATGCACGCCATGGTATCTGCAAAAGTCGAGGTTTCTTTTTTCTTTTAAATTTATTTCTAATGCACTGTGGGAAGCAAATGATGCCCCTACAGGCTACAAGAGGTTCTGTTTCTGAATAAATACAAGGAAATCGTAGTCTAGGAAACAAACATGAGAACATTAGGACAATCTGATAAAGAGCCTTAATCCTATGCATGGAATTTTACTTCCTCAAGTGCCACTTTGCCTTTCTGAAAGCACTCATAGTTGAAAGAAGCATAATTTTTCACAGTCCTGTATAATCTTGGTCTGTTATCATCTATCAAGGCTTCCACAGGTCCTATCTCCTTCTCAGGCTCTGCCTCGTTAAACATTGCCACGGATACCCTCAGCTTGTCCGTGTTAGTCACCACCCGATGCACCGGGCTCTTGAATATCCCGTTACTCATTATCTGCATAGATTGATGCATATCAAACAGATTCAAGTACTTCTTTGGTCATACTTTTGGATATATGCAGAAGTTATGACTCAAACTTACCTGCATTTGATCACCAAGGTTGACAACAAGGGCATGAGGAATGACAGGAACCATGATCCATCTCTCATCTTTGACAATTTGAAGGCCTTCGACTTCTTCGTCTTGCAATAAAACCGTCACGCCGGATCTATCAGAATGAGGCTTCACACCAAGAACTTTGTCTGGTTTTGAACAAGGTGGATAGAAGTTGAACCTCACTTGCATTACCGGATTGTCTCCAAACTGACCCGAGAAGCTATTCTCTTCTAAGTCGAGTGATTTTGCCATGGCCTTGAATAGAAGATCCATCATTTGCTTTACCTTGGTGGAATATTCATGCAAGACCTCTCTGCAAGAACTCAACTAGTTGATCACAAATCACAACTTCACAAGGTACAAAACTGCTGCAATAGTTCATCTCTGTTGTTAACTTCAAGTTCTTTTACCTGAAACTATCCGGGTTTTCCGGCCAGAGATTGAGCTTTCTTTGATTTTCAGGAAATACCCTGAGGAACAGGCGAGTGTTTCAGTCAAGAACCTGCTTGTCCGAGACCACCAGATCATAGCCATAACCCTCGACTCCGTTAGCTGCCCTGGAGCATTTCAGCTTCTCTTCCTGTGGGAGTCCAAAAAATTGATTCGCAACTCCTCGGACTTTGTCGAGAAATGAACTCGACATCCCATGTCCAATTGCCTGACAGACAACACAATTTCAACAGAAGATATAGTGAATGGAAACAACTAATTCATGGTTCTTTTTAAGAGAGTACAGAACCTGGAAACACCCTCCTGATTCTAGAGCCGATCTGAGCTTTTCCAGTTCATCTTTTGAGGACAGCAGGAGACTCAGATCAACGATCGGAACCGAGACTGCCGATGAAAGACGAGAAGAATCCGTTGTTTCTAGACTGCTATCTTTTACATGAAATTCTGGGGGTGGCTCATCACCATTCACTGACATCTCTTGAACACTCTTGGTCAATGGAACCCCATCAAAGAAAACCGACTTGCCTGCCATGTTTGCTCTCAAAGAACTGAGAATTCCTTAGGACAATTAAATTAACCTTTAAATTCTTACCTTAAATTTCAACACTACAATTAATTTATGGAAAGAAACAAAATGAATTTTTAATACAATTTTCTTGTTTCTCTTTTAAAGCCATCAATAATTTATGTTTTTTAGTTTCTATCAAGTAACTCGAAGTTTGAAGAACTGGAAATGGCAGTGTGGACCCTGTCCTTACAAATTCTGGGAAATTATTAGCAAGTCATTTGAAAATTTTGGAAGGTTTCATTTGGCACGTTAAAATATTTGAAATTTTCTTATTTGTTGCTTTAAAATTGTTAAAAGATACATGTATTTGTTTTTATAAATTAAATAATTAAATCGGTTCTTTCAAAATGTAAATTCATTACAGATGAGACTTAAATTGTCATATTTATTTATTTTTATACATGTTTTATATTTGATTCGTATTCTTATAAAATTTTAATATTGCGTTCATATTCGTTTATTTATTTTTAAAAATATTTTTGTTCGTTCATTTAAATGTTTTTAAATATGTTCGATTATACATAAACGTTTTGTACTATAAACAAACTTGTTCGTAAATATAAACAAACCGAACACACCTTTGTTTGTTTATGTTTGTTCTTTTATTAGAGAAAGATAAAAATTTTGTTAATATTTTTTATTTAACTTAATAAATAAACATAAATAAACGTTATAAGAATGATTCATAAACGTTTCGTCGAACACTCAGTTTATTTAGACACGACGATATTCATCACTGCAGTGTACGTACACACATTTTCTATAAAAACTGGGATGGAGAAAAGAATTGTGTTAATGGAAAAGGTATGTTAAGTTGTTTTCTTCACTATGTATAAAAATGATACTTTTGCACTGTGTTCGATTATTATTCGACTGACCATAAGGAACCGGTTTCGGTTCTGTTTAGAGTTATACCTGGCAAGCAGGAAGAATAACATCCGGCAGGTGGATGAACACAATGGATAACGGAGCAACCATTATCGGCTCGGTCGAATTTACGTATACAGGTTCCAATGGAGGTATGAGCCCTGATGGATTCACACTTAAAATGTTTCCATTCAGTAGCATGGTTTGGCTTTGTAAGTTCCCATCTTTTGCAGTTAGATGGTATTCCTCTCTTCTGGTTTCAGCATCAGCCATTTGAGGCAGCTGGACAATCAGTTTTTTATAGGACATGTGCTGATTGTGCAAAGTCCGAGACCGGTGCTTGTGTTGCAAGGTCATTGTACCGTTGAATGCGAGTTTAACCCGGACAGTTATGCTTTTGTCAAGGTTGATCAATAGTAGCATGATGCCTTCCTGGACATGGAAAACATTGGTCATATACTAAGAAACAGAAGATTAGCTGCTCTATAAGTGAGATGTGAAACTTACTGATTGTTTAGCACAGTGAGTGTAAGCGCGTATCTTTTTTGTCCCGTCGAAGCTTGTGTACAGAACATTTCTTCCCATCAATCGGTGCCAAAGAAGAGCGCTGCAATGGAGAATGCACATGGTCATGCATATCTTATGCTCAATCTCAGATTTCGATGTGAAATGGAGGAATTAATAGGTTGATCAAGTTCTTTAAGGCTTTCAGAGAAATAACCTGTAGTAGTCTGGATTCGGTACAAAGGTCTTGGTGTCTAGTAAACCATAATTTCCGCCAATCAGTGTTTGTCTACAGTATGTTTTTGTATCGTACTTCGCTGCCAGGCCAAGCTGATCTAAATACCTGCAGCATTTCATATCCGAGATAATATCGCTTACAAATCAATCATAGGAAAATGGCTAAGTTTCTTGATTGCAAGTTATTATCACGTTACCAGAAACTGAACACAAATGTATTTGTAACGAGATTATGCCCGCTATTGTAAGCTCCTCCTGCCTCACCCACCCAGGCAATTGCTGAAGTTGGAGAACTCTTGATAATGTCATGAAGGCCGCTGAATGCTCCGATGATGTTATCAAGAACGGAAGGATTAAGTATCTTTTCAACCAGATGGGTATCAACTCCTATGACAGAAGAATATGATAGTCAGGGATATAACCCTTCTTTCGAGTATTAAAAAGCTCGTAGAAAATCGTACAAGATGAAGTACATTATACCTGGTCCGAGATTGTATATGTGGTGAGTGACCACATTTAAGGATGTGGTTGTTTTATCAATGAATTCTTTGAACCATTTTGTGTCATAGAACCCACCAGGTGCTATGACCAAGGGCTTGAACTCAACGTCCTTGTATATCTCTTGCACTACTCTTTTTAGAGCTGCTGTATCAGCGGCGTACTGATTCGCTGTGACCTTAGTTCCGACCCCATTCCCAGACAATTCGTTTCCTGACAAGCAGAAGATAACAAACACATGTAGCTGCCATCTATCGTAAACCATCATCCATCTAATCTTACCAATTAATGAAAATTCAGAAACATGTTTATCATTCTGAAATCAGAATAGTTAACAAGAAAGGCTATCATTTACCTAACTCCCAACCATAGATGTTATAGTTCTTTCCAACGGTGTAACGTATAAAAGATTCGGCATTGGTGTAGTTCCAAGGTCCTATAGCAGCCCCACCGGGCTTTATAGACCGACCGGCAAGAGCATTTAGTCCGAAAATAATCTTAGCCCTGAATTGTGAAACATCAGTTAAATTAAAGTTCAAATATTCATAATCTGATGCTCAAGAAATTACAAAGGAATAAAAATAGTTTGTTTTTATTTACCCGGATTTTTCAAAGAAATCATTAAGCTCATCCCATCTTTTCAAGGGCAAACATCCTTTAGTAAAACCAAACATCTCAGAAGGTTTACTAACAAATGGAGCACAGGGCTCTGGATTGTCATCTGTCCCATATGTGAGCTTGTCTTGCAATGAGCCCCCTAATCTAATCTTCAATGGTGAAAAAGCTGAACAATATAGGGACTAATCAGTAATTAAAAACAATATATTGTTATTAAAAGTACGCATCCCAAAGGAAATGAATGACACCTTTCACAGCATTCAACAATATGTTATTGCTAAGGTCCTGCAACAGGAAAAGATGGATGAAAGTGAAACACAACACTTCTGAACTGGGAAATAAGCTATGGAAAGACTCAAAATAGATTTTCAATAAAAAAATACATAGAAAATATCTAAAAAATTCTAATCATACACAAATTTCAAAATTTTCAATACATTCAGCAACCAAAAATGGTGAAAAAAAGGAGAAATCTTACTAGATTGAGCAGTCCAGCAAGCCCCCAACTGCATGTCCCATAATCACATTTCTCAGGAGGCCACCAATCCAAAGTAGCACAAACAAAATCATCATCTATTATACCAATGGGAGCTTTCCCATCAATATAAACACTTCCTTCAACAGTAGCATCATCCCCTTCAGCAGCTGCAGCTTGTGAACTTACAAAAAGCAAGCTGCAGCTTAATAAACCAAAACCCATTTTCCAAATCTGAAAACCCATCTTCAGGTTCAACTTAAAAAGAATAAAAAAGGGGGAAATCTTCAGATCTTGAAACCCTTCACTGTTCTTCTATAAATAGGCAAAATGGCCATGAAGCTGCTAAAGATACAAACTTTATAACATGCCAGTGTGCCACTCAGAAACTGAGCTATAAATGCAAACAGAGATAGGAAATTAAATGTAATCTTTAATGGAAGTGGGAGGGAGAAGTTAAGATTGTCATTTTCATTAGTTCTCTTGGCAATTTAGAATAAATTGAGTTTTGTTACAGAAAAGGAACCATTTTTGTGCCCTTTATCTTGAAGCAAAAATCAAATCTTTTTTCTTCTCTTTAACTACCAAATAAAAACAAGTTGCATGTGGAGAATCTGGGGCCTACCCTTTTGGTAAGAAGGAACAAGGAAACCGCAACCTGCAATTTCTTATCGTCAAAAAGGCTCCTTCCCTAGTAAAGAAAATTTTGCGTGTCATGTTTTATGTTTTTTCCCGCCATATATCTTTATACCTTGTGATTATTGTGTCGGCAACGATTTATGTGCATTTCGCGGTAAAATTTATAAGATTTTTTTTTAATTAGTTAATTTGATTATAATAGGATTTGTTTTAAAATATAATTTTTATTCTTTGATATTAATCGTTTAATTATTCTGATAGTATCATTGGTGTTCGAACCCATAACCTTTAAGAACAACAATCGTTCCTTTAACCACTTAAAAAAATTTAGAATGGTTAAGATTCGGTAATTTTAGAGAAATAATCTAATCCTTAATAATATTTTAGAATACAAGAGAAATGAAGTATATTTTATTATTTACGGTCATTTTTATAATAAATGAGTAAAACATCATGCGTATATAATGTATAATAATTAATTTATTTTTATTAAATAAAATATATATTTTAATAATTATATCTAAATATTAAAAATAAAATAAAATTCTTGTTTTAAATCAAAACTTTATTTTTTACTTTAAATCTAATCTGATCTGATCGCATCTTAAAAAAATCAGATTCAAATTCTATCCGAACTCAAAATTTTCTTTAAATATTATATCGAGATACGAGCTAAATACCCATCCCTAATAATAAATAAATATAAATGTTTATTTTTATACACATTGTTTTGAATCATTAATGATAAAGAGGCTGAAGTGGGGAATCAAAATTAAAGCAAACTTCCGTGGGAACAATTCAATATATTTGGAATCAAATAATTAAGTACACAGTAATTATATTCAAAACGTCAGTAGGTAATCCTAATATAGAGAATAAAAACAAGATTGAAGGAATATTTTGTTTAAAACCCCACCCGGATATCCACATAGACTAAACTAATTCCTGATTTTGTATATTTTTAATTATTTATTTTCGATTCATTAATCAATTAATTCTTATCGAATTTTATAAAAATTTATTATGTGACAACCCTTTTAACTCAATTTATTCTATTTATAATAATATAATTCGAACCTCTGATACATTTAATCCTATATTATTCTTATTATGGTCATAGTCATAAGTTAGGGACGGAACTACTAAAGGACGAGGAAGGAAGGGCAATCGCCCCTCACTCCCAAGAATTTTTTTATTTTTGTCTTTCTATTTAATATTTTTAAAAAATATTTTTTATGAATTTATCCCATATTCTAAATATTTATGTTTTCCTCCTTAATCTTAAATTCTGACTTCGTCCCTGATCATACTCAAGTATACTTATGTTGAGTATATCTCTAAACAAATGTTGCCATCTTTAACAAATCTAGAGGCATCTTTTCGTGAACGCCCCTCTAAAATATTAAAAAATTGATATTACAATCCAAGTCCCTATCAGTCTGTCAATTTCCTAATAACCCCTTTTTTTGGGAGACGTTGATTCCCCACCTACACTCTCAACTATTAGGCACGACAAAATGGGGTCTCAGAGACAAAAATGAATTGTCTTGTCTTGTTTAAGGACAGATAATTGGTTTAAGATTATGTTAATTATTTCTCATTGTCTGTTCCCTTAATCCATTCCATTGAAAAATATGACCAGAACTTCTTAACCAACAAAACCTACAGAGATAATTGTTTAGTAAGGTTGTTTTTGAACAAGTTACAAGTATAATTACCCATGTAATAACACGATTATAATCGAAATCGATCGTTACTGTGTAGTTTGATAATCGGAATCTATTATAATCCAAACATGATCTTAAATTGGGTACAGCTGAGCTTCTGGTAAGATTCGTGCTAGGTCCGGTGCTTGTGCTTGTTCCGTTCGGTTTGTCGTATCGATGAATGCAAGTTTTTCTTGGACAGTAATATCAGTTACACTCACAGCAAAAGGCCTAAGATTCTTGGTAGCAAGTCATGGCCAGTTTACCAGAAAGTGAAGACAAATGCATTTGTGACAAAGATTATGGCCACTGTTGTAAGCTCCTCCTGCCTCTCCCACCAATGCAGCAGATGAAGTTGCCGCGCGGAATTCTCGATGATAATACGAAGGCCGCGGAATTCTTCGCACATGCCATCGAGAATCTTTTTAGTCTTTCAAGCAACTGAAGATTAAAATTATTTTCCCTGGACCAAGATTGTAAATGTGGTGATCTAAAGATGCTGTTGTCTTATCTATGAGTTCTTTGGACCATTTCTAGTCACATTTTGATCTGTGTAAACCACCAGCTGCTATGATTTTGGTGGCCTATCAGAACAAGGACGAAATTGTAAGAGTAAGGAAATAGAAGGGGCAAAAACAACAAAGAGGTGTACCAAACTGAATGAGAATGAAAATGAAAAAAAGAGGAAGAGGGTAAGCTGAGTATATTTTTTTTAAATTACTTGCACGCACTTGGTAATACTAGAGACCACCTCGTTTGTTATTTTCTTGCAAGTTCATGGAACCAGTAGTCGTTAGATAGTGACAGATCCAGAATTTTTTTGAGGATGAATACAAATCAAAATATTTTTAGAGTGAACATAATTTATAAAATTTAAGGATTAATTTATAAAATTAAAAAAATTAAAATTAAATATATAGATTTTAAAAATTTTATGCTGGGCACGGGTCCACCAAGGAAATATGTGGCTCCGCGGCTGCCATTAGAGACCACCATAAAGCTATGGAATATGTGTATCTAAGCAAGTTATTGGCATTCTTTTGCTGGTCTTTCATCTCCCAAACTTGTCAACCTCTACGACTCAACAATTACAGGTTCTTTTTTTTCTTCCTTTTAATGTCTCTCTTCTGTGGCCTAACTGCATCAGTCTTTTTTGGTTAGCTATATTTATAGTATCAAAGTGAGTGTACTGTGGTATCATGATCTGTACTGTTTATTTTTAATTCTCAGATGAACGTTTTGCCAACAGATTATTGAACAGTTGTCCGATTAATGGCGAACATAGCAGAGGGCAGTGCCAAAGTGGTTGAAGAAGTGAGCCATGTTTCTCCTCCACCAGGCTCAGTTCCCACAACTTTACTCCCACTTACCTTCTTTGATGTACTTTTCCTTGTTATGATTCCGGTCAGTTCCAATTGGATGCGACGCCTGTTTTTCTATGAATTTAAACGTCCTGCCTCGGATTTCATGCGAACCGTTGTCCCTGGTCTCAAAACGTCTCTATCGCTTACTCTGCAACGTTTCTTTCCTTTCGCCGGTAATGTGGTGTTCCCCGCGCCTCCTCGGATGCCTTACATTGTCTACACGGAGGGTGACTCTGTTTCGTTTGTCGTTAAGGAAACCTTGGCGGATTTTAACCATCTAGTAGGTGATCATGCACGAGACCATGAAGGTTTTCTATTTCTTGTACCTCAAAGGCCACCTTTAATTGAAAGTATGTCATCATCAAATGACACTGATTGTCACAGGCAAGAGCTCGCCATGGCGGTTCAAGTCACCGTATTTCCGAATGCAGGCTTTTCCATAGGTGTTGGCTTCTCCCATAATGTAGCCGATGGAAGGACGTTTGCTCATTTCATGAAATCATGGGCATCCCTTCATAGGTGTCAAGGGGATTTGGCTAGTCTTAACAACTATTTACCAAGTTTTGACCGGGGTTCGGTTTTCGATCCTATAGGACTAGCATCCCTTTTGATGAAGGACGTTGAGAGGGCATTCCAAGGTACAAATTCACCCAACATTTGCTTCAATAACCTCCGGGTGACTTATAGGTTCAAACGTTCTCAGGTTGAGTTACTGAAAGATTGGGTGAAAACAAAATGCATGGAAGTGAAGGGATCAAAAACAACAAGGATGTCAACATTAGTAGCAACATGTGCTTACATGTGGGTTTGCTTGGCCAAACTGCACCAAATCGGGACTCATCAGAATCTATCATCAATGTACTCGGATGCCGACACGGACTCGGACGGTCTTTCTTATTTCCATTTCCTAGCAGATTGCAGAGCCTACCTAAAAGTACCCGAAGCATACTTCGGGAACTGCCTGATGCTACGTTTGGCATCAGCAAAGAAGAGTGAGCTACAAGGAGAAAATGGAATTCTAGTGGCTGCAACTGCAATCGAAACAGAAATCAATGAATTTCAGAAACAACCATTCAAAGATGCTGAAGAGACATTGCCAAAAACAATTGAGAAGAACAAAATGGCAAAAGATATCATTTTGCTACTCTCATCACCGAAATTCAGATTATATGAGATAGATTTTGGATGGGGAAGACCTAGAAAGACCGAGGTCGCCATGCTTCGATCGATCAGATGTCGTTCCATGATCTGTATCTCGGAGAGCAGAGAAGAGGAAGGTGGTGTCGAGTTTGCCTTGGGGTTTGCTTCCCATGAATCGGTTAATAGGTTCACTGATATTTTCCTGGAAGGCTTATCAAAACTACACAGCAAGTTACTGTTAATTTAGCCAACTCCCAGTATTACTACCGCCAAGGCCTAAGATGTTGTATTGCTGCCTGTGTTTGCATGCCAATAAACAACTTCTATTTCTTTATTGTTTGCTTTCTTTCTTTTTTGGTATTGCAAAAATAACGACTGTAACACGACACAGATCCATTAATTGACCGAATAATTAAAATTAATTATATTATTTCATTATCGGTTTACGATCTCATGCATTCAATATATTAAATTATATAATGATATTAAAAGTATAAGATCTAACATGTTTAAATGTTCAGAAAGGAGTCAGGTTTGGATATTACATGTTCTGTTCAAAAATTACACTAGCTTTAGGAATCCGCCATCCATGCTATCATTGAAGCTATCCACTTCATGGGGAGCCAAAGCTAACCCAAATTCAATGCCCCCTTCATCTTCTTCTTCTCTGCTCTCTGCAATAGAAAACAAGAAAAGAAATACCAAGGACCCAAGGCTGGCTACCTCGGTCTTTCTAGGCCTTCCCCACCCAAAATCTACCTGGTACAAGTTGAATCTGGGTGATGATCCTACCATGATAGGAACTTGTCCTGTTTTGAACGCATCGGGTGCTTTCCCTATCCCTTCCAAGGGTCGTCCTTTCTCTAATTCCTTAACTTCTCTTCCAATGGCCTTGGCCGCAACCACAAATCCATCTTCTCCGAGTAGCTCCCTTCTTTTAGCTGCCACCGTGCGTGCTATGGCACAGTTCCCGAAGTATGTTTCAGGCAATTTTAGGTGGCGTCTGCAATCTACTGTGAAAAGGAAATAAGAAAGCTCATCGGAGTCGGACATGTTTTGTAGTTTGGTTAAACAAACCCACATGTAAGCACATGTTACGACAAATGTTGATATCCTTATTGCCGGCTCCGGTTGATTCACTTCCGTACAACTTTTTCTGGCCAGATCTTTCAAGAACTGAACCTGAGATTGTTTGATGTTATAAGTGACCTGAAGCTTGTCGATGGGGTTGCTGGATAAATTGTCGAAACTCCACTCCTGGTTCAAGAACAGCGACGCCAGTCCTAAAGGGTCCTCGATCAAGCCCCGGCTGTCGAAATCGGGTAAGGGTTGATCAGTCAGTTGAGACCGGTGAAGGGATGCCCATGTTTTCATGAAATGAGCAAGCGTTCGTCCGTCACCCACGACGTGGCAAAAGCTGACGCCTATGGAAATACCCTGGTTGGGAAACAGAGTGACTTGAACCGCCATGAGTGGCGTCTTCTCTATGCCGCCGCCGCCACTCGGAACCGCAGGGTTTCGGGAGAAGAGCTTGGAATTCTTGAAAATGCCTCGCGTGATCACCTACGAGATGGGTGAAATCGGCTGCGGATTCGTTTACGAAAAGCGAAAGGGAATCACCCTCCGTGTACAGAATATAAGGGATTTGAGGAGGCGGAGGAAACACGAGGTTGCCGGCGTACGGAAAGAATCGTTGCAGAGCAAGGGAGAGAGATGTTTTGAGAGAGGGGAGAGTTGTTTGCCTGAAATACGAAGAAGGGTGTGGGAATTCATAGAAAAACAGGCGTTGGAAGGGAGAAGAACCGAGGTACTGAATGTCGAAGAAGACCAGAGGAAGAACGGTGGTGGGAACGGTGCCCGGCGGAGGAGAAACATGGCTTACATCTTCATCCACTTTCAGACTCCTCTCCGTTAGAGCCGCCATTGATCGGAATTGGACAACCGCTGGAAAACAACTTCCCCTTACATACAAAAGATCTAATTTTCATACGATCTGTTTCAAGTTCATAAATTTATAAACAATCTGTTTCAAGTTCAACGAAGATGAAAATCTAATCATGGATTGGTGATATATCATTATCATAATTCATGCGGCCCTCCCAGACAAGACAACCGACGTGGACGACTTTTTGTCATATTGTAAAGTTGATGAAGCAGGACATCATAACTTACGTAATCTCGTTCATATGAATCTGATTTACCATGTAATTTGTATGATTTTTTATTTTTATTTTTTATATTATAAATACCATTCGCAATAATTTTATTTTATATTTAAATGGTATTATATATTTAAATATTATTTTATTAATATTATACTTATAACGTCTCTAACAATATTTTTAAACATGTTACATAAATATCTAGTACGAAAGATAGTTATTTGGGATTACGGATGACAATGGGTTGTATCTAGATTAGATCCGGTTAGATTTAGATTTAGATCTATTTTTATATCATGAATTTAGATCTATCTAAGATCCGTAAATTTAAAAGATTGAAACTCAGATCCAAATCCAATGGATCTTACAGATTCGAATCCAAAACAAATCTATTAAAAGTTGATAATTCGACCTATTTTTTAACTCAATAAAATTGTTATTAATTAATTTCACATCACAACTTCAATGGAGAAAAAATTAATTTCAATTAACTAGTATTAAAATAAAAAATGATAAACTAAAATCTTAAAAATATTCAATAATTACACAAATATCTTTTAAATAATACAAACATTAAAAAATTAGATAATGAAATATTTCATTATCGCAAAATTGAGTTATAATAAAAATAATATTAATATTTGTGAAATTTAAAATTTAATAATAAAATAATATTTGTTTTATAAAAAATTTAATATTAAGGTTATAAAAATAATATTTTAAGATTTTAGTAAAATAATAACTTCCTTGTATAACGTGTCAACAATATTTACTATTTTTCATCATCATTATAATCTTAATTAATGATGGAATAAGCATATATTCCTTTAAAAAATCTCTTTATTATGGGTAATTTTTTAAAAAATTGTTCACTATTTACGGGCGAGTTTTTACCAATAAATTATTTTTTAATAATTATAATTCAATTTTTATTGTATATTATAAATTTTATATATTTATTTATATAAATTTTTAAATATTATTTAATATATTAATGTTATACATTAATATTTTTAATATATTAAATATAATATTTTATTTTTATTTATATTAATGTTATACATTAATATATTAAATATAATATTTTTATAAAATTTATTTAGTATAGCAAAATAGTTAAATATTTTTAATATAATTATTTTAAATTTAATATTAAAAGCTTATATAATTAAAAACAAAATATATTATAAAAGATTACTTGATAAAGTTTATTTTTACGTAACCTTATATTACTTTAATCAAACACTATTATTTTATATATTTATCAAATAAATCAAATCAAATAACATGATATTACTATTGTTTTATATATTTATCAAATAAATCAAATCAAATAATATGATATTACTTATAATTTATTATATGAATTGATCGGTTTAAATCGAATATTGTAAAAGATATAACTCATAATTATTTAAAGTTAATTTATTTTATTAATACTATCGAAATTTGAATCGATGATTGAAATTGTTAAGGATTATTTTGAAATCCATAAAGAGAAGAATTTAACCTAATTCCATCGTTCTGTACCCAAATTCTTCGTTCTTTTCCTATTTTGATTCCGAAGGAAATGCTCAGAAGAAAACCCACCAAAATCGAAGTCAAGCCTGAAGATAAGCAAGAACTAGAAGATTCCCGTAAACCCTGGCCTCCTCATCCCTCCGCCACCTCCTCTTCCGCCCTTCTCCATCTCCTCGATCGCTCCAACCCCAACCCCACCTCCAAAGTTCAACGCATCGGCCTTTCACCCTGATGGAGGTCGAAGTCAAGCTCCGACTACAGGACGCCGCCGCCCACCGTCAATTAACCACCATCCTTTCTCCTTTCCACTCAAATACTCTCCATCAAGAAAACCTCTTCTTCGACACCCCAACAAATACCCTTTCCTCCCAACTCTCCGTCCTTCGCCTCCGCTTCCTCAACAAGGATGCCCGCTGCATCGTTTCCCTCAAATCCAAACCTACTCTGGTAGATGGCGTCAGCCGGGTGGAGGAAGATGAGGAAGAACTGGACCCGTGTAATGCACGCGCTTGCGTGGAGGATCCAGCGAGGTTGGCGAAGATCGAGTCTAGGATTTTGAAGAGGGTTAAAGAGGAGTTTGGGGTTGGGGAAGAAGTGGGATTTGTTTGTTTAGGTGGGTTTGAGAATAAAAGAGAGGTTTTTGATTGGAAAACTCTGAAGCTGGAAGTGGACGAAACGAAGTATGAATTTGGGACGTGTTACGAGATCGAATGTGAAAGTGCGGATCCTGATGGCGTTAAGAAATTGCTTGAGGAGTTCTTGAAGGAAAATGGGATTGGTCATTCGTACTCTAAGATGACAAAGTTTGCAGTTTTCAGGTCTCGGGAGCTCCCTTAGCGAAGTGAGTTTGAGCCCTGAGGTTTGTTTCTTGCATGGACTGTTTCAAAAGTGGTTACTTGAAAGATAGTTTGCTGAAATATTTGATTAGATATGTTACTTTTAATGTTTTGTTTGGTTGTTTTGATTGGTGTCTCAGTTGATTCTTGCACTTTGTTTGGATGAAATTCAAGGCTGCTCATTATTGTTGGTATTTGTTGATATTAATTTGTTTGTTTGGGGATTTCCTGGTCAGGTATTTGCTTAAATACTAAGGTGATTTAATCCTTTTTACGGTGCCAATAATCCTTTTGGAAAAGAAAAACCAAGTCGTTGCTTATTCTTCCACGTTCAATGCAGCTGCAATTATGTGGAAAGAGATGATTAGAAATTTAGAATGTAAAAGCAGATTGTTTTAGTATTGCCTTTTGAATGTTACAACTTGGAAGAACGGTCTACTCTTTCGTTGTTATTCCCCGAGTGTTCATCATAATCGATCATAGGCCGTAAGCTTCTCCCATAATTTTTTTAAAAAACAAATCATGAATTCATTTGGGACACTAAAGTCTTGTGAAAATGCCGTGAATGTCTATCTGCAGCTGTATTCAGCATATGATTGCAAGAGCCGACTAGATGGTATAGGCTAACGTATTGAGTTTTTAGAAATCCGCTTGTCCATGTACAGCTGCACATTTGTAGTTTCAGAATCGATAAGTTCATTCATAATGGGACGTGAATAGCTGGCTTAATGTCATCATTGTCGAAGCAATAATGGGAATGTAATTCATATAAGCATATTAGCGTATCATTCTTCGCTTTTATCAGGACTCGTCATCCTAATGAACTTGTGTGATTTCTCTCTTTTCTACGTGTCTAGATTAAATTACTTGATTAAATTGCAAGTTTACAGCAGCATTGCAGTTGAATCGCAAATTTATTCTTCAGTCAGCTGTGAAGTCTACTAATTCTTACTGAGTTGATTTTGAGTCACTGAGTTCATCTGATAACGTGATATTCCCATTTTGCAGGATGTCATGTGGTACAAGCAATGGTGGAGAAGGTTGATCATCTTCCCTGCAAAAATAAATATTTTTACTCTCGTGTAATGCGATTCAGAGACCTTATATCATCGGCAGTGGACATGATTAGTATGACACTTTCAATAGACAAAGTTTGAACAGCTAATTTAACAAATCTTGTCTCTGCCTTTGTTGGTGTTTTCTGTCAATTTCCTTTGATTCTGTTTTCAGAATTTTGCATATGTTATGTCAGTTTTTTTTTCTCCCATCCTGCCAATTCCAAATAGGGTGCTCTGAATGCAAGTTGTAGGATGAGTTAGAATTTCATGAGTAAACATACCGTGCAAATGAACAAACACGAATATATAAATGAACTAAATTGAACACAGTGAAGTTTAGAGTTAACATTTTTAAACAAATAAATGAACATGTTCATGACGTTAAACGAGTACGGTTAAATGAATATATTGGTAAACATTAAACAAACTAACACAAACACTTTCAAAAATAAATAAAATAAACATAAATTTAATATTAAAAATTTAATAAACATAATCAAACATGAATACCTTTAAAAGTAAATAAATGAAAATGAATATATCTTTATTTGTTCAAGTTTAGTACATTTATATCCTATATATAGAATATTAACCATTTGGGGATGCTTTTAAAAAACACTTCTACACCTAAAAGCGGCAATTTTAACAGGATAATCCAGTTCAAAATTT
This sequence comes from Abelmoschus esculentus, assembly GCA_035048815.1. Taxonomy (NCBI): domain Eukaryota; kingdom Viridiplantae; phylum Streptophyta; class Magnoliopsida; order Malvales; family Malvaceae; genus Abelmoschus; species Abelmoschus esculentus. Next base: position 1,368,852 of record JAUCBN010000059.1, read on the forward strand.
TAATTGGGTTAATAGAGATCCAATTCAAAATTTTAATTGGGTTAATAGAGATTTAGGCCAATTACTACAGTGATCTAAGGGAGTCGCCACCTGCAGGTGGCGTTGGAGAACTTTCTTACAGGTGGCTTGATATTCGACTCAATAATTCAGCGTCGATTCACCTTGCCTTTATTCAGCGTTTTTACCCTGCCTTGATTCAGCGTTGAACTGATCATCTCCAACGCCACCTCGAAGTGGCGACGCCATGTGATCTCTCTTACACAACTCAATTATTGAGCCGAATATCAAGCCACCTGTAAGAAAAGTTCTCCAACGCTACCTGCAGGTGGCGACTCCCTTGGATCACTGTAACAATTGACCTAGATCCCCAAATATCCTTTTGGTATCCCTATTAACCCAATTAAAATTTTGAATTGGATTATCCTATTAAAATTGCCCCTAAAAACGCTTTTACAATGAAAAAAATTCCAAACATCAATTCTTTTTTAGGGGAAAGCACTTATAACCCCAAAGCAAAAGCTGTAAAATTATAACTTTTAGTGTTTTTTTTTTTTTGAAAGGCTATAACTTTTAGGTTTGAAAGTCAATAATTGGGGTGGAAGAAGAATTGGTATGCAGATGACATTTTTAATAATAATAATAATAATAATAATAATAATAATAATAAACTCTTGTACATAAATAAATGACTTCTATTGTTCATAGTTCATGCAAATAAAGATAGTAAAAGACACTCTTGCCCATTTTCCAGTTCTATTTATCTAAACATCATTAATTATTCCGAACACTTGTAGCAAGAAAGACGGCTACTCAGGCTTAACCAGCCAGAGTACAGTTTTATTGATATAATTTCGTTCATCAAATTATCTAGAGTACAGTTTACTGAAAATTAGTGCATAAAATTAATAAAAAATATTTATATAATTCTTTAATAATATAATAAATTGAGATTATAAAATAATTCTTTATGCGATTGATTTTTAATAAATAAAAATTATAAATTAAGTGATGGTCCGGGGCCATAAAATAAATTTTCACCATAAATGGAGAGATTAGATTTCTTGTCGGGAACAGGAAGACGGCAACTTGTCGAAATTCATACGAAGAATAATTATTGCTTAGGCAAAGTGGCTTTGGCTCGTTTGCCTCAGGGATTGGCTTCGGCATCATCAGTCAACACGGCACGGACGCCAAAGTGGAACCATCCTCCAATCCTCGCCCCTCTCTTCCTTCTTCTTTCCTCCACCCCCTCTAAAACTGCTGCCTCCGCAATTCTTTTTTATTTGAAAACCAATTATTGTAAAACAAAGTCAACCCCAGATCATTAAATAGCAAAAAATATTGTCATTTTGTCTTTTTTAGATTGTTGGGTTTTGAGAGATGTCGTCGAAGATCGAGGTGGTGGAGGAGGCTGGACCTCTGAAACAACAATTGGGTGTCTCTGTAGCGAATGGGAATGAATACGGCGGGGGAGGGAATCGTGGGGTTGTTGCTGATGTTGCTGATGATGAGAGCTTGAAGAATGATGTCTACACCGCCGCTGCTTATGGGGATCTGGAGAAACTCCATAGGTTGGTTGAGTACGAGGGCTGCTCTCTTTCCGAGCCCGACGGCCTTGGTTACTATGCCATCCAGTGGGCTGCTTTGAATAACAGAACCGCCGCTGCTCAGTACATCATCGAGGTTTTTATTTATTTGGTTATTTTTTATGGATTTACTGAATTGCTTCCCTTGTCCAAGGTGGGAGCTTTTTTTTTTTTGGGGGGGGGGGTGGTGGTGGTGAAATTTTTAGTTTTGGAATTTATGGATTTGATGAACTGGGTTTTTTTGGTATCCAATTTATGCAATTTGCTTTCTTTTAAATGTTTATTGAATTGGGTTTTAATGGGCTTAGTGAACTGTGTTTTGGGGAATACATGCTTTGAGATATGGAATTGATTTCCGAAATTGTTTGAATTTCAAGGTTTAGTTCTGACATGTTGCTCTTCTATTGAATAAATACGGTTTAAGTGAGTAGTTTTTGGGTTGTTTGATATGCTAGCATGGTGGAGATGTGCATGCTGTGGATCGTAATGGACAGACAGCCTTGCACTGGAGTGCCGTCCGTGGTGCGATACAAGTTGCAGAGGTTTTACTCCAAGAGGGTGCTCGGGTGGACGTTGCTGATATCTATGGTTACCAGGTTAGCTTTTCTTCGATGTGCTGCTTTGTACTATAATGTTTCTTATTCAAGAAATCGGCGTGGTCTTCCACTATGTGGATTTGGGGCAATGACCATGATATAGATTATTGTTTCTGTAAGCTGTTTTAGATATTCTTTTCCGCTTGAAGTTGGTCGATATCCACAAGTACATCATTTATATGTATTTTTAGGCCCATGGGAACTCGTCAATGTATGGTTTCCGTAAGATGAGTAGATCATGTTGATATTATGAGGCTTCAAGAATATATGCTTCTGTGATGCATATTATTATATATGTTGCAGGAGATGATTTTACTCCCTTATTCTCCTATATGTCTGGGAGTTCATTAGTTCAAGGACTACCTCAAAGCATATTTCATGTTGTCTTCCTGCGATGCATATTATTATATATGTTGCTGATGAAATTTTTCTGCTATCATCTAAATCACATGCAATTTTATATTTTCCCACTTCTTATTGAAGATTAATTTATGTAGAAGTCTAGAACATGAGGTTGGATTTCTATTTATTAATTTAATTCTCAAACTTTATGCTTTTTGTTCTTTACAATTTAATTATGGGGTAATAACTAAATTGATATAATTCTTGCTTTTATTTCTCCCTCCAGATGGATGCATACTTAGTTTTGTAATTTGATGCAGATAACACATGTTGCTGCCCAATATGGTCAGACTTCTTTTATCTATCATGTTGTTTCAAAGTGGAATGCTGACCCTGATACTTGCGATAATGACGGGCGTAGCCCTTTACACTGGTACTTGAGGAGTTTTCATGCACCTTGCCCTTATTTACTTAATGATCTAGCATAAGGCACTATGTTGCTTCTATTTTCTTTTGTACCTAAACATGTGGATTTTTGCGTTATGTTTGAGAGGGATGATTATTTTCCTCATCTAGCATTAGCATCACTTTGGTCTCTTCCTTTGATTACTTTTCTATTTCAGATTTCTTTTTAATCAATAATGAACTTTCTCTTTTACTGAGTAAACTATTTTTTGATATATTTGGAGTGAGTAAGACTACTTTTAAAACACTTGGTTTGTGTGTTTTATGTGTGTGCTTGCTTATTTATTATATAAAATGATATAGGACAATTTTTAATTTTGTGATTTTAGGTTGCCTAGTGATGATTGTAGTGACAAGCTCCTAAAGAGTGCTTGACTTTTGTAAATCTGGATTTACAATTTTATGATAAGAATTTTACCTACATTGGTAAATTTTATTTTAGGTTTGTGTTCAAAGTTCCCATCTCTCTGAGTTATTAAATTTAACAAGTTTTCTTTTGTATTCTGATTACTTAATTTGGATTAAATTTAACTTGTTATTAAATTTAACAAGTTTAAATTATGAGGCCTGTTTCTTTCTTTTTTTTTTCTTTTTTACTTTTTATTCTAACTTCCTTCAATATGGACAACACCAGGGCCGCTTATAAAGGTTTTACTGATACCATACGTCTTCTTTTATTTCTTGATGCACATAGAGGGCGTCAAGATAAGGAGGGTAATTTTTTTTATTCTCATGTTTAAAGTGCCATTTCTAGGGAATTTCATTCAGTTAATCTAGTGTTCTGCTCTGCTAACTATTTCATCTTTACATCAGGTTGCACTCCTCTCCATTGGGCAGCTATTAGGGGTAATCTAGAAGCATGCACAGTCTTAGTACAGGCGGGTAAGATGGAGGACTTGTTGATCACTGATAATAGTGGCCTTACACCCGAGCAGCTTGCTTCTGATAAAAATCACAGACAAGTTGCTTTTTTCCTTGTAGGTGCCGTAGCATTTTTACTTTGCTAATAATTATTCTTTGGATATTTATTCGTTTTTGTTTTCAATCTTGCACTGTTCCAGCTCTTTTTTGCTAGTAATGTCTGATAAATGCCCTTTTCTGAATGAAAGTCATTTCCGGCTTCTTCTGCACACATGTATATTTTCGGGTGAACTATTGACCAGGAATACAAATACAAGATAATTAATAAAATAGTACATAAATGTCCAAAATGTGTTATATGTTCATTTAAATTTCTGGGAACATGGACATCTTGAATTGATTGATTCCTTAAGCATTTGCAAACTCAAAGCATTTCCCTCACCTTTGTGCTGCATTAAGGTTTATGAAGTTGGGTTTTTTCAAGTAATAGTGGTTTTGTTCTTAAATAGTGAAACCTTTTCCTTTTCCTTTTCCTTGTATAGGTGCAAACATGGGAGCAGGATTTGAAAATTTTGTGACTTCACTATAGAAATATTAGGATGCCATTATTATTGATTTTGATTGATACTTTTAGTTGTTTCAATTAAGGCTGTAAAATTACTCTGTAAGTGGCTTAATTTGTCTCCTACCTGTTCTGTATCATTAAGATGATGTGCTTACAAGATCAGCTGAATTACACCCCACCTATTTATGTTTCTTTTACATACTGATTCTGCAGGGAAATGCTAGAAGGCTGCTTGAAAAACGATGTGATGGGAACAGCCGTTTTGGACGATTTACAAAAGTAAGACTTGCACCACTTCTTTGGTGCATTATCTTGCTACTACTGGTGACCTATATTCAATCTGTCATAATGGGTATGCCTTTTGATCTCTTCATGAAAGTTAATTGTTCCATAAGATAATACCTATGTCTGTCTCTTTATGACATTAATTTACTTTTTGGACATTTGATGCAGATTCAAATCTTCCAAAGTTGACAGCTGGGTTTAGCCTTCTGGCATGGTTTGGTGTTATCCTAGCATCTATCGGTTTAGTTATGTTTTATAGGTGTAGCAGGTATATTCTCTGATACTTTACAACGGCGTTCTCTATGAATTTATAAGATGATGTCAGATGCATTATCAATATTGAAGTATATATTTTCATTCTCTATGTATTTGCTAGTATTGAGATTCATTGAGGAGTGTACTTACCTAGTCATCTTGTCATTTTATTTTTCTTTGCAGCAAGGATCCTGGTTACATCAGGATGAATGTTCATGATCCTCATACCATGAAAGATGATGTGCGTTCAGTTTTTCCTTACGAAGCCCAACTGATTTTGTTTTATTTGTTTTCTTTTATCTTCTTGAAATGTAATTGTTGTCGGTCCTATATTTGTTTCTTTTAAAGGATTGATGTAGATTCTCTATATAACATATTTCCCCTATATATTCTGCTAGGAACCCTTATTGAAAATTGAGACAAACAATCCCTCTTTGCTAGCCGGAAATTGGTCTCAGCTTTGTGCGACATGCAAGGTGCTCGCCTAATCTACCTTTCATTGTGTTTACATTACCTATTTGATAATTTCTGATTGTTTTGCTATGTTATTTTACATGATTATCAGATTGTCAAGCCGCTTCGTGCAAAACACTGCTCCACTTGTGATCGTTGTGTTGAACAATTTGACCATCATTGCCCTTGGGTATCAAATTGTGTTGGCAAGGTGCTTTCTTGTCGACGAGTTTAATGTTTTTCCCCTTCTATAAATTTAACATTTCAGCTTTGTATTTTTAGGATCCTGTACTTCGATTAGACAATAAAGTTGAGGGAACTGAAAGCTTTATGTCTGATTGTGTGTGGTTACAATTTTGCTTATAGGTTATTTCCATGTCGAAGAGGATATCATTTAGTTATTTGATGAGTAGTGATTGTATCTATTGATTAATTTCGTTTCGGTATCTCGTGATGCAGAAAAACAAACGAGACTTTTTCCTTTTCCTTGTTTTAGAAGTTTCAGCCATGTTGATTACTTGTGGAGTTACTATTTCAAGTATGTCTTTCAACCAGTTCCCAAGTTCAAATTACTTTCCAAATATAGCAAAAAAAATGGTGCTGTTTGTACTCCCTCAACTCATTCTTGTCATATGCAGGAATTGTGCAGGATCCATCGGCCCCTTCGTCATTTTTCCCATGGATGAACTATTCTGTTTCTCATCATACTGGTGCTATATCCTTTGTAATTGTGATTTTTCTCCTCTTCTTTGGTGTGGCTGCATTGACTGTTGTACAAGCTTCTCAGGTATGACATGAGATACGAGAGCAAATACTCGATCTGTTATCTCTTTTTCGGACGACTCATTTTGAACTTTTCTTGCTACAGATAGCCCGAAATATAACAACAAATGAAATGGCAAATGTCATGCGCTATAGCTACCTAAGGGGTGCCGGTGGTGGATTTAGAAACCCATACGATCACGGATGCAGGAAGAATTGCTTGGATTTGCTGATTAAAGGCTACAACGAAGACATACAGGCTGGTGAAAATTCAGAACATTCTGAAGGTATCGGGATGGTCCGAATGGCTAGGGATAATGGTGATTTACATAGTATTGCAGATCGAAATGGCCATATTGCCATAAATGTGAATTCTAGCAACACCAATGCACACCATGGGCATGTTCATTCTTCCCAATGCAGCCATAGTAACCATAGCAAGCCTGAAGCTGAGAGCGGGACGTTGGGATTGGTTAACGGCAGTGGACGGAATAGTATATATTCAGTATGATACATAACTGATTTGCATTGTACATTCAATTTCAGCTTTTGTGTTAGTTTTTGGCCTCTAATGTTAGATTTGGCTATGCGTGCTTTGAATCTATAAACTGGTATTTTCTGCAGCAAAATGGTGATTATATCAGAGTTTGTAATTATTCATTTTTAAAGTTCGAATCCGAATTTTATCATAAAAAACATATTACCTTTCTATTACAATACTCAATACTTGTTGATTTATCAACCATATCCACCCTCTAACTAGGAACTTTAAGTGGGGTTATAAGGGGTTAGGTTGCAAACCAGAACCAATCTTTAATTCTACACGCTTGTCCTAAAATTGTAACATGTTTGCTGCTAGGAACAGTTAAGGTTGCTTGATTATTATGGGATGTCATATTTAAGCTGCCATTCCCTACCATGTTATGTGAAAAGTGGAGGAAAAACAGGCTACATAAACCCTTTTTTTTCTTCTGTCTATCCGTTTAACGATTTAAGCAGAAAGACAGTAAGTTCCATAAACTTGTATTCATGAATTCTGTTTCTTGTCCCTCTCAATTTCAACCACCATCCGAATTTCCATTAGAGATGACAGAAAAGATAACCCTACACACCCACCACATTTACTTGGACATATGTATTGGACCGCCCTCACATGCTACCATCTTATAACACACCACAATCCTCCAATTCCGTGAGCATCCTATGGCATAATCCAACCACCGGGAGCCATGGATTGGTACTCCTGGTTATCCAAAACTGGCCTCGAGCCGTCACTCGTCTATAAGTATGGCCTTTCATTTTCTGAGAATGAGCTCCAAAAAGAGGATTTAGCATACTTCAACCATGAGTTTCTTCAGAGTGTGGGCGTTTCTGTTGCCAAGCATAGGCTGGAGATTCTCAAGCTTGCTAGGAAAGAAGTTAGAGAATCACCTAATGGTTTGTCCAAGCTCATTTTGGCAATCAACAGAACCAGAAAGTGCTTCAACAAGTATGTTAACAAGTTGGTTCACCACGAGAATAACACGACAACAAAGGCGCTGCCAGCCCCGGTCCCGGTACCAGGGCCAGTTTCATATAAAGATAAGTGGAGAGAAGCATTGTCTAAGAAGAACAAGAGTGATCACACTCACAACAGGGAGATGAAGATAGAACATCCGATGCACAGAAGCAGGACAATAGCGAAATCCGGTCCCTTGGATTATAGAGGACAAGAGAAGTTGTTGGTGACTCCTAGGAGCTTGAAATTATCAGGTCCCCTGGATAGGAAACTACAGGAGAGGTTGGTGTTCAGTTATAAGAGTCCAATCATATCCGGTTCGATTGATGTCGCAATGGCACAAGAGAGGTTGATGGTCACAAATCGGAGCCCGAAACTGTCTGCACCTCCAAGCCCGAAACCCCATGGGGACAACAACAAGGAAATTGCAGGTGGGGAGTTCATTGAACATACAATGTGGGAAGCACTGTTTCATGACATGAAACCTACATGATTTATACATGTACAATTCCAAGTTTTGGTGTCTTCAAAGGTGAGATATGGTCATACAGAAGGTTCTTTTACAGTTTTCCCACATGGTTTGCCTGAGATGTTATCCTTCAAGTGGGCAACTTTCAGTCTTTCATGAGCTGTAATAAAAAAAACATCTCTAGATTGTCCTGTGAGCTTACTCAATACTTTTTTCCCTTGTTTTTCTGTATACCTCATTTTCTGTTGAATGAATAAGAGAAAACACCTAAATTATTTACCAGATTTGATGTATATATCCTTCAGCTGATGTGCTCAGCTAAGACCTGCCATAGTTGAAGGCAATTTGCGTTCTGAACCTATGTAATGTACCTAACCATTGAATGCGTATACTGAATGTAGACAAACAAACATCAAAGCAACATGCATAGGTGCAATTCAAAGTACGTAAATCATAATCTGTCGTGAAAGAAATGTACAAGAACACATATTTATTATAAAGTGAAAATGTACCGCAACATAGAAAAAGACGTGTCTCAGGATATAAGAAAAACATATTATAATATAAATAAAAACTAAAAAAACACTAAAATGTATAAAGAAATAAAAAATTTTAATATAAAAATAAAAGAAAAGAACTAATACCGATGACAACCAACATTAAAATTAAAGTCACCGCCGATAAATAAAAAACTAAGAAAAAAAAAATTTATATTATAAGCGGGAGAACGACGCTAAGGTTTACCGTGAATATATAGGAGGAACTGGAGTTGTTATTATACTAAACTAATATTTTACTTTTCCTTACAAGTATTTACTTACTTTAACTTATTTTAAAAAAATCTCAACGGCCTGAGCAATAGATTTATTATTAAAATTGATTAAAATTTGATTTACAAAAATATTTTTATTTTAAGTTATTTAATTTAAATTATTTGAGTAGCTCATGTTATTTTAGTTAACTTAAATAATTTTAAAAAATTTAAATTCGATTTAAATTGAATTTTCTCCAACTTAAAAAGTTGAAGAAAAAAAAACTAAATTTTATATTTTTATGATTTAGTTCATGATTTTATTTTTCTTCAATCATTCTTTCATTTTAAGTTCACCTTTTGATCAAATTCAAAACTTGTAATCTTAGACTAATATAAAATACGTATTTTAATTCAATTCATATTTTTAAAAATAAATTTCATATTTTTCTTTTAATTTATTCTCTTTGTCTGATTTCTTCATTCAATCTTTCTTTTATTTTAAGTAGTTTTTTTTTTATCAAATTTAAACTCTATACTCCTAAACCATTATAGAATACTAATTTAGCTTTTACATATCTTTTAAATTAAATTTTTTATTTTTTTAATTTAGCTCATAAACTTATATAAAGATATTTCTTTATTTCTTCTAGTGATACACTTTGGTATTATTTTTAAAAAATATTTGAATACACACCAAATATTTTTAAATTTTAAGGCTTAGACATTTATATTATAATTTAAAATTTAATATTTATGATTAAAATTTAAAATTAGGGTTTAAGATTTGTTTAGGATATAAGAGTTAGAAATTTATATTTTGATTTTGGAATCTTTTGTTTCTTCCGTCAAATTCGGCAATCTTCAAGTTCAGGGGTCTGATGAATAACTTCTATTTCAATTCTCCCCCATCGTGCGTCCAACTAAAACCCAGGTATATAAATTCAGTCCACGTTTAGGAGTTGTACCTGTAAAAAAATCAGATAAAAAAACAAATTAAATGAAAATTAACCCAAAAATAAGAAGAAGAAAAGGAAAAGAGGCCTAGGAAAACGATGAACGGGACGACTCAGAAAAGACGAAGGAACAAAGTGCTGAAATGGAAAATGGGAAACGTCAAAACCAAACGGATCATGAGAAAGAGAACTGCGATGGAATGGAATCAATGGTGTTTGATGACAGAATCAATTAGAAGAAGAAATAAAGCAATCAAAATGGGCAACTGGACTGGGAATTTTAGATTGGAGTTAGATTCGATTTTAAAGGAATTTAGGTTCTTTGTTTTTTAATGTCCAATGGCCTCCTCAAATTTGACATTCCCTGCAAATATATGGATTTAGTTCTTTACACTAACAAGCGATATCATCAGTTGTTGCTCCGGTTCAACGGTTTCGTGTTCGTACCGAATCCTCCATCCAGATCTCAAACCTATTCGCCGATGCTGCACGGGGTTCCTCCGATGTTCGACCTCCTATCATCGGAAAATCCCGATGCTCGACCAGAAAACATTAGAAGATTACGCATACAGCAAACGGGATCTTTATAAATCCTCCGCTCTTGACATCACGGAGAGCCGGCTAGGCCTCGGCTGGAACGCAGCTCGGCGACGCTGCTGGTGAGACGAGGGTCGTATCAAAGCCGACAACGCTCTTTTAACCAGATCTCCTTCAACTCCTCCGATTCTCACCAGCGAGTTTGTCATCGCAGATCTACGCGCGTTTAGCCGATAACTTGGCGCGTAACCCGCCAGTGATTGCGAATTATTGAAACTCTTGTGAAGACTGCAACGGAAGGATCCGGGATGATTCGTTGGGGAACACATACAAGTCCGCTTCGGTTGCTGCCTCTCGAAATTCCTCACCGCCTCAGTGTTTCTACGAACACTGGTAATCGCACGGTTCGGCGAGATCGGACGGTTATCAAGCGTGAAACGGACGGACGGCGCAGGCTGGGAGTGGTTGTAGATATTGACACGTGGCGGAGAGATGGATCTTTGTTCATTAAAGAAAGTTGAGGAGCGTGAATAAAAGCTTGAACTCGAGAAAGCAAAAGCTGAGGAAGAAGATGTTGAAGACTCTGAAACGTAGTGAGTGCAGAACCGGCCGGACGGAGAGAGTGATCGGAGAACCGGACCGCTGTTTCGTCTTGAAGATGTCACCATTTTTTCTGGCATTGCAGAGAAGAGAGAGGGAAAGCGTGCAAATACAGAAAAGAAGAGTTTTTTCCCCCTAAGCCGTGTTTGGCTGTTCAGTTGGGCAAACCTTTCTTTACTCGAGCCATGTTTTTATAGGTGGAGGGGGTTTGGAATTTTCTCTATATTTTCAATATAGGGATTTCTAATTCTTGAATTTTGCATTTTTACCCCCCCCCCCCCCCCCCCCCGAACTTTATGTTATTTATTTAAAGAAAATATTGAAATATTAAAAAAAATAATATTCCAGGTATGAATGAATTCAAAAAATTAAGTTACTAAGTAAAATATCAAAAATATTAATAAAAACTTTTTTCCAATTTTTATAGTATATTTTAAATTAAATTAGACTTTTTTAGTTTTTAGTTTAATTTCAATAACAACAATAAAAATACTATTATATAATAATAAATTACGTAGAAAATTGGAGTATATTAGAACCTCAATAAATAATTTCAACTTGATTTCTTACCTTTTTTTCTTCAAATAAGAGGGTATAATTTAATTAAGGGTTAATTACAACGGAAGTCATGTTTGTTTACCCTTAGTACAAATTTAGTCACTGGTTTTAAAAATCAACCAATACAGTCACGTATGTTTTCGGGTTGTAAACTTATGGTCACTTTGACGTTAGAAACTGTTAATGGGTAACGGAAAGATGATTTATCACAATAAAAAAAGAATAAATTACCTAGATAATCCCTAAATAATTAATTATTTTTATTTTATATTTAATTTAACTCTCAAAATTTAAAATTTTATATTTTTGTCATCTTTCCCAAAATGAAACATAACTTGAAGGATTTTATCTTATTCTTTCTGGTTTAGACCCCTCACTTTATTCTTTTGTAGTCTCTTTAATCTTTAAACTCACAATCATTCCTTCCTCTTTATCTCTCCCTTTTAAGAACTTTAATTTTCCAGTTCTCTTTCTCTTACATTCCTTTTTATCTTCAATTTCAAACCATCATAGTTTTTAACTTTTTTTTAAACCCTCAAATCCTTACAACAAAACCAACAAATAAACATGCGCTTTTTGAAAGTTTATTCTCTTCTACTCAAGTATAGATTTATGATGATTTCATGAGCTTATAAACATATGTTCAAATGATGAGAATTGAATGTTGAAATTTTCAATGATGATTTCACCCGCGGCTAACTCATATTTGTATTTGCTCGTATTTCACCTGCATTCCTTATAAATTTTACATCATCCTTCAATAAAAACTATCTATATATGTCATAGACAGTAACCGAATCACATAAAATTTAGAAACTACGAGTATATTAATTTCCATACCAACCCATTAACTGAAAGCAGAACCACCTTCTTTGTCTTCACCTCTAATTTTTTCTCTTCTATAATCACACAAGCAATTATTTTTCTTTATTTAAAGAATTTCTTCATGGGATTCCCAATTGGTTATACCAAAGTTTTTTTACCCAAAATCTTCGTTCACATGCTTTAGTTTCTGGGTTTGATTCGCTCTGTAATTCTCGTTCTTTCCAGCTTTCTCAAATTGTCCGATTTTCTCGAGACAGACACCGTCTGACAAGATATTCGGATCTGAACAAGACTTAAGAATCTGCCTATATTGGCCTTGTTGATCCAGGAAATCCTCCCATTATAAAGTTTGAGGAGCTGGTCGTGGTGGGAGATCCGCCTGAAAGTTTCTAATTTATATTTTATACCTTTTCATCTTCTAATCAAGGAGCACCATGTTTCTTTGTTGGTTTTGTTGTAGGGATTTGAGGGTTGAAAAAAAAAAGATAGAAATCATTATGGTTTGAAAGTGAAGATGAAAGGGAATGTAAGAGAAAGAGAACCGAAAAATTAAAGCTCTTAAAAAAGAGAGATAGAGAGAAGGAATGATAGTGAATTTAAAGAAGGAAGAATAAAGACTACAAAAAGATGAAGGGGTTTAAACCAGAAGGATTTAGATAAAATTCTTCAAGTTATGCATTAATTTGAGAAAGATGACAAAGATATAAAATTTTAAGAGTTAAATTAAATCTAAAATATAAATAAATAATTATTTAGGGATTATTTAGATAATTTATCATTTTTTATAGTGATAAATCATATTTCCGTTAATTATTAACGGCTTTTAAAGATAGAGTGACCATAAGTTTACAAACCGGAAACGTACGTGACTGTATTGGTTGATTTTTAAAATCAGTGACTAAATTTATACTAAGGACAAACAAACGTGACTTCTGCAGTAATTAACCCTTTAATTAAATATTCCAACTATCTTTAAAAATCTAATAAAATATATATTTTTTAACGTAAAGCCGAAGAAATTGTCGACAGCTGTGAGGGGTCAGTTACTGGCCGTTATTTGTTTAACACGCTGACAGCTTTTGGAACATTGAGAAGCTTCGCTACTTTGTTGCCACGTATGTTGTCAGGTTTATGACACCGTTCCACTCTTTCTAAAACTTTTGACTAAAATAATTTAATATTTTATTATCAGAAATGTACGCAATGTATAATTATAATCTATAAATATATATGAAAGAAAATTAGAATTTTTTACAATTATAAGACGGTGGAATTTCTAGATAATTTTAATTACATTTTCTTATGATGTTTTATTGGGGAAGAAAAGTTTTTTTTATGGATACGAGTATAATTATATTTATAAAAATAATAATACAAGATAATATTAAAATTCTCATTAAATCTTTTAAATTTAATTTAAAATTTTGATATTATAACAATATTTATTAAATGAATGAGAGTCAACTTTAAGCTAAAGGCTTAGAGTTGTTAATCAACTTGACATAATAAATGAATCTAAACCAAATCATGGTAATATTTTTACAACGATTTTATTAAAATAAAATATGATTAACAAATATAGATATTTTAAAGATAAATATTATTATATTTTATATCGAAAATATTCAACGATTCACTATATTATTAATTATAACTGTAATTATATAATATTTTTTTGAATAAGTTAATAGTGATTACAGTAGTATCTATTTTAGAATATAATCTCCATTATTTGGCATTGATCGCTCCATCACTTTGTTGACTTCGTCGGTGCTAGAACCCGTGACCTTTAGGAACAACAACCGTTTCTTTAACCACTTGAACTAAAGGACTCATGCTTATATAGTATTTTTTCAAAGAAAACGGGTATGAAATGGGCCAACAACCAATGAGGTCATAGTACCCCAAGTGTCTGTCTAGAAGAGAGCCACCCACATTGGACTCAATTTTCTTAATTAACATTCGAATATCTTTCAACGATCTTCAAAAGCCGAATAAAATTAGGTGGTCGACCATTTTAAACTCATTTTCACCCTCCAAGTAATTTTAAAATATTATTTCATATACCCAATTTGATTTTTTTTAATTTCATGAAAAATAATAATTTCATACATCCAATTACGTTTGAAAGTGCTGATAATTAAGATGACTATGATTATATTATTGTTAATCTTGATATAGACCAAGACCCCAAATTGTAAAAAATGTGATAAATGTATAATATATTCATATGAATAATATAGATATTATGTAATGATGACTTCGAATTAAAGGGAAATGAACCACACTATTATTATGTTGCAACAAAACCTGGAAGGCTCAGGCTGGAAAGTCCATCTCCTTCTGATGCAATGGCTCGACGGCTTCATGATTTGTTGCAGAACCGTCTTGATGGGTTTCGGATTGACATGATAACTTGGTGAGTAACGAACCACCCTCTTTCGACTTCGAGCCAGTGTGTTTATGTTGAAATTCCAGCGCAGGGTGCACCTAAAGGACCCCGGGTGTAACGTTTGTGAACACAAGCATGTTCGGGGCTTGGACTTTGATGATGCAGTTTTCGACAACATTGGCTCGATGACTAGACCGAGAAATGGGATGTTGACGATGCTGGATTCGCTCTTGTTTGTAGATCCATTGGCTATATCTGCGCAGATATCTGTGATTGTATCGCGCACGAAAGTGCAGTCTTCTTGTTTGCAAATTAACCAGGAATGGACCGTAGCGATATAGGCCATAACTGACATTCGCTTCAGCCGACATCTGGCTGTAAAACTGCGGGGTCAGCCGCCCAATTTATCAGTCACCTAGGAAATCCTTTGCTTTGTGGACCTCCAGAACATGAAAGTTGAACTGAAACCGGTTCAACTTCAATGCTATCTGATTCAACCTCGACCTTCTTGTATCCTAGAACACAAGTGAGAAATTTGATACATAGTAAAGATATACCAAAATTCCCGAGAAGGTGTGCAGAAGGTTATCTCTGCATGATTTACTCCAAAGTCAATATCTTTGAGTCCTCCATTTATGGACTTTTTCTTGGGTCGGTGGAGAGTGGTTGGATAATCAATTCTTGACAAGCATGGAGTGGAAATTAGACCAAACTTTACGTCTCTGGACCACATCATTCATTACTTTCCTTCAACAAATTACTAGGAAGCATCGGTTAGTCATCATGTAAGATTGTATTCAAATTTCATGTACATATTCGATTAAATGCATAGAGTTATTATAGTATGGTTGAGTGTATAAATTCCGAGACTCAATGTGATGAAATGCATAGAATTATTAGAGTACAGTTGAGTGTTGTAATCATATTCATATTGATATGATGGAGCCTAAATGGTTTTGGATTTTACTTGCACTTTTGTTCATACAAGGGTGGACTGAAACTGAGGGGTGCTTGGAGCAGGAGAGGGTTGCACTCTTGCAACTCAAACCTTTCTTCAATTCTCCTCGTTTTCTGCATGACTGGATGGGTTCGCAGTGTTGTCAATGGGAAGGGGTTATGTGTAGCAACATCAGTAGACGAGTCATCCAACTTTCTCTTATTTCTACAAGTGGATGGCAGGAAGATGGCTATCTCAATGCCTCTTTTTTTCATCCCTTTAAGGAGTTGAAGAATTCGTATTTGATGGGAAATGGAATATCTGGTTTTGTGGTCAATCAAGGTTTGTTGCCTTTCCTATAGCAATTTGACGACTGAATGCAATCCATATACGTCTGTTGATTCCTGATTTTGTTTTTTTGTTGGGATTTCTTCTTTCTCTTTCAGGTATTGCAAATCTATCATCTGCATTGCAAAAATTGGAACTTCTTGACTTGAGTTTCAATCACTTGAATGATAGCAGCAACTTATCATGGTTAAGTGAGCTCTCGTCTCTAAAGTCTCTAAATCTGTCAGGAAACGGGTTCACAGGATCAAACCATAGTAATGGTAATTAATTTCATGTCAGTTTTAGATGATGTTCTGTATGATCAGCTTTGATATATTGCATGATACATGAGAGTAGTAGTAAATGTTCAAGATTTTTAACTGTCTCATAGTATCAGGTTTTAAATGGCTTTCAAGATTGAGTAAGTTGGAAACTCTTGATTTAAGTTTGAACCATTTGAAGAACAATATCCTCCTACATGTGGCTGCTCTTTCATCTTTAAAAACTTAAAATTTGGTCAGAAATGAATTGGAAGGATCTTTTACTATCAAAGGTAAGCACGATTCCGAAGTGTTTTTTTAGAGATTTTAGTATTTTTTTCGTCTTAATTCTTATTAATGGGAATCTAATACAGGTAGCAGGAGACAAGTACTGATGAATCTGGAGGAGCTTGATTTGAGTGATAATCTTCTGCAGAATAGCAGTTTTGAATTCATAAGCAGACTTTCAAATCTAAAGGCCTTGATTATTCAAGGCAACAATTTGCAAGGATCTATAGACATTAAAGGTAGCATCTGATTTGATTTTGCATACATAAGTGGACTTCACCTGTCTTTTTGTCTTGTCTCAATATTAAAGACATGGCTGGATTGACATGAACAGAATTGAATAAATTGACAAAGTTGCAGAAGTTGGATCTGAGTTACAATCATATTGAAAGCCTTGAATCATTTGATGGTACATATTAGTTATTCCTCTAATAAGATGAGATTTTGTCAATATCTTTTATAAAGTAATAACTTCACTCAACCTTGTTTATAGATACCGAGAGACAACTGAAGTTGATCTATTTAGAACAACTTGATCTCAGCTGTAATCTGTTGAACAACAGCAGATTGGGAGTGATAATAAGTGAACTTTCAAACCTGAGGTCCTTGAGTCTAAGAAGCATCAAGCCAAAAGGCTCTATAAATATTAAAGGTAGAACTGCATTTTAGTAACAACTTCTTTAAACAAGATGAAAGTAATGTTTATTTGTCCACCATGGCAGAGTTGGGACGTCTTCGAAACCTTAAATCTCTGTACCTGGATGGAGTTTTCAGTGATGGAACTGTTTCATTATTACAAGTGGTTCAAAGTTTCCCATCAGTTAAGACCTTTTCATTAAGTGACAACTACTTGAACAAGACTATTTATCCTCAAGGCAAGTGAGGGTTTGATTTGGCTACTTTTAGTTAATCCACTCGAATATATTTCTCTTCTAAATTTACATCATTTTCTCCACAGAGTTGAACAATATATCCAGCAGTGTACAAGAAATATTCTTGTATGAGTCTCATCTCAGCAACAACATTCTTCATAGTATTGGAGCATTGACTTCTCTTAAAAGGTTGATATTGTCTGACTCTGGATTGACTGGCCCCTTACCTACTAAAGGTACATGAATTATTCTCTCTAAATCTTTGACTGTGATTTCTGTTATATAAATAATATACTTGACAAATTTATTTTACAGGTTGGTGTGATTTATGGAACCTTGAAGAGTTAGATCTTAGCCGCAATGCACTTGAGGGATCCATTTCTTCTTGTTTCAGTAACTTGACTTCTCTTCGCTCTCTGGATATTTCGCAAAACCGTATTGAAATTTCATCTTTATTCAACTCATTCGTAAACAACTCACTTCTCAATTATCTCTTCGTCGATCAAAATCGTTTGGTGACAGAACCTACCTTTCAAGCTCAGTCTCAGACCAAAATCACCAAGTTTCAACTCAAAATGTTGAGTATGTCAAGCTGTATAACAAAGGGATTCCCTCAAGAACTCCCTAACTTCCTGTACTACCAGTATGACTTGAGATATCTTGATCTTTCATATAACAACTTTGCTGGACAGAATCCGTCTTGGTTGTTGGACAATAATACAAGGTTACAGCAATTTCTCATGACAGGCAATTCTTTCAAAGGCTCTCTACAGTTACCGAAACACAGTAATGTTGACATGTTTGAAGTTTGTCTGGGAATAAAATGCAAGGGCAAATTCCAATGAACATCTGCTCAACGTTTCCACATTTAAAGGGCTTTTCCTTGTCTAAGAATGCGTTTCAAGGTAATATTCCTCCATGCCTAAGTGGTATGAAGTCTTTATCATTGTTAGATCTTTCGTATAATAATTTTTCTGGAGGAAAATTCGAAGAGTTTGCTAAGAGTAGTTCGTTATCAACCCTGAGACTTTCAAGTAATAGCTTGAGTGGGAAGATACCACCTACAATATTTAGCTCAACTACATTGAACCAGTTATATTTGGATGGAAATAACTTTGATGGAGAGATACCACTAATCAATATCTCAACCGACAGTTATCCTGTACTTAGTGATCTAGATTTGAGCAATAATCATTTGTCTGGTAAGCTCCCAAGATGGATGTGGAATGTGTCAAACTTGCAGAAATTAGTTCTTTCCAACAATGATTTCTCTGGTCTCATTCCTCTTGAATTATGCAATTCAGCATCACTTGCATTTTTGGACCTGTCTCAGAACAATTTTTCTGGCTCTATTCCATCTTGCTTCAGTTCACTAACCATAGAGCATCTCTACCTGAGCAGAAATAGATTAAGTGGTCCACTCCCCCATGCACTTTACAACAGCTCCTCATTGGTGACATTAGATCTTAGCCAAAACAACTTTACTGGAAAAATTCCATATTGGATCGGCACCCTTTCGACTTTGAGTGCACTCCTGCTGAAAGCCAATCAGTTTGAGGGTGAAATTCCTAGTCAGATATGCAGATTGAACTCATTAAGTATAATAGATCTTTCTCAAAACAAGCTATCTGGTCCTGTTCCTTCTTGTCTGAGTATTTTATCTCTTCAGCCAACAAATGACAAGTCCTTCACTTTTAGCTATTCGTTTTTGAATCCAGTACTGGAATCTGTTGGGTTTGGATATAAACCTGGGAGGCATTATTATCCTGGTAGCTATGTCGAAGAACAGGTAGTGTTTACAACTAAGAAAGGGTTGTACACATATTCAGGTATCATTCTTGACTACATGTCCGGAATTGATTTATCTTGCAACAGGTTAACAGGGCAAATCCCACCAGAAATGGGAAATTTGAGTGAGCTTCATTCATTAAACTTGTCTTACAACAGTTTGACTGGATCGATACCTTCGACGTTCTCGATGCTTAGCCAAATTGAGAGCTTGGATCTTTCTCACAACAAGTTAAGCGGCATACTCCCAATCCAGTTGATGGAGTTGAACTCTCTGTCAGTCTTCAATGTATCCTACAACAATTTATCAGGTAGCATTCCACATGAAAAGGCTCAATTTGCAACATTCGACGAAAGCAGCTACCTGGGAAATCCTTTGCTCTGCGGACCTCCAAAACATGAAAGTTGCACCGAAACTGGTTCGACTCCAACATCACCAAATGCCTCCGGCAATGAAGAAGAAAACGGCTTGTTGGACATGCATGTCTTCTACATTTCTTTTGTGGTTTGTTACACAATTGTGGTAATGACAATGGGTGTTGTCCTATACATAAATCCTTACTGGCGAAGAGTATGGTTTTATTTTATCCAGCACTGCATCAACACTTGCTACTATTTCATTCTGGATAATGTTATAGGATTGTCCATATTCAGGACAAGGTTGTAGCTTAGTGCCTTGTTGGTCTGTAAATATTCTTCAGTGTCTTCTCAACTAAGTTTAGGGTACTTTGAGATATTTTGTAAACTATTTTCATTTTCAGTTTGTTTGGTGATGAAATGGTATATTACTAGCCTTAATCAACTTTTGTTAGTATCAACTCTATATGGTAAAATAAGTTTGAGCCCCCAAAATACTATCAATAGCTTAATTAGGGTGTTTAAATGGTCAGTTTGGATAATAATTAAATTAAACTATTCAAAATGAATCGATCGAACTTTTAAAATTTTAATTATTAATCGAATTAAACTAAAATTAAAATTTTTAATGTATTTTATTTTAATTCAAAATAACAATTTATGTAACATAAATTAAACATATATTAAAAACAACGTTACACTCGTTAATTTTTATGGTATGTAATTATTTTAGAAGTGTGCAAATTGTCTATCTCCTAATCGTGCCTTCACTAATGCCTTCACGTTAAATTAGTGGGTTTAAAATTTAGGGTTTAAGGCTAGAGTATAGTGAAGGTTTTGAGAATTAGGGGTAAGATGTACGTGTTTAGAGTTTAAAATGTAAAAAATTAATGTTGAGGTTTAAAATTTATTTTTTTTAACTCGAGACATGAAAAGAAACACATTTAAGAGATAATTTTTTTTTATTAATATTAAAATTATTTTAATAATTATGTAATATATTTATTAAAAATTAAAAATATAATAATCATATCATTTAATTAGTTTACTAAGAACTAAGTATATCTTCAAATGTTAGGAATTAAAAGTTGACCGATGTTGAAAAGTCAACTAAGAATTCAATTACCATAGGCAGTCCAAAAATAGGAAAATGAAATCCGAGACTGAAATTTTACGTTAACAGTCTTGCCTGTCGGTTGCCAGATTCAGATCGGGTGTTGTCCTGTCCTAAATTCCCAGTTTTCTTTCTTCATCTCTGATCAAAGTTCCCTCCTTTTTTAACAAAAAGATCTTACTTTTTTGTATAGTACTGTCATCTAATCCTTCCAATGGTTCATTCCCAGATCAATTTGTTTCAATTCACATGAAAGATTCAATTTTTCAAAAGAGATTCAGATTTCGAAGATCACAAAATCGTTTTCAATGCAATCCAAAACTCCAACCATAGCTCCTGGATTCACCCTTTTCCCAACCCTAAAGCCCCCGCACAAAACCCTTTTCTTCCACCAAATCCTCGTCTTAATTCTCACCTTCTTAGCCTACGCCTCGTTCCACGCTTCCCGGAAACCCCCCAGCATTGTGAAAAGCGTCTTAGGACCCACGGTTCAAACAAATTCTTCCTCGACCGACACCGGATGGGCACCATTCAACGGTCCGGAAGGAACACATCGGCTCGGTGAGCTTGATCTTGCGTTTTTAACGTCATATGCCATAGGGATGTACTTTGCAGGACATGTAGGTGATAGGGTTGATTTGAGGCTGTTTCTTGTGTTTGGAATGATGGGTAGTGGCCTTTTGACCATAATTTTCGGGTTCGGCTATTGGTTTGATGTCCATGTGTTTGGTTATTTCATTGGAGTTCAAGTTGTTTGTGGAGTTTTTCAATCTATAGGTTGGCCTTGTGTGGTTGCTGTTGTTGGGAATTGGTTTGGGAAAGGGAAGAGAGGGTTGATTATGGGGGTTTGGACTTCACATACATCTGTTGGGAACATTATTGGGTCTGTTGTGGCTTCTGGGGTACTGGAGTTTGGCTGGGGTTGGTCCTTTTTGCTGCCTGGATTATTGGTTATTGTAGTTGGGGTTTTGGTTTTTTGTTTTTTAGTGGTGAGTCCTGATGATTTGGGGTTTGAGATGATGGCTAGTGAGAACGAGATTGAGATGAATCTGGAGGGAGAAAGTGCAGGGAATTTAGAGAAAGTGGAGTCTGAGGAAGCAGGGCTGCTTGAGAACAAGGATTCCGATTCTTCGGCGGCCATTGGATTCTTGGAGGCATGGAAGTTGCCTGGTGTGGCACCATTTGCCTTCTGCCTCTTCTTCTCCAAGTTGGTGGCTTATACATTTTTGTATTGGTTGCCCTTCTACATAAGACATACAGGTACTTGAAGTTGTTACACTTTATGCCATTATTATTTCAAGAGGAAACTCGAGCTTTTTTAGGATATCCACTAGGAAATTCCAGTAGAAATGCAGTCTCAATAATATGACCATGGATATAAAGTCAGTACCAACATTAACCATTTCATATACTAGTAAAACCAGTCCTAGTATGGTGATTGGTGACATTAGCCTACAGACGTTTTGCGTTATCTACAGAGTTATTTGCTTTGCAGCATGAGCATGTTCTTTATGTTTGAATATGTTCTTGTTATCTGATTAGCTGAAACAGTGGATGTTTATTTATTATTCCAAATTTCTGTTTGAATCATAGCTGTTGCTGGAGTGCAGTTGTCCCATAAATCTGCTGGGATCCTCTCTACAATATTCGATATTGGAGGAATCTTTGGTGGGGTGCTAGCAGGTTTCATTTCGGATATCATTGATGCTCGTGCGGTTACTTCAGTTACTTTCTTAATACTATCAATTCCATCACTCATTTTGTACCGGATTTATGGAAGCGTCTCTATGGTTACCAACCTTTCATTGATGTTCGTCTCTGGCTTGCTAGTGAATGGCCCTTATTCACTAATTACAACAGCTGTTGCTGCTGATCTTGGTACCCAGGACTTGATTAAAGGAAACTCCCGTGCATTAGCTACTGTGACCGCAATCATAGATGGCACCGGCTCCATCGGGGCTGCTCTTGGGCCTCTTTTGGCTGGGTATATATCTACTAGGGGGTGGAATAGTGTATTTTTTATGCTAATCTTTGCTATATTCTTGGCTAGTTTATTCTTGATTCGTGTTGCGAAAACCGAGATTGAAAGGATGGTAAACGAAGGGAAATTGCTTCAGAATAGTGTGACTGCAAGTTGATGCAGTTTCTTCAGGCCTCGGAGTTTCGAACCGTTTACAATCTCTATTGTATTTCATTCATTTACACACAATATCTTCAGTTCGCATGTACAAAAATTTTTTGTATCAGAATGAAAGTTTACAATCCATGTTCAGTAACAGACTTATTTCTGTTTACAATCACCTGTTCCCCACATACAAATCAATTGTGTTCCTCAAATTATCCTAAGCTTCATTCTAAGCTGATAAGAATGATCAGGAAAGAGAATCTAAAGTCTTCTTAATTTGATTCTTTCAAGTTTTCTTTTGTTCAAATGGTGATTGTATACACAGGAAGATCCTACCAGAACAGCTAAGTGTTAACCAGTAGCTTGTTCTCTCCTATGTGTGAGATGCATTGAGTTCTATCTTTCTAACAGGCATTTGAGACTCTGCAGATATACTTCTCCCGACCCTTCCTCGTTGTCTGACACAGGGCTGAGGCGGCTCCGAGTGAAAACTCACCACAACAACAGTCAGGTTGTCTGTTGGTCCTCTTTTAATGGCTTCTTCAACTATTTCTTTTCAGCATAACTTGACATCGTTGTGCTCCTGGAGTCTCCGCCTCGTAAAATCTATGGCGTTTTGACTGGTAAAAACATCCCATATTCCGTCACTAGTCACTACGATGACCAAAAACTCGTCTTCCTTGGTCAGTGTAATCAGTTTGAGTTCTGGTTCAGCACTTAGGGGGCTGATTCTCTCGCCTGCTTCCTTCATACCTTCAAGGTGCCAATCACCTAATGCACGAGTGACCCCTAGTAAGCCATTCAGATAACCACCATCATGATAAGAGGTAACCACATTGATAATGAACTATGCCCTATTACTTGTGGTGATTTTATGATTCCTGATCTTACTGTTTGGAATGTGGTTAAAGTTGGCCAAGTTTTTGATGAGACAGATGCAAATGAGATTATACATTGCCCGATTGCACCTACTTGTGAAGATGTTCTTGTTTGAGGACATCACTCATCCGGAAATTATACCACAAAAACAGGTTACTTCTGGTTGCTTAATCGAGAAAATGATACCAGGGATGTCTCGTTTATTTGGAAGGCTATGGCAAAAATTTCAACCTTGCCAAAGATAAGAATTTTTGGTTGGCGTCTTTGCCAAGAAGCCTTTCCTACGGGCCACAAACTTGCTGCTGCTGGATTGAATGATGGTATGTGCAAACTTTGTGATCTAGAGACTGAAACCTGCTTGCATGCTTTTAGAGATTGTCCAGCAACTAGAGAAGCTCTTAATGTGGCAGCTCTCTCTTAAGTCATCTCTATGGACTCATTCCCTTGTTGCAAAATGTGGTTGGTGGACTCGCTCAAGAAAATTGACAAAGAGCAATTCACTTTTTTGATAGTCCTACTTTGGAATCTATGGAATCGGAGAAACAAATGGGTCCATAAAAGTAAGCTTCTTCCGATCCGTGCGGTCGTTGATTATGCAAAGCTTGTTTCCTCCGAATACATGGTGACACAAGAGCATACGGGGAATGAGATCACGTGCAACCGAGATGTAAGATGGAAATGTCCCCCGAATAATGTGATCAAAGTTAACGTGGATGCTGCCTTCTTGTCAACCACGGGTGTTGCATCAGTGGGTGTGGTTGCTCGAAATGGGCATGGCCTAGTTGTGGATGCCCAAGCCCATCGGCTACAAGGAGTTCACAATGCCGAGACCGCTGAGGCCTGTGCCTTCTCTGTGGGAATCCAAATGGCTGCACGGAATGGATGGGACAAAGTTATTATTGAAGGTGACTCCATTGCCATTACAGCGAAACTTAACTCTGAAGTGTTGGACAGATCGGTTGCAGCAGCGCACCTTAGCGAGGCCTTCCTTATCTTACACGATCAATGGGACTTCAAAGTTGTTCATGTCGGCCGAGAAACAAACAAAGCAGCACACTTACTTGCTAAGTGGGGCTTAACTTGTAATGAACCTTATGTTTTTTCTTGTGATGTTCCATATTGTATTTGTGAGGTTGTAATCGATGATGCCATTTATGGCTAAGTAATGAAATCTACCTTCAAAAAAAAAAGATAACCACCATCAGTGAATCCACCCAAAGACTCAACTCGTCTCCTCTCTTTCATGCAACAGGGCCTATGATCCTTTAACATCTATATAGCTGTTCCACGCCACGTTATTTATAATTTTTGAGACAATTTAGTGATCATTTGTGAATTTTACCCTTATTATTAATAAGTATGTTTTCAGGTTCAGGTCTAAGTGATTTTAACAAATAAAGCAATTAAATTAAGATAATCACCTTATAATAATAAATCTTTGCATACTCAATTCAGGAAATCGGTATTGAATCAATTTTACCCTATTACCCAATTTTGTAGGCACCAGGAATGAAATAAATTATATTTAATATACAGACCTCATAAACAAAATACCAACTACAGCCTATCAATTTGGCAATAAATGGGAATATTTCAAGTTTCAAATATCTTAATTAACTTCCATACTTGACGTACGAGAACAGATTCTATAGGGGGGAAAGGGATCATAGTATCTTAAATATTCCAATCTGTTGTAATTTGACAAAATCCCAAGATTAAAACTAAAACGAACAAAAACAGTATCTAACAGTCGAAGGTTCCTCAAATCTAGGGGAAGTTCAGAGAGTTTTACTGTGTCTCCATACGTTCCTACAACCTCGGAATACCACGTAAAACACTTACACCTCTTACATTCCGGCAAAAGCTTTCTTTCCTCCACCAGACGAACCAGCAGGAATCACTTTCAGAACATTGAACCTCACAGTCTTTGACAAAGGCCTGAAATTAGAAAACCATGCAAATTACAAACAAGCTAGCTGTAGGAATGATCAGATTCATAGACAAAAGACATATAAGATCATTCTGTTCAGGAGTTCAACCTGCATTGCCCGATAATGACGTGATCCCCTTCCTTCACACGGAAGCATGGGGAAATATGTGCAGGTATGTTCGAATGTCTCTTTTCATACCTAAAACATAGAAAAAGAAACATTTATTCGGAACTAAAAACAAATAAGAAACTCCACTGGAAAACTGAGCAGAATGAAGTTGGAACATGCCTTTGGTATTTCTTGATAAAGTGAAGGTAATTCCGTCGAACAATGATCGTCCTTATCATCTTGGCACTGTGGCAAGTACCGGCTAAGATGCGACCCCTGATGGAAACAGTGCCGGTGAATGGGCATTTCTTGTCTATGTAGGTTCCTTTAGAAAAACAAATACACTAAACATCATTTAACTGAATAGTCTGAATTCCAAACCAAATGGCACAGAAACTAGGGGTGAACAAAACTCAATTTCACTCGAACTGTAATTTCATAAACTAACTCGTCAAGTCGATTAACTCAAAATGTTCACCCTGAACACACATTCCACATTTCCCCTCCAAAATTCGAATTATTAAAGCAAATCATCCTTTATTTCTTATAAAGAACATTGAAACACACACATGTATGCATAATATAGAAGATTATAAATCAATTACTAGTAAACATGATACTAACTGCAAGTCACCTACTCAAACTCAAAGCTTATAAAGATTATGCATAAACTGGTCATTCCTACCACCATAACACATTTAAATAGACATACACAAAGAAGAAAACAAACCTTCAATGGCTTCACGTGGAGTTTTGAATCCCAACCCGATGCTCTTCCAATAGCGGTTCCCTCCCTTTCCTGGTCTCTTCCCTTTTCCAGATTTCTTCGAGCTGGATCATTAACTAAACTTAAGAAACCCAGATCCGAATATGTAAGAATGTGACAGATTTCTCATGGTTTAGCATTAGGATTACCTTAAAAACACTTTCGGTTGCTTCAGGAAAGCCTTCTCCGTCTGCAATTAAAAGAGAATATAAATGAGAAGCAAATAATATAAAAGAGATACGAAGGGTGTAGAGAGAGGATCGGCGTGTGGACCTGCTCCGCCATGGTTGTTGAGCACTGCTCTGCTGCTGCTGGCAAATGAGAGGTTTGCTAATGCTATGGGAAAAACCCTACCTATCTAATAGACCCGGTTTCATAATGGATGAGTTTGGGTCGGCTAATCGACTTGGGCCATTTACGATTCTACCCAGAAATTGAAAGGGAGAGACCAAAGTGAAAATTCAATAAAAAAAATTAAAGCATAAATTATATAAATGATCCTTTAATTATACTTTAATTTTCTTTTACGTTTCGATCATTATAAATTAAAAATTAATTATTTAATTAAAAAATATAAAAAATTAGTATAAAGTTTTTAAAAGTTTAATGGTCGATAACATGATAATTAATAAAAATTAATATAATAATATATTTAATTAAGATCTTAGAATCAAATTAAATAAATTATAAAAGTTGATAATTAAATATGTTATTATGTTAATTTTTATTAATCGATAAGTTATCAATTTTTAATTTTTTAACGATATCAAATCAATTTATTATATTTTTTAGTTTAGAGAATAATTTATAATTTAAGAAAATCATAAATGATATTTATATTAAAATATTTATATTTAAACTAATTGGTTTTTAAAATTATATATTATCAAAATATTAAATATATATCCGATTCGCTTGCATTTTTTTCTTTAATTTTATACACATCAAAAAGACTTCAATCAATTAAAATAATAAATTATAATTTAAATATTTATTTTACAATAAAAATATATTTAAATTTATAAATTATTAAATATTATAATTAAAAAACAAAACTAATATTCAAATCACTTTTAATTATTAAAAGTAATAAAATATAAAAAAGCTGATTTAAAATCCCTGGTTTAAAACAAAAGTCCAAAAACACAAACGCTCCTCTGTCTTTCAAACTGTTGTTCTGCACCCAGTTTTCCCCTTGCTTTCCACCTTCCTACGTAAGCCTGAAAAAGTAATTAATTTTTACAAAGACTTTATCTTTAAAAAAAAAAACAAAGACTTTGCAAACATTGAATGGGGTCTTCTCCTTTTATCTTCATTTATTGACTGACACTTGGAGACAGAAAAAGAAAAACAAGTTCTTTCCCTTCTAAAGCTTTTGTCTTTTGAAGGAGGAGGCTTGGAAAGAAGGGGTTGCGAGATGGGGTTATGTGGAAGCCGACTGGGGTCGAACCCATCACGGGGGAGACTCAACCGCCTTCCAAAACGGCATTCCAGAATCTCTTCGTTTTTCAGCTGCGGTAGCTCTTCGTCTCATGCTCCTATTGAGGTAATCAGACATTAAAAGTCTGGTCCTTCATAATTTCTATTGCCTTGTTTGAGATTGGTTATTTGGTTGATGAATTATATAGAAATATTATTGATTCTGGACTTCTTAATCATAAAGTCAATGCCCCATTTCTTGTCTTGTCTTAATCTTTTTATGTCCAATAAATAGAAAACTACTTCTTCTTCTTTGGCTCTGATTCAGGCTTGAGGTATTAAGATCTCTGCTTAGATATGTACTATTTGTACATTATTGATTTTTATGTCGCTCAATTAATAAGCCAGGGGTTCCTTTATTGACTTTCCATTTGATCATTTTTATAATTATTCTGTCTGAAATTTGCTCATTTTCTGCTTAAGGATTCCAACTTTTAGTGGTTGGCTGGTTGCTTCATTTAAATAGTGCTTTAATTGATGTTGTATTGATCATTCTTTATATATTACTGGTATGGAAGAAAGTCTTATGCAAAGAAGCTTGAATGATGCAAAATTTGAGAGGGCCAGTCTTTCTTTTTATGATATTTGGACCTGGTTTCCCCCCAGCAGTAGGTTCAATAATGTATTCACTGATCGATAGCTTCATAATGGAAAATGATCTTAAGGAAACATGAAGAACCTGGTTCCTTGCAGGATTTGATTCTCATGCTGTATCACACTTTAGTTTTGATTAGAGAATATTTACTGGTTCTTGCAGCCCCCTTGTCCCGAAGAATAATCTTGTCTGGTTGCTGTCCCATGAAATGTACACATTTAACTGCTTCCTTTGCTTTTAGCTCCTTAAGAAAAAGCAAAATGAAACTGTCCGTGCTTGTTAATTCTGATGTCAGTGTAATGTGTCGATATGTTATTTGTGGTCTGCTTAAATTTATGAAGTATATTTTTCTCCGAGCTAAAGAGAAAACTCAGATTCGCTTTTATTTTCTTGGTCAGTTGTGAGTGTATAATATATTTGATGGGAAGAAGTAAGAACCGGAAAAGAAGTGCATTGTTCTTTTGCAGTGTATCATGTTGAATGGTTGATAGGTTTGTAAATTGAGAGCACTCTAGCTTAAATTAGCAACATAAATTCTTGGAGGCAGGCATTAGTTTAGCAATTTTTCTTACTTAGATGCTTAGATTGTTTTTCAGATGATTTTGCTACCTTTTCTTTCTTTTTTTAATATATAATGATTAATTCAACTTCGGATTCAAATAAGTTTGTGTTAAGTTGAAATTCGACGAAGAAGTTTAACTTTTTAGCTTTCCTCTCGGTTCCAAGATGTAGACAGGAAGCAGCACAGAAGCTTCTTCATGGCAGTGGTTGAGCATTTCATAATTGTTGCTCCGAACCCGGGTTACCAAGAGAGTTCTGTGAAGTCTTGCGGGTACAATAGTCTGTAGATTATAAGTCTGTTAGCACCAGCAGATTTCTCTAGGATTACATATGAATGAGTTTTTTTCTCGGAAGTTATCTCTCTTTTCTTTGTATTTAGACTGTAACTCGATTATTTTACATGGAAGCTCTAGAATATGTGATAGTGAATGATGCAATACATTCTTTTGATGTAGCGGGAAGCATATCCAACTGAAATCTTGGTGAAGTCAGCAGAAAACTGTGACCCAGTTACCGACATTGTCCGAAGTCCATTGGAGGAATCTGCTCTGATCTGCAGTATGGGAACAAGATTTAGCAGCATAGACACTGAAACTGGAATTCCAGCTGAAAGTAGTACTGCAACCAGTGAGCTTTCATCTGTTGAAGGTGGTTCTAAAGATGTAGAAACAAGTAATTGTAGGAAATGCTTGACTGAAAATACAGAGTTAGTTGCTCCTCAGGTAAGCGCTGATTATAGTCCTGGTGAATCTCGTAGGGGTAGTAGTACATCAGCTAGCACTCCCTTAATGGTACAACAGTCTTCAGACCCTGTCTCAGTAAATCTTTTGACTAATGAGGATGCAGTCAGATCTGATGCAAATAATGCTGCTTCTCAGATACGTCCCGAGTCAAGTATTTTATCTACTCAAGGGCTTGAAGACTCACATTCACGTAGGATATTTATTGAGAATCAGTTGGGTGAAGTAACAACAGCCAATGATTCAGGTTCTGCTTCTGCTTCTCATGCCTCAGAACCGAGGACTTCTCACTTATTAGGTGGTGAATCCATTCTAGAGGCAATGCCTTCAGGTTTAGGACTTATCATATCCAATAGGGAAAGGGGCC
Organism: Abelmoschus esculentus; assembly: GCA_035048815.1. Lineage (NCBI taxonomy): Eukaryota > Viridiplantae > Streptophyta > Magnoliopsida > Malvales > Malvaceae > Abelmoschus > Abelmoschus esculentus. The sequence goes on from JAUCBN010000059.1 coordinate 1,399,102, forward strand.
GGGGAGACGGAAGTGTTCTTCATGTTGATCTTGTGAGTCTCTCTTCCAATATTTTATCTAGTGGCAATGCTGATACTAGCATCCGTGAAGCCAGGAGGAACAACAGAAGATTGTTCTCGGATGCCTTTTCGAGACGCAGTTTTAGAAGAGTTGATAATTCCTCATCCATTTTTCTTTCAATGGATGATGATAATGATACAGGGACTGATAACAGTTGGCTCCTTGATTTCAATGGCGATTTCTTTAATGATGGAGCTCAAGGTGATTCTAGTTACCTCAGCAGTAGAATGCATAGATTGAATGAACGAAGACGACGCTCAAGATTAGAGGTAATTAATTGTGAAGCACTTTGAATTTAGAAGTTTTTGAACTTGCTTTTGGTAGATAGAGTCATAGAGATATATAAGAACTTGATTTAGGTAACTAGGTTTGTTTTGAAAATTATTTCGACTGGTATTCCTGGAAGTGGATGTTGAGGTTTATGGTCTCTTGATCTTTTTTTTGACAGAACATCTTTTGAATCTGTTTATGCATCCGTGAAGGCTTTAATCATTCTAATCATCTCACAACATTTATCAAATTCTCTTTAGCATATGTGTACCAAAGTTGGGTTGGGGGCTGATAAGGCAATATCTGTCCTCCACTCCAATGCCATGCCCAGTTTCCTTAGGTAACTTATATGAATTATCTCCTTTGACTATTTTCAGATCTGGGAAAGGCGCCGTGGTGGAAATGATGAAAATAGTCGGAGAACTACATTCTGTCCTTCTGGAATCCACCCTGATGGCACTTGCTCCTGTGATTCTCACTTGAGGACTGACGAGCCGAGTGCTCATGTAAGCATATCACGAATAGTTATGCTTGCTGAGGCTTTATTTGAGGTAGTTTTTCTTTACCAACTTCCATGTTGTACCTGTCTAATGTCAAACCATCATGTTTCTGTCATTTTGTCTACTATCCTAGCTGCCATGAGATGTTGATTTAGTTTCCAAATTGTAATTTTTAGGTTCTACATCGTCAACCAGTAGCACTTTCCATATCCACTGTATCACCGCCAGCTCCTGAATCTGTAGTTGATTCTTTCCCTCTCAGAAATCACACAAAAGTGAATGCAGCTGAATGTGGGGATGCTGTTGACCAGTAAGTTCATTCTTAGTATTTGTAGATTGAAGGTGGATGAAGAGTATAGGAAAGGGAGCGATTATATTCATTTTCACCTTACTTTTAATGGTTATGTCTCTTTGCTTATCATACGTAGAAGACACAATTAATATTAGCATTGCTTTTCCCGATCATAGGTGTCATATATGCTTGGATGAATACGAGGAAGGGGACGAAATAAGAGTTCTGCCTTGCCAGCACGAGTTTCACATGGCTTGCGTGGATAAATGGCTCAAAGAGATACACGGGTACTGTTATTACTACCCTATGCTTACGCCGATCGTGCATTCCTTTTTCTCTTCCAGGAACTTACTTCTCTCTTTTACTCTGGTTTACAGGGTGTGCCCGCTTTGCAGAGGCGATGTTCGTAATGGTGGGGAATCCTCTGTGTCGAACTCTGAGATCCCATCTCTTTGATCAAAATGTACATAAAAATATAGTTATGGATTCAAGTACAAATTTATACCATGTTAGCATCTTATCTCATAGATGTAACCTATATGGAATTATTAAGTGTAGCAAATAGAAGAAATGGGATTCTTGTGGCCTTACATTACACTTGATTAGTATAATCAATCAAAACATATATTTGCAAATGGAGCATGTTGCTGCTTATTTCTATGGATGTTGGCCTTACAAAGAAATGGTTGAACAGAACTTGCTTGGTTTGATTTTCACCTAATCCAGCAAAGAAGAGCCATGCCTGTGGTTCCAGAAGGGGTTTTGATCTTGGAAGAAAGCTGATTCTGGATCATTTTTGAAGCCCTTGGTAGTGCCACTGCCACTTCTAGTGTTATCAAAGAGATTCGAGTGACAGTTCTCGTTATAGTCACCAAACTTCTCCGAGATCGTGAACGAGTTATGGTCGATGGCCATGAAAAATTCCAGCTAAAGGACATAACCCAGAGTAAAGTTGACACCCCTGAGTCTGAAAATGGATTTGATCAATCTTCTGTATATTGTTGACATCTCCTGTTTCCTTTGCTTGGTCGTAGTCTGTGCTTGGCATGAAATGTATACAGGGAACTGACTCTTTCTCTTTTCCATATATAAACAACAACAACATTAGTGTGGAGCTGTCTTAACTCTCAAGAACTGCAGAATCCGAATACTTCTACCATCATTGACCATATCTAGCCAAATCTAAAATCTAAAAAGCTCTACGGAAAATTTTTATTTTAAAATAATAAGTTTAAGGTTTAAAATTAAAGATTATAGTTAGAGTTTAAAAAAATATGAGTACGGTATATTCTTTTAGGATTTTAGATTTAAGGTTAAGATTAGAACTTAACTATATTTTATGTTTAACGTATTATATATAAAAAATATTGAAAATTTTAAATATATAATATAGATTAATGAAAGCGAAACAAAAAAGTTTGAGTGAGTTTTATATCTTTGCCTGGTCTAAGCAAGATTTTGACCATTCCAAGTCTCATCATATGTGCTTTGACCGCACGACCTTCGTTTTCCCCACTTTCCAATCACTTTAAGATACCGCGTAACATTGAGCCGCCATTGTACCAATCCTCAACGCAAGGCCTAACAACTATTCTCCCTGCTGCTTCTCTTCATCTTCCAAAAACTCTCCATATAATACCCTACTTTCATCCCTTCCCAAATCCATAAACCATAACACTTTCCTTTCCTTTCCATGGCAAACTCTCAAGAGAAAACCATCTTCATGCAAGCAGAAACGGATGTCGACCGTGTTGAATACGAAGACGAAGTTTGGGGTGAAGGGCGTGGTTGTTTTAATCTATTCTGCTTCAAATGGAGACGGATCAATTACGTCGATGAATCCGATGCTTTATTGCACCAGAGAGGCGAAGAACACACGGAGACGTGGTGGAAAAGTAAACTGAATAGCCTGAAACAAGTCTCGGAGAAGATAGCAGGGCCGAAGTGGAAGAATTTTATAAGGAAGATGAGTGGATATTGCCATAAGCGGAAGTGTAGAAAGAACAAGTTTCAGTATGATGCTGATAGCTATGCTCTCAACTTCGATGATGGTGCTGATGACGGAGGAGATGATCTGCTACGGAATTTCTCTTCCAGGTATGCTGCTCCCTTTGAAGACGATCGACAACGAGCACGGTCAGGGATGTAAAGGTAGTGAGTCCATCATACAATTCGCCTTGTCCACAGCTCATTTTATACATATTCTTTTAGAATCCATGTTTAGAGATAGAGTACAGTAATATTCTTTTGTTCCATGCAACCCTTGTGCCTGATTGAATCGAATTTGATTTCAAGGAATGAGTATATAAATGTCAACAACTTGGTAAATAACTGAAATGAAGTTTGAATAGAATCTGCTTATATTCATAAACATTTATGATTCCTCCCTCCACTTCCAAGAAAATTGGCTACGGAGTCTCAGACAGGTTTCATAATATTCATAAACAGTTAACGAACACACTAAAGTACTTTGAAATGTTAAGCTAAACATTTAATCAAGTTGATTTGTACAATCATAAAAGTATTGTTTATTAAGCTCGAGTTTACATGTAGTATCTGAAACTCTTCTCTAATCCGGACCGAAGCTGGTGAACTGCTGCGAAGCTGTTCCTCTTGTAGTCTTGTTTCATGCACAGAGGAGTTTGTACATGCAGATGAAGGGATGCTAAAAATATAAATAAAATGACGTGTGTATATTATGGAAGAGAAGGAGGTGACAATGAAGGCTTGGTAACTTGGAGTTCACCACAGTCACTGATATAAACGGTTTTAAGAGGCCTGTTCCATAAGGTGCGCCCTTTTTGTGCTCTTTCGTCTCCGAAGAATTCGGCCAAGTCATTTAGTTGCCGAATTCTTTCTGATGGTTTGTATGTCGGGATGGAAGCGATCGCTGTCACTACATCCAACCCTGAAATGCAAGTGGAGAAAAAAACAATAATCAACTTAATTATTTCTTAAAGTCTAGACAATATGTGCAGAAGCACGAGACATTGAAGAAGGAATTATGTAGCAACAACATACTACAAATACATATGAGTTTTGACAAGCATGTTAGAAATGGTATTCATTTTGATGGAAAGCCAACCTGGGAAAGACAAGTCCTTGGGATGTAATATATATGTATCAAATAAACAAGCCAACCTGGGAAAAGCAAAGTCCCTGGGATGTCTTGAGATTATGAATAGGTTGTACTATATCAGCTATAGATGAGTTTGAAAGTTAGAACAATAGGAAAGGGCAGTTAAAGACAGATGACATTCCTGCAACTAAGCTTAACAAAAATTCCTATTAGGCACCAAAAACCACAGGAAAGAAATACGCGCATTCACTCTAGCCAATCTTGTTCGGACTCGGATGTGAATGTCAGGTATAAATGTGCATTCAATATAACTTACACTAATCTAATAACCATGTGTAGATATATGTTGAATACGGGCATCCAAAATAAAATACTTCAAAGAAAATGAAGAGTAGGAGTATCATAGATCCTTGCATATTGATGAAGAGCGTAAGATGTGGTTCAATCCCAATGCATTTCTATGTTCTTATGCTTGGTTCACCCAAAGCTTATGACATTAATGCCCCATCCGATAGGTAACTTCAATTTTTCATCAAACAAGTTCAGTTATATGAGAGTTTGAAGCTTTGAGCTTTGTTCCATAGAGGATAAATGCAGAAGCACATGCTAACCAGCGTATAAACAAGTCATCAGAAATCAGTATGGATCAAAGCAGCAAGACTTAAATGTACAAGAATCTAAGCTTATATTCAATAACTAAGAGATATCTTGTAGCTCTCCCCTGAAAGTGCAAGAGCATGCATCTTAAGGATTACACATTCGATTTTACTATAGCATCTAGCTTCAAGATCCTACATTACTCGAACTTTGGTGCATTCAACTTTTTCCAAGTTTCTTTTCCATGTATTTGGAGGATGCTGGAAGGGTCATATTTCCATACTTCTGTCCAAATAGGTATAGGAGATGAGTATCAGACCCGAATACTTTAAGAAAATGAAGAGAATAAACAACATTCTCATTTCTCAACATCCAATTTAAAACAGAAAGCATTCTGTTGGAAGTCTAGGCACTTGAAAGATCTTGACTGTTCTTCCTATATTTAGAAAATTTATGAAGCAGACATCTGCCGGTGTAGGAAGATTTCAAACTAGAACAAGCCTTGAAGGAGAGTAAAGACCAGGGAATTTACCAACAACTAGTTAGTCTACTGCGAGGAGGCATATATCTCTTAAGTAAGGTCCTCAGGGTTCGAATCCTGAGGCTGCAAATGGAGCAAATTGGGATGGATCTCCCAAGGCCTCTACGGTATCCGATTTGAACTAATCAACCGATAAATTGGGCTATAAGAAAACAAACCAGGGCATTTGAAGACATGTTGACATGCAAACTTTAACACAATAAGTTGCAGTTTAGATTGTTGTCATAACATACAGAAACACATATCCTCGACTAAACATTTAACTTAATCTTAATTAGTAAAAATTAGGGACCATAATTCACAGCAATGAACCCAAAGAACACTTTAGCATTCATGTGATTCAACCCTGGGGGAGCAGAACCTGCTTAACTGAAGCAATTTTCAGCAATTATCAGAGAAAGAAGATTGCTCAAACACATAAAAGTAGAGACCGAAACCTTACCTTCAAGCACAGTCCCAAAAACAATGTTGTTGTTATCCAGCTGAGGGCAGGGGCCAGGCCCTGTAGTAATCAAGAACTCAACATTCCTATAATCAGAATCAAGCTTAACTTCATCATCATCATCGTTCTCCGATAAACAAAGCGAAACGACACCGGCCCTCGAATGCTTAAGCAAGAAGGCCTTTGAATCGACAGTCTCAGTGTTCCGAGGCAAATCCAAGGAAGTGGGCAGACGGACTTCACCGTACTCTCGACTCCGGCCTTGGCGGCCTGCTTGAAAGAACTGCCCGGGAAATATTTTGTGGACGAGGGTGTTTTTGTAGGAGGAAGAGGTGCACATGAGCTTGAAAGTGGAGACCGTTAGAGGAAGGAGGTTGCCATAGAGGCCGATGACCAGGCGTCCTAGGGGAGTCGGGTCTGAGCATAGAGGGGTGCTGTCGACGGCGGTGGTGCTGCGGAAGTAGGTGGGGCAGAGGGAGAAGTCGAGGAAGACACGGTCGGTTATGGTGGTGTTTAGTGGCGGAGATAATGAGGGTGAAGATAAGAGTGGGGTTGTGGAGAGTGTGGAGGAGAGAAGGAGAGAGCGGCGAGTGAGGACGGTGGAGGAGAGGAAGGGCGGAGGAGTGATTGGTGATAGAAGGGAGGCCATGTGAGATGTGAAGACATGGCTAAGAGAACGGTGGTTGGTTGTTAGGGGGAGAGGCGGGCCTACATTACTAGTCTTTTAGTGAATATATTTTGATTTAGTCCTTGTAACTTTTTTATTATCAATTTAACTCCTAAATTAGTTTAATTGTATCACAATTGCTCTCAACTAATGAAAATTAACATTAATTGTCACGGTATTAATATAATGATCAACAGTAATAACGCGAGTTTAAATATAAAAATGATGTGATAGAAGAGTAAAAATATTTTTTTTATCAAAGTTAAAATTAATTTTCTAATTAAGTATGAAAATAAAATTATTATTTTATTAATTTAATTTAAAATTGATTAGTTAATTAAAAATATATATTAAACCTAACCCAACTAATTAGATGTTAATTTTATTTTATATATATGATCTGTTGTTATTTTAATACATATAATAGATATAAATAACATAAATTTTGGATTCAGTTATGACTGAGATCTAAATTTTAGGTCCAATCCTGTCTTTCCGATTCTACCAAAATTAATACTAAATAAAAATTCATCAAATTTTATTGAATTCGAGATCGAGACCGAATAATTGTGTTTTTTACCCGCTCCTAATATATATGCATCATGGTCTTTATGGTATACCTTTCACACATTCTTTACGCATTTAATCACATTTAATCATAATTAATCAAATTTAAACCTTATTTTTTTAAATAAAGAAAAATGATGTGAAATATTAGTCTAAAGCTTTCAAAAAGAAGATGAAAGCACTAAATGTGGTGTCGGTGATGGGTTTTTTCCCCATATCGCCAATCATATATAAGACCCGCCATTGTGCTACATTGCTATTTTCTTCCTCCCCAAACTTCAGTTTCATTGGAAGCGGGAAAAAAAGAGGGGGGAAAGAGCAATTTGAAGTCCTCTCTATGTTTGGACTTCAAGTTTCTTCATAGAGGCTCTTCAATTTGTTCTCTCGTCAGGTAACTCTAATTCTACTTCCAAAGATCCTTTGGATTTTTCCTTTTTTTTTTTACATAATTCCTTCAATTGTTATATGCACCGCTAGATTTTTTATATTCCCATTGTTTAACCAAAACCCACGTCGAAATTCACTTAAATCTCTGCTAATAAACTCATTTCTCGTTCTGGGTTTTCTCAGATCTGACGAAATTCGGAATCATGGGCGGTTTTGGGATCTGGGTATTAACAATCTGCTTGATATTTCAATCTGGATATGGTTTTTATTTGCCTGGTAGCTACCCTCTCAAACATGTGATTGGGAATTCTTTATCTGTTAAAGTGAATTCCCTGACTTCCATTGACACGGAAATGCCCTTTAGCTATTATAGTTTACCCTTTTGTAAGCCTTTAGAGGGTGTTAAGGATAGTGCTGAGAATCTCGGTGAGCTTCTCATGGGAGATCGGATCGAGAACTCGCCGTATAAGTTTAAGATGTACACTAATGAATCCGAGATCTTCTTGTGTCAAACTGGAAACCTGTCATCTGATGATTTTAAGTTGTTGACGAAAAGGATTGATGAAATGTATCAAGTTAACTTGATTCTCGATAATTTGCCTGCGATAAGGTATTCTACGAAAGAGGGCTTTATGTTGAGGTGGACCGGGTATCCGGTTGGTGTTAAGATTCAGGATATGTATTATGTGTTTAATCATTTGAAGTTTAAGGTGCTTGTTCATAAGTATGAGGAACCGGATGTGGCACGTGTTATGGGGGCCGGGGATGGCATGGAGGTTATCCCCACTGTTGGCAATCGGGGATCGGATGTTCCTGGTTACATTGTCGTTGGCTTCGAGGTGGTTCCTTGCAGTGTCACGCATGATGGTAACTTGGTTAAGAACTTGAAAATGTATGAAAAATACCCGTCTCCAATTAAATGCGAGCCGACTACTGTGTCAAATCCCATCAAGGAAGGAGAGCCGATTGTCTTCACGTATGAAGTTACTTTTGAGGAGAGTGATATCAAGTGGCCATCTCGTTGGGATGCTTATTTGAAGATGGAGGGAGCCAAAGTCCATTGGTTCTCAATCTTGAATTCTCTCATGGTGATCACTTTCCTAGCTGGTATAGTCCTTGTGATCTTTCTAAGGACTGTTAGGCGGGATCTGACCCGGTATGAGGAGCTTGATAAAGAGGCTCAAGCAGCAATGAACGAGGAGTTATCTGGGTGGAAGCTAGTAGTTGGGGATGTTTTCCGTACCCCATCGAGTCCTGATCTTTTGTGTATTATGGTTGGGGATGGAGTTCAGATCCTTGGGATGGCAGTTGTGACAATATTGTTTGCTGCCCTTGGATTTATGTCTCCAGCATCCCGTGGAACTCTCATTACAGGTATGCTATTTTTCTATATGATTCTTGGTATCGCAGCAGGCTATGTTGCAGTTCGTCTTTGGAGAACAATTGGCTTCGGCGATCACAAAGGATGGATTTCCATTGCCTGGAAGGCAGCTTGTTTCTTCCCTGGTATTGCCTTTTTGATCCTAACCGTTTTGAATTTCCTGTTGTGGGGAAGTCACAGCACAGGAGCAATTCCATTTTCTCTCTTTGTTATTCTACTTTTACTTTGGTTCTGTATCTCGGTTCCACTCACCCTACTTGGTGGATACTTTGGGGCTAAGGCACCTCATATCGAATATCCTGTTCGAACCAACCAGATTCCCCGGGAAATTCCAGCTCAAAGGTACCCATCTTGGCTGTTGGTTTTCGGTGCCGGAACTCTACCTTTCGGTACCCTTTTCATCGAGCTTTTCTTCATCATGTCTAGCATCTGGATGGGACGAGTTTACTACGTCTTTGGTTTTCTGTTCATTGTTCTAATCATCCTCGTTGTGGTTTGTGCCGAAGTATCTTTGGTGCTAACTTACATGCATCTCTGCGTGGAAGACTGGAAATGGTGGTGGAAATCATTCTTTGCATCTGGTTCAGTTGCCATCTACATCTTCCTCTACTCCATAAACTATCTCATTTTCGATCTTAAGAGCTTGAGTGGACCGGTCTCTGCTACTCTCTACTTGGGGTATTCTCTGTTCATGGTTCTCGCAATCATGTTCGCAACCGGCACCGTCGGATTCCTCTCTTCTTTCTGGTTCGTGCATTACTTATTCTCTTCTGTAAAGCTGGATTGAATAAGCTTCTCCAAACAGGTTCTTAATGTAAGAATAATAAATTTTCCCAGTTTTGCTTTATTCTTTAATATGCCGATTTGGCATTTGGATTCTGCTGGTAATTATATTGTTTTGTCAATGTTTGCTTCATTCATTATTAACTGTACTAGTTAAAATTTTTATATGTACTTAAATTTCATTATGAGATAATATAATATTAAAATAAATTTTTAATATTAAATAAATAGTATTATTTACTGTACTATTAATATTTTTATTTTTAATTCATGATAAATTGAAAAGTAATAAACTTGTGGTAAATGTTTTTTATTGTTATGGTAATTACGTGATAATATTTATTATTTATTTTTAGCTCTTTATATATATATATATATATTGATCTTGGTCTCCTAAGAATGATATCACTTTATTTTTCACTAAAATGTGGCAAATATTTTTTTTAAATAGGCTAGTGTGACACTTGTGAGTACATAATAATATTAATTTATAATTTTCTTTTTAAAACATGTTGACACTTTGAACTGATAGACAAAGATAAATAAGTTATTATAATTATTTTTTTATATTTTTACAATTTTCAACTATATAAAAATATACTTTTATATAACTTACAAGTATTACATGGTACAAGAGGTCACACCTTAAATATGTTTGTTGAAAATGATAGTAAGAGATAATATTTAAGATAATTATTTGACATGTTAACGGTAAAAAAAATAGTTTTTACAAGTATATTAATTTTAGGGTTTAGGTATTTAATAGGTAAAATTCAAAGGTTTATGTTTAGTAATTTATAATTTAAGGATTGTGAATATAAATTAGTGTTTAATATTTAATCATCATCCATAAACTCTAGACCCCTGCATCCTAAACTAAATCTTTAAACCTAAAAATTAAGTATTTGCAAAAATTAAAGATTTTCGTTATCAATGTATATTGGATATAAATACTAATATTTATGAATTATGACATATGGATCAGTGATATGAGTGATTTTAACATCAATTTAATTAAAAAATTATTAAAATATTTTATCTTAAATAATAATTAATTAAATTAAAAAAAATATTATTTTTTATTTTAAATAATAATTAATAGATTTAAGCGATAATTTTATCCATATAATAATTAACAATTTTATTTTTTAGTTTTATCAATTTGACCCTGGTAGTTATCCAAAATTAAAATGTTGCCTCTTTTATTAATTTTATCGATTTAACTTTCAAAAATTTTAAATTATATTAATCTCACTTTTTAATTATGGTTAACTAATAGATTTAAACGATAATTTTATCTATATACTAACAAAATTTTATCTCGAGTTATTTAGGTTGATTATTCGGGATTATCCTGTTTGCATTTGCATGCATGCCAAGATTATTTCCAAACGACCTCAAATAGAAACAAAATGAATCTTTCTTCTTCAAGTTTCTTCAACGAATTCATCTCTATCTCAGTCAAAAAAACCAAGAAAGGTAAATTTTGATCATACCCCAGAAAATTATTTTTCATGAATCTTAACTTGATATTCATAAGAAATGAGTAATTACCAGAAACAGATGAGTTTCATTGATTTTTCATACATACATGAACTTTAAATGAATGAATGTTATATTTCCATGGCAGGTTCTTGTGTGATGGACACTTTGGTAAACCATTTTTCTGCCTTTTGAAGACCATGTGGGGAGGTTGTTTTAATTTCAGTCAACCACATTAAAACCAGGCTTCAAATTCTTCAACAAAAGCAAAAGACTGTTGTGAAAAAGTGAAAGGATTTGCCTTTTTATTTCCTCTGGTTTTTGGTGTCTCTAAGAGGGGAGAAAAGGGCAGAGCTTTCAACAATGCCTGCCGGAATTTTAGCTCCGACCGGGGTGGCCAAGGAGAGAGCAGAACTGTACCAAGGAAGGGTCACTTTCTATGTGATTATTACTTGCATTGTTGCTGCTGTTGGAGGATCAATTTTTGGATATGACATTGGAATTTCAGGTGCTTTATTGTCTCTTTCTGCAAATAGATAGGAAAGTATGTTTATGTTGTTGTTTTGTCTTGTTTTCAATCAAGAATTTGCCTTTTTTTTTGGCTGAAAATTGAACTGAAATTGTTCTGTTTTACTCTGTTTGAACTCAGTAAGGGTTATGAAATTTTGTGTTACTGATGTAGTTTTAGACCTTACAACGATGAATCGTCGATTTACAGGCGGAGTGACATCCATGGATGGATTCCTTCAAGAATTTTTCCATTCCGTGTACATTAGCAAGCAGCATGCTCATGAAAACAACTACTGCAAGTATGATAACCAAGGGCTCTTGGCATTTACGTCTTCGTTATACTTTGCCGGTCTAGTTGCATCCTTGGTGGCGTCTCCTGTGACTAGGAAGCACGGCCGTCGTGCAAGTATAATTTGTGGGGGACTTAGCTTTCTTGTTGGAGCAAGTGTCAATGCCGGAGCTCAAAATCTAGCAATGCTCATCTTCGGTCGAATCATGCTCGGTGTTGGGATAGGACTCGGAAAACAGGTAAATAGCCTTGGTTTATGATCTTCCTGTAATGACCAATGTGGAGCTTGTTTTACTTGATCTATGTGATTTATCATTTAACTGTATAGTTTAGTTTGGTAGATATTTCTGAGTCTTTCTTTTTCCATGGTTATTATGAAGGCTGTTCCGTTGTATCTGTCGGAAATGGTACCGACTCATGTAGTCAATGTACATAAATCGAACACTAAAATCGTGATCAATTAACTCGATAAACACACCTAAATTAAATTATAAAAACATCTTCATTACGTTTGTATATTTTATCAAACGTATCAAGAACAATGACTCCATTACATTTGCATATATTACAGTACAATTCTTATAGATTAAATCTTAAAGTGAGGAAGAACTAGACTGCCATCTCTTCCGTTAAGCCTATAAAATGAAAAATACTGATGAAAGGTTATTCCTTTATAAACCGGTGGAGTCTCCGCCGACACACATGGCTCTGCCGGTCCAAACAATTTATCCCTAGAAGCAGCTGGCGGAGCAAAGAAACATGGGGCTGAGGTTCTTGGACCCTTTCTTCCAGCTAAAACTCTATGCTTCACGCTTTTAAACTTGTCATTAGATATAATCTACAAAATAAATCTTCATTACAATGCATATATAGATATTACTATATATACAAAGTATATATATGTGTATATACCTGCAAAAGGTCACCAATGTTGACGGTGAGATATCCATGGCGATAAGGCACATCAACCCACTGATTCTGATGAAGAACTTGGAGTCCATCGATATCAGATTCCAAAAGTATGGTTAGAAACGATGCATCGGTGTGAATGGCCGCGCCTATGGTCAGCTCCGGTTGAGGACACGACGGATAATAATGGAATGCGATAAGAGCACCGTTCATGCCGATGCTCGCCAAGTAATCTCTCCTTAACCCTAAAGCCTCCGATAACAATTCCGATAACGTCTCCTTCAGTTTTACCATATGTTTCATGTAGTCAATCGTTATGTTCCTGCAAAAGAAAACCCTCAATTATATGCATCGAGTGAATTCATAATTTGAATTTTGAAATTGAAGCAATTCATGTTGATGATCTTCAACCTGCAGATTTCTGGTATAGATAATTCGTTTAATTCTCCGTCTGGAAATTCAATTGATACAGTATCTCTCCATGCTGCCACTTTCATGTCATAATCGAAGACCTTTTGGTTAATTTCTTTACTCGTACACCATGCTTTCTTCAGTTCTTGCGGTTGTTCATGGAACCGACGGACGGCGTCCAACATGTTGTCCATTAAGTTGATCGGAACTCCGTGATTGAAGATCCGGAAGAATCCCCACTTTTGAGCTGCATCGCGTATGGCGTCCACGATTTCGTTTCTGCGTTGATCGGTCTCGATGCCTTCTAGGTCTATCTCCGGAATCTGGAGCTGCACAGTTGAAGTGTCGTTTGGTGAAGAAATCTCCGGCGGATTGATGAAGAAACTGGGAACGTCGTTGATTCCGGAATCGATTAGTCCTTTAACTCCTGTCCAGGATTGGTAGAAATCCTTCATTTCCTTGGTACGGCTGTCATCATCTTCATCTCTTAGCTCGACTGCCATAATCTAGCTGAAGGTACACCAAGTGCATGAATCTACATGTTGAAACCTGCTTTTTATAGAGGCTAAAGGGTAAAATAGGAATAGAAATTCTATATATATTTTCATTTATATCTCATATTAAATTAAATATATTAATAATTAATACTAAAATATATTATCATATTAATCATTCAATAATTATACTAAATATTCTACATATTTAACTTTGCAAGATTGAGACTCATAATTATGTTTACAGGGGATATAATGATTACTTCCTTCATCTCACTAAATAAGTTTATCGTTAACATTTTATATATTTTTAAAATAAAAAAAATGTGATATTAAATAATTAAAATAATAATTTAGTTTTGAAAAGTTAAATTTTATCCTATTAAAAATAAAAAAAATTATAATAAATGTGATACTTTTAAAACTAACAAATACCCTGTTTAGTTGTCCGAGTGAGTATTCCTTTGTGTTGAAACTATAAATCTCTCTTTTCAATCAGACTGGCTGAGTGATGTCTCTGTGTGTTCATGCAGGCCTGCAGGTTAACAGATTTAAAAGCATGCACGTGGAGGGACCCTTGATTGCAACACACAAACATACCGTCAGCCAAGTTTACGTCTGAATCAGCAGCCTCCTTACCAAGGTGCAGACGAGTGGAGTTGAACTCGAGTAATATTAAGTTTGATTCGACTCGTTAAGATTTTGAGTCGAATTTAAAATTGAATAATTTTAAACGAGTCTAAAATATTTGAGCTCAATTCGGCTCGTTAAGAATCCGAGTCGAGTTTGAGCTTTTTTCGAGCCTAATCGAGTCAAATATTGATCGATTTTTTACCGTGTTAAACTCAAGTAACTTTTATCTCTCACGTCTCATTTAAAGACTAATGAAGAAAAAATAATTGATAGAGATCAGATACCCTTAAACTTCCCCTAAATTCCGTCTATATAAAAAAACTTATCTATCAAAACTAAATATACAATATATATCGATCTGATTAATTAAGATAAAACTCTAAAAATAAAAAAATAAAAAAATACGTAACGTTTCATGTTAAATCGGACAATACTTACGTTAAAATTGAAAAAAAAATATGATTAATTTTAAATCGGATAATATTTTATGTTAAAATTGAAAATACTATGCTATTTTTAATATTATGTTAAAAAATAATGATTTAAAAGTTGATTAATTTTTATATCTACTCGTTACGATTGGAAATGATTATTTATAACAAAAAATTTGGATGTGAAGTATAAAGTTGGTCAAATTATAATAATTTCTTATTCCAAGTGCAGCATGCGTGGGTGACATAGGAGGGACAATTGATTACTGTTATTTCGGCTTTTAAAATTTGAAGATATAAATTTAAAAAATGATTTTTAGTGAAAATATAATATTAGTATATACTTTTTCTAACTACATCATTTCCCTAAACCTTCCCACTGAATTTATTCCCTACAACAAAATATAAATATATAATTATTTTTGACACGTTGAATATATAAAATATTTAGAATTTTTATTTAAAAAATAAAATTTTAAAATTTATTTTAGAATTTAGGTTAAAAATTACAGTATAAGGAAAAAAACGGCACTTATAAATAGTGATTTTGGAAGAAATCGTTATTTGCAGGTGGCGTCTCTAATTTTTAAAATTTTTTAGGGACAATGTTATATGCACGTGCCGTTCGGTCATGTGCATTGTAAAAATTAGCCTAAAATTTAAAATATAATTAAAGATTTCTTATATTTTAAAATTTGATTTTAAATTAGATTATTTTCAAAAAATTTCCATTATTCTCGGTTATATGTATGTCCGTTTTAGTATTCACGTTCGAGGTGAACTATCCCTCTCAACAATATTATTTTTAAAGTTTGAACTATCGTACTTTCCTTAAAAGTGTAATGTGCCTTATCAATATATTCAACACTTGAGATATACTGATTGGCCTAGTGGTCAAGGATGTTCATTCTGTCTCATCTTGTACAGGTTCGAATCTTGGCATTAAAAAAAGTTATAATCTTTCTATTTAATCAAAAATATATTCAACACTTGTTGGTAATATATTTATTTTGTTAATAGATATAAATATATAATACTAAATTAAAAGTAATTAATAATAAGAGTAATTAATTACCTTAATTATTTCATTATTGTTACATTATATAAAATAAAATTATATTTGGTACGCATCACTTCTTTCTTATCCTGCCGCATCAACCCATACAAATAACTTCCCAATTATATCCAAAATGTGAACTCAATCCCAATCGTCAAATCCATAATTAGATGGTAACTAAAGCATTTTGAAAATTTAGAATTTACTTAAACAGTACGTTGATATTAATTAATTTTCTTTAAAAATATATATTTAATTAAACCTGATAAGAGAGTTTTATTTTTACGTAATTATATATGATCAAAATTTCATTTTTATTCAATTGTATATATTTAAAAATAAATAAATCTAATTATTAAAAAAAATATTTGTTTAAGTCCAATTAGGAAAAGATAAATCCAATGTGGACATTCGTAGAAGTCGAGGTCATAAGTATAAAAGGAAGGTCGATAATTGTAGAATTTTTAATTTATTTTTAGAGATTTTAATTTTTTTATATTTTACTAGTTTTATCTTTCGAAGACGGGAAGTTTAGAGTTTAAAAAAATCGGTTATATAATTTAAAATTTAGAGTTTTATTTTAATATTTTTTTGAATTAGTTAACAGTGATTACAGTAATATCTATTCTAACATATAATCTTCACCATTTGACATTGATCGCTCAATCACTTTGATACTATCACCGGTGCTCAAACCTGTAACCTCTAAAAACAATAATCATTCCTTTAATCACATAGGCTAGTTTATGAAATATTTTTTTTATTGTCAATATATAGAGTAATAATTCTTAAATTATTATAATTTTTTATGTTGTTGATCTTTTATATTTTGGACTCTCGGATTGGATGTAGATGTGTGGTTTTGTTCATCGATAGTTTTTTCACAACGCTTGGTTCTGATTTATCATTATCGACACTGGCAGATGCACTTATAGTGTAGAGTGGGTCCAGATCCACTCTGAACTTTTTAAAATTCACATATTTGTCTTTGATTTTTAAAATTTTATGAGTTAGTCTTTAAATTATTTTAGTATTTAAGAGTTGTGCTCACCCTGAAATTTTAAAATTTCATATGTATTCACCTTTAAATATTTTTCTAGATACGTCACTGATTATCGGTAATATTTCAATAGTTTAATCTCTTTTGCGATTCATTTACCGATACATTTAAATCTCTTTATATTTATCTTTTGTTTAAATTTTTATTTTTTTTATTGTATGATCATGATATAATCAAATTATAATTAACGATTATAGATTCTCATTATAATCGTAGGTATTTCTGTTTTTAATAACTAGCAGTTTCTATAAGGAAAAGAAATGCTTCACGCCACTACTAGTGGCACATAGTTTTGATGCCAAAAGGACGGCCAAAATCTCCCCTGTATGACCTAGTTGACACCTATATAAGTTTTAACAATAAAATTCCATCATCACATTCGCTGGTATGGTACGTTGGTAGCCATGGATTCTGAAAACCACCCAACCTTTGAAACCCAAGCCGAAACACCTCCACCAACCAACAACGTAGTTCAGAAACTGAAGAAAAACTTGTTTATTCAATCCATATGGGCAGAATTGAATGGCGCCATGGGAGACTTAGGCACCTATATTCCTATTGTATTGGCCTTGACACTTGCCAAGGACCTTAACTTAGGCACCACATTGATATTCACCGCTATCTACAATATCATCACCGGTGCCATTTATGGTGTCCCGATGCCTGTCCAACCCATGAAGGCCATTGCGGCGGCAGCTATATCGAATGGCTCGGGTTTTGACATCCCGGAGATTATGGCGGCTGGTATTTGTACCGGTGCAATTTTGTTGGTTTTGGGTGCTACAGGGTTGATGCAGGTGGTGTACAGATTGATACCTTTGTCTGTTGTCAGGGGAATTCAGCTATCCCAAGGCTTATCATTTGCTATGAGTGCTGTGAAGTACATTAGAAATGTTCAGGGGAATTCAGGGTTGGATGGATTGATTTTGGCTATTTCTTGTGCTTGTTTCATAACTGTTATCAATGGTGCAGGTCAAGAAGGGAATCAAAGTGAGACTAATGTTGATGAAGAAAGGAATGTAAGAAGAAAAAGAATGAGGAAAATCATGGCTACCATCCCTTCAGCTTTCGTTGTTTTCGTGTTAGGTGTAGTGTTGGCATTCATAAGAAGGCCTCAAGTGGTGAAAGACATCAAGTTTGGACCATCAGTTATGGAGGTTGTGAAAATACCTGGTCATTCATGGAAGGAAGGGTTTATCAAGGGAACGATTCCACAACTTCCTTTATCGGTACTGAACTCGGTGATTGCAGTCTGCAAGTTGTCATCAGATCTTTTTCCAGGAAGAGAATTCTCGGCCACCTCTATTTCAGTAACCGTGGGGCTAATGAACTTAGTGGGGTGCTGGTTTGGTGCCGTGCCATGCTGCCATGGTGCAGGTGGGCTAGCCGGGCAGTACAAGTTTGGGGGCAGGAGGGGTGGGTGTGTAGCCATTCTTGGCGCAGCCAAGATGATATTAGGTTTGGTATTAGGTTCTTCTTTAGTGTCGATTGTGCACCAGTTTCCGGTCGGTATCTTGGGAGTTTTACTCTTGTTTGCAGGGATTGAACTAGCAATGACTTGCAGGGACATGAATACAAAGGAAGAGTCATTTGTGATGTTAATATGTGCTGCAGTTTCACTTGTAGGGTCAAGTGCAGCACTTGGTTTTGTTTGTGGAATGCTGGTGCATGGGCTTCTTAAGCTAAGGACACTATGTGTGCCTTGAAATGAATAATTGTTTGATATTTCAATGAATTTCCTTCTCTTTTTGTCTTCCATTTTCGATTGTTCCGTTTCCTGATGCTAGCAGTGTATAGCAGTCAAATAGGATCGTTTACTTCTCGAGACCATAGAAACCATAAATGTAGAATTTCCTTACTGGATTGCAGAAATTGTAATGTTTATGTATACAGAATGGTGATTACAGCAGATAAAAAAATTACACAACTATATAATCCACCTAAGGAAAAGGACAAAGGAGGGGAACCAAAACAGGCAGGAAAGAAGAGAAATGAAGACAATGAGAAATTTGCTGAGAGGATTCTACTAATGTATCTTGGTCACTTACAAGCTTGGTTTGGATTATCTTTGGTTCGTTTTTTCGTTTCAAATTTTCAACCAGAGAGCATGAGTTCTGCTTTGGGATTTTGGAGATTCAACGGGTTCCTTTATCCGAATGGATTTCTAGTACGAAAAGAGTTCGGAGGGTTAGATGTCGAATGTACACCCGTAGGTCGATGATCTACACTTGAGGAGCTCGATATAAAGTTACTACCATCAAAGCCACCTATTCCTTGTGGTCTGCAATGATATCATACAAAATCTTAGCCAGAAAAGTTCATAACATACAAAGCATTTCTTTTAAGATTGACTAACATGCAAGAATTCCTGTCTTAATACTATGTGATGCATGCGGATAATATAAAGTAGCAAAATTAAAACGTCACCTTGAAGGTGGCAAACCAAAGTGTGATTGATCTCCCATGTATGGTGCTAACATCATAAAAATCATAATAAGCATAAGAAAAACCATGCTGATATTAAAATTTAGCATAATTAGAAGAGAAGTGAATTTACTATAAGGCATAGCTGATGTGAAAGGTGACTCTGGAGTCATTGGAGATGGTGCGATATATGATGGATGAGACGCCATTCCTGAAGAATAGGCATTCAAACCGTATGCATGAGACCAGACGGTCGGATCTTGAATAGTAGGGAGGGCTCCTTGATAAGATGCCATTGAAGGAAACTACAGAAGAAATAACAGTTAGCTAATGAAGGTTAGAGCAAGTGCACAAATACAAAAAAGATATTAACACTGTTGGAAAAATGGAAGCCATGTTAGTGGATCTTGAAACTGTCAGTAAGCTTTTATTATACATAACTATTGTTATATTCATAAGGAGATAATCATCTACTGACTAGATAATAGTTAGTTAAGGCAACTAAAAGACGGAAAGTGGAGCGGAGGCAACTTTTAGTTCTTAAAAGATGAAGATAAAAGAAGGCCAAGTAATTGTCAGCAATAATTGTATGCGATGCGTACTGCTGGGACTTGTGATGGAGTCGTATCGATATCAAACGGGTTTGTCTTTGCAGAACTTGGGAATGCTGCCACATGCTGTGAACATATAGATACTGTTTAAAATCTCCAATATACAAGCTAGAAACTAACATAGTAGTTACAGAACTCGAAGTTCCAAGAGCACAAGATACCATTGCATTAGGATAAAATTGCAAGCCAAATCCCATTCCATGTGGTTGAGCATTTTGCCAACTTGGAAATGCTGCAGGGGCTAATCCATAGCTTGCACTAAAGAGATCCTGTAAAGAAAGTGGCATATACTGTCAAGAGAGTTCACGAATATCCAAGACAATTGAAGGCAAAAGCATCACCTGGGGAAGTTCCTTTCTTTCGTTAGACTTTGTTTCTGCTGGAGGCTGCCCTCCAACTTCATATGTTGTTTCCGTAACGGATGTTGAGGTGGCTTGAGATGACTGTGCAGTAGGTGCAATGGTCAATTGTAGAGCATTATGCGTCAAGAATGAAGTATCATGCTGCAAATATTAACACAAAGCAACATGTTTAACAAGTGAAATGGGGGTATATTCTTCATGATTATTTAGTTTCCAACAACTTCCGATCAACTCTAATGATAACCTGGTTATTCGATGCTTCAACTTCTCGAGTACTTGGATGTGCAGAAAAGTTACTATCAGAAGCAGGGTACAGAGAAAGCTGATGTTGCA
Organism: Abelmoschus esculentus; assembly: GCA_035048815.1. Lineage (NCBI taxonomy): Eukaryota > Viridiplantae > Streptophyta > Magnoliopsida > Malvales > Malvaceae > Abelmoschus > Abelmoschus esculentus. The sequence continues at coordinate 1,419,674 of JAUCBN010000059.1, forward strand.
TGCCGGGAAAGCCATGCCCCTGGGAAGATATGAACTTGTAGTCACCATTAAAATCAGTTGTTGCTTGAAGGACTGGATTGAAAAGGTTTTGCTGGATATTTGCAACCTGTGGAACTGTTGAAGAATCAACCTTACTTGTCAACGCAAGCAATTGTGGTGCAGATGTTGCTGTAGAAAAAACATCTAATGAAATGTTCTGTCCAGATGCAGTAGACGGAGCACTTGTCGTGCCTGGTGCTGCAGAGACATTATCAACAGGTACCACAGATAAATCTGAAAGATCAAAGAGTAAAGCCTCCAAAGAATTTGCATTAGAGGCAGGAAGTGCTTTTCCCTTTGAAGAGAAGTCATCTGAGGACCGGCTACCACCATCACTTGATGGAGGAACTTGCGGCACATTCGGTACTGCCACCTCATTGGACGGCTCAGAATCCATACTGAAATCAATCAAACTTTCCACAGCACCAGATGATGCATTCTTCTGCAAAGTGAAAAAAATAACTGCATAAGAAAATGCACTCAACAGCTTCTCATGAGTACAACTTTCTTCTGCCAATCTCACAAGTAAATTTCTCTATGAAACCAGTTCATTAAAAAATTTGTTGAAATTATTAAGCTATTTCAATAAATGGTTCAAATCTGCACATGAAATCCTATGCAGTGTTTCATATCTGAATTACAAAAAATGTAACTTCTCTTTTAAGAGGAAATGAATAAAATCTGGTTGGGGAAATACAAAGGGTCAGCATAGTTTCTAAGCAGCCACTACTCGGCACTCGCTACATATGCTATTGATTCATTTGATGCCCTTGTGTTTAAGAAACCAGTAGTGTTTATTGTAAACCAAATAAAAGAACAACAAAACCACAAGCCTCTGAAATGAAACACCATTAGAGCCATAGTTAAAAGGAAAAGGTGCAGCAACAGTTTCACCTTGTTTTCAGCAGAACAATCAGGACCCCTTCCAGCATTTTCATTTGAATGCTCACCTACCTGTAAGGCAGGAGCAGTCTCCCCCAAGTTATCTCTAACTGGCCGCTCCACTAGAGAAATAGACCTCTCTATTTGGTGGCTCAATGATTGGCTTCGTGCCAGAGGTTCTCGATTTGAAAAGTTCGGGGTATCTTGTCGCCTGGCACTTCTAGAACCCTCAAGTCTGAGCCTGTTGTCAACAATCTCGATGCGCATAGAATTTCTACGTCCACTTCCAAATCTTGAATTTTCTTCAGGATATCGAGGACTTCTTCCCTCCTTATAGAAAACCCTAACAGCACCTCTTCCGGAAGGGCTAGATCCTTCATTTGAACTCCATTCCTGGCTATCTTCATAAAGTGGACCTCTGGATCTACCACTAGACACAATACCCCTCCAGCTTTCAGAAGAATTCACCCTGTGTAACTGTATAAAAATGTTCAGGGACCTAGAATCATTGGAGTGGCATTTGAATTTAGAGCACACAAAAAATGTGTTAACAATACCAGAGGTACAAAATTAACATGCTAATAGCTGACCAATACTGAAAAAAGGACAAATAAATGATAACTAACATGAACAATATCCAGTCTACGTAAATATAACAGTAAAGGGATACCAATCTTACATTCGGAAGACTCTCCCTCCTCTCCCTCTCACCAGCGTATCTCCTTTCCACATAGACTTGCCTGATGAAATCTCGGAGCTTATGAAGATTACTGAAAACAAACATATACTGATCAAGACACTTTCCTAATAGAGCATTGGAAAACTAAAAACGAAATATGTTCGATAACCTGCCATCGGGATAAGAATGAAATTGAGGATCCCATGCTTTGAAGTAAATTTGTCTAGCTCTCTGCGAAAAGTTAAGAAACAAGTTAAGACAATGGAGAAGAAAGAAAAACTGTCACGACTAACTATTCATACTGACCTCATTGCCTGCTGCTTGAAGAGCAGTCACTTCTTCTTCACTAAATTTTCCCAATGATATTGATTTGACTCGATGAGTGAATTCCCGACTGAAATAATCAAACAATCCATATTGTAAAATATGAACTGAACTAGAAATATTTACAAAACCATATTACAACCTCATTGTAACTTGTAAGTGGGATTAATATATATATATATATATATATATATATATATATATATATATATATATATATATATATATATATAATATGTGCAACTTTAACTTAAGAGACTCAAAAGATAACAGAAGCAACAGCATATGCTAAAACTTACTGTATTCCACTACAGTTGGTGCAAACAAAAGTCAAGAAAGTGGTGCAAACATATTGGGGACCCTGCCATTAAGAAAGCATTAATTAATGTTAATACTTGAATTTTCTTTCAATGGATATAATGAAAACATAAAAAAAAAAAGGTGCATAGAAAATTCATAAAAAAAAAAGGTGCATAGAAAATTCATTTTATGATAACACCACAAAAAGGGCATTTTGCGAAAGGCTGCAAAGACTGCAAATTATAGTGTTTCTCTGCTGGTCGTTAGAGGAACTTGGTCTCCATTATTATGTATCACAACAATAAATTAGCTCCTTTTCCCTACATGATTGTTTCTTTGTGTCAGATATTATTACAAGTAAATAGTGATCATATAATGAAAACATATGGCATACCAGGCTGTTGAGGCATCTATAATAATATAAAAATGAGTGACTGAGTTATGGTAGCATGTTAACAAGACGCCAATTCACCGTCTACCAGTTGATCTAGTGGGATGAGGCACTATATACCTTAAGTAAGATCAGGGGTTTGAGTCCGTTTTGGTGGATCACGAATATCGATCATCATAATGACTAAAACGACGATCAAGTGTTGATCTTACCGAATGAAGATATCTTAACTCAACAAGAATTCTTGTATCAAGTGTTTTCCAGACATGTCATAGTTTGAATGTCCTAGAACAATTTTCATATAAAGTTCATTTTCCATTCTAAAAATGTAGGAATTTGAACGACCCTTCTAAAAAGCATCTCAAAGCAATCATCTTGCACCAGAAGTCGATTTTCTTTATCCTGGAATGTTTCCAGAGCTATTAAAACCATTCCAATAACAATTTTAATTGTTTAAACAAGAATTTGTGGGAAAGTTGGCAGTTAGCACCATAGGGATTAGAGTCTAATGTAAATGATGATTCGATACATGAAAATAATTGAACTTAAAAAATATAAACAAAGAACATACCAAAATATTGCAGTTGATGCATCTTTTATTCTCTGGGAGTTTGAGCAGACCCCGAATCGTCCTCTCCATCCTTTCATCATCCTTGACCTTCTTTCTGCTCCCCATTTTCTCCGCGAAAAAATAAAAGGCAAACTTTCACCCTCCTGCGTTAAAAATGGAATCGAAACCCCAAATCATTACAGATACAATACAACCATTTTAGATAAAAATCAACATGAAAACGACGATGATAATAATAAGCTGAAGCTTGTTACATCGTTTTGGCAATCGAAGCAACAATATCAAATCCATATTCAATTTTTATCATAAAAATTGAAATTTTCTTTTCAGATTTTCTTAAGAAACAAACAGAAGGGTAAATAAATGTGAAATGTACCTTAAGCATAAGCTAGAGAAAACAGGGAGATCAAAATATGAACAAGAAAAAGAAGAAGAAAATTTATAAAAGGGGAATTTTCCCGGAAAAAGTGGTTTCAAGACCGTTATGAACCGTTGAACTTGAATCCGGATTTTTTTGGTCACTTCTGCTTTTTATAATAAATTATTTAAAGCAAATGATAATATAGTATAATATTTTAGAAGTATTTAAATAGAAAAAAAAAAACATATCTTTTGTGGTTTGAGAACTCAATATCTAAAATATATTTAAATTCTTACAAATTAACGTATGGTATTAATTAAAAAATATATTTTTGCTTACTTTGAAAAAAATTAAACTACAATAAAGATCATTTAATTATGAGTGTAGTTATATTTAGGTCACCTAATTATTAAAAATTATATTTGGATCATTTATTTATGGATAACATCACATTTAGGTCATTCAATTATTAAATGTTACATTTGGGTCACTTAATTATGGGTAAGTTTACAATTGAGTTACCCTTTATATTTAAAATGTGTATGTCAATTTGATTATTTTTTCTTCTAAATCACTTGTATACCCTCGTAACTCATTAACATTAGAATACTTCATTTGAAATCTTTAATTAATCTAATACTACACGAACTGATAACCTTTTTCTAAATATGAAACATGATCCAAATATAACATTACCTATAATTAAGTGATCCAAGTATAATTTTTTTAATTAGATGACTCAAATATAATCTTACCCATAATTAAATGACTCAAACATAACTTCTAATAATTATTAGAATGGTTCATATATAACTTATATATAATTGAGTGGCCTTCATTGTAGTTTACCCTTCGACAAAAATACTCTAGATATATAAGAAATCGCATCCCCAAATCCCCGCTCATTTTTCTTCCATTTGGGATTTTACGTCTTTGCATTTCCCGTCTAAATCCCTTGCTTTCAGTTTCACCTTCCGATCACATTCATGTTAGAAGCATACTCCTCACAAACTCACAATTGTTAAGCATTCATATCGATATCGATCTCTGATTCCAGTATAAACGGTTGCGTCTCATCTTCCGTATGAAGATCGATCTGGTAGATTAGGGGTTTGACATCTCTCCGATTTGAAGTAAGAATCTACGTTCATATATCTATATTTCTACCTAATTTCAAAGGAAATTTAACTTTTAAGCCTTTCAATTTTCCTTTCTCTCTGGGAATTGAATGTTCGGCTAGGTTGTTTGGGATTTCAATTTGGAGATCGAGGAGGTTTAACAATAGTACAAAATGCATGTGAAAGTGGCACTATCGTCATTTAGGGATCGGACACAAGAATTTCAAAGCGTGGCGGAGAGGTTAAGGAAGTCGTTTTCTTCTGGGCCGGGTCAAAATGGAGAGAGTAGCAATAGGTCGAGAGCGGAGGAACAGAGATCTGTGGCTTCTCATCAATCGGAGTTTAATAGGAGGGCTTCTAAGATTGGGTTTGGGATTCATCAGACCTCGCAGAAGCTATCTAAGTTAGCAAAATGTAAGTATTTATATTTGTTTCGTTTACATTATAATTGTTTTTTTTGTTTTTAATGAATGGATTTGCACAATAATTGATGGAGGTTTTTGTACGTATAGCTTTTAGAAAGATGAACTAGGCATGGGTTATTTGGAACCTGAAATTAAGCTTCGCAGGGCTTATAGCGTAGAGTTTAAGAGCTTTTAATCCGAATTCTACTGATTGAAATGCATTTTTGGTTTACTATTAGCTCTTTGTCTTAGCCAAGTTGTAATTAAAATGAATGCCCTAATTTATTTATTCTTCTTCTGAATTTAGGCCGTTGTATTATTATTTTTTTTCTTCTGCTTATTCTTCGGATCTATCTCTGTATTTTGGTTTCTGATTGCACCATAATTAAAATGATTGCATCTTTGGCCTTTGACTATCTAGTAATTATATGTACTTGAGTCCGGTAATTTTGAGGGCACTAGGTGCAATCTAAGAACTAGAACTCTAATATTGCCTTAAGATCAAGACAGAAGGAAAATTCTCCCTCGGTGAAGTAAGGGAATGGTCCATAACATGCATACTAATTCTAATGTGTCTGTGTGGTTCTGTATACATTTGTCTCTGCACGTGTGTGTATGTATATATAAAGATTTTGTGTGATTACAGATGTATTTGTCTTTATGTGACTGTGTGTATGTATATGCTTGATTCCTGCGACCATGCTCCATCACTTGCAGACTAATTCTAATTTAGATGTCCAATGATGGTAGAGTCCACCATTTCCTGGCTGTGGTTTGATAGAAATTGAACTAACAAATGTTAGGATAAGATCATCAGAACTGTAGTTGGGAATGGTCCCCATTGTGGTTGTCTTGGTTCAGAGTATTGTAGCTTATTGATGAAATTCAATGTGCAGAATTTTTCAATGACAAATAGGAGAAAACTAACTGACTAGATGCTGTTAAGAGTTTATTATTGCTGTTGTTTGGTTGTCTTGGACGTTGCTTTAGATTGTATTATAGATTTATAGCTGAACTTGATGAAATCCAATGTGCACAAGTTGTCAAAGACAGATATAGGAAAAGACAGAGTTGATATTAGTAGTTCATAATCATTGTGTGGTTACTATGGTCCCACATATTTTAGAGTATGATGTAAAAGTAAAAAAAATATTTTGCTTACCTTCCAGTGGCAAAGAGGACTTCTGTTTTTGATGACCCTACTATGGAAATCCAAGAGATCACTGCAGTTATCAAGCAGGATATCACTGCCCTTAATTCTGCTGTGGTAGACCTTCAGCTTTTCTGCAATTCTAGAAATGAAGGCAGTATCTCCAGTGACACCTCTAGTCATTCAACCACAGTTGTAGATGACTTGAAGAATCGCTTGATGAGTACCACAAAAGAATTCAAAGATGTCCTTACAATGCGAACAGAGGTAAAAGTTTTTCAGTCTGTTTACATAGTTTACTTGGATGTTTTTTTTTTGTTAGTATTCCTTGTAGTTATGTCATTGGTAATTCGATCCCTTGACAATTGATGGTAATTGAATTGGCTTGACAGAATTTAAAGGTTCATGAGAATAGAAGACAGCTATTTTCTTCCACTGCTTCAAAGGATTCCCCAAATCCCTTTGCACGGCAGCGCCCTTTGGCTATTAAATCAGCAGCTGGAGCTTCTAACAACCTTCCTCAGTGGGCTAATGGGTCTGCATCTTCATCTCAGTTGTTTCCCCGGTAACAGCTTGCTTAGATGTATTGTATTAATCTAGCGGTTTTAACTTCTTATTTGAACCTTATCAATTTGAAAAGCTGTACACGAATGAAACTTCATTTCTGTGTATGTGTTTGAGGAATTCATTTTTGGTTCTTAATTATACAGAAAGCAGACGGATGGGGAGAGTCAGTCGTTGCTCCAGGATCAACAGCAGCAGCAACAAATGGTTCCATTGCAAGACGCTTACATGCAGAGCCGAGCTGAAGCTCTTAAAAATGTAGAATCCACTATTCACGAGCTTGGCACCATCTTTAACCAGCTAGCTACTCTGGTCTCTCAGCAAGGAGAGATAGCTATCAGGTTTTTTGTTTTGTTTTTTTTTTGCCCCCTCCCCCCGAGCAATTTCCCTCGGCAATAGTATACATATGAATTCATTTTAGTTGCTGATATATCACTTGCTATATAAGGTGTTCTATATCATAGTATGCTGCAATCAGTAGTAATTATAAGGTGTTCTATATCATAGAAATTTGATGAGTTTGACCAAAGTTTTTCAAGGTTGTTTAAAACTTCCAGACTTAAGCTTTGCTGTGTTTCTTGTAATTATGTGTTTATGCATCGTGGTTTGATACTTGGGAGTATTTGAGAAGTAATTTGTTCATTAGAGTAAACAATTTTTTGATTTCCCCCCATTTTGTGGTGAGGTTTGGCGTGGAACATCTTGAGGATCCTATTGTTAGCAAGCATAAATAACATGTTTAAACCCAACATTTGGCAACATTTGGTGCTTGTAATGTTTGGCGGGCTAACAACTCGGTTCATATGGGTATTCTTATTTAGATATTATTGATCCTCACGAGAGTAAATGGCTGTACAAAGTAGATAGATCCATTGATAAAGAAACTGTCATTTCCGTATTATCTTAGAATATAGATTGACTTGTATATCACCTTCTGTATTCTTTTAATCAAACTATGATGTTTTCATTCCAGGATCGACGAGAACATGGATGACACATTATCGAACGTTGAGGGAGCACAGGGAGCTTTGCTCAAATACCTAAACAGCATATCATCTAACAGGTGGCTAATGATCAAAATATTTTTTGTATTGATCATCTTCCTTATGGTTTTCCTATTCTTTGTGGCATAGTCAATAAAAAGTAAGATGAGTGGTTGAAAAGAAGACGTCATTGCCTTTTCTTTCACTTCTCTTCTTTTGATATCCCCTGTCCATCCCCAGCCTACAGTCCTTGAGAGCTGTAAATCCACCCCTTTTTGTTGACCATGCTGTCTGTCTGTCTGTCTGGCCATGGTTAGTGTGTACATGTAGATTTCACAATGCGTTAAGAACCATGAAATGGGTACACTCTTCCCTTTTCATCGTGTTTGTTATTTGACAGAATGTCTCCCAATGTGCCACTCTGATCCATACTATATCAACTTTTATAGGTTCACTTTAGTTGGTTTGCAATGATGTCTGTTGCACCTAAAAAAGTAAGCAATGTGGGTTTAGTCACATTATATGATGCACATTGTATATATTCAAATATAATTGTCTCAATCTTAAGGATTTGAAATTAAAAAATCTTTTTATATTCATGTATGCTAATATTCTAATTTTATATAACTAAATATTTAACCAGATAACCAAAAATGTTTATTTATCATTAATTAAGAATATAAATATACTTGAGAGATTAATTGTATCCTTTACATAAAAAAGTGTAAATTTTAATAAAGTATAAGATAAAGATTTACTAATTGATGGATGATTAAAAAATATTTATTTTATTTTATATAAATTTGAATTATGATATATAATATTTTTGTTTAATAAAATATAAAATATAAATTAAATATTAAAATATTAAGGCTACATGTATGCTACTTTTAATTTTTTTAATATCTACATGCCTTTTAAATATATATATATATATATTTGTTTTTAAAAAATGAAAAAAATTCTATAACTATTCACTCGAATTCGTTAGGATTTATTATAATAAATATATAAGATTAATCGAGTTGGCGGTAGATGGGTGGTTTTTATTATTTTATTTCATATTTACAAATTTATTATATAAAGTAAATAAGTTGAAAATTATTGGGTAATTTATAGTAAAGGATGACATTTTTTAAGAAGTGATTTTATAAGTGATTCTAGTTTGAGTTAAATAATTTAAACAAATAATAATTAAAAAATTAATTTTAATAAAATATAAATGTTTATCTTTTAGGAAAATTCTTAATTTGAATAATTTTGTGTGAGAGAGTCGGTATCAAATTAAAATTATTAAATACGGCAGATTAAGAGTTAATTTTTTTAATTTTTTATAATATTAAAGGATGAAATATATAATTTAATTTAATTTAATAAAAGACCAGGATAATGATGAAAAAATAATACTTACAAAAATATATAAAAAAAATATTTAACCGACCGGATAATTTTGCAGAAAATATCCAAGTTTTTTTGTCCTAACTGAACTCATCACCGCCTCCAGTTCTACTATAAAAACCCAACCCCTACCCTTCTCTGAAAAAAAACCCAGCTTCATTTCAAACCCTAATTTTCTTTCCCGACAACCAACACTTCCATTTGATTTCCGCATCTGATCACTTTCGATTTCATAAAATCTATAAGAAGTTATATCCTCTTTCCTCACACAGTTTCTAGTCAAATTCCGGTTTTAACTGTTTAATCTCCCTGTCTTTTCTCTTTGTTGAAAATTCAAAATATATTCTTCGATTCTACTATTGTTTTTGTTATCTAATTGGGGTGACTAGATAGAAATGGTGGGAGGAGGAAGCAGGAGAGACGAAGGATCGTTGGTGATCAATAACACCAACGTGTTTGCGGCTCTGGAAACTCTCCGGAAGAAGAAGAAATCTGATAAGGACCGAGGCTCTTCTAACAAATCTTCTTCCAAGTCTCAGAAGCCGCTGAAAGAAGCCGATCCGCAGGTGATTTGGGCTCCGGCACCGCTCAATGTTAAATCGTGGGCCGATGTTGATGATGACGATGATTATTATGCTACGACCGTTCCTCAGTCCGTTTGGGGATCCTCCGAGCCGTCTCAGAGTCATGAAGACAAGGACATCAATTTAGAGGTGAATTAACTTCTTGTTCTTTCTAATTGATTGCTGTGGAATACATTAATGTGTTGTTTAAAATAGTTTCTGGTAGTATTTAGTTCGTTTTTATTTCTTCATGCTTGGCGGTGATTCTGCGATGGGGTATTGTGGAAGAAGCTTTATGTCAAATGTCAATGCTTGCAAATTGCAGCTTTAGAAGTACTTGCCTGATGGGTTTTGGCTTGAGATGGAGATGATGATTTAGGTTCTCATATATTTTAGATTGTTCCTTTTGTTTTCCACTTTGACTTAATTACTTATTCAAGGTCGGAGCTCTTCCTGTGTTGAATCATTAGGTATTTGTGGTGATAGCAGTGATACAAGCAAGTGGAATGAGTTTGACTTGTCTTGGTGAATGAGTGAATGACATAAAATCTACAAATTAACAATCTGACTATAGTTACTGGCAGAGAGGCAGCCGGGTATTCTCTGTAGGCCATCCCAAGGCTCAGGTCCATTTATGCTTTTCTTATTCTGCCAAAAGGATGAGTGCATGGAGCATAAATGATTTGTCCTGTATGATTGAATGGATATAATTGATACCGATTGAATGATGGAAATAGGTTTGCTTTTTGATAAGCTATTACTCTAATTTTTGATTGATCTGTCATTACAGGATAGTGAGAGTGAAGAAGATATTTTAGACGAAGGTGATGTGGAGGAAGATCTTGACCATGAACCCGAGATACAAGTAGATCCAGAGCCTGTGCAAAAGAAGGCTCCTGAAGTTCCTGCACCGCCAAAGGAGGCAGAAAGACAACTTTCAAAGAAAGAGAGGAAGAAAAAAGAGCTTGCAGAGCTGGAGGCTCTTCTTGCTGATTTTGGAGTTACGCAGAACGAAAGAAATGACCAGGATGAGTCACACGGTAATTTTAACCAATTTAGTGTACTTTGTATTTGTTCATTCGCAACATTTTCCCCTTAGGCCATGGTTTTGGTTGAAAGTTGGTCTTTTTGTTGTTTATTCCAATTGTTGACATTAGGAAGCTTTAGAATTCATTTCAGATTATTTTTTCTTACGACAAACATTTTGATAAGTGTAGTTGTCAAGTGCATAATGATCTTGATTTGTTTGATGAGTCCTATTTTGAAAATCTGAAGTTCTTTCGCAAGCACATGCATGTATGCAACCTTTTATGTGTGCACGTTATCCTTTCAAGGCTACTAGAATTTATCCCGAGCTTTGAGTTGGTTAAAATTAGTCTTTTTAAAGAAATATTTATATTAGGGAAGTGTTGTTGAGTTGTGATCCTAGACCTGCTTGCGCATTGCATTTAGCCTAAACTGCATTTGTCTGACGAAAAGCATATGGGTTCTATGCCTAGAATGCACCTTATGCCCTTGACAACTTTGTAATTTCACTCGATGAATTGGTGTTCAATTAACTTGTGACATCAAGGTTCATTTGTTACAGAATAAATGTTTTGTTTGCTTAGTTGCAGAGCAGCAGTTACCCAAGTGAAGATGACAGTTTTTTCTATCCCTGAACATTTTAAATTCTTTTAAGTTTTAAGCCTAGATCCTTAGGACTTAATATCCTGCATCTGCAGATGTTGAGCAAGAAAAGAAAGATGATGGAGGAAAGAAGGAAAATCCTCTGGGAGAGTCTAAAAGTGCCAAGAAGAAGAAAAAGAAGGAGAAATCAAAGGAGGGAAAAGAATCACAGGAACAGCTTCCTAGCACAAACATTACCGATGGGCCAGATGAATCTGCTGGGGTTGAGCAGACTGAGGATGATGCATCCACTGTTGACCTTAAAGAGCGTTTAAGGAAGATGGCATCTATGAAGAAGAAGAAATCTAGTAAAGAGATGGACGCTGCTGCAAAAGCTGCTGCACAAGAGGCAGCTGCAAGGAATGCAAAGCTTGCTGCTGCAAAGAAGAAAGAGAAGAACCATTACAACCAACAGCCAGTGCGGTAAACCGTTTTGTTCGATAATCTGAACCATGTACTTGTCGTTCATACGACTATCTGAAGACTGCAATGAATAGTGAGCTTTTCTCAATCGAGAATGACTTCTAGTTGTATTTGAATGGACTAAAAGCAAAGTTCGATCTTTGTTAGTGTTTTGGATCTTTATGTTGTGCAGTAATCATAAGAACACGTTGTTATGACAGTTTGCCTAAAAAATTCATTCAAATGCTTTTCTGTATATTTCAAATCCTTGTTGATAAGATGATTACTGATATCAAAGATTTTTGTTCTAACATAAGACACTGTCGTTTAATTAACCAGAGCTACATTCAATTTCCAAATGTGATCCACAATAAGGCAAAAAGAAAATGAAGAGAAGAATAATGATAACAGAGTGTTGAAACCCTAAAAAATTTGCACTTGTTATCAACGCTGAGGACCCTAAACAAGAAAAATCAATAGAAACAAAAAGGGAAAAAAGGGATTGTCACCAAAATCTCCATGGATCCTTGTATGGAGGAAGAAGGCGAAATGATGCAACAGTCTGTTCCAAGAAGGGACCCATCTGTATTAAGCAAATTCACTTGGTAAGTCTTGGATGAATGACACATATACACATATAAAGACTTTATAATGACAATCTAATACATTCATTGTTATTGTAAAGAAAGAGGGTGGTGACCTTAGTCCACTCTTTGCTAAGAGTTGAAGCACTTAGAGAGTACAGATAACCTGCAATAGACATTTGAACGATTGGATGACGACAGAAGATGATATGCAGAAGCCCCATAAATAGAAACATAAGTTGGATATGTACTGAAGTACTCAGAAGTCAGAAGAGACTATCTCAAATCTCATGATTTGACTATGAAACCACAGTAGCAAAGGATATTGTGCTTAAATGTATGAGGCATCTTTCTATATATTATTCTTCCTCTTCACTGTGTTGGAAATATTGGCAGATGAGTTATGTTCCTAGGGCATCATGGTTTTACAAAGGAAATTTTATGATCCTACCTTCTCGTTCAGCTGTTGAAGCAACATAATGTCGGTAAAGGTTTGCTTCTTGAGCCTGCAAATATCCACTAAATGCATCAACATTCCACAAAAGAAGGAAGCTCGACATATCTTTGCACTGATTGTATACTGTTGAAAGGGAGCACTTACGGATTTTGTTGGTGATTTGCGAACAAGGTACTCATAGTACCAATATAGCTCACCGTCAATCTGAGAAAAAGGAAAAGGAAATATACAAGACACTTTGATTCCAGAACTTTAGATATATACCACTTCAACTAGAATATAAACCATGAAAAATGGCAATAAAAAATTAAAGCAAGGTCTTTAAAGCTTACTTCACTAGTATGCGCATCAAGAACAGAACTCTCACTCATCCGCTGGCTCGAGGTGACACGCTGCCAAAAGATGTAGAATGCCAAATGAGAATCAACTTAGTGGGGTTAAGTTTTCAGCAACTAAATCCAAGTTCCTTTCCAGAGAGACTATTTATTCATTTAAATGTTAAAACAGTAGAGATTTTGTATAGTTTCAAGAACACACACATATATAGAGAGAGAACTGATTGAATGGTTCAAACTCCATAATACAGATTTTAGTTTAACGTAAAAAAATGTTCAAACATGCACCTTGGAGACATTTTATTCCAAGTCTACAGTTTTTTGAAGTGGCTTATAGTTTCTCTTGCAAATTACCATGTCAGAAAGATTTCAATCTTAATTGAATATTTGGGCCAAAATTTTGGGAGAATGAGCCAAAATTTCAAAATGTAAGTTTGTACATATGAACAATGCACTAGTTTGCAAGAAAAGAAAATCATTTGAATTACCAGTGCGGACTTGTCAGACAATACAGAATCAGCAACATCTTTTGCTTCCCATGTCTTCTTATCCTTTGACTTCAAAAACTGAATATTTGGGGGACCTATCTGAATCAAAGGATGAAATAAAAATCATAAAACACCAAATGGTTAACTCATACGTATCATATCCCAAAAATGCAATTCTATAAAATTACCGAAATGGAAATGATGAGATTATCAGCAATGTCCACACGTTCATTCACAATGCGTAGACGTGCATCAGCTGCATTATATATAAATGATATAGTTAGTACATCATATAGTTGCATTATATATAAATGATATGGTTAGTACATCATATAGTTTGTATCCACAATCTGATCTTGTTTTATAATTATTGTAACAAAACTTGGAATTCTACAAGTAATACCGATAAAAAAGCTTTAGCAGGCAGAACATTTCACTTTCAAGTGATGGGATTGAATAAGACTTACGAGACAATGGGGCAGCTGATGAATAGCGTTCCGGCTTTCTAGATTCCACCCTTCAGAAAAGTGCAAAATTAGTGAGGTTCCAACAATTTGAGGCCACCAATAGATAATAATAAATTGAGAGAGTTGGTTTGCTCTTCCTTGAGTAAAATTGAAAGTGATATATGAAAGGTGTATTAGACTCTCATAGTGAAAGAACTATAAGACGCCTTTAAAACAAAGTGTAATTTGAATCCACCAAAGATTAGTGTTTTGTGTGTGCAAATCATACCACAAGGTCAATTCTATGGATATATAGCATCAATTGATCTAAAGCAAGTAAATGAGGGATTTTTTTTTCTAATAGGAAAGTGATGGAGAGGGAGTCAACATGTTTTTTTAACAAACTCCTATAACATAAAATGAAATAAAAAAGATGGCAAGTCATATCACATATAATTTTGATGCTGAAAACCAACCATTTAAAAATTTTCATAGATGGCAGCTCCACGGGGTATGAATAGGTATAAGCATTTATCTCATCAACCATCGAAGCCATTCTTACATTTTCCGAAGCAAGACATCCTGCGATAAGCTCAACGTATTACTTGGAGGAAAAAAAGGAGTAAGGATATAGCAATTCTTGAAAAACTAGAAAGCAAGCAATGCATCTTTAGCAATTCTTGAAGAAGTTGGAAGTTTCCAGTGGGGAATTGTCAAGGCTCATATATGAAAAATAAGAAAAGAAAAGAAAAAAGTTAAAAAGTTCGCTTTGTGATCCTCTAGATAAACATTACACGGAAGAGTCCAGTTGAATTTCTAGAAACAAAAGGTTATTTCATTGACCAAAGAAGAAGGTTTTACGAAAACAATTCGCTTCAATGAAGAAATCACTACACATATTACATACAGTTTCTAAAACATGCTGTTTTGTCTTGGTCCAATTAGAAACTGCTTAAACTCGAATCATGGGAGTTTCAAACTTCAAAAATTCTTCAGACAAGCTCAAGTCATAAACAAGATGCCCCGCCTAATATTTTGTGAATTCAGCACTGTAATGACTCTTTTGGGGTATATATCTGTTCTTTATAGTTAACCAATGTAATTACTTTGGCCACAGGCGTGAACTCAAATCCATCAAAATCAAAACCAAAACGAAAGTAGCATAATCTAATTATAACCCATCATGTGAATTTTCCATCACTGATGATAGAAAGGCATATGAGACAAGCTTAATCAAGAAACATAGCATTTCAATTACTTAACAGCTTTAAACATCTGATTTTTTTTCTTCTTCAGCATAAAACCAACTAAGCTAAGCCATGGATTATTCACAGTGCCATTTCATCATGCACAAGGTGAACTGGTCAAAGACCATTTTGGATTCCAAAATTTCAGAAATGAAAAGGTATACATATGTACCTGAAGATGGAAAATGTGTGGAGAGTGAAGAAGAAAGAGCAAAGAGCAGCAAATCCCTTCTCCATAACACGTTTTGGGAAGTGGGTTTTGAAGAAAAACTGCAACACACTGTGATTTTCTCATAGAATCTTCCACTGTAATTACTATTCTTATGCCTTAGCATTCCACTGCCATTACTACCTGGCTCATGCCTGAGAAAAAAAATCCCAGGAAAGAGTAATCAAGTTAAGAATAATCAAGGCCAAAAAGTAAAGAGAGGAAGAGAAAGAACAAAAAAGGAAAAACCTGAAGCAATGGAGAGTAGGAACCGAAAGAATAGAGGGAGAAAGAACCACCATTTTAGCTTTTACTGAGCTTTAGCTCTCTCGGTTTGTTCTACTCTACAACTTTCCTTCTAAGCTTAACAGTTGGCTGATTGGCTCACTCATCCGCTTGGATTTTCTTCACCCTTTTTAAATGGGTAGTGTTCTGCTATAACTCAACACTTCAGGTTAACCAATAGTATCCTGACACGTGTAATAAATTTTACTTCTAAAGGCTAAAATACATCATTGAGCATTTAACTATAAGTCTTGATTTATTTTATTCACCGTTCTTTTAATTTTATCAATCAAATCACTCAATTATTTAAATTTTAAATAATACAATCAATTAAGTTATTTATCATTAAAATTTAATAGAGAAAGTGACAATTTAGATAATAATATAAATATAATTAATATAATTTATTATTTTTATTTATTATTCAATTATTAAACGATCATTGACTGATTAAAACATACACCAATAGAATAAATAAATAAATAAAATTTAGTATTACTTGTTATAAAAGAAAGTTTAAATATAAACTTCGAAAAGGGTATAATTCAAGGGAGAAATTGAAATTTAAGTCCAACATTTATAACCGGGTGGGTTAACTCGTTTCAAGAATATTCCAACTAAGGATTCGTTATCCGAAATCCGAATGATGTTAATTCGATTTCCAAACAAGACGCGAACGTCACTGCCTTCAAGTGGCCTCCTTCCTTGCTAAACAGCATTTTATTATTGCTTTCCATTTTAATCGCAGATCTCTTCTATCATCTCCTTTTCTTCTAATTTCATTTTATTTTCTCAGACGATCTTCAACCGCTCCGATTATTCAGGTAATTTCTCTTCAAATTTTCCTTCTTCTTCTCCGATCATATCAAAAATAAGTCTTTTGTATTCCTCTAGCGGTATTTCTATCGATTATTTTGCCTTCATTTATCTTTCAAAATTTATGCCTAATCTTTTGTTTTTTTGATGTGTTAACCTTCCTTTATGGTTGATCTTTGCGACGTTCTAAATTCGAGATCATAAAAGAAGAGTGAGAAGCTTAAGGGAATTTTCGGTTGCTTAGATTGCTTTCTTGATATTTTTTTTATTGTTCTACATAGTTTGTCTGATGATTATATCTTGTTGAATCATAAGAGTTTGATCGAGATACCTGTTTTTTTTTTTACATCAAACAAAAGCTTTGGTGAAAAAAGCATATGATCGAGCTGATATCTATATATATAGTGAGCAGAAGCTTGTTTATTGTAAAGGTTTATTTTCGATAAATTTGATTTTTGTTATTGTTAAAGTAATCTTGTTATTTGAAGAGCAGCATTCGTAATTCATGCCTAACATCTTGTAAATTGGAGTTTACTTTATATTAGTTATTTGAGAGATTTTACATGATTGTTTTTAAGCTATAGATTGTTTATTACAGCATGCAAACAATCTCGTCTTCGTTTTTAATTCTTTGGAGCTTTCAGGAGTCGTTTCTTGTAATTGTACTGCTTTGCTGATAGGTTGAACTCTTATTACGCGTCCCTCTTTGTGGGTTATTCTTTTGGAAAATGAATGATTTGCCTCGTATTCTAACAGTGATTCTTTTTTTTTTCCAGTTGTTTTCGATGAAGACAATGAAGCCTGGAGTTTCTTCACTGAATCCTTATGCAGCATCATACATACCTCTTGCGAAAAGGGAGGCCAATGAGAATGCTTGGTTTGAACCTTCCTCACACTTTGCACATAAGCCACAATATAGCAATGCTTATCTCGACTCTGTAGCCCATGGCACTAAAACGCATCAGGTTGCCGAAGGTTCTGCAGTGAAAAGCCACACTGCTCGTGGTTCTTTGAAAAATACAGGTGAAGTGATTGAGAAGCAGTTTGTGGGTGAAGAATTTGACATGGATTTGGAGTATCTTCATATGACATTCCTTGGTTTATCCAATGAGTCTCTTATGGATGTCTACTTGGCTAATGGTGGGGATTTTGAAGCCACTGTTGACATGCTGAACCAACTTGAGGTAAATTTTGCCTAATTTTTATTTTGTAGTTAAAATTATCATTGTCATAGTGCTGTTGGTGGATTATTTTCCCTCATTCCCTCTCAATTTGAGTTTTACCTTTCCCTTTCTTTTCTTAAGCCATGGGAGGATGAATGTTTGAGCTCCACTCCTTCAAGCACTGCTCTGATTGTTCCTCTATGAAGGGTGCTAATAGCGAAGTAATTGAATTTCTGAATATTTTTTTCTGATTTAGTGTCTGATGACATATTTAACCTGATTTTATATTTTAGGATTTGACTAATAACTATCCGATCAAAGAGTTTAGGATCTTTCTCCACTTTCTGGCCCAATGCATCATAGCCATTGTTTTCTTCTTCAGTTGCTTAAGTCTTTTATTTTGTGCTACTTCTGATCACATCATGGTGTTTTTCCTTACTGAAAGCGAATGAGATCTTTCCATCAGCTTTTGTATGATCTTATACATTGATTTATGTGATTGATTTTTTGTACAAATTTTTGGTTCTTATCATAAGTTTTTTAGTGTGTATTTCTGTTGTTTTTATTCACAACCACATCTCACCCTTGGTCGAATATATCCAACGCAAGGGTTGTATATTTGGTTGATTTGTTCAGTAAATTTGTTTATAACTTTCTTTACTCCATAACGCATTGATAATTTACATTAATTTGTTGTATTAAGAGCGATAGTGTTGGTCAGATTTTTTGTCATTGTATGGAAAATCCTTTTTATGCAGCCTGCTTCGGCTTATCTCTAGTTTACTGCCTGGTTTTAGATTGAGTCAAATGTTCAATTTGTATATACCATTCACAGAAAAAAAAGTAAAAGAAAAATTGTTGTTTCCCAAGGTGATTGATTTCGTTGGAAATAAATTTCTGAAATATATGCCATGGTTTATATTTCTCTTGGTATTCATGACAGTGGATTTTGGTCTTGTCCAGATGAACATTGTAGAATCTTCTGATTCTCTTCCCGACACTTTGGATATCGGTGATGTCTCTGAATCCGGGTCTTCAGCAACCTTCATCCCTCTTAAACTGAAGAACATGACAGGCAAAACAAGTGCTTCTTCATCAGGCACTGTGGAACCAGCTGTTGCATCGTGATTGAATATCTCAGAGGATATTTTAGTGGGTGTTCTTTCGTCTGTAATGTGTTTGTGGAATAGAAGTATATACAGAAGTAGGGGGATTTCATGAAGGCTTAGAAATATGGTATGTGAAGTGTTTATGTTGTATAGTTGTATGCTGCTGCTGCTTGCCTAAACTAGTACTGCGGTTGTGAGCTTTAATTGTTCGGTGAGAAAGCTCCTTTTGCAGTCAACATTGCAAAATATAGTTTTCATCAGAAATGAAAATGGTTCTTCAAGTTTGTTGTTGTTGACTTACAACAAGTTGCAGCTACTAATTTGTTAAGAATTAATCGAATTGAAACTATAGTGTCATCGTTTCCTGGAATCGAAATATCTGCGAGATCGGAATCACAATTTGTATTGATTAAACAAATTGTTGGAATTCCCAAAGTGATGTGGGTTTTCCTTTTGCTCGAGCATGTATCATTTGAGTTCGATTTTAACGACCAGTTGGCGAGGCTCGAGACGAGATGGCTCGAGCCTACTCATGCAGTTACTAGGATGAGAGTGCATATTCTGGCCACTCAAATCTTTCTCCCAATGTGCATTAGAATTTAGAAAGTTGCATATTCGTATTGTCATTAAGCCTACATGAGTTCTGCAAATGATAGATATATCCAAATTTTTATATAAAATGATAGAAAATATGTAACACAAATTTTTACCCTACATATATCCAAAATTATTACCTTATTTTATTTTATTTTTTTTCATCCAACGATCACTATTTTATACTTTAACCAAAACTCATGTCTAATAGCTTAAATTCAACCACCTTAAATTAGGCGATTTTTTTAGAATCTCCCATCAAATACGATCCTTCATTATAACATAAAAATAATTTTATAATTAATTAATATAAATATTTTTAATTGTGAAGCAATAATACGGATTGAATTTGTTTGAATTATGTACTCCATTTTTAAGCCTCGGGTGATTCTAGTAGTTTGAATTATGCGTCGCATTTTACAGGATCCCCAAGTTGTTACCGGCTCCCATGATACAGCCATGAAAATCAGGGACCGTAGATATGGTAAATTAAGCTTGATTCTATCTCCAAAAATGTTTAACTCTAGATATGTATTAAATAAAATCAGGGTGGTTCAAAGATTTTGGGATTCTGTGAAATTTATTAAAATGTGATCCTTTATAACCTTAATAGTTCTAAAAATGTGGCCCTTAGAAGTAATTGTCCATTTTAGAAGGCGCACAGTAGAGGGTTTAGGGTTCAAAGTTAAGGGTTATGATTAGATTTTAGGGAATTAGAGATAGGGTGTATTTTTTAGGGTTCTTGACCAATGGATAGAACAGAACAAGAAGAGAATTTGTATTGAATCTATGTTTCAACAGAGAAAAATTTACCTAAAACGTCAAAATATCGAGAACCAACCTCGCATGGTTTCTCTTGTTCCGCATATGCAGACGAAGGTGAGAAAATCCTTGCTGTTGGAGACATTGATTTCCTTGCATCCGAAGCATCTCATGTCGAACATCTCGAATATGGGGTAGATTACCTAATATATCATACACATGCATATATTGTTTTTATAGGTAAGCTGGAATTCAATGCCAAATTAAAGTAGAAATGTGTACAGTTACATTCAATCTTGTCTAGGAACGACAATGGAGTGATCCATGCAAGAGTATCTGGAGTACGGGATCAAACTTGGATTGCTGTCAACCTGTGGTTCAATCTTATACATATCAACACATGACCATGCATCTGTATGTAAAGCATATATTTTTGTAGGATGTACAAGGATCATGTAGCAGCTCCTCCATGAAGATCAAGAATCATGTGGCAGGGTGTACAAGGAATCAAACAAGTGAATTGACTGTGTAAAAAACAAAGCGTGCGTGTACTGTTTGTAAACTTGCAGCAGCAAGTAAATTGTAATTTGGTTAGGTTCGAAATAATATCGGTTGAGTTATATCGAATGTCCACCAAATGCTTCCAACAACCTTCAAGACTCAATCTTGGAAAAGTCTTCAAAATGGCAGATAAATGTATATTCATTACATTTGCTTAGTTATATATATACATTGTTATATATATACATTGTACTTAAAAGAGCAAACAAATCTTTAGTTCCGTTTTATATGGATTATGGACCAAAAGTCTCCCTCCAAACGCGGTCTTCAACTCTTAAACCAATGAAATGCAAGCACATTGATTCTCCCAAGAAAGAGAGGACAAATTTTTGAATCTATGCAGCTTGTTTTGTGTTAATCTTGTCTGCAGACAAAATCTGCCATTTTTCATGTTCCAATCAATGGGACATTAAAAATTCACAGATTTTCTCCTGCAGAATTTGGATTTACCGACAGATTTGGGTTAGATTGTAAAGGGGAAAAAATGGGGTTGGATTATTACAATGTGTTGCAAGTGGACCGGAATGCAACGGATGATGATCTGAAAAAGGCATATAGGAAACTGGCAATGAAATGGCATCCTGACAAGAACCCTAACAACAAAAAGGAAGCTGAAGCCAATTTCAAGCAGATTTCGGAGGCATATGAGGCAAGTTTTTCCTTCATTTTGTTTATCTTTGATTGTTAATTTATGATAGAAAAGGGAAAATAATGGGATTTGTTTTTACATTTAATTGTGGTATTTTCCTGGAAAGAAACACAATGATCTTCACTCTGTTTTGGCTGAGAAAATTAATGCATTTGCTTCAATCTTCAAATATTATAGTTGTTTAATTGTATTGGATATTGCTTTCATTGAAAGGAAATAGGGATTAGAGTAAGAAAATGATGAATGGTAATAAAAAAGTGGTGTAAAATATGAATGCGTCTATGTTACTCGGACTCGGACGCTAGTGTGGTGAATTCTTTTATTTTGATGATTGACCAGACCTGACATGTGCTAATGATACACATACAATATATTTGAACTAGTCTTCTTAGATTTCATATGGAGAATTATGTTAATTTTGTGATTCAGGTCTTGAGTGACCCTCAAAAGAGAGCAATTTACAACCAGCAAGGTGAAGAAGGGTTGAAAAACATACCTCCACCGGGTAATGGCGGATCATCAAGAAATGGCTCCTTTGGATCGAGTGAATTCAATCCTAGGAATGCTGAGGATATATTTGCCGAGTTCTTTGGAAGTAGTCCTTTCGAATTCGGGTCACCGGGATCTAGTAGGTCTGCAAGATTCAACTCTGATGGAGGGAGGTTTGGAGGATTTGGTTGCACTGATAACAATTTTCGAACTTACAACGATAAAACACTGCCTAGGAAACCACCCCCGGTTGAGAGCAAATTGCCTTGCACCCTTGAAGAGCTGTACACTGGATCAACAAGGAAGATGAAGATCTCCAGAACTGTTGTGAATGCAGGGTATGAATATTCATCTCATGCATGATCCTATATTGCATTTTCTTGACTAAAGTTTCACTTCAATAAGCTTACGGTATATCTTTAAGATCCTTCAATTTGACACTCTAAGCATGCATTTTCAATGAACTTGAACAAATTTCTATCTCTGACCGTGCTGATCGGACAATAATTCGGATACTTATAGGCAGCAGACACAGGAATCAGAAGTATTAACCATCGATGTGAAGCCAGGGTGGAAGAAAGGAACAAAGATCACTTTCCCAGATAAAGGAAATGAACAACCAAATCAGCTTCCAGCAGACCTTGTATTTGTAATCGACGAGAAACCGCATGATCTTTACCAGAGAGATGGCAATGATCTCATTGTCAACAGAAAGGTGTCACTAGCAGAGGCACTTGGGGGAATAACAGTAAATCTAACTACTCTCGACGGACGTAACTTGTCGTTGCCCATAACCGACATTATCCACCCGGGGTACGAGCTTGTTGTTGCTATGGAAGGAATGCCAATTGCAAAGGAGCCTGGCAATAGGGGTGATCTCAGGATCAAATTTGATGTAAAGTTCCCTACAAATTTGACACCGGAGCAACAAAACGGACTTAAACGTGCTCTAGGGGGTTGAGGCAGAAAACCGTTCCCCATCTCACCGGCACCGGTAGTCGGCACCATATAGTCATTGACTGACATATTGGTTCTTGAATCAGGTAGAGAGTTGGCTTGCCTGTGTACCATAGTTGAACTGCCTCATCATTTTTGGTGCATTATAGTACTTGCCTGAATCAAATAAATTTGCCAATTCCCTAAATCCATGTAACATATAATTGGCTTTATCTTTGATCATTGTTTTCTTTCCAATTTATGTTGTTTAATTCTTATGAGATAAGGGGTTGATTCTTTTTTGTCCCATTTTTGTCTTTTATTCTTTATTTTATAATTTGACATCTTTCTATGCAAGTATATATCTGCGACAAGTGTAAATGCAATATATATACGATTAGAATTAATCGGTACGAATATTAAACAAATAGATTGATAATCGAATACATTTGAACTAAATAAATCACATTGTACTTTGCATTAGAATAAGGATAATTAAAATACAATAAAACTAGTGACAATTAAAATAAGGATAATTAGATATCATTAGAAGAAGAAAACGTCTTCTTTCTTGGGGGACTTGGTTTACAAAGGGAGTTTATTCTTGAAAAAAAAACCCTCTAAAATGGACTGTGTAAAACATGACACTGACAAATTACAATGTTATAGCGAAGTTGGAAAGGAACTGGAAGAACCAGGAGCCTGTTGAACCAAAAATGCTACAACTTACAACAAGATTGACTTGAAGGGACAATTTATAAGATTTTTTTAAAAAAATAACTAAAAGCTGTAGAGAAGATTGGATGATGACTCTCCAAGCAGACACAGGCTGAGAGGAAAAAATGGTTATGGTTTTATGGTTTTTAGAAGACTGATACAACTCTTTCTGGGGAACTCATGGACGCCACGCATTTGAACTGTCAATTGTAACATCAACCAAAAAATGGAGAACATAGTTTTATAAGAAACTTTAATTCATATCTATGTTTATATATGTATATATCAATTTAGATAATGTACCTTCTGTTGTTTGTACTTGTCGCGAATGGCACTGAGGGAGCAACCATTAGTGTTGAGTTGTAGGTCTTCCAATGCAAGTACAGCAGCTTTCAGCTGGGATGCCTTGTAACCAGTATAATGCTCCAATGTTGGATTCTGCTAAAAAGAAACAAAAATGGGAAATGTGTTCTTCAGACAGTGCTTCCGATTGTAAGAAAGAAAAGCTAGAGAACAGAACAAGGAAGAACAGACAGACCCATGGATGGACTGATTGATTGAGGGTCCATCTGGCGAGGAATACAGCGGATGCAGCGACGAGTGAAGGTAAGAACTTTAAGAAGCTGTACTCAACAAGGCTCAGCTCTGCTAAATAATTTGCTAAGAACTCTAGTTCTATACAAGGAACCTGTACTCCAACATGATTGAAGTGAAAATTAGTTTTTCTTTACTCGGATTATGCTGAATTTTATAGAAAATTATGTAGATAAGAAACCAAGATATGATACTTTGTTTGTTGCTTGTGCTGCTTGAATGAATCTCCTGAAGAAAAAAAATATGAAAATTAGGAGTCGGAATATTATTTTTGGGGGGGACAATTGAATCCATTCTAGTGGGAATTGACCACCAAAGGGATACAGGCGACCCATTTGGGCTAAACCCTGAGTTCATTTTAGATTATCGACTACATGAGAGATGAGACCATGTTGATGGCATTTGGTGGATTTTGAAGATGGTGTCATTACCTGAGAAATGTTTTTGTGGTTGGAACAGATAACTGAAAATACAAGAAATTCAGAATGTTTCTCTCCATTTTCAGCACCTGCCATGCAGCCACAGTTAACAAATATGTTACAAATATTACTGTCTAAAAGGGGAAATTTTCATGATTTTATCAGATGCCTTACAATGTAACTTGATCTAAACTATTGACCAATATTTGGCTTTGGTTCTATTTTTAAGTGCCGCTAGACTTATAAATGCTATGCATAACAGCATAAGTAGCTGAAAACCCATACCTCTCCTCTTGTGTAGGTATTATCAGTGATGAGGCAGAATTCTTCCACTCTTGGAGCGCAAATCTCTTCATACTTTCTTCAAAACCGTAAAAGTAAAGCACTTAGAATATACTTAATAACACAGAGTAAGACAGACAGATGATAACGACAAAAGTTTAGTGCATATTTTAGCCTGGACAAATATGATTACTTCATTCATATGTATCAACAACGCCAAATAAAGAGTAGATTCCTCTGTCACATTAACAAATGCATATGCAACTTGAGGATCCACTAATGTTTTTGACATCACCACGGTCGGCAGTTACTACTGTCAGGAGAGATGGACTAATGTTTATGTCAAAAACATAAATCTTAATTGCCTGGAAATAAGTTAAAGAACTTACGAAGCAATTAGCATGCAAGTAACACCAAGTAGCTGGAGTCTTTGCTTTTCTATTAAATTGTGGGAGAGAAAACGATCAATGAGGCTAACTGTGAGGTACAGCGTATCTGGGACTAACTTATATTCTTCAGAAACCTGAAACATTAGGAACAACTCTAAATAGCAGCAAGCATACCAAATAGCCTAAAATTTTAGCTCATACTAACAAAAAAGTATAACGAACTAACTCTTTACACACTTCAAGAACAAACAGAATATCCTTCTATTCAGAAGTTGATAAGTATATGATTCTTTCGAGTGAGGATAATAATAAACAGTAGACTTTCTCTGTGCTTATGAGAAAAAGGTTCTGGTAAACAAGGAAAATAGAACAGCATCATAATATCCCGTACTAGGCAGAAATTTGCAGCTTTTTCGACTTCTTATCCTACTACATTCAAGCAGGTGGAGATGCAAGTAACTATTTGGTTATAAATTCTTCACTTACCTCCACTAGCCAGTCAATCAAAATTCCTCGCATGCTTGGGGTAATATCCCGTTGCAACTGCTCCATATAATTGGTTGAAATTCTTCGGTTAAGCTGCAGAAAATAATCTGATGAAATAAGTATCAACAAGTTACTGGTAGAGCAAAACTAGCAAGCTAAGAGATATCCTTCAACAAAGCAAAACCACCGATTATATTGCCAAGAGTTAGACATATTACATCAGAATCCAGATACTAGTGTGCACAAAGAGTCACTTTCACTAGATAATGAACTTAGAAAAAATGTAAGAGAGAGAGAGAGTAGCAGCATGAAATAAATTTACAGAATAATAAGAAAGATTAAGTGTTCAGTGAGTAACTGGAGAGATCCTATGGAAAATGTGGCAATCATATATTGGCATTTAGTGAATGAAATTGCAGCACCAACCTCAGTAACACGTATATTGTCATATATGTCTGGGGCATACAAGCTACATACAAGAGGATCTTTTCGGTTTGAATCAATATCCACAACATCTTTCAAGCCTCCTAGTTTATTGCAAACCCCGTTTTTTTCTGCAGTATGACACATAGACTCCACTACATCTCTTTCTTCCAGTTTTACTGGTAAAGTGTTTTCTTGTGCTTCCATCATCCTTATTTTTGATAAGTCTTCAGCTAACTTTGCATTCACATCTTCTTCAACTGATGGAATCCTCATGAATATATCTTCAACCATTTCTTTGTTCTTCTCCCTAGGATCTCTAATGGTCTGCTTGGAGGTCTGTCAAGAAGTAAGAATAACAGAAACTTGGATCATGTAGTATGTACAGATTACTTTGCCACTAGAAGAATAAACAGAAGCAAAACCATCCCTGCATTTCAGATCAATTTTAGGAAGAACTTTGTCTTCTCAGTTGTTTACTAGGGCAATAGTAAAGTAAATTAGCTCAAAGTTCCTAAATAAATGTTAATAGTACGTATAGGAAATTGCAGACTGAACCCCACGACGAAATCAAAATTCAAAAGATGTCTTTACCTGAATTTTGTTTGCATTTAAGCATTCCATGTGCATACTATCAGCAGATTCAGCACCGACATTCGTTACATCTTTAAGAACTGCCCTTCTTTTTGGCTTAAGACCAACAGTGGAAGTCATAGAAGCCTTGTTTCCATCTGATGATGCACGTTTGGAGTTTACTCGAAGAACACATTTTTTATCCTGTTTCAAGGATGGTTTTGAGGCTGTTTCCCCCAGTGCTTTAGCCCGAGCTTGAGTAATTCTTCGTGTAGGCTCTTCAAGTTTTTCAATAGGTTCATTTTCTTTATTCATACTTGCTTGCCTTTGGGAAGAAAAAATCATGTTTTTCAATTTGAAGAAAAAGAACCTATTGAACCTGCATTTCTAACACCGAATCAATATAACATGATGAGAACAATGAACGCATAAAACTACAACTTTCTAGAGAAATTAAAAAAAAAAAAAAAATCTTACAATTTCAATCAATTCTCAAACTGTATAAGCTCTGCAACAATATGACAAATATATTGACTCAGGAACTTTAGCCTCGTGCATACAATACGATTTGTTTCCCGAGAAAATGGGTTTTAGATTTTATTTTATTTTTTTTTACTTAAGCTGTATCAGCTCTGCAATACCTCCGCACCAGCAATAGCAGCTTTATAACACACCGATGTGAGGTTGATTCACACCATAAATCTAAATTAGAAATCGATGCGCTATTTAAAAATTCCCACTCTTAATGTGCAGTTACAAAAAACTGAATCCATTTTACGTTTCCTTTTAAATCGATCCCTATTCAAAATTTCCGAGCTATCAAGTAAATAACGATAAATAAAAACTAATAGAGTCCAAATCTCCGAATGTATTATAATTTCTCGGGAAAAACTACAGATTCATAAGGAAAACGTGATGCGCTTGAATGTTTTGATAAATTTCAATACTAAAATAACAAAACAAAACACAGCTTGATAAAGCTAACAAAAAAAAAAGTTCCGTCATAGATCTAAATGTCGAAATTCTTGAACTCTATCAATCCGAAAACCAGCACGATTAACTATAGTAATTAAAATGCAAAAACCTATAGCTACCGCTAAAAAGATTATTCAAAAAAGAAGCTGCTTACTGTGCTTTGGGGAGCTCCGCGAGACTGCAAATGAAGAACTCTGGAGAGGTTTTCTCTACTTCTTTTCTGCTTTTTTTTGGCTTTTCCGCCTTTTTGTCTCTCAATTTTCTCGAGAAAGTGAAAAGCTATATCGACGGACAGTGAGCTGAGGCTTCCGAGAGCGTTAGATTGTTTGTCTGATATAAGCAGAGAGGAGCGTAGCGTAGCTTCCTGGGCGGGAGGCTGCTACAGTTTAAACTCCTTTAAAAAATAAGGGATAAAATAATGTTTAAATCCTTGAACTTAGTAACTTTTCTTATTTGATCCTTAAAATTCTTTTTTACACAATAGTCCTGAATTTGGTAATCTTTTTTGTTTTCAGTCCTTTTTCACATACGGTACAACCTTCAAGGTGTCATATCACTAAAATGTGTAAAAATAGAAGGAAAACCTACCAAATTCAGGGTCAATATGGACAAATAAATTAAGGACTAAGTTATGAAAAGTTAACAACTTTGAGGACTAAAGATGTTTTTTCCTTAAAAATAAATAAATAAAACAAAATGTTTTTTTTATAATTAGCAGTAATTACCCACCGTTTTTGCTTCTTCTACACCCATGCTTACATTTATTTGACTTGTTTTAGTTGACCCGTGAAATTTGATTTTGTGCACCAATCACATTGAGCCACCAATTTTAAAAATAAAAAATAAATCACAAAAGGTTTAAATATATAATAATTATTTATATATTGATGGTGATTTTTTTTTAATTTTTACGAATATTTTAATTTTAAAATTTAGAGTGCAGTGTTTAGCCAGTAGTTTTAAATTTGGTGATTATTAACAGAATTTTGAGGTTAAGGTTTAAAATTAGGGTTTATAGGTTAAATCCTAAACCCTAAACAAATTACCCTAAAACTTAAATCATAACCTCTAAATCTAAACCCTAACTTTAACCTCTAAATTTTAGCCATTATATCTAAATTATAAATCCTTACACCTAAACTCTTAAACCTTATGCCCTAAATTAAGTTCGTAAACTTTTAAAAAAAAATAAACTAAGTCTCTAAACCTTAAACCTAAGACGGTTGTGAAAATTTAAAATTTATGTCGTCGGTGTATTGGATATAAATATTTAAACATATGTGGTATGATATTTTTCTAAGAGATAATACTTAAATAATTTTTTATTTTTATGTTCGTATTTGAATTAAACATCTTCTCTTAAGTTAATGTTTAAACAATTTTTACTTCTATTCGACTCTTTGCTATTTTTATTAATGGTATTAATTTTTTATGACGTGATAATATATTATTGTATCACGTGTCCTTGACGATATCATGTTTTTTTTATTAAAATATAATTAAAAACACCAAAATAAATGGATGGAATTAAAGTTCGACTATTAATTTAAAAACAATTATTTTAATATCAACTTAAAAGAATGTCTCATTTAAGTACTAATTTATAATTAAAATTTCTTTAAATATCAATTTTAAAGATGATATATAATTCAAACACCAAATAAATATTTAAATCATCATAAAATTATTTTCTTACAATATTGTTTTTATGGTTCATTTGACATTTTACAATTTATATATTGGACAAATAAATTTTAAAATTTAGTTATAAAAAATTGTGATCAAATTTAAAATAATTCTTAGGAATGTTTTCATAAATAAATGTTAGTTTAAAAAAAACTCATGCTATTATTTTTTAAAGAATATCTTTTATATTTATATTATTATTAATAATTTACATATTAAAAATTCTTTATTATTAACCCAAATAAGCTCTCATATTTTTAATTGTTTTCAAATAAATCTTTGTCATAAATAGAAGATCTATTTACATTAAAAAGTTTATGTGATGACAAATTAAAGTTTAAAGCTTAATTTGAATTCAAAAACAAAATTAATTACTAATTTGATTATACTAAATCTATTATTATACGTAAAAAGAAAAAATAAATATTTTCCCAATACAATTTTCCACGTAAGGTAAATATTTCCGTTGTCGTAATTCATGTACCTAACCAAATCCAAACATGGAATTGTCATGGAAATGGAAGCTTCATCAGCACCAACCGGAAAAGAAACAGAATTCGAAATTACCAAGTTCATAACCATCCAATATGTAAATTATTGCACCTGAATTGGTATGTATTCCAGGTCTAGACGTACCAAAATCTTAAATACGAATACATCGAATGTTGAAAATTATAATCGAATATAAATAGTTATTTCTTTTGTTGTATTAAAATTTGGGTTTTGAATTAATCGAAAAATAAGTTTTTAAAAATTAAATTCAAGTCCTTGTATTATTTAAGTTGATGCATTGAGCCCCCAAAGTGCATAACACAGTGGTATTGTTAGCTGAGTAAAAATTTAAGGCCATAGGGGACACCAACCGGCCAACAGCCATGCAGGCAGGCAGGCTCTCTGCTGCACAGTTTTTTCTGTTCAGAATTGAAATCACTGCCAAATGGGAGTAATTCATTACATGGATTCAAATTTTAAGTAACAAGACAATGGTATTAAAGTTTGATATGAATGGGTTGTTTGTGGTGTTGAATAGGCAAGTAAAACTCGATTCGAAAGATATTTTTTTTTTTTCATTTGAAAACTGTTATTTCCCTTGTGATTCAACTCATTTGATATCAGAAAGTAGTTAAAATCCATCCAGCTTTGAATCATACAAACTTGAAACTTTCACATTTGGGATGAGATTTTAATGTCTAAGATCCTTGATTGATTCATAAGTATGATAGCGATTGGGAGGCTGTACTCAGGCTTGTCCAATCAATCCTATGGGGAAAAAAAAAGCTTGGGTTTTAGTGTTCTTTTGGAACTGCTGATGTTTATGCAGTGTAAATTCATGCAGGTATGTCTAAGCATGTTATCCGTACAGTTGAATTTGCCTGCAGTTTAGATCAGATTTGCGATTTGGATTCAAAAACTATTCTGTTGGTAAAAATGTTGGTTGGATTCCATCGATCAAGGTTTATAACATACTGTTAAATGGATGGTTCCGATCGAGAAATCTCGAAAATGTAGAGGGTTTTTGGTTGGATATGGAGAAGGCTGGTATATCACCTAGTGGTGTAACGTATGGTGTTCTCATAGAAGGATATTGCACGATGCATTGTGTCAATAGGGCAATGGTATTGATCGATGAAATGAAGGGAGACAGTTTTAAGCCGAATGCGAGAGTATGTAGTCCGATTATTGATGCATTGGGGGAAGCTGGTAGGTTAAAGAGGCATCAGAGATGATGGAAAGGGGGAAGCTGTGCCTAAGACCAAAGGAGGTGAGCAGGCCGGGATTGTCTGGTTGTCTGGGGTGGTGCGTTTGCAAAATCAATGGACGCATTTGAGCAATGTTTGTAACAACTGGTCTAAGAGAGCATCATCGTTGAACCCAATTCTGTTTTCGGCACAGTGGGAGGAGAAAGAATCACACTCTAGCACACGATCACCTTCACTTTTGGATGTGTTTCCTGTATGGTGTGTTCTGCCCCTTCTCTGTTGGTGTTAGTTTTGCATGTATGGTTTATTTTTAATAATATCTGTTGGTTTAGCAACTTAGGAAAGTGGTGGTACCTTACTGATTAATGTGACATGACCTTATGGAACACATGGTTGTACATGAAACAATCTTTGGCTCAAACCATGACAGGTGCTTAACCAAACAAGAGAAACAAAGGTCAGAGAGCTTAATAAGGAATGTCCAAGATAAACATACAACGTTACAGATCATGTAATGTATCATACAACAACAGACAAGGTTAGCTACTGGGGTTTTTAGGGAAGTCGAAACCGGGACAAAACACAACATGGACACATAGAACAACCACAACAGCTATAAACTAGCGATTGTTGCAGATTAAAAAGAAAAAACAGAACTAATGTATAGTTTATCAGTTGTTAACTTCAAGTTCTGCTAACAATTGTACGACTTCCACAATTTAACAAAGCAGTCATGACTAGCGGAAGATACCAGCCCCGTCACGGGTGAGACCGCCAATGCAACTATTAGTCCTTCATGAGCTGACAATGTCTTGGTCTGATTCTCCGTCATATTCCACAGCTCCAAAGACTGCCGCAGATGATCATAATAATTGCCAAGTACTTAGATCCAAATTATGATAAAAGGAAAACGAAAACCAAGAGTGACATGATTAGAGCCAAACGAGAAAGGTTTAAAAACATTTTCCAAATGTTACAAGGATTTTCGAAAAGCTTACAACAGATTTTCATGTAGTTTTGCTTGCGTTATCAACTAATCATGCAGCAATGATTCACGGTATGTTAAGTCTATAAACCATAAAAATTGGCATTGTAAATGCAGCCGAACAACACAAACAAGTTACTTGCCTCGTAACAGCCAATGACCAGCAATGATGGACATGTAGGATGGAAAACACAAGAGTGAAAACTGTTGCCACTACAGCTCAATTCATGAACACATTCCCCTTCACTTCCAGATCCAAAGCTCCAGACTCTGACAGAGTCCTCGCTAACAGATGCTAGGAATTCACCCGAAGAGTCCCAGCAAACGGAATGGATCAGTTTTGTATGTCCCTGTCATTATAAAATGAAAAGAAAAAAAATCATGATCCTTATATCAACAAAGATATAAAATTTCAAAGAGTAGAAAGGTCAACAACACAGCGAGAGCAAATCTCTTAAATTAATCCATTAATCCACACAGTGATTCACCTGTAATGAGTGTCGACATGCTTGAGTTTCTGCATCCAATATTGATACAACATTCTCTGCAGCTAAAGCAAGATATTTTCCGAGGCGAGGTTGAAATCTCAACTGGGCTGTTATAGGAGCAGTACCACCCTGATCCACAAAAGGAGATCTTAACAGGTGCACATCGACCTCAAAGACAGGCCTGAATTCGATTTAGTCACACTTCAAGAAAACCTGATGCAAGATCATACCTTGAAAACTCTTGCACAGCTACCATTGTTGATACTCCAATATCTGATTTCACCGTCACCATCACAAGAGCAAATAAGGTCATCCTTAGTCGGGTGGAAATCGAGTGACATAACATTACCAGAATGGCCCATAAAGGTACGAAGTGAATAATCAGGCTGTAGAATAAGTCGAGAAGAAAATGTTAATAAAAAGGGAGAACCTTCAGAGGCAAACCAGCTTCCCAAAAATTACAGATTCTCATCAAAAGAAAAAAAAATCTAGACATGCATAAATTATAAATTGTCAGACAACTTTATCCCAAAAGTTAAAACAATTTTGAGTAAAAGAGGAAAAATGTCTACTAACACTATCAGCATCCCAAACTCTGACAGTTTTGTCAAATGAAGATGTTGCAAGCCGTGACATGCTTGGACTGAAACGAACATCAGTGATGAAACATGAATGTTCTTCAAGTGTAGACTTTGGCTTCAAAGTATCTGTATGCCATAATACAACCTGTGTTGGGGAAAAAGGTGCAAAGGGTTTCAATTCTTAGCGTGATTTGAGAACGGAAACCAATTATAAACTTAATATTTCAGAAGTAACAAAATTCCATCTCTCCTCCAGGTACTTACCTTTTTATCATGGCCTCCACTAGCAAGCAACTTTCCATCAGATGAGAAATGACAAGAAGTAACTTTGCCACTGCTTGCTCGAACAGAATTTAATTCCACAAATGTGAAACCTGAAGAAAAATTAAAATTTGGTATACTGTTAAATCATGGAACTAAACCTATGTGGCAAATGTGTATCCCTCAAGACTGCAAATAAGGATAGACATCAGTGCCCATACAATAGGCTCAATTTCTTTAGGTCAGATTTAATTAACATTTTAATATATAAACCTATGTGGCAAATAGCCGTGTATTAGTTAGGAGAGTGCTGAACTCTTGATTCCAGTGATCAAGATTCAGTCCCTTGTAACCCAAATGCCAAAAAAATATCAATGTGGCAAGATAGTGAAATCAGTTGCGATAACCAACAATTAAAAGCTCAGTTCAGTAAGAATAACACCAAAAAGTACGAGGAAAATTCCAATGAGGATGCATCAATTGCCATATCCATTTCACAAACAATTTAACATTGGACAAAAAATTCAAGAGAACGGAACTACATATTTGAGAAAAGTGGATATATAAGATTCCTAACAACAGCAGAGTTTAGCAAGTCATAACCATAAAAGTTATTTTATACACCTTTAGCGACATCCACACATCGGCCAACTGCATCTCTAGGATCTGTATCATCATGGGATAAAAAAGATTCAACATTATCATCGAGTGATCCATCCTCAACAAATCGATCCATATCAGCCTGCAATTCATGATCTTTATCACCCCACTGCCAAAATGGAATTCCAATGAGAACTCATGCAAGAAATTTTTAATTCCGTCATCAACATGCAAAAATAATAGGTACTCACCAACTGGTTCGATGGTGATGTAAGTGTGCCAGTGCCATCAGTGCCAAACATCATCATAGGCTTGGAGGAACTGCCAGTATGAGGCATAGCGGGCATTGAAATCACATCTCCAGGAGTGTGCGTTGATGGTGTGGAAGGTGCTGAACTTGGGGAAGGACCAGCTGTGTTTGCTGTCCCTGTGCTATTGGCAAGGCCTGAAGAAGACACTGGCTGTTTTCTCTTTCTTCCATTCTGATTTTTTGAAACCTTAAAATTAATTGAGGAAACTATGTTAGGAATCTGCTAAGATAGTTACTTAAACCCAGTGTACTGCAATAGGACTTATAAATGTGATCCAAACTCGCTTGAACAGGAAAAAGAAAAAAGCATTAAAGCTTAACACCATACACTGCAGGTTATCCTCGGAATGTTTCTATGAGTCAAGTATCATAAAGAAAAAGAGAAAAAGGATAGTAACAACATGGTTTTTGAAGCTAATCTATTATAGTATTAGGGAAGAGCAACACAGAAATAACTCATTCATGGTTCAGGCCAAAAGATTTTAATAAAAATGCATGCCCTGACCATGCACCACGAGGAATGCCCAGAAGAGTGCCACATACAAGCAAGATAAAAACCTCAGGAATCTTTTGGCAAGATGAATTTAAGGTAACCAGAAAAGGGCAGACCTGATCGTTCCCTCGAAATGAGTTTGACATGCTACCATCCACGGCGACACTTCCACATCCACCAACTTTATCTTGTTGAAGTAGACTTGGATTAGAAGTCTGTGGCTGCTGATTCAAGAGTGCATGTTGCTGAAGCTGCTGCTGCTGTGAGTTACTGTTTTGTTGTTGCTGCTGCTGCAACTGAGCCAATTTTAACTGCAAGGAAGGTTAAATATCTAAGAACTTGGAAGATCGTAAAACTTACATCATTACAAATACCTAGCAAACGAAGGGGAAATTTGAAATTTCCTTCAAAGAGAAAGGGTAGGAAAAGCACACTTCATAGAGCAATAATACCTTCATAAGCATATCTGCATCTCCCCGATGCATGAGCGGACTGCCTGCCTGCAAAGATGATACATTTGGAACAACATCACCAACAGCATTTGAAAGGCCCATGGTCCGATTATTATTCAACAGCATTCTCAATCTTCTGTTTTCATCACTGCCAGCTGGTGATGTCAGATTCTGCTGAGCAAGCATGAGTTGCTGCTGGTGCTGTGGTGTCAACATCTGAA
This sequence comes from Abelmoschus esculentus, assembly GCA_035048815.1. Taxonomy (NCBI): domain Eukaryota; kingdom Viridiplantae; phylum Streptophyta; class Magnoliopsida; order Malvales; family Malvaceae; genus Abelmoschus; species Abelmoschus esculentus. The sequence goes on from JAUCBN010000059.1 coordinate 1,455,235, forward strand.
GTTGGTGGAAGGGCTGAGGAGCCTGTATAAAAGGCTTTTGCTGTTGTAGTAACCCAGATCGCAGTTGGTCCAGTCCCTAGAAATGGATAAAACAATGACTGTTAAGAAGAGATACAAGAAAAGTAAAATTTACAATTCATAAATACATGAGATGGCGAAAATACTATTTAAAATAGACATAACTATGATACTGGCAGTTATCAATCTAGGGCAAAGCAAATCTTTATAAAACTTACTGTTAAAGGCCACCCTTTCAGAGTCAAATTATTACCACCTTGATTCGAGCCTGAAAAACAGTTGACATAAAAAAGTTTAGTTTCCATATTTCTAAGTAAACAAAGCCCAGCAAATCACAAGAACAAGCAAACGGGAGTTTAGTAAATGATATCATTTTTTTTTCTATTTTCAAAGTAAAGATGCAATGCAAACAGAACCTAAGAAAGTGAAACAAGCGTACCGGGAATTCCTATTAAAGATCCTTCTTGACCAACAGCCCTGGGATTCAATACTGGATTTATCTCACTCTTTATGTCCTGCTTCCAGATAAATTTTAGAACATGACTAAGAAGCAACAAACTAAGATCAATATAATGCGACCCTACCGGTGTTGTTCCTGGCAATTGCTGACTCCGAGCTTGAACTTGTGGAGACATACCACCAGCAGTACTATGCAACACTTGCCTGGGATTTGCATGATGCCAATTAAGTTTATAGGTATAAACAACTAAGTGATGGATATATGAACAAACCCTAAATGTGCTACTGGCTATTTCAGATAAAAAAAAAAGGTGAGAAAATTCCAATTTGTTTGAGGTTGTTCTGCTGCTCAAATAAGTGTTAGAGCATACTAACCACAAGATTGAAGGGAGCTACCCTAAAATTTATATCTAAAACCTTGAGAAGCATTTTTGCAAACTGTCTTAGTTAAAATCCATGACTTTGTTCAGATTGTGATACAAAATCATCCGCAGCCAAAGCTCTTCCGAGTAATAAAAAATATGAATGATACTCACCCTGAAGGTTGGCTGGTAGCTGGCGCAGGTTTCAATATTGAGGCATGATTTGGATCCAAGAGCTGGCCAACATTCTCACCATACCTTTGCTGTAGGGAGTTTCTTGACAGTTAACAACTAAAGAATAACATGTTTCTAAGAAATTTAAGATGATCCACCTACCTTTATGGCCGCATCATCCAAAGAATCCCTTTGAAGTGGTAACTTTAGTCTTTCTTCATACATCTTTGTTGCCATGGCATTAGCAGTTGCAGCAGGCTGGCGCATGAGTGTGTCATTTCCAACAAGTCCATTTGTACTACCATTCAGGAGATGAGACTCATCCCTTCTTTGCTGCTGCTGCTGAGACTGCTGTTGCTGTTGTTGCTGCTGCTGTTGTTGTTGCTGCTGCTGCTGTTGTTGCTGCTGAGCATGCCTCTGCAATAAAAGCTGTTGCATCTGCAATTGTTGTTGTTGTTGTTGTTGTTGTTGCTGCTGCTGTTGATGTTGAGGCTGTTGAGGTTGCTGCTGTTCTCGTGCTTTAATCAACTGTGTCTGCAACACCACAATGCGCCATAAGCATCACTATATCTTAAGGACAAATCATAAGGAATGCGTAAGGATTTTCTATAATGTAATAGTAAATAATTAAATTTGTTCAACAAAATTCAATAGTGGTACTTGCCCAGCCATCAGTCACTTCCTTAATTTCAATGATAAAAGACCTTTAGTAAGCCAGTTATGCAACAAAGCTAAACATAAAGGTTCCCATATTAAGCTAAAAGTTCATAGTGCAATATCCCTTCAGAAAAGAAAAAAATCCAATTTCTGTGTAAAAGAACAATATGCAACGTGCAACTGACTGGTGTCTCTAAGTTTTCATTTATAAACAAAATAATTAACCTTAAACCCAACCCTTTCTCATTTGCCCCCTACTCAACAAAAGATGGAAAAGCGAAATGTTGACACTAGTTCATCAAAATAAATTGACAGTTAAAAATTGAGAAAGTGAAGAAAAAAAACTGACCTCAATATAAGATGCAGCAACCTCTGAATGCTTCTCGTTAGTCCTGGCAATGAATATGTCCCAGAAAACGGACCACCATTCAAAGAGAAAACCTCCAGGCGCATCAATAGCTGGATATCCAGGTTCAAAAATCATTATCATAATCATCAAAAACATTATTTTTTCCCAAGCAAATTCAGTGCTAAGAGTGAAAAGTGAGAACTTAAACAAGAATAAGTCTTCTTTGACTTTTACATAATTCCTGAAACCCACTTAGTTACCTACCTACGGGATCAGACGATACTTTCCCTTCAGCTTGAAATGCCTGAGCTGAAGCCTTTAAATCCCTCTTCACTAAATAATCATGGATATACACATCTAACCTGTTATTGAGAAAACAAAGTGCCAACAATCATTTATTACAGCAGCACAGCAAATTTCACAACACTATCGGCAAAGACAACCAAAATCTTATAGTAAAAAAAAAACATATACAATGAAAGTCAGATGAACAGCTTCATAAAATTTTGGATTTTAAAAAATTTATTGCACCAAAAGAATTCCTCAAAAACGTATACATACAAAAAAACACCCTAAATCAAATTTATTTATACACGGAAATAAAGAACACAAATAATGCAAAGCAGCATAACAGTAACTACATCTACATATGCCAGAAAGAAGCAAACCCTAAGAAATACCAACTTCAAAGAACTAAACTTGGAATCTAAAATACATCATTAAGAACAAGTTAAAACCCAGAAAGGCATACATAACCATAACCCAAATCAAGCAAAAACAAAGGACTTACATTTTATCAGCTTCCCAGTTGGTTTGAGACATCTTGTTGAGCCTAGCAACTGCCCAAAGCACTTTAGAACAGCTCCAGATTGTTAGGTAGTAGTCTGAAACAGCTTCTCTTCAAGTTTTAATGGCTACCCAGAAAATAAAATTAAAATATTAAATTATTAACACACCATTAACCCATAAAAAAGAATCATTACAGTATTAGAAATAAATAGAAGAATCTATGCTGAGGAATACAACATGGAAAAGGGCAGAACCAGAACCTGTCTAATTTTAGCAACATGAAAATTAAACGTATTTATTTATAGATTTTTAAAGGGTAAAAACAACGAATTCAAAGAAAAGGAATAAATTGATAGAGATACCTGCAATCCATACAAACGTTTATTTCAAAACTTTCTCATTTTTTTTTCCTGTAGTTTTTTGTTCGATTTGGATTGCTGTTGCAGATATCATAATGGCTTTGTTAGTCGAATTTACACAAAAAGTCCTTTTAGTTTATCTAATTTCCAAAATCAGACCGATTTCGAGAGACAACTTTAAGCTTCAATGACTATTCTAACCTTACCGTTTGCTTCAAACTACGCCGCGTTTTATACAGAATGGTACGAGTTAAGTGAGGTGATGGGGGAGTAATCTGTAAATTAAAATTCTATTCCTTTTCCCATAGTGGGACTTGTATTCCTTAATATTTATTAACAAACACCAAAATTATTTTTTTTGTCATATCAACCCTTCTATTTTATTTCTATTCTCAATTGAACCCTTTAAACATAATATTCTTTTTGTTTACTTTGATTTAGCTTTTGAAAACTATTTTATGCTTTGACTTAATTCCAAGTTGAAGTCTTTGGGATTTGAGGATTTTATATATAAATATTACAGTTGTCAATTTTTAATGATGGATAGATTTATTTTAATTTATGTTTATATATATTCTAATTATGTATTTTTAAATAATTAATTATGATAATTATGCATATTTATAATTATAATGTACTTGCAAATGTAAGTTAAAAGATATACAGCGGAGAAAGTAGACATGAGAGGCCAGGAGATAAATACAAAACAGTAGCATGAAATATTCAGGTAAGTACTATAATAATTATAGGTAATTATTTTGTATATCGGTGATAAAAAAAAATTATGTATTTTAATTATAGGTTTTGTGGATTTAATTTAAAGTTTTGAATTTAAGGATTATTAATAAAATTTAATGTTTACAGTTTAAAATTCGAATCTTTAATTAGATTATTCAAAATTTTAATTTTAACTCTAAACCTTAAATCTAAAATCTATGTGTAGAAATTCTTATTAATTATAAGTTATTAAAAAAAATAATTAAAAAGTTTAATATTTGCACGAGTCCTCTAGCGCAAGTGGTTAAAGGAACAATTGTTGTTCCTAGAGGTCACGGGTTTAAATACCAGTGATCTTAGTAGAATGATTGAGCGATCAATATCAAATGATGGGATTATATGTTAGAATAGATACTATTATAATAGCTTCAGTCAAAAAAATTAATATTTTATTGTTGTTAACTATTTACGTACAAACCAATAAAATAATCATTTTCTGTAATTTCAATAACAAAATTAAAAAAAAAATTAATTCGATAATTAAATAAAAATATATTAATTAAATGTCTATCTAAATATATATTTTAATAAATCTAAAATTCAAATCTCAAAATCTATAAGACTATAACTATTATTTATCCGATTTTGAGCATAAAATTAAATTAAGATTTTAATATTAAGATTTAAGTGTCGTAGTTAAGTATATAATTAAATTTAAAAGGCCCATAACTTTGTTTCTAGCTTTGAAGTGCTTGGGTCACGTTCCACTAAAGTAACTGACCGGTCATTTTGGTTCCAAATGGCTATGGATCACCGCTCTCCAACGGTTCTTCGTATTACCAACATGTGTATCTATTTTTTAATGCTTTATCTTATGATTTGTACTTAAAATTTATAATTATATATTTTTTTATTAGTTTCTATATTCTCATGATAATAAGTTTGATAAGCTCGCGAGCTAATCAGGCTCGGTTCAATCAAAGTTCAATTAAAGTTCAATTCGAGTGAATTCGACTCAGGTTTAATTTGAGACGTTAACAAGCCGAGCCGAATCTATCAAAACTCGGCTCGAAAAACTCATGAACAGACTCGGAATAATTGTAATATATATGTTACATATAGATTAAAAGTAATCTTAAAAAAAAAAGAAAAATCCACTAAAAATAAATTAAATATTTTTTTTCTTTTTCAATATTGAATTTCGTTTTTGTTGTTGGTTATGAAAAAAGTTTTTAACGAGATACTATCTATTATAATATATATATAATAAAATTATATATTTTGAATTGAGTCGAGCCTGACAAACTTAAACCGAACTCTATAATATTGTTTTAGCTTCATCATGTAAATGATACGTTCAACTTTTTTTTCGTTATTTTATACATATTTAAATTAATATTTTTAACCATATGAAAGATAATTTTTAGTATTTTTATTTTCGCCAAGAGTCACTAGTTGTGGCAGGAAATGAGATTGGAACAGAGAGGAAGTAGGCATGGAAAAGTCTCTTTCGTGCTAAGATGTCAGGAGACTGTAAAACAAAGAACACACTCAGATCAAGTGGGCCTTGACATATTACAACAAAACTCTATTCTCTAGCCTCAAATTCATTATTTTTAAGATTATTTACTTAGTTTTTAAATAATTATTTTTATATTTTTAAATTTAATTTTATTTATTTTTAACAATCCAAAAATATATAAATTTTCAATTTTTATATAGAATAAAAAGATCATATATATATATATATATATATTATACCACCACCATCATCATCTCATTCTCATCAAAAACCAGAGGAGAAATAATTTTCCAAGCAGTAAACCCAATTTGTCCTTTTCAGTCTGCATGAGAGGGAAAACCCCATGTTTATTCTTCAGTTTTTAAACACAAAAAATGCTAGATTGGCCATTGGGGGCATGTCACAGGAAATTCTGGCATGCATGCATGACACAAACCAAACAACAGTCTCCTTGATCACTACATTTGCATGCCAACCTACACTATGCATAGATACGCCCCCCTCTGCATCCTCCGCCTTGCGAGTGTTTACCACGCGACGTCCGGAAATAAACCCATAAGGCGGTGGAACGTGTTTGCGCGTGTAACGAAAACCAAGGAAAGGGGTGCATGCAAATGAAGAGGAGGTGTTTATTATTTTTTCTTCCATCATTTAACCATGCAGAATCCGCCTGCCACCTGACTGTAAAAATGTCAGTGAGAAGAAAGAGTGACGTAAGTGTTCTGAGTACCGTAACGCATGCATTGGAAGCGTGTGATGGGGATTTTCGAATTCAATGATCCAAAACCTTTTAACTCTCTCCTTGGAGTGAACCAGTACCATTGCCATGGCGGCAGCAGAATTTGCCTTGGCCTCAGGCATCAGCAAAGTGTAACGTTAATAAACAGATGATAGTAAAGAGGCAGACTTGTCAATCCGATTCTGAGAGATTCGTACAGTATAGTATGTGTATGTGTATGTGTATGTATTGTCGATGGAAGGCGTCAGGTCAGATTTCCCCATCATTGTCTCAATTACCACAGAAGGGTAAAAATATACATACATATTTCGTAAATTCACCATCTACCTTCTCAAGGTTTACGTTTCGTTCAATTATCCGTTTAAAACGGGCGTTTTAAGATTGACAACTTATGCGCTATTGAAAGGGTCTCTCAAAATCGCGTTATCATTGTAATTTAGAGAATTTTGTGTTACAAACAAGCGTTTTCCCACTATACTATTTTTTAACTTTTGCTGAGAAAACGGGTATTACGCAAAAATCTCGTTCCAAACGTGTAGCTGAACAAAACTTGAATCTTACATAAATAAGTTTCGAACGATTTCACTGTCTATCATAATAAAAATAATTTTTTTTAATCCAATGGTTATAATTAAAGTTTATCAACTTAACGATCAAATTAAAATCATGCTAAAATTCCAATATCGTCCTACTAAACTAAATCAATGTGTAGGCACATGCACGATGCCACCATGTATCTTCCTTTCTTATATGTTGAGATATATAAAATTGTATCTCAACCACCTATCTAAACTAAATCAATCAAAAAGCTATACCATTTGCATGCTTTTGATAATTTTAATAATATCTTTTTTGACCGATTGAGTTATAGAGCAAGAAAGTCGGTCCATATTTCATATAATTAATAATAACAATAATAAAGCAAAATGCTTAGGCTCTACCATAGAGATTAAGACTAAGAGCTTTACTTTCTTCGCATGCTTGTGGACATGCAGTTGTATTAATAATACTAGTTGGTATACATTTTTAAAAGGTCGCTAAATTCTCATATATTTTAGATTTTATTTATATTTTATATCGATTATTTTTTATCTAATTTTTTATAAATTTTTTTAACTTTTATTATAAAAATTTGAATCTTTTATATAAATTTTTGTATCTATTCCTGCTTAATAAAATTTATGAGTAAATTTTTAATACACGTTATATGTGACAACATATATATTTATACTATAAAACTCAAACTTTAAATTTATAATCCTAAACCTAAATATTTAAACTTAAATTCATAAAATCAATGTAATACTCAAACTCTTTTAATTGATTTCGCTTGTGGAATAAGGATTTTAGGTCAGATATAAAGTCAATGCAATGAGTAAACCCAGATTTTGTTGATCCATTGCCATGATATGTATTTTTTAAAAAAGTAACATTCAGATTGAATTGTGCTTTGGGATACGATTAATTCATTTCTTGTGGAATAATATCGAGTTTAGTATTGCTTATATTATTTGTTAATATAATATATAAAAATATAAATTACCTAATTTTTCCTATTAATTTGGAAATTTTTTGAGAAACTAAAAATTTCAGTTTTTCTTCGATTAATGTTTCACAACTCAAATTAAGAATTTAATAATCACGTCGAACAAAATCTAAGCTTTTTTGTGAATAAATTTATCATTTGATCATATACAAACGAAACCAAATAAGGGTGAGAAGAGATAATTGTCCCTTATCTCGAAGATTTTTTCTTCTCTTATTTAATCTTTTAAAATTTAGTTTTATTTATAAATTTATCCCTATTTTTAAATATTTATGTTTTATCCTAATATCAAATCTTGACTCTGTCTCTATGATCCCAAATCGTTGTATGTTTATGATTAATTTGACAATAAAACAAAATATAATAACTATAAAAAAATTTAAAAGACAACTTTATAAACAAATAATGGAAGTACCTTCTATTTATGAAATTATTTTGTTCAAAGTTAACAAACTTTATATTCATAATAGCCCATCAGTAGATTAATATGCAAAACTCCTTTGTAACAAAATTGATACATTTACAAGATCCTAAAACAAAACCTAATAAAAACCAAAAACATCAGCAAAGACAATCAAAGTATATAATATATATATATATATATATTTCTTTTGGTATTTCCCCCCTTGTGTTCTTCGAATCATGTTTCTTTCAGCTGGATAGCATGAGAAGTACAACTGTTATGGTTAATTGACCTCCATTGTTGAGCAAGGTCTTTAGCAATATTAATGGCGTCAGACGCCGTTCCTTGTAGCCCTCGTCTTGTAAACCCAACAGTGTACAATCCATTCTCAGCTTTCCATCCATTTGGAAACGGCGTTCTTGGCATACCATCTTTGTTGAAAAAGTCACAGACCTGTATATTACCAGCAAGGACTAAAATGAGAAGAAGAATAATTTATTTATTTTTTCAGGGAGAAAAAGAAGAGAATTGTCGGGTTGTGGGGGGAAAAACACAAGCTCCCAAGACAGAAAGTGATGTGTGATTCAGAACAAGATAGAACCAAAGACTAAACAAAATGTAACAAGTCAGTGTCTGATTACCTTGAGCCAAGTAGGCACATTGCTTTTGTACCCGGTTGCCAAGATTATGGAATCGATCTCATGTTCTTGTCCATCCAAAAACTTTGCTCCATTCTTGGTTATCTCTTTCACACCTTCCATCACCTTGATTTTCCCAGATTTTATTAGTGATAGTGCACCGACATCGAGCACTGGGGTCTTTCCGGTGACATTCTTCAGCTCGATTGGACCGGTCTTAGGACGCCGGAGACCAATTCTGTCGGTGTTGCCTAAGATGAAGTTAGCTGCCAGCAACAAGAACTTGTCTACTAGTTTTAATGGGAACCATTTGGCAAGTGCCATTGCTATACCAAATGTTGAGAAACCAAACATTTCCCTGGGTAATACATGCACCTGCAGGAACGGGAAATGGTGTCAAGAACAATGGCGAACATGTAATGTTTTTAACGATGATTTTTGAACAGAATCGAATTGAAACTTACTGCGTTCCGAACAACCATATGAGGGATTGCATTGTATTGGCAAAGGTCCAAGCTGACCTCCATGCCGGAGTTACCGCATCCGACAACCAAAACCCTTTGGTTTTTAAACTCAAACCCGGACTTGTATGAGCTCGTATGAACGACAGAACCGTCGAACTTGTTAATCCCGGGAATGTCTGGCATTACAGGCTCCGCATTTTCACCAGTAGCAACGACAAGCCACCTCGAAACATACTCAGAGTCTTGCGTTTCAACCCTCCAAAACCCCGAAACAGTATCGTAACCTGCGCTCCGCACGGCTTGGTTGAACCTCGGCCGAATCGAGAAGTGCGACGCGTAAGATTCCAAGTAGGAGATGAACTGTCTCTTGGTCGGGTACTTGGGGAAATTTCTAGGGAAACCTAAGAGAGGTAACTCACAGAACTGTTTGGGGAGATGGAGCTTGAGCCGATCATAGGTCCGGTGCTGCCATAACGAAGCCAGGCAATCGCTTTTCTCCAGGATAATCGAAGGTACGCCTTGTTGAGTTAAGCATGCTGATGTTGCTAGACCCGAAGGACCTGCGCCTATGATTATAGGTCCGTGAACATGGACACAGTTTGTGTCATTGTGATGATGTTTTTTAGAAGAATCCATAATCCCAATGAAAAGAATAACGAAATAAATGTTTAGAAGTAGGAAACAGAGAGAAAAAGCAGATCGTTTAGTTTTTCTTTTCTGGTGAATCCTCTGTTTTTTTGGCTCTGTAAAGCTCTGTTTTCTCGCACCTTTTCTTGCTTACTGAGAAAAATGTTAGATGAGGTGGGATTTATAAAGGGAGACGAAAAGTGCCGAAGGGATAAAGAGAAGAATAGTGGTCAATGGGACTGGGAGGAGAAACAAACACAGGCGGGCGGTAGATAATTATAGCATAGGTACTTTCTATCATAGTATTAATTTCTTTCAATATTTAGATAAATTACACCATTCATCATTCAACTTTCTTCTAATTCTTAATTTGGTCGTTATAGTTTAAAATTTTTCAATTTAATTACCCAACTTATGACTTGTTCCTATTTTGATTATTTTTTAAACAAAAATAAATCAAAATAATTTATTTTAAAAAATATGCACCGTAATCGGGTTTAATTAATCTTTAAAATTATTTTGATTAGTTGATAAATTCAAATCATTTAATTTTCGATCTTATATTATACTAATTAAATCAGTTAATCAACATATTTGATTCATGTAATAATTTTTTTAATTTACATATAAAAATAAAAAATATGATAATATAATAAATTTAATAATTATTTGACTGTGATAAATATAAAAACAACTAAAATCATTAGACTGTAGGTTATTTTTAAAGCATAAAATTATCAAATTTAATATTTTAATAAAAAATAAAAAATTACTTAAATTAAATATTTCCATTAACTAATCAATCGCTTATATAATTTAAATTGTATAATATAAGATTAAAAATTGAATTATCTGAATTTATCGATTAATTATCTATATTATTTTTTATTTAAGTTTAAATAACTTGTTAATATTTAATCTGAGACTATATTGTAATAATTATTTTAATTTATTCTATTCATTGTAATGCTGCCTGCAACATTAAAGCAGCTATTCTTGGAGTGGTATTCAATTTGCCTTTAGGCGAACAGCTTAGCCCCTAGGTACGCGGAGGATTGGTCCTACCCGGAAGAAATAAAGGTAATATGAAAGCATGATAGATATTTACTAATTTGGGGAGGGGAAAAAGTATTCGATCGAGTAGAGATAAAATTTTAAATTAACTGAATTAATAAATTTTATTTTATAATTTAAATTTAATTTAAAATTTTTTTAAATTTAATCGAGTTTATAAAATTTAATTTCAGTTGTTTGATTTTATGTTTATATTTAATTATAAATATTTATGATATTATGTGATTAATGATTATTATTTAAATGATTTTATATAATTATATACATGTATATTTTTCATATATCAAACAGAATTAAAAGATTGTATTTGGAATTAAAAATTTATCCAATGATTATTAAATGATTCTATTATTCGAGTAACATTTATAACTCAAATTTTCTATAAATTTTTTAAGTCAAATTAAACTTATAAAATTACTATTTAAATAAAATAAAGTTAAATTTAAGGATGAGTCTACAACGGGCGTCGAGCACCGCTGAACATCATTGTTAATGTTAAACACCGCTGAACATTATTAAATTAATTTATAAAGAATAAAAATTTAAAGGACTATAATTATTAATAATATGTTGAGTTTATCACACTTTTATTAATTACATACTGAGTTCTTGAGATTTTAAATTTTTATTAATTAATTTAATGATGTTCAACAATGTTCAACATTAATGGTATTCAGCGGTGTTCGACGCCCGTTGTAGAATTTTCCCAAATTTCATTCATTAATAATAATAATTTTCGTTATTTATCCCTAATAATACAGTTTATATAGTAAATTGCGCTTTAATTAAACTTTCATTGATGGTTTGAAAAAAATTATAAAACATTTAATTTTTCTTGATGATAATTATTTAATATATTAAAAAAAACTCGAAATAAAAAAACTTTGAATTTCATTTAATTAATTAGACCTGAGTCCTGACAGGGTTTGAACATTATTAATGTTTGTTGAAAATTTTGGATATTCAAACTTTTATTTTCTTTTTATTTATTGCTAAGACCAATAGATAAAACGTGTTAATATTTTTCTTTCATATCACTCGTTTTGAATTTTGAATTTTTAATTTGAAAAAAAAAAATCAAACTAAGATGATATCTTTGTTAGTATACTATAAATTTAATCATTCAATTCTTATATATTTTTGAAATAAAAAATAGATTTTATTTTATCCATCCTATTTTTTATTTTATTTTAAATTTTCCCTTCAAGTAATATTTATGTTCACTATTTATTAACTAAATAAATTAGTCTTTAAATAAACTAATTTTATTTTATTTTAAATGATGTATGTAAAAGAATTTATTTAAAGCTATTGGTTTTATATTATCTTTATCCATATTTTTTTGTCTTGGTATTTTATCTATTTTTTTAAATAAAATAATACCTAACATTATTTTATTTCTACTTTGGTATTTCGTCGTTTAAAAAATAATGAACATACTGATAAGGGAAAAAGAAAATCACATGTGATATGCTCTCTTAATTTACATGCTACGTCGATTAAAATCATGTGTGTTTTTATTTTATAATCAAGATACTAATAAATTTTTAATGTCAAGTACCAAAATAAGGCAAAATACAATATTAAATATATTTTTAAAAAATAATTAAAGTATCAAAACAATAATAAAGAATATGCGAAATACTTATACTATTATGTACTTTTCCCTAACAACTATATAATTTTAAATTTATTATCATAAAATAAATTTTAATAATTAATAAAATATACTACATTACTATAAATATACGTGTGTTTAATTTCCTTTTATTTTGAAAAGAAATATAATCCTATTATCAACCGACTTGAAGAACATGCAGTCTGGCTTCGTACGTTAGCCATGCAATAAAAGAAATTAGGCCCACCATCACTCAGATTATGATAATTAAAATAAAAACTCTTGAGCAACGAAATTTCTTACATGTTTCTTTTAAAAGGCTTTTCATTAACTAATAAATTAGTTATATTATTATAAAATACACAATTTAAAACATATTTCTTAATTTCAAAAACATGATTAAGATTTAATTCTAATATATTAATTAATTTTTTAATAAAATTTATATAAATAAATTATTTATCTAATATGAAATAATTATTGAAGTTAATTAGTATTTTCACACGCTATAAGTAGTGTAGGTCAAGTTTATTCGTCGGCATGGAAAAGTCTAATCCATTAAATTCTTTGTAAGAAATCAGACAGCATGGAGTTGTCCAAAGCTAACAGGACACCAGAGGGGCAGTGGAGAGTGGGAGGCTTGAGAAATCAAGACGTGGAAACAGTGGATGTTTACATAATGTTGGGAATTTTTGAAATAAACCATTTAATGTAGGAAAATTCTACGATAAGCGTCGAATACTGTAAATACTATTAATGTTAAATATTGTTGAACACTATTAAATTAATTAATAAAAATTTAAAATCTTAAAAATTCAGTATGTAATTAATAAAAGGGTGATAAACTTAATATATAATTAATAATTGTATGATTAGTCCTTTAGATTTTTATTCTTTATAAATTAATTTAATAATATTCAGCGATGTTCAACATTAACTATGTTCAGCGATGTTTGACGCCCGTTGTAGACTCATCCTTTAATATAATAATAAAAAGATAAGAAAAAAAATCTACGATCAGATAATTTAACGGAATAAGATATTAACTTTCTAAATAAAACTTAAAATTTAAATTTTGAAGTAATTAAATTTAAATAATTATTTTATAATTAACTTTTATAATATTTGATATAAATTAGACCATCAATTAATTAAAAATATACTAATTAATTATCTAAACATAATATATCAACCAAATTTAATTAATTTGAAAACATTTTAACATCGGTTAAATCGATTCATTTTAATTAATTAATTTAATTTAACCAACTATTTTTTCACTCTTACATAGGATCGATGATGAGCTCAAAAAAGTGGCGGACCAAAACTAATTAGAGTTTATTATTATAATTTTTTGTTCGAATAATATAATGTTTGTTCAATATTTAATTAATTTAAATTATGTATGGCAGAAATCTGTTAGTTGATAAATATATTATATAGTTATATGCTATACACAATTGCATTTGGATACGGTGTATAAGTTGGCACAACTACTCTCATTATCCGATCGGAATACAAAATCTATCATTTATTTACTTCTATTTATATCTCGTATTAAAATATTGTTTTTAAAGATTAATATTTAAAATTGAAATATAAAAGTTACGGATAAAATATATTTTTTAAAATTATAATTTAAAATTTATTCTTGTAGTATTAAAATAAATAAATAAATATTTTTTTTTTTGTTAAATCTCATCACGGATAAGCCAGCTTACATCTACCACAGACATTCCAGCTTGAAGCGTGTCTTGAATATTGACCGATACCAGAACCTATAATATTCTTTAAGACATTCAAAACAGAAAAATCTTTATACTCTACACATGTATATTTTTTTAGATTTCGAGTTGGTAAATTTTTAAAATTTAAATTTATATACCGATAATGAATTATGTTAGTCGTATTTTTTAAATAAAAATCAAAATTTTATATTATTATTTCAGAGTTTATCTGCGTTGGTATCGATATTTTTATCTTTTTCATATTTTTATGCTTGATTTTGGGAATTATCAACAATAAATTGTTCACTCCACATGCTTAAATCATTAGTTGATTTGTTAATTTAGATGTAATCATGAATAGGATTTGCAACGTAATGAAGTATTCAAAGGATAAAACCCTTTTTTAATGGGCAGAAAGTTTCAATCTTTTAATAATGATAGATGAAGTCAGTGGTATATTCGGTTAGTATTAAATTGAGTCGAATAAAGTTGAATATTTTTTGAATGAGTTTTTTTATAACTTAAATTTTATTTAATTTTTTGATTAAATTTATTAAATCCGAGGTAATTTATTTTATGTTTAAATTTAATTATAAATATTTATAATATTATGGTATCAACTGGTCAAATTCTTACAAATTTTTATAACTATGTGTACAATACATACATATATAAATATTAGGCACAATTGAGAGACTCAATTTAAATTTGAAAATCGATTCACTAATAATTTTGAGTTATTCGAATCATTTGAGTTATATTTTATAATTAAATTTTATTTAATTTTTTTTGAGTCGATTTATAAAATTACGATTTGAATCAAGTTAAAACGAATCACATTATTTCACTTATTTTATTTACGGTGGGTTATTAAAATACGATAAAAGTGAAAATAAAATAAAAAGAGAATCAAAGGAATAAGGAATTTTGAGGCTAATTTATCTAGAAAACCCTTTTAAAATAATTATTTAGATAAATAGCTACATTTAAGATTATTTAGACTAATATCTCTTTCGGTCCACGTTGAGTAAATAGGTAAAAAAATTAATATACCATATTTATTTATATATAATACTCGTTTTAAATTAAATACGATTTTGAATAAATCTTGATTTTATAATTTCTATGATATTTATAAAAAAAATCTAATGGCAATTTTAATATAAAAATCGAATAAAAAAACATGAACATGTGAAATGATATAATCGGAACATTTCAGAATTTCCCAAAGATTTACAATCCTATCGTATTCTATGGGCCGGATGGCCTTTCCATCGTCTTGGGTTGCTGTCCATATTAATGGGACATGTCGCTCCAGCGTTTTGCCTACAATATATTTTTCATAACCACCCATAAACCCAACAAGAAAACGACGTCGTACGTTAACTACTGAATCAAATTAAGAGAAACATAATTTTTCTTCTTTTTTCTGGTAAATAAAAAATAAAAATAAACATATCTCATTTCTCTTCCCTGATTTCATAAGATCCGTTCAAAGATCATCAGATCAAGACGTAAAGCAAATTGAGAGAAAAAATGGCAGATTCGAGATCCTGGTCCACCGCTCTCGTCAAGATTTCACCGTATACTTTCTCCGCCATCGGTATCGCCATTGCCATCGGCGTATCTGTCCTCGGTGCCGCCTGGTACCCTTCTTCTTCTTTAATTATCTTTTTCTTTTGTTTGATTTTATGAATTACGCATTAAAGTGCTTATATATATATTTGCAGGGGAATTTACATAACTGGAAGTAGTTTGATCGGTGCCGCTATTAAAGCTCCTCGAATCACTTCCAAGAATCTCATTAGGTAATTTGCATTTATTCCGTCATTTGATCTGGAAATGCATCGATTTCTTATTATTCATAAACCCTAGTCTATTAGTTTGTTCAACACTTTACAAATACATTAAATTTTGTTACTAAGCTTGTTTATATCCTAGGCCTTGATCTATATAATGTTTATTGGTTGGAAAATCAAGCATGAGTAACAAGAAAACTATAATTTTAGTCTTGTTTATGGATCTTTAATTTTCCCCATATAGTGCATTGCAAATTTACTTATGGCCTGCCTGCTATTGAATGTGGACAAGTTTCTGGTTATTTGGCATACTCAATTTTTGTACTGTCTGTGTCTGTTGGATGAGTTTTAAATTAGAGTGGATGGCCTCGTGAGACATGAAATAGATCGAAGATATTAAAAATGTCTGAACTTTTGAGATGGACATTTTCAAGTTGATTATGTCTTAAATATGTTTTTATTGGGTTAAACTTTTCTCAGCATTACTGATCTTTAATTGTTGTATTATGCCTATGGGTATATTAACTTTTACTCAATACTGGTCTCATTCCAGCGTAATCTTCTGTGAAGCTGTTGCTATTTATGGTGTTATTGTGGCAATTATTTTACAAACAAAGTTAGAGAGTGTTCCATCATCACAAATATATGCACCGGAGTCTCTTAGAGCTGGATATGCAATCTTTGCTTCTGGAATTATTGTTGGCTTTGCCAACCTTGTTTGCGGGTTTGCCTCCTTGTCCTTTTCTTTCTGTTGAATCTTTAAAAATGGTATCTAAATAAATATTTTGCTTATTTCTGTGTACTTGTGACTTGTTTTGAGGACAGATTGTGTGTTGGAATAATTGGAAGCAGCTGTGCTTTGTCTGATGCTCAAAACTCCTCACTCTTTGTGAAGATTCTTGTGATTGAGATTTTCGGCAGTGCACTTGGACTGTTTGGAGTGATTGTGGGTATAATCATGTCGGCTCAAGCAACATGGCCTGCAAAATCAGTGTAATTTCATTACCTTGGGACAAAATAGCAATTCAATTATGTGAGCATGCAATCTGTTTCATGTCGGTTATCTGAAATGAGCTCCACATTTTTTGTTGTTATTAGTAGCAATGTATGTAGAACCTTGCTTGGAAGTGTCTCCCCTTTTTTGTTGTTAGAACACATTGATCTATTGAGAAATAAATTTCTGTGAAACTGAAAACCATGATTTATTATGGTCATGGTTAAGTTGTGACACTGAGACTTTGTATCAGTTCTTTTATTCATAATCCGTATGCATTTATATGAAAACTTGCCTGGAGATTTGTTTCTTCGTTGATCCTATACTGCACATGTTGAACTAACAAAGTTTGTTCTGTCATCATGTTTCCGGCGGATAGTCGCCTTTTTGCATGCTGCTAATTTATGTCATTGCCATTCACATTTTCAAGAGACAGATGCAAAATAAATGAGACATAATTTATCAGTGCATATGGAAAATGTTCCCTGTATGAGACTAGAGGTTGAACTTGAAGTAGGATGAAGTGGTAGGGTTTCTGAAATCAAGACTTTGGCTATGGAAAATGTCCCCTTTGTGTAATTTTTTTAAAGGAAGGTGACTTTCAAAACCAGGCCGCGCCGAAAAACACAACCCATAGCTAGGCCTAAGAAACCTTCCGAATCCAAGGAGTTAATTATTTACCCAAAGCAGCTGATGAGTATGGCCAATACCACTCTTTGCTAGGACATCAGCATCAACGTTTCTCTCTATACGTGAACTGGACTTCCCATGAGAGGTTCCCTTTGTGTAATTGATGACCATGGTGAACAATGTAACAAGCAGATAAGGAGTGAAAAGTTTGACTTGCCATAACCCATGCAAGTTAACTTATTTTTATTTTTCCCACTTGGAGATTAATGATTAATCATAAAGAACGGTATGTTTAAGTCTGTAAGATAGGATCAACTAATTAATGATTAATCATAAAGAACGGCATGTTCTTCTGTTGAAGATCTTTCAGATCCTCTGGACTTGCTTTCTTTGGATCAAACGGTTCTTGATTGGGAAGATGCAGTCCTTGCTTAATCTGACCCAGCCAGCGCGAGTGAAGCACTTGTTTAGAGGTAACAGGTAACCTAGTGGACTGATATTCTTCCAGAGCTGAGTGTAAATTTTCAACTCCCCACTTCTCAAGGCATTTGCCAAGAACTGCTGCATCTAATATCGTCATGTTGGTGCTTCTTAGACCATGAGGAGTTGTCGGGTGAGCAGCATCTCCAATCAACACTACATTGTCCCAATAAAACTGCCTTAGAGGATCACAATCATATATGGCATTTAAGAAAGGGTCCTTGGTCTCCTTCATGACTTTTACGAGCTCCGGAACCCAAGTTTTCTCAGCTTCTTTGATCATCTCGTCGATCATTTCTTCACTTACTTTCATAGTAACTGAATTTCTCTGTACATGCAGTAAAGAAAAAGAAAGATGCACAGCCGTATCCGACTTTAGATTTTCCTAAAACATCATTGATAACATAAGATTGCAATGTAAGAATTCTGAAGCACCTTAATCTCAGGCTCAGGTTGATTGACATAAACGATCCAATTGAGCCTTTTGTTGAGTAGTTCATAAAGCACAGTATGTGTTCCGGAGCCAAGGTCGAAATACAAGCATTTCCCAAGGTCGGGGTATGCTTTTCGGACGCCTTCAATGGTTTCTGAATCCTCCTTTCCCGAGAAATCAAGAACCCCTCTCCATGCACAGTAACCTGAATACCTGCAACAAGTGGTGCACTGCTACATAATAACTCCAGAAAATTCAGTTTGAAGGAGCAAACTAACACAACTAAGAAGGAACTTCTACACATAAATATGAACATCTAATCTCGAACGACCTCCAACTACATGTAAAAGTACTTGTTTCACACACATACCTGTATTCGACTCTTCAACCCAAATCTAACCAACATTCACTATGAACTCAGAACCGAGTAACAGATTCAACAAGATTATCATAATTACATCATGCAGCACTACAGTCGCCAGCTAGGAGCAAATTCCAAGTCTTATTAAGCTATATATATATATTGAAATACCTCAACTTAAGGTCTGGGAGAAAATGCTGGCGGATTAAAGAGAGGCACCCATCAGCTGCAACGAGTAAATCGCCTTCTATCTCGACAATGTAATCGTTTTGAAGAAGTTTAGCCTTAACTTTGACATAGGATTTGTCCTCAGAGATGCTGAAAGAGATAAACTGATGACCCCAGAAGAACACATCAGGTGGCAATGCATTGTATAGAAGGCCATGGAGATCAGCCCAATGAGCTGCTCTGAAATTGTATTCCTCATCTCTTGTCAGTGTCCAGCTCTCCTTTGTAGCACCATCAGTTGCTCGGTTCTGTTTAAGAACCCATTTCAAGAATAAATGAAATATCAATTCTTGATAGCCCCAATTATATATATAAAATAAAAAACATAAAACTGCATAGCCATTGTAAGCGGTGATTTATATAGCAGCCGGCCGCCGAAAAATTCACCACCACGACATTCATAATGATCGCAATAACATCTATTATGTCTGCGACTGAGATAAACGTAACTTAAAGGCAATTTAAATTCCTGATTATGCGCGATAATTTCACATATACCTGATCAATAGTAAGGGGACAGGTTGCTTGCTGGAGGAGGTGGGGATTGGCGAGCCAAGAATTAATGATCATTTGAGCCGAAGGGTCGAGACCCAGTCCGGCACCGGTTGGGCTGCCTGTTGGTGGAGCGCCGGTTTTCTCGAGCACCACCACTTCCCATCCTATAGAAATGAGGGCATGGGCGCATGAGACCCCGGCTATACTCCCTCCTACTATGATTGCTTTAGCTTTCTTCTGATGATGATGATGATTCTCAACCATTTCTAGAGCTTTCTCCCGTTCTGGTTTAGCAACGAATTTGTGGAGAAGAAAGGGAATGGTTGATGACGAGGGGATCTTTCGATTATAATTCTAAAATCCAATAAGGTAAAGTTTATAAATATCACTAAATTACCATAAAATGAATATTTTGATTATCTAATTTTAAATATTATAAATTTGATAATTAAATTTTAGTTTTTTAAATGATGTTGAACTATTATCTATTATTGAGAGGCGACGTGGTAATTAAGTAAATTTGTATTATAGTACATCAATATTTCATATTTATAGATTCAATTAATTTTAATTTTAAAAATTCAATGAATTTAACTATCATTATTTACTCATTTTATCTGTCAAGATATATTTTTAATTAAAAATAATTTAATACTCTGATTCTATTAAATAATTATTTAATAAAATAATTATTATTGGCTTTGTCAAATAGGGGTATTCAAAAATACCCGACCCGACTACCCGAACATAAAAAATCAAGTATTTAACCGATTTTTTTTGTCCGGGTCGAGTACCCGGACCATCATTTTTCGGGTCGGGCCCGGGTCACAAAATTATAAATTTTCGGGTACCCGATTTAAATTTTTTTATTTTAAATTTTATTATTATTTAAACAAAATATACTTATATTATTATATTTCCATATCAAACAATCTAATTTCTAAATCTAGATCCCACAAACTTTATTTTTAAAAAAGAATCAGGGACTCATTCTAAAAAATAAAATTAAGATTCATTGTAAATTATAAATTTAGTTTTTCGAGTTGACAAAATTCGAACTTTACTCGTTTAGATATACATTATTTTTGTATATGCATTAACGAATATGAAAATCAACTCAAGATTATTTACTATTTAATCATTAATTTTTATATATTAAAATAAATAAATTAATTAAAAATATTAAAAAATATTTTTAAAAAAATTCCTTTGACGTTATGTTTTGTTTCGAATTAGATTCTATAATTTAGGTCTTAAAATATATGTTTAGATTATGTAACTAGTGTTTTAAAATTTTATATTTTGATGTTGGATTATGAAATTCAAAATTTTAAATTTATGTATATTTTTTAAAAGTAAATTTAAAATTTTATAAAAAAAATTAAAAAACCGGGTACCCGACTATCCAAATTTTCGGATACCCGGGTACCCGAAAAATCCGGGTCGAATACAGATCGAAAATTTAACTACCCGAATAACCGAATACCCGAATTTGAACACCCTCATGCCAACCTTATTATTATTTTTCTTTTTCCTCCCTTGAAAAAGGTATATATAAAATGAATAGTTTTGCTTATTTCTGTATACTTTATAGCTTGTTTTTGGGTACTGATTGTATGTTGGAATCTTCACTTTCTATAAAGATTCTTGTGATTGAGATTTCTGACAAATATGTCAATGTTTTAAACATCAAAACTACTCATTTATTCAACTTCACTGTTAAACATCCTAGAAGATATACTTAATATTTAGACACTAATATGTACGAACGACGAAGAGAGAAAGTTAAAGGGTCGTTCGGTGTGAAATCGAACAGTTAATTGATCGCTCTGATATCACTTGTCATGATCTTATTACCATCTTCCTAAAAGACATATCACTTATCACGGGATCATTACCATCTTCTTAAAAGACAAGTCTGATAGGATGTGTAGCGCCACCGTTTATATACCCCAAGACCTCTCTTTTTCTTTCCGATGTGAGATTAATACTCATTGCCTATTTTAGAAGATATACAAATCGGAAGAGTGTAAATATCAAAATGGCCTTGAAAGGCACAGATTCCACAAATGATGCAGGTATGCCTTCAAGTACTATGTTCAAATATATAAGATTCAAAAATCAGATCGATATTCATTATATATATTATTGCACATATGTTAAATACATACTTGTAACACCGGTTAGGTGTGATAAAGAATATCCATATGTTAAATACATACTTGCAACATCCGTTCTCAGAACTGATTCTTGGGAGGTTGTCGATAGCCATATAAGTAAAGTATCCCCATAGTACCGATTTAGGTATCATTTTCAATAAGGGTACAGCACACAGGGATAGCCCACAAAGACTGACTGCAACAGGTTGTTTATCCTTTGTTCATTAACTCGAACAGACAAATGTGCATCGATATGTTTTGCAGGATCAGAATTTTTTTTCTGCATCTTGCCCATCATGACCTTTCATTACAACATCCTTCAAGCCTTTCAACTCCTTTTTCACATAAGAGGGCTGCAATAACATAAAATAAAACATACCTCCATGGATATGTATTTAGGAAATAGTATACACAAGTCTATGGTTATAACATATATGTACAGAAGGAGATACATCCATCTTTAAGAACACTACTTGCATCCTTCCATAAATTTTTGATTTGCTCGCTTGTTGTGACATGCCGTCGTTGACACTTTTCACCATTTTCCCCTTATCATCTATAATTGAAGGGTTTTAATCATATATTTTTAATCATGCACACTTGTACAGTATTGGGAATTAATATATAACAAATACGACACATCGACACCGCACCTACCTCTTGAGAACTGCAAGACTCTTAGTGGCATGAGAGATTGTCGAAGGACACCATTTGAATGAGGGAGACCAAGCAACCCACAAATCAGAGTCTGAATCCATGATTGGTAAGAAGCATTTAAGCCAGAAATTAGTGGAAATCTAGTTTAAAGAAATAAACGGTAAACAAAACTTTAGTTAAGTACCGTAATTCCCAACACGAGGATATCATAATGATAAGAAGAAGTTTTTTTAAGGTTGAATTCCTCTTGTTGAGCCAAGTATGAAGCAACACTGTGATCAAATAAGTATAGACCTGCTACCATCGATGTCGGTATAATAGCAACGAAAACGTATGCTACTGGAACCTTTCTCATATCTTGTAATAATAGATATGATAAGAGCAAGTTCATCTTTAGGTTTTAACAAGATATTGGATTCAAAGCTTACTTTTATCATTGTCCAGTGATATAATGATGCATCTTCCCAGAGAAGTAGGCAGAATAGTCTCCTAGGAACGTCGGAACTAACTTCCCTGGGTATCATATAAGAAAGAGTTGTCCAATACATTACTATTAGTGGGACTCCATAGTCTGTAATAAAACCTCGAAGACTACCTGAAAGAAGAGCCAATGAGAAATAAGATTAGGCTAGGTTTGTCTAATACATTTCATTTAATATTCAATTGAATCAAATAAAAAAATATATTAATATAGTTAATAAATTCTATTTATCATTTTAATTTAATTTTTTAAAATCAATTCAAGTAAAATAAAATTACTCGAATCAAATTCATTAGTAATTCCCTTGAGCTTCCGTCCGACACGATTAATTCTTGCCTCCCACGTACTTTAAAGCATTAATCCCTCCCAACCTTTATATAATTTCGCCAATGATTATAAAATAATATCTATTCATTATTCTTAATCCTATAATAACGCACATATATTGCGTAAACAAGTTGCTCAAATCAGAGTCACTTAAGGAATATCATTTGATGAGTTCAAATTTAATTAAATACATTTCAATTAAACTCAAATAATAATCTCGATAAAAATAAATAAAATATATTTTTTTAGATGATCTAAATTCGAAAAACTTTTATGTAACGGTAAATTTATATTTTCATTTCAGATTAAAAACAATAAAAATATTATCATTGTGTGTCCCTACAGAAAATTGAAGCATTAAGTAGGAAATCCAAGGTGATCTGTGTCATTAATATTCTGGATGAGATGAAATTAATTTGATACAAAATCGGGAAGTTTAAAATTAATTTTGTTTCTATAAGAAAATAAACATTAAATATAACTATACAATGCAGTGCCACTAGACTATATAAAGAGAGCTTCATTCATGTCTTACCATAAAATCCATAATTAAAAAATTCTAATTTTTAGTGTAAAATATCAAGATGGCTAGGTTTTCATGGCCTTCATTTGTCTTCCTTCTCATACTTGTTGTTTTTACTTTCTCCATTCAAACATCAAATGTATTGTATTTCTTGCTTTTCTTCGATTAATTTATCATGTTTAGAGGTGTTCAAATAGTTTATTCGATTATTAATCGAATCGAATAATGAACACTTCTGATTAATATACTCATTTCTAATTGTATTTGTCTCGTGTTTGTAGGCTGGCAAGGAAGGATCACTTCGCCTACAAGGTAATTTGTTTTACACAAGTCGATTGACATGATCTAATCAAACACTTTTAACGTAATTTAGTTTTCACTTACAGATTGTCCGAACGCGTGTAACTATCGTTGTTCAAAAACTCATCACCAGAAGGCATGTTTGTTCTTCTGCAACTATTGCTGCAAGAGGTGTTTATGTGTTCCATCGGGATTTTATGGTCATACCGGAGAATGTCCCTGTTATGATAGTATCATGACTAAAAGAGGCACACATAAGTGTCCTTGATTTTGTTAACTTCGAAATCCAATAAAAGAAGTAAGAATAAATTAATACAGGTGGAGTATGTTGCTCTGCAATATGTTGCAATTTAATTCCTATTTAAGTTTTATCTTTTTCTATTACGAGAAACGTCACAAATTCATATTTAAATAATTATATGACTTGTTTACGGAAAATATCAATTTTTAGGGGGGGAATTGAAAAATGGCGTGTCAAAAATTATTTAAAGAAATGATCGAATTCTATGGTACCAAGGAAGTCATCAACAACCGTAAGTTAGCGGCGGTTGTCGACGATTTTGAGTTCATTTTTTTACATAGACGAACACGAACAAGCTACAATCCTTAACGAACGAACATGAACAAAAAAATTTATATTCGTTTATGTTTGTATTCGTTCATTTATTCAATTAAAATTAAACGAACAAATATGAACACATCCTCATTCGTATTTGGTCGGTTGGTTTTCAACCCACTTTTCTTCACTCTTTTTGTTTGTTTCCCACGACTTTACATGGTTTGTAATTTTCTGGGAATTCAACCCAGGTTGGGTTCTCTTCTCATCACATCTGGGTTTGGCCATTGACTTCAAAAGGGGGAGCTGGCAGCAAATGTTAAATATAGTGACCCATAAATTATGGGCTTGCATATACAACTCATTGGTTTTATATTTTTTTTATACATTTCATTTAATATTCGATTGAAATCAAATCAAATCAAATCAAATTACTCAAATTAAATTCATTAGTAATCCCCTTTTCTCCTGTCCGACACGACTAATCCTTGCCTCCCACAGATTTTAAAGTATCAGTTCTTGTTAACCCTTATATAGTTTCGTCAATAATTATAAGATAATATTTATTTATTATTTTTAGTCCTATAATAACACATATTACGTAAATAGGATATTCAAATCAGAGTCACTTAAAAAACAATATTTTTTTATTAGAATTATTTGATGAGTTCAAATTTAATTAAATATATTTAAGTTGAATTCAAAGAATAATCTCAATAAAAAATAAAATATTTTTTTAGATAATTTGAATTTGAAAAACTTTTATGTAACGATATATTTGTATTTTTATTTAAAATTAAAAACAGTAAAAATATTATCATTGTGTGTTCTTATAGAAAATTGAAGTATTAAGTAAGAAATCCAAGGTGATTTGTGTCATTAATATTTTGGATGTGATGAAATTAATTAACATGCAATATGTGTCGATTAGTATTGATACCAAAATACATAAGGAAAGTTTAAAATTATTCATTTCTATAAGAAAATTGACATTAAATGTAATAATAAATTATTTCCTCTACTAGCTGCCTGCTTCCATAAAAGGAGATTTAATAAAGATAATTTAAATACAAAATGCAATGATACGAGTCTTCTGAACCCAAGTGGTTAAAGGAACGATTGTTCTTTTTAGAGGCCATGATTTCGAGCATCAGCGATGCCAGCAAAGTGATTGAGCGATCAATGTCAAATGGTGGAGATTATATTTTAGAACAGATACTACTGTGATCACTGTTAGCTTATTCAAAAAAATATGCAATGCCATTAGACTATATAAAGAGAGCTCCATCCATGTCCTAGACCACAAAACACATAATTTGAAATCCCTAATTTTTAAATCTTAAACTAACAAACACCGCGTAAAATATCAAGATGGCTAGATTTTCATGGCTTTCATTTGTCTTCCTTCTCGCGATTGTTTTCACTTTCTCCATTCAAATATCAAATGTATTGTATTTTTTGCTTTTCTTCGGTTAATTTATCGTATTTAGAGGTGTTCAAATAGTCTGTTCGATTATTAATTAAACCGAACAATGAACACTCTGATTAATATACACAATTCTAATTGTATTTGTCTCATGTTTGAAGGCTGGCAAGGAAGGATCACTTCGCCCAGAAGGTAATATGTTTTATCCAAGTCGGTTGACTTATCTAATCAAACACGTTTAACGTAACTTTAATTTTATTTATAGATTGTTCAAACACGTGTAATTATCGGTGTTTACAAACCCATCATCGAAAACCATGTTTGTTCTATTGCAACTATTGTTGTCAAAGGTGTTTGTGTGTTCCATCGGGATTTTATGGTCATACCGGAGAATGTCCCTGCTACGACAACATTATGACGAAAGAAGGCACACATAAATGTCCTTGATCTTGTTAATTCCGAAATTTATAATAAAAATCGTAAGAATAAATTTATACAGGTGGAGTATGTTGCCTTGCAACATGTTACAATTTAATTTCAATTTAAGTTTTTATCTTTTTCTATTATGAGAAACGTCACAAATTTATATTTGAATAATTATACGACTTGTTTTGAAAAAATATCAGAAAAAATTAAAAAATGGTGTCATGTAAAAAGTTATTTAGAGAAATGGTCAAATTCTATAGTACCAAGGGAAGTCATAAACAACTGTAAGTTAGCGGCGGCTGTAGACGATTTTGTGTTTATTTTTTACATTTTAGGATTAAATTGTAAAAAATAGAATTGTAGAGACTGAAATATAATATTTCATAAATTGGAGCATTTGCACGAAATCATTGCTTTCCCACTACAAAATATGAGGACTAAATGCAAAAGAAAACCAAAGTTCATATTGTTTTGGCTTTTTTCACTTCAAACAATATGAACTTATGTGTTTTGCATTTTGTGATTAAAATAAGAAAAAAAATAAATTATAGGGATTAAAATGTAAAAAATAAAAAGTTTCGGTGGAATTATAGTTCCATCACTAATTGAAACAATGATTGTTTGAATGAGATTGATTGTCGGTTAATGTCCATCTCATTAGCAGTGTTAGTTTTCTTTGAACCCGAGAGATAATATCACAGATCCGGCTCGTCACGTCATTTATGATTCTTAATCAATAAAAATCATTTATTTTATCACTAATCATTTATGTTATTAATCTAATTTTTAAAAATATATTTTTAAATAATATAAAAAATAATAAAAATTTATTGATTAAAAATAAAAATAATTTAAAAAATCACAGTAAAATAGATGATTATAATTAGATGAAATTATAACCGATATTCATTCGTAATATAATTTTTCCTTGCATCCCATTCATCAACAATTCTATGCTTATCGGATATTCCGACTTAACACACGTGAATGCCATAACATTTTGTGTTTGTGAATCACTCTTCAAGCTTAAAATAAATGTTTGTCCAAAGTCTAATTAAAATAGGATTTTTTGTTACTATTTAAAATAAATTGTATATATTTACTTAGTAAACAATAATAGGAATCATATGGTTTTTTTCTTGGCCGACAGAGCTTAAGATAAATATTTAACAACAAAATATATTATCAATACAAAATCTTACAATAGAAAATGGAGAGGATTAAAAAAAACCCGTGATAGTTATGATAATTATTATTAAACAGTAATATTATTAATTAAACTTGTTAGTAGTATAAATAATAATAAAGATTTAAAATAATATAAATAATGATAATAATAATCATATTTTACAAAATTTGAAAGAAAATCGTAAATAAATTTATTATATCTATATTTATATTTATTAAACTTTATAAAATAATTTATAAAGTTTTTTAAATCCAGACCCTTGATCTGATGCATAGGTTTGGGTGTTTCACATGCAGGCTGCAGGTGAATCCCAAAGGGATGAGACTGAGATTCGGGTCGGCACTGCCCATCTCCAGTGTGTACTCTTCTTCTACTAAGTAATTAATTAATGGGATATTGTCCCACGTGGTTTCTTATGCATCAGGAACAAGCCACGACATCCCCATGTTAAAAGGTTTTTCTTTTTTTATAGGTTAAAAAAGTTTATTAAAAAACCCTCAGTGGAAAGTGTTTTGTAATCCTGATCCTGAGCTGCCCATAGAGTTGAGGGTCCCATCTCAACCCCTCCGACACATAGAACTCAGTGTCCCACCCCTTACACCTGCCTCGTGATATGTTTCGTATACGACCTCATCGCAGGCAGATTTTACGACTATAATTAATAGTTTTTGTCACATTCCTTTACCGGATATAATAGATCTTACTATAATTTGTAAATGTTATGATTTTCAAGTATTATCTTATATAAATTATTTTTAATTATTAATAATTAATTTAAAATAATAAAATATTTTACACACCACCGGGCATTAGCTACGAGTTAAAAGCTTAACTAATCTGTCATGATCTTGCATGTTTTGCCGGCTACCTTGGGATTGAAACATTGTTTTCTAGCTTTAATAATAATAATATGTCGATAGTTTTAAATTATATAAAATATATTATAATATGATACGTATAAATATAAATAAAGATTTACTTATATTAATATTGTTAAATTATTTTTTTATGTATTTTATAGTGATTTAGTTTTTTAAATATTAACGATGTACATAAACTGATTTAATTTTATATTTTGATTTATAATGATAGATTTGTACAAGTGTAACCTATTCTAATTTATAATGATAATTAAAAGAAATATAAGTGAATATTTAAAAATGTTAGCTTCGTAAATATTGCAAAAACCGAGGGGTTTTTGTACTAGAGCATGCATATAAGCCTTTTCGCCCTTAAACAATATCATCTGTTTTCATATTTCTATTTTCTTTTCTCTTATTAGAAATTAGACACCAGATCGTGTAGAAATGCGAGGGATCTTCTTAGTGTCGGTGCTGCTTTGTGCCATCCACCGTGTCGCACTTTCCACGACCACCGCCACGGTGGCGGACGGTAAGAATTTATATACACATGCAATACATACATATATATATACACATGATCAATTTAGTACGAAAACACAGTTAAACTTTGATCTTTACAGCAACATGTATATGTTTTTTTTAGTATAAATATTTCATAATCTAACAATAATTTATGTTAATAAGACATCCATAATGGGATTTAAAGAACTTGGTATTATTTTAGTCTTAACATATTTGTAATTCAACTATAAAACAAATTATATATAAATATATACATATAAAATAAAGATCTTTGATGATTAGTGTGTATATCAGCTGCAGGAGTTTGTCAGGGATATTTTATGCAGTCACCGACACCAAAAACAATGAAAATTTAGCAGAAAAATATAATGTCATTTTTCTCTTAAAAGATAACCCTATTGTATTTAATTTTTACTTTCTATAAAAAATATTATGCATGTAAGTATTAAAATAAATATCATTGTTGATTTTCAGGTCTGTTAGAAAATGGTAACTTTGAGTTAGCCCCGAATGCCTCCAACATGAAGGGCACCGTTGTCGTGGGGCGTTACGCAATACCGGGATGGGAAAACGAGGGCTTCGTCGAGTACATCAAGTCGGGGCAAAAGCAAGGCGACATGTTGCTGGTGGTGCCGGAGGGAGCCTATGCAGTACGGCTGGGGAACGAGGCATCGATCAAGCAAAAGATAAAGGTGATCAAGGGGATGTATTACTCCGTCACGTTTAGCGCTGCTCGTACTTGCGCACAAGAGGAGCGGTTGAACGTGACGGTGGCACCCGATTCCGGTGTGCTGCCGATTCAGACTGTGTATACTAGCAGTGGTTGGGACAACTATGCATGGGCATTTAAAACGGAATCTGAAGTGATCATGCTGATTATTCACAATCCGGGCGTCGAGGAGGATCCGGCTTGCGGACCGCTCATAGACGCCGTGGCAATCAAGGCCTTGTATCCTCCTAGACCTACTAACAGTGAGTTATTTTCATCGTACAGTTTGATTAATATATATATATATATATATAGTTATTCTTTGAATGCTAATTTCTTATTGGTGCAGAGAACATATTGAAAAATGCTGGTTTTGAAGAAGGTCCATATATATTCCCCAACACACCATGTGGTGTCCTAATCCCACCCAACATCGAGGACGACCACTCGCCTCTTCCCGGTTGGGTCGTCGAATCCCTCAAGGCCGTCAAGTACATCGATTCAGCCCATTTCTTCGCGCCGCAAGGCCGAAGAGCCGTGGAGCTAGTCGGTGGAAAAGAGAGCGCCATCGCTCAAATAACAAGAACCATTATCGGCAAAACATACAGGCTCTCATTCTCGGTAGGCGACGCTAACAACTCCTGCGCCGGTTCTTTGGTCGTCGAGGCATTCGCAGGCAAGTCCACGCTCAAAGTCCCGTACACGTCGAAGGGTACCGGAGGATTCAAACGAGCCGCGCTCACATTCACGGCCGTTTCCAACAGGACGAGAATCATGTTCCTTAGCACGTTTTACACCATGAGAAGTGATGATTTTTCTTCACTGTGTGGCCCAGTCGTCGACGATGTGAAGCTTTTGAGTTTCCGTAAACCATGATCGTGTCGACCTTGTTGGCGAAGCAATGTCGGATATGAACTATATAATATGCTGAACATAAGGGTTTTAGCGTGAGTTTATATACTATATACTATAATTGTGTTATTTTATAACGTGTTTAATTATTTATTTTACCATAATAAATGTGAAAATAATGTTCGTTTTTCATCTCTCTTTTTATTAAACAAAGGTATAAGTTGTATGCGATTGATTTCTATTTTGGTGTAGATTATTGTTATTCTAGAACTAGAAGGGTACATGTTTGAATATATTTAAACTCAACGTACAATATAAAAATATATAATTCTTTTTTAAAATATAAAATTTAAGTCTATAATTATAAATCTAAATTCTAAATTTAAATCTTAATCTAAACTCTAAACTGTATATATATAATCTGATTTAAAAAAATATGTGTACACTAAAATTTAATTAAGTTTATGTGTATTTTTTTAATTTATATGAGATTATATTTGATACATAATACGTAAAAAATTTATAATTCTTTATATTTAAATTATATAATCTAAAATTTATAAATTTTAAATTTTATTAATAATTATAATACATTTTAAATTATTTTTTCTCTTTATTTATTTTTTTAATTTGAAACTTAATTTAATATAGAATAATTTGAGAAATTAATTATCTTTTACAAAAATTAAAGGTTTATCGAATCCTTAAGTCTTTTATTTAATAAAAATTTAATGTGGGTAAACGGTAAAAGAATTTAATTTAAAAAAAACAAATACGATCACACCTTCATCAATTTTTGTTTTTATTTTTTAATAAAAGAAAAGATCCTTCCTGATAAAGACAATATTTCCAATTTGTGGACTAATTTCTTAAAATTTTTTTGTCAGAGGTCAGAGATGTAAATTACTTTTTTTTGTCATCGCAGCTATTGCTTTCGTCACGTGATGTTATTTTTAATTGTTATATTTAAATATTATATTAAAGCATAAAAATTTAAGTATTTTCATAATACTATTAATTATTATTTTAAAATTTCGATAATTTTCAACTAAATTAGTATTTAATTAATTTTAACATCAACTCAGTCAAAATATTATAATAATAAAGATAGACAGATTGAAATCAAAATATTATATATTTGACATTTTTATAAATAATAAATATATAATTTCAGATATTTTAAATAAGTTCAACAAAAAATTATGGTTAAAGATTAAACACGAAATCAGTAATTTATATATTTGTATAATTTTACTTGTAATATTTGTTAAATAAAATTTTATTAATATATTTTTATATAAAATATTTATTCCCCTATTAATAAAATATTTTTACATGTAAGTTTTTTAAATATTAATAAATACCCAATAAACTCATAATATTCTTCTTCTTTAAATGAATTCTTAGTTTTTTTTTTCTTCATAATTTACCTACTAAAACCAATCGCCCACTTTATTATAAATACTATAATTTATTTTAATGAAAATCATAATATATCAAAAAATAAATAAGTTATTTTTAAATCCATTTCAGTCTTTTCCATCGATGAATGAAAATGAAGAGGATTTGAGCTTCTCTATGTGCTAGCTTTGCTTGTTCCCTGTAGATTATAGTATGAACAAACAAAAGGTGAAGTAGAAAGTTAGAAAAAGAAGGGGAAAAAAAAGATTTTATGCTTTTGGGTTTTGTTTGTTCCACACCAGGTTGGTTCCATATATGAAAGCTCAAAAGCTTAAACCCCACCTTTTTTACTTATTCAACTCAATGTTTCTATTCTCACTATGATCGATAAAGTTAGCATCTTTATTGGTTCATATGGATGTTAAATATATGTATAAATGTTGGGTTTTTTCTTTCTTTCTTTAATGTTGTCATATATTCTGAAAGATATGTTTTAAAGTACTGTTTTTTACTTTGATTCCCACTGTTCTTAGGTATTGGATTCTTTTTTCCAGTTCTTGTATTGAAGCTTTGCAATGTCAAAGGTTCTCTGTTGTATTCATTTGCTTTCATCTGTTTTTGGATTCTCTCAACCTTTGTTGGGTGCCTTTCAATTTCTATAGCATTGGCATTGTAGTGTTTTGAAAGGGCTGTGGGGAGTGTAAACTGTTAAGATTCCTCTTGGTTTCGGATTCGTTGTTTAATATGGTATCAGAGCTAATGGTTTATTCTGCTTCTATTGTCCGTTCTTTTACTAATGTCGCTTTCGAGTTTGTCAGCTCTTTCTGTTTTCAACTCTTCACATGCATACTATGGAAACCTATTAAAGTTGCATTTATACACATCGATTAGATTCTGCACGCTCGAAGTCGCGTCTCTTGGTTCAATTGGTTATATATCGGATGCTTAACATGAACAAAAGTAGTAGCTGATTTTGATTGGTGGGATGTATTCACATTTCCACCCAACACTA
The DNA here is from genome assembly GCA_035048815.1 of Abelmoschus esculentus. Taxonomy (NCBI): domain Eukaryota; kingdom Viridiplantae; phylum Streptophyta; class Magnoliopsida; order Malvales; family Malvaceae; genus Abelmoschus; species Abelmoschus esculentus. The sequence goes on from JAUCBN010000059.1 coordinate 1,488,300, forward strand.
TGGTTATAAATACAGATGATCACTTCCTTGTTGTTTTCATTGCAGGCATTCAGTCTAAACCATTGTACCTAGAAAATTAGCAACAATTCATACTTCTACTATGAGCTCAGGTCAGAAACTTTTTATGTAGTGATCCTTTATGCATTGCATTCTGAAATCTTTAGTTGTTAACGGTTCGGTTGCAATGTTTCCAGGTAGTGGAACTAGCAGAACATTCGAGTTTGGGAGGACTCATGTGGTCAGGCCTAGAGGAAACCACCAAGCTACAATAGTATGGCTTCATGGTCTTGGTGACAAGGGTTCAAGGTACAAATGCTAGACTTTGATGATGTTTTCCATTTTTGGTATTACCATTTCTTCGAACATTAACTAAAGGTTTCATTTCGAGTCGGAAAAGAAAAGCTTTGTCCCTCTGAAACTATTTGATTCTGGTAATCAGCAGTTCCTGCTACATGCTTGGATCAACGTTGTTGTGTTTACTTCATATTCTTTCCAAGGCATATGCCTTGTTCGAGAATAACAAACTTAATTTTTTTCCCTCCAAATGTCAAGTTCTGTAAGAGAAGTTCTCTGTTTGGTGGGAGATTTGATGGGAGACACCATTGTTGGTTTAAACTGTAATAAAACTGGATTAGTTGTCTATGCACATTTCTTTTAAGGATTCTAACCTATGTTTGGACAACCTTAAATCTAAAACTCATGTACATACAAAGCTTAGGTCTGAGAATAGGGGACCACTTGTTAGACTCTACTTATTCTAATATGTACTGTTGTCACTTACCATGGATCCTCCCATTATTCATAAGGCTTTTTGCTCAATTTTAAATGTGATCCCAAACCAGCATGCTTCCAAAGGCAGATCCTTAAGAATATATGATAATCTGCCAACTTCTCTGAACTCGGGTTTTGGTCTGTTTTTTCATACTGTTAAAGAGTTCTTTCTTGTCAAGCGTATCGATTGGTGACTAAGATGGATATCTCCCTTTTTGTTTTGGTTCTGCAGTTGGTCTCAGGTTTTGGAAAGCCTTCCCCTTCCAAATGTAAGGAAAACAATCTTATCGAATCACTCGGCGGCTTTCATATATATGCAGATGCAACGTACTTATCGGACTAGACCACTTTTACTTGGTAGATTAATATATCTCAGTTGAAATTCATTTTTTTTTCTTGCAGATTAAGTGGATTTGTCCAACTGCTCCTACTAGGCCAGTGGCAATGTTTGGTGGATATCCTTGCACTGCATGTAAGATTTGTATTCCTTTCAACAGCTAAGTTCTATGTTTCTTTTTTATAAAATCAAGCTGAAAATTGCATCCTCCGGACTATATCTGTAATTTACAGTGTACTGTGTCTGAAAGTATTTCAAGTGTTTTCGAAAGTAACCCCGACAATGATAAGCACAACATTCTGTAATGTGTTTCAGGGTTTGATGTAGGAGATCTTTCGGGAGATGGTCCTGATGATTTGGAGGGTTTAGATGTTTCAGCAGCCTATGTTGCCAACCTGTTGTCGGGAGAGCCTGCAGATGGTTAGTTTCTATTTGTAGCAACCTTATAAAATCTTAAACCATTAATCCTAAATTTCATGGTCTAAAAGAGATTTATGACGTGCAGTCAAACTCGGAATCGGTGGCTTTAGTATGGGTGCCGCAACTGCTCTCTACTCCGCCACATGCCATGTGTTAGGGAAATACAGCAACGGCAATTTGTATCCGGTTAACTTAAGTGCAGTTGTTAGCTTAAGTGGTTGGCTTCCATGTTCAAGGTTTGAATCTGTATACACATATAGCCCACAGAAATTAATTTACATTTTATTGTTACAAAATGGAACTACTTGGGTAGTTTGGATTCATGCAAATCATTCATCTTTGTGCCCGAAAACTTTAGGACCTTGAGGAACCGGATGGAAAGATCGATCCAGGCAGTGAGGCGTGCTGCGTCCTTGCCCGTTCTCATGTGTCATGGCTTAGGTACTCAAACTCTCTGAATTCTTGAATGAATGCTTCAGTAATGAATTTTCTTTTATTAGTCTATATACTATCACAACTTAATAGTTTTGAATAAACCATCAATTCAAAGTGTCGAGATATCTTGAGTTTTCAAAAGAATGCTTTATTCTTCTGCTAGAATAAGATCATACACTGATGTATCAACCACACCCTGTTTCATCTTGTGCCACTGATTGGTTATTAGAACAATATCATCTCGAGATTAGTGTTTAGGGTTAACTTTTTATGTTCCTGAAAATTAAGCAGTAAGCTAGTTGAATAAGATTCGGAGTTGGTTTCCGGATTTAATTCACTTTTTTTTCTCTTCCTGCTGCAGGTGATGATGTTGTTGCATATACACATGGAGAGAGATCAGCTCAGGCCTTGAATTCAGTTGGCTTCCGGGATCTTACATTCAGAGCCTATAATGGGTATCTAAATATCTTCACATATCTTCACCTTCACCGCAAACCGTAGAAACACACACACACAGACACAACACTCTCAGAACTTCTATACTATAGAGATTTAACTAAAACCGAATGCAATGCAGGCTCGGTCACTATACAGTACCTGAAGAAACAGATGAAGTCTGCCAGTGGTTAACTGCAAGGTTAGGTCTTCAAGGATCACGGTCATAATACCGATCATCAAATGCACTGGTTTGATAAGGAGGAGATACAGAAGAATGCACTTAATATGTAGGGACTAGAAACAGGTAGTAGAGATATAGGATGTTGTGCCAAGGGTATGTGTTGCCTATCAATCTTTTTTATTTACTGAATAAGCTTTCTTCAAATGAATTACATTTTGGTTCAGTTTGCGAGAAATTTGTTGAATAGGATTGCTGGGGTTATGGAAGGGATATCAACTGGCATTTTCTGGGTCTAGGAAATTCTGAGTTGGTTTGACTTATGTAAACTCAATTTAGTTATAGAATATTACAAAGACTGGGATTTGAACAAATTTACCGAATGTCAAAAAAATAGCTACATCTATTCATCATAATAACACAGTATATATACCAACTTCAAGGCTCAAGCAGAGACTCAAGGCAAATTGTGATGCTCAAATCAATGACAATAATGGCAAGTAATCTACCAATGTTAAAATCATAATGGAGAAAGCAAGAAAGAAGACTTTGGGTAAACTAAATTTTTATTTAGCATGGTTGAGAGGTTGCATGTTTGATGAGTCCGGTTTGCTCGCATTAGAAAATATCCCAAATGAAAAACCATAAAGACTGACAAGTAAAGAAATAAATATGGAAAGAAAAGGAGAATACGGATAAGGATGCAGAAGCATTTCTAGGAATTTGTCCGCTACTCTTAATATGCAGCCACTTTAATACCTGCATTCCAGAAAAAAAGGGGAAAGGGGATAGTATCAAATCATGCAATGACCGGTACAATGCCATGTAAGTTAATAAAGTTCTAAGAATTTAAGAACAAGGTAATCACCGCTCTCTGAAGCCCAAGTACAATCCATCATGAAATTATCCGTCGCACTGTACTGCATAATGTGGCAAAAAGTTGAATAAGCCGGTATTTGGTTACAACAGTTGCACAATAAAAAGCCAACAAAGTCGAATAACTTACTTGAAAATGCAGGTTGAATAATCAATCACTGTTCCTATTTTCTTGCATATCGTTTCTACTGTGAGTACTGCTGCCTTTTGAATCAATGCAAGGAGTAAGAGGTGGGAAAGAAGGCACAGCTTTTAGTATGAACCTCCGGCCACTTCTTAATGGTCCTGAAGAGCTTGATCCAAGCTGGTGCAAATTGTGAGGGGGTGAAACTCGTTTGCCATTTGGGGAACCTGCTTTCACAGGCTTAATGGCCATAGAAGTGTCTTTCAATATATCAGGCATATCATCCTCCAAAATGTCATAAAGCCCGCCATCAGCAGAGTCAAGCCCCTGAAGATTTTTATTCTCATCTAAAGGAGACATTGGTGTAATAGGTGAACTGTGCCAAAAATGAGACCCCCCTGGAATGAGAGAACCAGTTCTATGGTCCAATTGTAACCGTGAAAGGTTTGTCAATTCCCTTGCTTTGGATGAGGATGAGCCTATAACAATCGAGAGCTGATTGGGCGGTGGAGTGTGATGGAATTCATCTGCAAGCACAACTGCATTGTTGTAGCTGATTCCCTCACAGTAAGATTCAATATCCATTTTTTCGTTACTTGTTTCCAGAAGCATGCCATTGCTACCAGAAGTTCTAGGAGATCTTGGAGATTTTGCGTAAGATAAGATGGTATGATCAGACTCAGGGGAAGGAAAGCGTCTCCTGGAGAGAAGTCTGGATACTGATGCTTTATTTCCATGGCTGAAAAAATGTAAGTAATCAGCAATAAAGTATTATTTTTCTTCAAGAAACTAGGACAGCATAATGGTAAATCTTACTCTGAGCAGTGGAATGCAGGTGTCATAGGTGTAAGATGGTGTGGATCACACAACTCAGAATGCAAGAAATCCTTCGTAGATTTAGCAGTCAATCTACTTTCCAATCTCTCTCCACCACTTCTGTTTACCATTTCTTCAGTCACACGATAATCTAGAAATTCAGCAATAAGGATTAGGGAGTATATTGATTCTCAATTCTTACATACCAAAAAATACTAATTTCAGCCCAAAATGATGTCAGGAAGAAAGAGCATATTTCTAGTCTAGTATTGCAGATGAAGACTGGAATGCATAGGAAGAAAAAAAAACATAATGATGTTTCTTGAAACTTACCTTCCTTCTTGCCATAGACATTTTTACACCCCTCACATCGACATCCAATAGAGCAACCAACATTAGCCTTTTCAATATAAAAAGAAGATGCATGAGTCCAGCAACAAAATACTAAAAGAGATTACATAGAAAGCACAAAGATGATTCAGGCAGCAATGTATTTCCAAACCTGGTAGCATTCACAATATTTTTTCAGACACATTGACCTTTTGCAATTGCACCCTCGTTTGTGTCGTGCTGAGGATGGTGTTTTCCGGATTCCATCTTCCTATAAAGGGAAATATGATTGTAAAATTACCAATAGGGAAAAGAAAAGTAAAGCAAAAGGTTTCGGGCTGCATGAATTGTATCATACCCTGATGCTTAAAGGAAACTCGGTCAATGGTTGTACAATCTTGGGAGCAAATGCAAGTAGGTTACGTGATTCAATTTGTTTCCGTGCTTCAAGAACTCTATCTTCATATTCAAGTCTGTTGAAGCAACCTTGACAGGAACAAGGTTCAGCACAATAGATTCCAGCAGCAAAACAATCACAATAGCTGAGAAGGAGAAAATTAGCACATATTGTACCAATAGAGCTGTCACCCACATATAACTGGACTACAACTAGTAAAAATAGAAGTCACTTACAGTTTCAAGCATTTAGTCTTTTTGCAATTACAACGCTTACAGCCCTCACCATCTGTGTTGTTTGATAGTTTCTTCCTATAGAAGAATAGACTATTAATTGTCCTGATTATTAAGAGAAAGTTATAACTATGAATCAGCAAGAAGTATCAGAGAAACTTGCCTTTTCTTTTTGGGGCTTTGTTGGTCAAATACTTCATCACTATCTCCATCTTCTGAGCTAAATTTCCTCTTAGTATTCATAGACATGTTACATTCGATTGATTCCATGGCACTGAGTGATTCTGAAACAGCTGAATCTGCAATAGTACAAACTTTCACCTCTTGCGTTCCGTCTTGATGAGGAGCTGATACTTTTTCAAACGCATCAGAGCAGCTGTCCATGAGTTCAGTAGACTGACATGCTGATTTTATAGCTTGTGGCAATTCCATGCTTGCACTTCCACCTTGAGCCATTGGTATAGCATTAACAATGCTGTTTAGGTGTAAGCCAATACCTGACGGCTTGGGAACAGTTAAGGAAGACTTTTCACCATGACACTGCCACTGGGGAATCATGTTTATTGCTAACTGGGACAGGTTAACCATTTGCCTTGTTCTAGATGTAACACTTAAATCAAGATTAGATGAACCCAAGCCCTCAGTTTCTGAACTTGTAACAAGTGATGTTATAGAGATAATATTATTTGCTATATTTGTAGAAATGCTGCAGTTTTCTCTAGCTTCTGGCTGAGCTTCTCCAAATTGAAGGCAACGCCTACTCATACCGCGTTGGAGTTCACTAGCCTACATTAACTGTTGAAATTATTCTATAGCAAAAGAAAAATCTTGCAGCATTTAATAACCAAAAGGGAAAAGTAAAAAAAAAAAGGTTTAAAGAGCAATATGAATCAATCTATTTTTTATCTCTATATCACGGCTAATTCAAATCCTTTTATACCTCAAGATCATGAGTCATGCAATGAACTGGAACATCTACATCCCCACCAACATTTTCAGCAAAACCTTCATATGATTGAACCCCCTGTAGAGATCCAGGCAGCTGGTGAAGGAAACCATTGCATCCATCACCACGGTTCTCTTCTACTTTCTGCCAAAAAATAAAAAAGACTGAGACACGCATATTCTATCTCCTAATATACATGGTACCATTTCCCAATTGGATGGAAGATGGAAACAACTATTACCTGAGGACCCAAGTTTTTACACTCTCTTTCCTTAGAGGAAAGATCAACTGTATCAGACTCAAACTTCTGGAGTTCTTCAGATAATCCTTGAGCTGCACCTTGATCATTTTCAATCTTCAATGAGTTGTCCTCAAAAGTTAACTTTCTTTCAATGTTTTCTTCACTCTGCCCAGACAATAATTGGGCTGCATCAACCTTCTTCCCAGCATTATTTTTGTTGCCAATTTTAATATTCTCCAAGTCCACTAAACCATTAACTGATGATGGAAGCACATTATTAGATTGTTTCAAATTTGAATTGACCGCATGTGCAGAGTTTGCACAGTCTACTTCCACAGGGTCAGCCAAGTATCTGTCAACACATCCAGAGGAACTACTGGGTTGGACTGAAACATTGTCCAGGTTATCATTTTCCTTCTTAATATCAATGACCAACCCTTCTTGCAATTCAGTAACAGATCTTTCTAAATTGCAAGACTCGTTAGTCCTTTTCTTGTCCCCTTCACCATTTTGAGATGCTTCCACACTGGATGACAGATGCCTGGAAATAAGTTTTCATGCAATCAGAACTCAAGAAAGATGCACTCTAAATGGAAAATGATAAAGCCAAAATAAAAAAGTGGGCAAACCTTCCAAGTGTACTTATACGTGGAGATGTAAACACAAGAGGGGGAGAATTGAGTCCAAGAAACCCTCGTGTTACATGTGGTGCTTTGTCATGCTTTATAGGAGACAGGCTGCTAATGTAATTGGAAAATGGGGAGTTCTGGAATCAGAGGAAAATGAAAAATAAGAAGTCTAACAATTCATGATAAAGGGAAATGACATCAATCCATTCCTAAAAGCTATGGAATTATCACAACGAGAATTTGTAGAGACAAGGAAAGTAAAGGTGCAATTTCAAAGTGCTATCCATGTCCATGTCTTACAATAAAGCAGATAAGCAAAAATGGCATTAACTAAACAATTAATGAACCCGGGACTAAACAAAACACAACATCGCCACCTTATGCAAAACCTAGAACCACAAACGTTAAACATTCAAGCAGCATTTACTCATCAAAGAAACTTTTTTCTTTTTTCAGACACCTCCAGTGACAGAAAAGCATCAATAAAGACAACTATAAATCTACTCCAAATACAAAACATCATCCGATTAAAGAACAAGTCCTTGTAAAAAAAACTTAGTTCCCCCCACCCCCAATTCATTGAATCAAATATCCCAATCCCTCCAAATGTTATATTTGGGGGAACTGACAAATACCCATTAAACAGTGGAATTCTAATCAAACACACAACAAATCACAACTATACCAACAAAATTAAAATGACACACTTAAACAACACATTTAACCACATCCAGTAACTAATACAAATTCCCCTAAACACAAATCTAAAACGATCTCAAAAATACATGAAACTATAAGCAACATAAATTACATCCAGTATGATTTTTTTTAAAGGAAGCAAATTACTTGAACTGGAGAAGAAGAATAAGCAGTAGTAGATGCTGAAGCAGAAGATGGAATTGGGGATTCAGAAAGTTTAGGAGAATCCATGATTTGAAACCCTAATCCAAGTTCTTCTCTGCATTTCTTCTTCTTTTTGTTTTAAACCTCCGTCTATTGGTTATGATTCTAACGTTGAAATTTGTAATGATTTTTAGTTTTAGGAAATTTAGGTACTAAAATCGAGGGTTTGGCAGCGAGACGTAGGCAAAGGGGGACGAGGGCGGGCATTCAAAATCCGAGCGGGAAAACAATACCTACTCATCGGCCCATTGTTTATTTTTTGGCCCATGAAATTCCAATCTTAAGCAAATGAAACGATGACGTTTAATGTGAAAAAGAGATAAGAGTATGGATTATTGAATGGGGATTGGGGACTGGTAAGAGAGTTGAATCCTAGGGTTTTTGGAAAAGCTCCTCCCCAAATTCCGCTATTTTGCCTTTGTTAGTGAGAACAGAGCAGAGAAGAAGAAGAAGAAGAAGAAGAAGAATGGAGGGGATAACGCAGGGAGTGAACAACTTGAACATCACGGATTCATCCGCCTCCAACAACAAGAAGAACCGTATCCAAGTCTCCAATACCAAAAAACCCCTCTTCTTCTACGTTAATCTCGCCAAGGTTCCTTCCAACTTTCATTATCATTACTGGGTTTTTCTCTCTCTAATCTTTCTCCTCTTCATCTGTTTTCTTAGTATTTTATTTTTGGCTCACTTTTGGCAGAGGTACATGCAGCAATACAATGAGGTGGAACTCTCTGCTCTCGGAATGGGTATTCTCTCTTTGCCCTTTCTTGCACTTTCATAATGCTTCTTTACTTTCTCACTACTATCCCTTTTTTTGTATTTTTTTTTTCATGTTTCCCCTTGTTGGTATTAAAATGACAATTTGCTTTTGATGCTCATCAGATATTTTTATTGGATGTTATCTATTAGCTTTTGTAGGATGGTATTAAAATGGCAATTTGCTTTTGGATGCTCTTTGGGTTTTTAGTTAGATGTTATCAATTATCTTCCGAGGGATGGAATTTTTCATATATATTAGTAGCTTCTACTTTGTATTGCTAACGCCTCACAGTTGTGTTCGCAATTTTGTATACCGTTTCAGTTATCTTATGTTAACCAAAAGAACAAGGTGACCATTTTTCCTAAAGAGCACTTGGCATACAGCCATGTGTTCATCTTTTGTGGCTTGTGATTTAGATGTGTTTTCGATACAAATTACTCTTAAATTTGCTTGCTGGGAGAATTGTAATACTTGACTACCTTCTTTTCTTGATTATCATTATCACTTGCTTTTAAATGCTGTTTGCAGCTATCGCTACTGTTGTTACCATTGCTGAGATATTGAAGAACAACGGGCTTGCTGTTGAGAAGAGTGAGTTTCCTACCCTTAGGCCTTGACTAATATTCCTTTTAGGTTCCATCTTGTGTCAAGAATTCAGACTTACTTTCATTATATCTATAAAAACATTACCAGAAATCACGACTTCTACGGTTGACATGAGAGAGGAATATGGAGGACGGCCAGTTCAAAAAGCAAAAGTAAGTTGCAAATACGAAATAGATTAAGTTACTTCATCATATGGCTCACATTAGACTAACCTCAATGCTTTCACGAACTGGAGTAACTAGAGTCATCAAAGTGATTTAAAACATAATATCCATTGATTTATTGTCACATTTCCTCATTTTAGACCAACTGAATGGTGTAATGTTAACCATATCTGTTGGAATGCAGTGTTTAACTTTAAGGCACCCTTGGGAATCAGAATTTGTAAAATCACTTGTAATCCACATTCCACAATTGAAATTCATGATATCTAGGAGTTTCCTCCGATTAAAAGTTTAGGCCTTAATGGTTAGGATAGATTTTTTTAATATGATATTATCATGTTGACATCGAGACTTGTATAGAAAGGTGCTTTCATCATCTAGCCTTGGTTTAGTCATTAGCTTAGAAGGTCTGATCTGTGTTATTATTGTATTTAGTAGGAGATGTTTGGTGAGTTATGTTTACAGTAACAGTCAGTTTAGGCTGGGTCCATTGGTAATCATATAGCTATCTTATATTTGCATGAACGGGTTTAAGCCTATAATGTTGAGCGGCTGACAGTATGGAGTTTATTATTTCATAGATTGAAATAGTGCTGGGAAAATCAGAGAAGTTTGATGAATTGATGGAAGCTGCCGACGAGGATGTTATAGATAATGACGGGCAGAACTGAGATATTACTCAATTTTTAGCTTGTGTTACTTGATGTTGTACCGCTTTAACAGTTCTTTTCTTATTTGGCTGTATGGCATTGGAGCCTACTCTCTGAGGTGACATCATTTGGAATTCTTGTAAAATACAATGCTCTCTTTGTTATTTAAAATTCAGATTTGTTGCTAATTAATCCCATGCTTATATGGTCGAATATTATCTTGATATACACAGAAATTTATAGACCTTTATTTTGTGAGTAGTTGATGCCATAAAGAAGCAAAGACTTGGAACATAATTGCTGAGACTGGTATGTATGTATATAAATGGTGAAGAATTTAGTATATATATAAATAAAAAACCTTGACTTTGTTAGTTTCTAATTTTGTTGATAGTAATAGCCAATAGCAAAGGTCAATGCCTCAAAATCCACACGTAAACAAACGCTAATATCTTTCACGTTTTCCACGTCTTTAGACGTGTTTCAACACAATTTGGAAAGCAAAAAAGCGTTTAAAGGCTGCTGGGAATTGCAGTTAAAGCTCAAGGAATAACCCCACTACAACTTAAACAAAGCTGGAATAACTTTTCCATTCTTCAACTGTAATATCATTTCTTACCTTGCACTTGCAGATGCCGACACCCGAACTGAGCCCCAACAAACAAAATTCAGCAGGATAAATTATCAAATCCAAATAAACAAAAACAAAAAAGCCTAAAATGTACGGTAGCTTGTTCCTCTGTTCCAAAAGACGTATATTCCCTTCGCCGGTAAATTCTATGCTTCCTCATCTTCGTCTACCAGTATCTTCTTGCATGCTTCGTAGCACATGAAAGAAATCCCAGCAGCAGGGACCAATTTCATGCAACTAGGACCCAAACCTTTATATAGACCATGAATTCCTTCTTGTTCAAGAATGCTCGACAGTGCATGCAACACATTCCTGTAGACCTGTCTTCCATTGAGAGCTCCGACCTGCATGTGCTTGCGAGCCACCTCAAGCGGGAAGGTTGCACTACTTGAAATAGCCCCTGCTAGTGATCCTATTAAAAGGGTTTCGATGTTGCCGATTTTCTCCTCCTTTGAAACTCTACGATACACTTTCCGCAAAGTGTCGTACGCAAAATAATTTGTGGCAGCATATGGAATGACTCCAATGAGACTCGGAGCAAGGCCTCTATAAAGTTCAGCAGGGCCCTCCCTTTGCAGTATTTTTAAGAAAGCATCAAATATACCATCATACATGTTTTTCTGCAAAATCAACAAATCTCTGATACAAGGGAAAACGGATTTCTACGTGTAGGAATTACAGATGTTTAGATTGTGTTTACCTCAATGGTTAAACGAGTCTTGACTAACTCAAGAGGATAGGTCAACAATGTTGAGCTGACTCCAGCACAAGCTCCTGCAACTAATGAGGCAGGAACCGGAATCTTCGGTTCTTCCCCTGGTTTTGGTGATAACTGCTTATTCACAGTATCAAAAGCAAAAAGCTGCAGTACATGGTGAATCAGTACTTGAACATGTCAAGAAAAAGTCACAATTTTCATTTTGACTGAAGATGAACAATATGTACATCAACAAAGCGGTCTATGAAAAATGATGCCATAATTGCCACCTTCATTTCTTTCATATGTTCAAAATTTTAATCTTTAAGAAGGCAAGAACCAGACAGAAAAGTACATAAGAAGAAAACAGCATACAAAGGCTTGTTTACAAAATAGAAAAGAATAATATAATAGGGACTTAAGCATGGAAGACTTGTTACACTAAGGCGCAAACATAGACGCGATGTTCATTATGATGGAAGTATTCCCTATTCTTTTCCTTTATCATGACTTAATCGGTAGCCATATCGATGAAAAACAACCAATTTTCTGGGGTTGCCACAGTTTTCCATCCATTATATTTTAGTATATCACCATTCCAAGGTTCCGCCACCCAGCAGTGGTTCGGACCAGATGATTCTCAATGGATTATCAAATATCTAACCTGTAGTGGTAGACAGTGTATATTTACTCTTTCTTTATCAAACTGCTTAGCCGACGGCAAACGGTGCTGCTCTTCACCATTCGATCAATCAAAAAACTACCACTATGATCTATTTAAGGTAACAATCTATACTTTGGCTTTAACAAATAACCCTATGAAACTATCAACTGCAGAAAGTCAATTTGCAACTAAACTAGAGCAAACAAGACATGCACATAGACATAGTAAAAACAAGTGAAAGGCTGACATCAAAACCACAAACATTTGATTAGCCAACATAGCAATATCAAGCACCATATTCACAGACTTATCAATTCGATTTCGATGAATTAATACCTCGATCGCCTTGCTTGGAGCAACTCGAATCACGTTAACAAGATTACCCCTAAACAACCCTTTCCACCCATCAGTCTGCATAATATTACTGAACACTTCAGCAGTAGAATTCCCACTACTCCCAACCATCAAATGCGTCCGTATAGTCTCCAACGGCGCCACACAAGTCCTCGAGACCGCCCCGGCAACAGCGCCACTCATTAACCTCCTTAAAGAAGGATTAGAAACCTTGATTTTCAGCTTTAATCCAACTTTCTTCTTCGTCTTTGAAGCCGCTTCACCTTCCGTTACAGTAACAACCCGAATTTCATCTAGTGATGGTAAATATTTCAGAAGCAAATCGGCGAACGGCGCTTTGATTCCACCGTCGTCTCGGGGATTCGGGGAGTTGGCCCCAAACCCTATTCCCATTTGACCAACGCTTGCAAACAAGCCGCCTGGATGAAAATCATTCTGCTGGAGACTCCATTGAGACCCAAAATCACAAATAGAGAAAACCCCATCTTTCTTATCATCAAACACCTGAATTCCTCTCTTGTTCATGACCGGAAAATTAATAACTTTTATACAAGAAAGGCCTAAAAAAACTCCGTTTTTGAGAAAAGGGTACAATAAAAATCAAAATTTAAAACAAACCAGATAGAAGAAACGAATAGAAAAACCCAAAATCGTTAAAATGGAAGGAAAAAAAAAAAGGAAGAGAGAAAGAGATAACAGAGGAGAATAAGTGAATGAATCTGATTCTCTTTCTCTCTACTAAGAGGAGCACCAAAACCCGAAAGCTATATCATATGATATAAATAAATTTACAAGATTTGGGTTTGGTTTGGTGGATTTACTGTACTGGGGGGGAAGGTGTTAGGTAGTTGCTGTATTTTCAATCCAACATCAGAAATGGATCTGGTTTCTGAAGGTTGCCTCTCCCCTCTTGTAAATAACTTCGAAATAAATTGTCTTTGGCTCTTTGCCTCTTTGCCATTGTTTCCTGTAATATATATTTGGATATAAAAAAGGATTTTATACGATTCACAATAGACTATTATCCGGTTCTAAAATACAGACAAATCTGTAGATGATTTTACTTTTTCTTTTCAGTTAGCAGTTAGCAGTTAGCACACAGCTCCTTTCGGTTCTCCAGGAGGCAAGCCGGATCATCTGCCTTGTTTGTATATACACACACGTATACATACATGTATACTTTAGTAAAATACTACCAAGTGGTATAACATTTGACTAAAAGTAGAAGTCCAATAAGAAAGATTGATATTTGATTCTGTAGGACAAAGTTGGCAGCCATCAACTACCGAGTGTGAATCTCTTTATGTTGTTGAAAAATAATAGATCTTTGACATGTTTCCTGTATCTGTTGACCAGAAAAATCTGAGATGGAACATCAATGCTTAGATTGCTGATTCAAATTAACTATTTAATTTTTAATAAAAAAATGTACTGATTATAAAAAATTTATCTTTTCCATTAAGATTTAATTAAAGATTTAAAATTTTTATTTAAGATGAAAGGTTTTAAATTTTAAGATTTTAGATTTATAGTTTAAGATTGAAATTTACAATGACTTAAAATTATGAATTTAAGATTAAAATTTTAAATTTTACATCTTGGTAGAATTTCCTAAAAAGGGGGGATGTCATCAGTGTGGAAATAGTATTGAGGTGGTAATATAAATATATTATATTTTTAAGATTTATGATTTAGTATTAGAGTATAAAATATATTGAATAGAGATAGATAATTTTCGTTAAAGTTTAAATATGGTTTAATGTTAAAATTTATAGTTAAGGTTTAGAATATTAGATGTATGATATTTTTTAAGGTATTATGTTTAAGGTTTAAAATATAAAATTTAGGGTAATTTACATTTCAAATCACTGAACTTAACATCCACTTTCATTTACATCACAAACCTTCAATTTAATCAAATTACATCATTCAACTTTTATTATTAGTAAACTAAATCATTTATGCTAACACAATTAAATAATTTTAACAAAAAAAACATAAATTAATACCATTACTTAATATATTTTTCACATATCACTATTAAATAATGTTTAATCGACAATTTTAATAATTTTATGTGGAAATTTTCTATTTCATTTAAATAAGTTTAAACGAAAAATAACAAAATTTTTTATAATTTTTAAAAAAATTAAATTACTAATTAAATATAATTTATTGATGATATATGAAAAATATATTAAATAAAAATATCAATTCCAATTTTTTCATTATAGATATTTAATGATACCAATATAAGTGACTTAATTTATAAATAATAAAAGTTGAATGATATAATTTGATTAAATTAAAGGTTTATGATATAAATGAAAATGAATGTTAAGTTTAGTGATGTAAAATATAAATTACTCTAAAATTTAGAATTAAAATTAAAAAAATATATTTATATATTATCATTAAATTTTATTCTTGAATTTGTTTTAGTTATTAAAATTTAAAATAATCATTTTACTCACCGGAAATTAGATATTAAACATTCTATTATTAAATTTTATTAATTTTTTATAACATTTATTTACGAGGGAATAAATTTTTAAAAAAGTTAAAACAATAAAAAAAATTATATTTAGGAGAAAAGTAAGATATTAAGAACTGAGTTCTATCCAATAACAGAAGAGAAAGATTAGTAAAAAAATATTTTTTTGATCGATTTATAAATTTTAAAATATTTTTGATAAAACAAAAATAAAATTCAAACTTAAAAGATTAAAATAAATTAATTGACCAATAAAATTTAAGATCAAATAACTATTATTTATAATTATTTAAGATTTAAAAGTGATAAAATCAATATTTTAATTTTAATAAATAAATAAGTTAAATATTTAAAATATTAATAATTATAATAAATTTATGAATAAAAAATTCTTACTAATTAAAAAAAAAAAACTATAGAAGGTTTTTGTCTACAACTCTACATAATGACGCAGCCAAGAAACCAAGTCGCCATTAACCCTGAGAACACCGTATTCGCCGCCAAAAGGCTAATCGGTCGTCGTTTGTCCGACTCCACCGTTCAAAACGACGTCAAGCTCTGGCCTTTAAAGGTCATTCCAGGCCCTGAAGATAAACCAATGACAGTAATCCGTTATACTAAAGTTGAAGAGAAACATTTTTCGGCAGAGAAAGTTTCGTCCATGGTGTTGAACAAGATGAAGAGGCGGAAGCTTTTCTGGGTCATCCGGTGAAGAATGCGGTGGTTGAAGTTGCCGCTTATTTCAAGGACAAACTACTTACAAGAATCCATAACAAACGATCTTAGCAGGACAAACCATGTTGTCGTTGAATTCAGAAGGAAGAACAAGAAAGATATTAACAATTGCTTAAGAAAATGAAGCTTCAGGATAGGCTGAAGGAGATAGAAATTATAGCCAATCCCATTATTTTGAAGATGTACCAGGGTGGTGGTGGTGGTGGCACTGGCACTGGCAGCGATGGGTGGCAGATATTGTATGCATATATAATATTCCCAACAATTCTAGGCATAAACCCACCATTGCAACAGTTCAAGTGTTCTGAAATTGCCTTGTTTTTCCAGAATTTCAACTTACATACATCAATATATGACAGTTAACAATGGCTTCTCTAACCTGGTAATTGTACAACAGTACTTCCTTTCAATTCTACAAGTACGATAATATTTTTCACTCTTAAGCTTTGCCTATACATCCAATTTCAAATCCTTTGTTTCCTTTGAATTTTCATTTACATGTGAAAAAATTAAAGGAAAAATACACTTTTAAGTTGAAAAAAGGAAATAATTTACAATTACTGGGTAGAGCAGATTTTGTAATTTAATCTCACTTACATGATAATATCGGCAGATTGTTAGCGTGGCAGCCGATCATGGCCATGGAAATGTTTGGGCTGCTGCCATGGTTGGTTGCTTATTCTTCTTCAAAGGTTGTTTTGTTTGCATGAGATGGGCACTAATGCTGCATTCTTCCAACTGCTCAATAACAAAAGATATCGTCAAAGATAAAGATAATAGAAAAGACGAACGTAAAGAGAAACAAAAGTTTGCACTTGCACCATCTATTTTAGCCAGCTCACATGGTGAGCCAGCCCATTTGATAGGGATGGCACGGATTGATTACTTTCATACCGATCGAAACGAAAAAGGATTAGTGCATAATTGAAGAAAGGATGGTAGTATTTACAGACAACATTCATCTGATCAATTCGCTTTAAAATGTATTTCAGGTTAATGCATACTCACTTGCATAGCTGCAGTTGAAGACAGCAATGCTTTGCACTGGTCGAGCATGTTTTTCTCTTGTGCAACAATTGCAGCAAGCTCAGAAACCCTAGAGTTTATCCCTTCCACCTATATCACATAAAATATTGAGATTGCTTAAGCATCTGGAATTAAATTTAAATATAAAAACATATCAGCAATAAAAACTGCAAGCTAATAATATCAGAATCTTAGTTTTCAGTTTTCACAGAGGGACCAGCAGAGGATCAAAACCCAAGTATTATAAGTGAAATTTCAAGTTATTAGCAGGCATATATGCTATACATCAAAGCATTTTAAGTTGATTTTTTTATCTGTACCAAAATTGAATTTTCTAGGGAAGATTACCAGTAGTAAGCATCTTAAATTTCAATATCAAATGATAGAAAACATCAAAGAATTCTAGGACTAAGCCAAAGGAACAAGAAGTGAGATTCAGAGTCACTTTGACATGACAGATAATGTCATAGCCTGCATCACGTCAACAGCAGAGCAAATAAACATGTACAAAGCGATGGCCTGGTAAGATAAATACCTTTGGGAGTGAAGAACAAATGGAGGATCCCATAGCCTGCATCACGTCAACAGCAGAGCAAATAGCAGCTTTCAACGATTTGATATCTGCCTGGTGTGTACAAAATCCAGTAACGAAATCAGGATCCCTCTTTTCAGACATCAGTCCATAATATTTATCTCAACTAACTTACCTTTGCCCCACCAGTTATGGGAACACGGAGGGTGCTTGCTTCTAGATTTTCTTCTGCTCCAGCTAAAGAACTTATATGATCTCTCTCGAGTAATGCCCAATCATTAAGGTATCCCATCTGCATGAATCATTTAATAAACATGTACTTAGATAATGGAAATTTTATGGACTGACAAAAGAAGCCTACAAATTGGTATTCAAAAGCATGACTGAAAGTCGAATATAATTCTCGGTAAACAGGCACACGTCTGATTGTCAAAAGGCATATGCAGACTTCCACCTGGTGTTCTTATATACCCCCATGATTATGCAACATTCAGTGGTGATAGTTGCCTGCTAGTTTGCTCCTATTCTTGTAGGTTCTAAATTAAAAGCTACAGTAATGGAAATTTGGGAATAATAAATTCAGACCTACAGTGGACCATAGCTTAGTGTTATCCACCCTTTCCCAAAAGGAAGAATAAAGTTTGAATCCTCCTACCCTAAAATAGAACAATTTAGAACTGTAGTTGAAAGAAGTTAAATAAGTATGCACCGAATACATCCCCATAACTTCACCTGGAGTTGCAAAACTAAAGATGTTCATAAACTATTACTATAATTGCAAACTTAAAATACAACAGTGATTCTAACGTCAAGAATGTAAAGGTTTCCTATAGATGAACAATATTGTTATAGAGAGAGGCATTACTTGATGATTCAAGACAGAGTTCAGCTTGAGCTCTAACTTCAACCGTTGGAGATTGATCTTTTTCTTGATCAAAGCGTCACAGAGACCCAAAGTAGCACTCCAAACATTGGTCAAAGTTTCCTGCAATAACAGATCGAAACTTTATTCGATAATAGATTTAACATGTTATGTTAGAGGAAATTTACAATCTATGACATATCTAAAGCTCTAAGTAAGCCCATCATATGCATATGGAACTGTCACGAAATTCCTCCTAGTAGGAAATGCACAATCAATCTCATATCTAAAGGTCTAAGCCCATCATATGCATATGGCACTGTAATGAAGTTCTTCTTAGTAAGAAACAGGTAAGTGTGGACCATGATGCAAATAAGCTGACAACCCAGTTTTTATTAAATAATTTAAAGAAATGCATCACAGAAATAATTTTTTCCCACTCAAATCATTGAAGGTTATCTACGCGAAATACACGGCTAATATTTGTTGACACATGGTTGTTCCCTGAGCGAAGAAAATTACCTCCGCATTTACTTTCTGAATATACAATACATCTTCTGCATGGGCATTAGCAAAACGCCACTGCAAATAGCGATTGTAAAGAATATGTAGTTGATGAGCATCCTCTATGTAGCTGGCACTTTTTCTTCCCTTCTTAAAATCTGTGATAAAACTGAGAACTGAAGTTGAGTTATGGGATTGACTCAAGGGGGCGGATGTCCTCATCCGAGTAGGACTGACTACCCTTGGAGTTGGACTAACACCTCTCGGAGTTGGACTGACACCTCTTGGCGTTGGACTAGCACCTCTCGGCGTTGAACTGAGAACTGAAGATGAGCTATGGGATCGACTATGGTTTCTTCTTGATGAGGTGGGTGTCCTCATCCGGGTTGGACTAAGTACCCTTGGAGTTGAACTGAGAACTGAAGTTGAGCTATGGGATTGACTTGATGAGGTGGATGTCTTCACCCGAATTGGACTGACTACTCTTGGAGTTGAACTGAGAATTGGAGCTAAGCTATGGGATTGACTGGATGAGGTGGATGTTGAGCTATGGGATTGACTGGATGATGTGGATGTCCTCATCTGAGTTGGACTAGCTACCATTGGAGTTGAACTGAGAGCTGAAGTTGAGCTATGGGTTTGACTTGATGAAGTGGATGTTCTCACCCGAGTTGGACTGACTACTCTTGGAGTTGAATTGAGAACTGAAGTTGAGCTATGAGGTTGATTTGATGAGGTGGATGTCCTCATCTGAGTTGGACTGAGAACTGGTGTTGAGCTATGGGACTGAGTTGATGAGGTGGATGTCCTTGTTCGAATTGGACTGACTCCCCTTGGCATTGGACTGACTCCCCTTGCAGTTGGACTGGAAGGTCTTGCCAAATGTGGACTGACCCCCCTAGAAACAGAGGTCTTACTAGGTGACTGAAATCGCGATCCTGATGTTGTTAACATCGTTTTGTCCAATGAACTTGTAGACAGGATGGTAGCAGGAAAAGATGCTCGCCGAGGCTTATCATCAGTTGAACTTTCCTCAAACCCTACTCGACCAATGTCGTCAAGTGATAACAACCTAGCAGCATCATTAGAAGATTTCAGCAGAGGTTTACCTGAATTATCAGACATTGGCATTCTCTTTGTGGATAATTTTTTAACAATTTTATCCCCCTGATCCACACTTGTGTTCAGTGAATTGGAAGATAATTTCCCACCAATTCTACTAGGCCATAGATGATGATCTATCAATCTGCTAGGCAAACCATCAACCGGTTTTGCATTTTCAGACTGATCAGGTAAATTTTTCCCTTCAAGAAGATTTCTCTTTCTCTCTGGACTAGGCTTCCGTGATAAGGTAGATGTCTCTGATTGTTGTATACGAGCCACATTTGAAGAAGGTCTCAAAGTGCGGTCCAAGGAAACATTACTAACCGGCTTTCCTTTTTCCTTTTTGCTAACAGGAGAAAGAGTATCAGACTGAAATGAAGCACTAAGATTTCTCATGGTAGAAGGCCATAAACTTTCTGGTGTACGGCCAATTGATAGCCTTCTAGATGATATTGGCACAGCTATTGATGAATCATGAACTGGAGTAGAGGGAATTTGAAGTGAAGGTGGTGTTGAGGAGCGCTTCCTCTCAGCCGATACAGCTCTCTTTTGCACCCCTGGGGAAGGTGTATGGGTTGTTCTAGTTGGGGTCGGAGATGGACAACGCCTAGAACCGGAAGGTGTTGATGGAGTGGGTGATTTATTCCTCGAACTAACTTCCCTAGTTCGAGAATGCCTTGAACCGGAAGGTGTCGATGGAGTGGGTGATTTATGCCTCCCATTGTTCTTTTCAGCAGAAACAAGGGGTGATCTTGTGGAATCTATAGCAGCAAGCTTGTGTAATCGTCGTTTCGGTTTGCATACATCCATCCAAGCTCTCCAAACAAAGCCACATTGATGGGATTTTCAAAACAAAAAACAAACCTACACTTAACAGCCTGACGTTTATATGAATCCCACATGTATATAGAATAACACCAGCTGTTCGAAAAGAAGATACTTTTCCCTGCAAAAAATCTGCCACAAATACACAGACCAAAAGTTAGATGCTTACTTACATATTCGCAGAAAGGAATAATTAAAGACACCATAGGGGGGGGGGGGGGAAAGGCTAAAGAAAATAAATCTTTACAAATTCCCAGATCTGACTGATGAATAATTAGAGAATTGTAATTAACTGAGAGCCTGAGATGAGCATGGTTATTTATCAAGAAAAGCCCAAATTCACGCAGATGAAAGCAAACAACAAGAATGAGGCTAACAGCATGAAAATGAGGACTACTCTGACTTTTGGTTAAATCTACGTCATATTGCAAATGCAAAGTACTAAGGGATCCCCCATGGAAATGAGGAACGATACTGTGAAGTCTGTACTGGTTATCGTTCCTGGTGGTGAAGGTGTAGGATAAGAAGACAACTAGAACAAAGGTGTGTAGGATAAGTGAGTGTGAGACAGTGAGAGAGAAGGGTGTCTCTGTTGTGCTTATCCCGGGAATGCCAATATGCCATGGTCGTCAGGGAAGGCGAAAAAAGAAACAATTTCATTGGAAAAAAACAAATACATAGCCCCACTCTGGCTTCTTCCCTTCCTTCAATGCCTTCTCTTTTGCTTTAAAAGAAAATAGAAAATGGAGCTAAAAATCAAAAAGGAAAACAAAAAATCATATCTCTCCATGAAAAATAAAATCCAATTACATGGGAGATTTACTTTGAATCACATGCTTGATTAACAGATTGACAGTAATATTAACATGTAAAAAATTAAAACTTAAAATGCAATTAAATCCTAATTATGTAAGTTTGTCGGTTTTCATACTATTTGTTAACTGCATCTAAAATAATTGTAAAGAAAAAAAATGAAATTTTGCGGATCTAATTTCGTTGAATACATGGGAAGGGACATGGAGGATAAAATATAGTAATAATTCTAAATTGACCTTTTTTTCTTTTGAATTAAACAATTATTTCTGAATCGACCATTTTCCCCCAGAATAAGTAGAAGGAAACCAGAGTAAATAAGTACATCATTAAAATTTCGATCAAAATTGCAATACATACGATGGTGTTAACTTCTTTTAATGAAAACTTGAAAAGAATTCAGATCATAAAAGTTGCAGACAAAATGGATTACTTAAACTAATTTAATCCAATATTTTTTAAAATAGCTAAACTATTTTCATGTAAATCTCCCTGTAAGAAAGTTGCAGAATCCAGAGATTGTTCATTGAATCCAACTGCTAAAAATAGCAACAAAATAGATTACTTTAAACTAATTTAATCCAATATTTTTTTTTTTTAAAAAATGCCTCTTTTTCTTGTTGCTTCATCTTAATTCGGTGATCTACATTCTACGGAGAACGATCAGAACAAAGCAGAAAGCTGAAAATTAATTTCAACATATATGATATATCTCGCAAAGAAGAAGAAACAAAATTGAGTTTTTTTATATAAAAAAAAAAGAATAATCTCACCTTCATCGATCTCAGCATTCTTCCAAATGATTCAATCACAAAAACATAAAGCTTAAATCATTTTAATTTCAAGACAAAAATAGGACCAGGAGGATGATCGCCTGAGAAGAGAGGACAGATCGCAGAAGACTGGCCGGAACGCCAATATTCCGGCGAGTGATAGTCGCCGATTGGATTATTTTTTTTCTTTTAATAAGAGAAATGCGAGGGAAGGGAGAAAGAATTTTTTTTTTGAATGAAAAAGAAGGGGAAATGGGGAATATAATTTGGAGGAAGAGAAGAAGAAATAAAGAGAAAGGGAAATTTAAAAGGGAAAAGAAGACGGTTTTTCAGTTGAGAGGGAGTAAGAATGACGTCGTTTTCGCGCCACCTATTTTATTGGGCTTTTTAGAATTTACTTATTTTCTATTTAATATATTTAATTTAATTTAATATATTTTATTTGAATTCCATACGGATTTTTAAATGATAACATATAATTTTATAATTTATCAAGAAATACAACAATTATGTATTCCGTTTTTTAATTGACATGTAAACATACAAATAATTAAATTTTATATAAAAATTAAGATTTAAAAAATATATATTTTTACGAATATTTTTCAATAAAATATATAAACTCCCGTTACGATTACTTACTAAATTTTAGAATGTTTAATATATCTATTTTTTTAGATTTTTTAAACTTAGAATTTACGAAAATATAGTTATAGTTTTTAATTTAAATATGTTAAATTAATTTTACACATTTTAATTGATAAATATAATAATTCTTTTAAACGGCTTATTAAAAAAATGAGTAATAAAAGCCAATAAATTTTATTGTGCATGTCAAAATCACCGCAAATAAAACGTTAAATTCATTGCTAATTATGGATGTTATTACTTAAAGTTGGATTAGTATTAGCTTATATAAATTAATATCCGAATTTTGAGGTTACTAGTTAATTAATTTTATCAACTACCAGTTTAGATTGGTTTTCAGTCGTAGATTTTTAGGTGGCTTGTGATTTAGGAGCCTTATGTTTTTATTTATAGATATTAAAATAAATTAAAATAAAATATTATACAATTATTTTAATAAAAACATTTTAAATAATAATTTAGATATTTATTTTATAGTTAAAACTAACGGTAAACATAATGTCATGTCATAACTGACACAAAGAAGCAATGTTTTTCCCTTCCCAAAGTTTGTGTTTTGTAGGGTGAAAGTCAGAGTTCAAAGTCAAAGGCATAAAAAGTCAACAATTTTATGACGTGGCCATCATTCCTTGTTTGATCCTGTAAAATTGCACGTTCAGGTCAATATATAGATAAGAATGCTTAATCTATGTTTGATAAAAATTGCATGATCCATTGCTAGTTATTGATCAGCATGGTTATAGTTGATTAAGAATTATTCGATCGAATTAAATAAAAAAATTAAATTAAAATATCATATTTACAATTTAATTTTTATAAATTTAATTATAAATTTGTATCCCCGACCGCCTTGCATCCATATCACACGTAAATGATGCATCTGTCCTTTACATGCATCATGATATGGCACATGGACATGAGTCCTTTTCCCCTGTCATAGAATGATGACATGTACACTTTTTATTTTTGGACCACAGCTTTGGTCGTATTTTTTTGTAAAAAAATGGACCATTTTACAGCTCTATTGCTTCAGCCTAGATTAAAAATGTGTATGGACCATATATATCTCTGCATGCAATGAATCTCATATCCCCAAATCATTACATGTTTATGTTTTCGTGCCAAATGGTTCCAAATTTGGACCTCGACCTGTCAATTATGACTAAAAATAGGCAAAACTTGCATGTGAGGGGATGATATCAGTATTTGATACGTAATTTTCCAGTGCTTTTGGGTTGGCCCTCTAATGGATTTTTAGTCTTAGTCTTAGTCCTAGTCTCAGTTTATTTTTATTGATTATATTAGATTTATGTACAAATAACACATATTGAATTGTATTATTATTGCTGTTATGGGTGAAGCATGTGTATAAATTTTTTTAAAAAATGTATTTTTATATATAAATTTAAAATAATAATTATTTTTTTAAATATTATTTAAAAAATAATATTTCTTAAATAAATTTCTCGTTCCACCTCCGATTGTTGTGCCAACTTACATGTGAACCCTTGGGGGCGATAATCTTGTTTCTTTTCATTTCAGATAAAGCAAGCTTATATGATTACATTATAAGAAAAGTATAAATTAATCAGTATTTTATATAATTCATTTGAATTATGGACTGCATATCACACATGGCAAGTATAAAAGAACTTTCGAATATAAAATCAGATAAAACAAAAAAGGATGAAAAACTTATATGGATACATGCATCAGACTATTTGAAGGTTTAAGATACAACCAGGTTTAGAGCTAATATTTAAAATTTAAAGATTTAATTTATAATTTAGGATTATAATATATAAGGTGGATATATTATATGCATGCATGTATGGTGGAGAATCATATGAAGTGGTGAATCAATGATATGGGCAGTCAATCATGTGCATGCAAAATGTAATACAATTGCATGATGATGATGATGATATAGGGCATATGCCATGTCCCCCCGCTTGTTTCTCCACTGCCTCAACATGTTCTTTGTTTGTTTCTTCTTCTTCCTTCCATAATTCTAAGATTTATTTTTTATGTTTTCCCCCATGGAACAAAATCTGATACTAGCTGCCCTACTCACGATTTCCTATGTTTTTAGATTAATATTTAATTTATTTATCAATTAATTTAAATTAAATATTATAAAAATATTTTTTTCTTTCCATTTACAAATTTAAATTCATTAAATTAAACTCAAATAATTTAATTTAATTATAAACTGAAAAAAAAATTAAATTTACTTTGATCAGAGTTGAAAAAATATCCAAATCCAACCGACAATGTCCGGATTTAACTTACTGACACCACCGATTGTAATTTTGTTTGATTCTGGGATAACATGGCAACCTTGGCCATGAAGAGGATGGGGGACAAAGGCGATAATTTTTTTTTTTAAAAGAAAAGTGATAAATTCTAACTCTAATATTCTAACCAATATAAAATAAATAAATAAATAAATAAAATAAGGATGTTAAAATATAAATATTTTAAAATATTTTCGGGGAAAAAAAAAAAGAAAAGAAATTTCTACCTATGGCTTGCATGAAAGTGTCAATGAGAAGTTGGGACATGCAGTAGTCTCCTTGTGTCTTCTGTTTCATCAAATGACCTCTCGTTAAGAAACAATACAACAAAGAATGTCTTGGGTTAGTTTAGCAGCTATAGACCTCTATTTGCTCTTCCATGGTCAACGAGAATTCCAGGAAAAGAAACAGTTCAGCAGGCTCAAGATATAGAAGTAAACTCAAAAGGAAACCATTCCTATAAACTAGAGGATCTTAACATTTCATCCAGCTGCATTTGCACAAAAATGATACGTGCGTAAACAAGAATTACCGCTTTACGAGTTCGAATTAAAACATATAGTGAATAATACTCACATTTTCGTAAATAAAACTGTAGCTGCATTTGAAGACTCGTCATCCTCCTCCCCCGAGTTTTGTAGAGCTTTTAAGTTAAAATGGAGCACGTACTTGTGAAGACATTTGCTTATAACGAGAAGTGCAACAAATACCTTCTAGTACTTCACCACTCCGGCACTCTGAGCTTTTCCTAAAACCGACTCTATGTCACCGTGAAACAAATTAAATTGTTTTGCCACAGAGAAACCGGTATACATGCCATCAACTGCTGCACTTACAATCCCACCAGCATAGCCTGCTCCTTCACCAACTGGGTAGAGTCCTCTTAGTGACAAGCTCTCGTAAGTGTCACTGTCACGCGGAATCTGAATGGGGGAGCTAGTTCTACTCTGAAAGAAAGAATGAAGATTTTACAGACTGGTTGACGAATTTGCTCAAAGCTTGGTAAGCATCCATATTACTTTTAACAATTGGGGGTAGGGATGGTTTGGGATAGAGCCCGAGTTCTGCACAACATGGCCGGGTAAACTAGCATTTATACTATTCACTTACGAGTTGAAAGATCAGGTAACAGCTTAATGTACAGGCTTAACTTTGAATTATAAATAGATGCTTTCAATGGAAATCTACTGTATGTGAGCTTCTAAACATTCTCACAGATAACTCCCCCTCCCGCTCTTTGAGTTCTTTGGTTGATTTAAGATCAATGATCCAATAACCAATATCAGAGCTACATTGATATTTAAGGGCCTATAAGTTTTGAGTAAACTTGGGGAGTATTTTCTGAGAGAAAACAAGAGAAGTAAGTGTATAAAAGCAGAGAACCAGTTACCTCAACCCCGTGAAGAAGAGCCTCCTTTGAGATAAATCCAGGTAGCTGAAAATTCCACAGGTTGGAGTGAAAGAAGCTATTTAAGTTCAGTTTGTAGATTATTAAAAAGAACAGAAATTATAAGGTGAATATTTTTGGGAAATATAAAAGACCTCTTTATCAAACATTGAGATAGAATGGCGTAAAGCATCTGTCATATAACTTGGGAACAATTCATGGAGATTGGCTGCCTTGACTCCTAGGCGATAGCTTGATGGTGGCATAGATGTTACTGATCAAACAAGGCAAGTCATAGCAAGATTAAAAGTAAAAACGAAAGAAAATTGGGAACCATCGAGGAAAAATATTACCTGATATTTTGTTTTCCATAAAATCAGTGACGGTCTGCACAGGCACTACAAAATTCCCCCCTCCCATCATAGCTGCTCTTCTCTCGAATTCCCTCTGAATAATGAAATAATAAAGTGGATTTAAAGAATTTTAATAAAGTTTCAATATTTGTATCAAATATTTGTTTTGGAAATTACAGACACCACAAACGGGTAAAAGATAACTCATCAAAAGATTATGGGAGTTATTGTACTCTGTCATTCATGGAAGAATAAAATTCTTTATAGGGATCTCATAACCCTTTTATAAGACTAACAGAAAATTATTCCTTTCAAGTTTCAAGTAACAAAGTTAAATAGAATGGCTAACCTGAAATTCAACTCCAGCAAGAGGTCCATGGAAATCAAATGCATCAAAATCCTTTGTCGAAACAGTCACAACAAGGGCAGCATTTGCCCACCTAGATGCACGTCGAGAAAATGACATCCCATTGATGCAGATCTCTGATGGACTTGTACTAGTGAGAACAACCTGCAACTCCAAATATTAGTGATTTTACCAGAGGATACTCCAGAGATGTTTCTAATATTTACGATGACATCCTAAATCTTCTACCCATATGTGAAACCTATCTAATTAGATTATGCTGATACTACCCACAAGAATGGCATCAATTATTTTCTTTTTAGATAGAGGTATTCATTAGTCAAGGCAGAATATTTATACAGGCTAATGGTTTTCAGTTGAGATAAGAAACAAGTAACAATATCATCACTTATGAAGAACATACCTGCCCACCAGGGCACATGCAAAAAGAATAACAATTACGACTTGTAGATTCCGACTTGAGTGTAGAATTCTCATCCTTGTCATTCACATAATGTACAACCTTATAATCTGCCACTGGTACCTTCCCACGTCCTCTGCAAATTTCATTTGCCAATGCAGAATACTGTGCACATGAATTATTACGATTTTAGAAATAATATCAACAAGTTTACAAGCAAAAGTCTATACATTGATACATAATTTTGTTTTATGTTTAATCGTACATGCATTCATTCTTTATAAACTTCATTAATAAATTATGAAATGGTTTATTGACAATGGAACTTCAAAATTTCATTCTCTTCTTTCCAATCCACAACAAAAAAACTATATAAAAGGAAAACTGCCACAATGATCATTTCAAGATCACACAAATCTGAGGTAAAATGAAGAAATAACAATGTGATGCATAATTGAAGCAGTGATATTGAAAAAACTTTAAATTTAAACCTCAAAATTTCTACAATAGTAAGAACATTTTATTGAATAATTGACAGAATATGGTTAAAGCTATAGGAACTGACAGTTCAACAACCTCAACTTTTATTGAATAATTCACAGAGGACAACTGGCACAAAAATATGTAAACAACCTGTATGTTGTTGATTAGTTCTTGAGGATGTTCTACCCGCAAACCAACCTGTTCCAATAAAGCAAGTTACTGAGACAATCAATAACAATAAGCACTCAAACTCAGACTTCTCGAAATGATATTGGTACATCCACTAAAGCAAATCCCAGAACTTATTCAAATGGAATCCAGCTCTTGGTACCACTGTGGAATAACAGCATAGATTATGCAATTTCCACTACACATTGGTGCCAATTGCATATTCAACATCAAAACTAAGGAGAAAATAAAAAAAAAAAAAAGAAGGAAAAATGGGCGTAGAAAAGAGAGAAATAAATAGCCAATAACTTTTCCAAAACTGTTAAAGAACTATGGTTTAGAGTTTATAGACATGCATAATGTATCTCGATGCCTGTGTTTAGGTGCGAGAGAATGTCTTAAAGAAACTGAGGGTTGGAAAGAGAAATAAACAGCCAACAACTCTTCCAAAACTGTTAAAAGAACAGTGTTTTAGCCATGCATCATAACATAGCCCAATGTCTGTGTTTAATCATGTGAGAATATCTTTAGATGTTTTTTTAAGTTTCTATTTGAACATGCTACAATTATATAGGACATCATTTGAAGCACTAAAAGAAGTAAACGGAAAAAAAATATTCTATACCATAACTTGGTATATAAGTAAAAGATGATAAATGGTAGTGGCTAAGAGATTGGTCCATCCAAATGCCTTACTTTAAGACAACAAGCCACCATTTGGTTTCAAACTTCCCTGATCTTGATGTAGATGAGTGATTAAAAGCTTGATTACAGCCAGATTCTTAGGCATTCAGATTACTAATTTATAGGGATAATATAAATTACAGCTTTCCTAGGTTAGGCAAATACCCATGTAATTGATGATTTGAATACACAAGTGAGCATCATTTTCAGTCAGCAAAATACTCCGAAATCCACATCATAACATAATCATCTTTTTTTTTTCCCACTGTAAGTTCAACATAGTTCAATTATCGAAATGATGCTCACAGCAGTGGATTTGATGCTTTAGGATCATACTAGCTGAAAGCGATGTTTGTTGATGCTAGGGAGCATTAGTTACAATAATTAGAAATGCTGGAAAATGAACTTCCAGGCAATGATATGCTAACAAAACAAAGTTGAAAAATTAACAAAGAACTCACAGCAAAATCTTTTGGAACCAAATCCACATTATGAGAAAGAAGCATTTGATATATATCTCGTGCAGAATGTCCAACAGCTAGAATAACAGCATCAAAACCCAACTTCTTGCAATCTGACTGCAATTTAGTTGTTGAATCAGAGACTTCCACACCCACAACATGCCCATTCTGTATGAGCAGATCATCTACCCTCGTTCCAAACTTGATTTCCACCTAAGACATCAGAGAAAGAGCAAAATTAGAATAAAATATGAAATAAAGAAAACAGATTTTATCAGATATACGCAATAATTTTGAAAGGAGAAGCTATTATGAAACTCACTCCCAGTGATTGGAGATGTTGGCGGAAGTTACGGAGTAAAGGAACTAGCCTATCAGTTCCCAAGTGAGGCTTTCCATCGACCAATATATTTTTTGGAGCACCAAATTGAACCAAAGTGTTCATGATCTGCAACAAATTATTTTAGTTAATCTATTCAATGATTAAGGCATGATAAAAAGAGAACCTACAATTACAATCACACTAAGGCACATAGAAATAAAGGTTAAATGACTATGGTTCCTTTTTCCCCTTATTCGCTTGTCCTTTTGGTATCTTGATTAATATACCTTAAACAAATTTACTTTGATGTTTGGAATAAAGACTCCAAATTAATAATGAGTGGCGGAGCAATTGACCCTTCTTTTAGCAGAACAACCAGTCCTTGATTATATAAAGCATATGCAGTTATTTTAAAAATAGCTACACATACTTTCAACATATCTGTAACTCAACATAAATTGCAAAGTTCAAAACTTGAACATAATTGCTCCCAAGAGCAGTTGACTGCATGCAGGGAAGTATAAGACACTGTCAAATTGTATCCCCATTCTCCACCACAGCACTAGTAGGTGGGTTTTGATAAAAAAAGAAAAAAAAGAATATCAATTAACAAATACACACAACCATGCTCATCGAAAACCAAATATCATCCCAGGAGTAGGAGAAATCAATTGTATTAGAACAATAACAAAGAGAGACATTTTAAGAATAGAAATCAGGAAACAGAACTTAAACGAAGAATGGGGGAGGAGCAAGTTAAATGAGAAGGAATAGGCCTGACCGTCAAAACACAGTCACTGTTTCTTCCAATTCTAGTTACCAGTTTTCCATCACTCCAGGTACCTGCACCACCCTGTCATACATAAGTCCTTAATATGATTTGAAAGTGAAACATAAAGAAAAACATTAAATCTCAAATCCAACAGAGAACAAACTCAATTGGTTTCCACAAAAACAGATATAAAACTCAGCATAATCATCTCTCATCTCAAACTCACATGTACATGTGTTCTTTGGAAAAAGGAGGTGGCTCAGGATATGTGTTCTTCTATAATCCATGCACATTTTACATGCAATAGTAAAAGATTTGCATAGACTAAACAAGTCTCCTTCGCCACTTGTTTCTTACATTCTTTATGAACCATGCAATTTTATAGATTCATATGCCTTACCTAGACAAAAGGCGGAACAAAGACCAAAAATGCATTTATGAGCATGGCCATGAATCAGAAATGAGTACACATTTTGACTACAAATTGGTTCTCTTGTAGGCAAAAAAGCATGTAAAAGAATGTTCTATAGCTTCACTCCAAGTTGTAAAGCCTACAATAGCCATCAAACCTGTTAGATTTATTCATTTAACATCTAGGATGAACATTTTTTCCAACGTGTAACTAAGTAATTAAAGCAGATCAAAATCAAACCTAGGGGACAACTAGAGTAAATCAAAGAGTGACAGAGACTGAAAGGTTGAGCATCAAAATATGGTTTGTACTAGTTAACAGCATACCATGTTCGTGATCCAGATCGCACCATGTCATTGTTACTTCAATCTGTGGCCTGGCTGAACAGGCACAAGTCTAACTAAGCTATAAATGCATATATATATATATATTGAATGAAGCTGTATTTTATATTAATAAGAATGGTCATACAGTCACATAACATTCAATTATAAATAATGATCTCTCGGATCAGTGAACCTAAATTAAGAGCCAGCCCTTATCAAAGTAGCAGAATTCAAAGAATGAGAGACAGTGATATCAGCAACATGATGCAAAAAACAATAGCAGAAGTAACAAGTGAAACAAGATATAACCTCCCCAAAGCAAAAATTGCTTTCTGATTCTAATATCCGGCGAACAACTAAAGCGC
This sequence comes from Abelmoschus esculentus, assembly GCA_035048815.1. Lineage (NCBI taxonomy): Eukaryota > Viridiplantae > Streptophyta > Magnoliopsida > Malvales > Malvaceae > Abelmoschus > Abelmoschus esculentus. The sequence goes on from JAUCBN010000059.1 coordinate 1,520,013, forward strand.
CAATGTCACGGCCCCTCTTCTCAACAGCTTGACCTCTTTCAATCAAAGTAACATCTGCACCAAATTCTGCGAGAACCAGAGCAGCAAACAAGCCCGATGGACCACTACCCACAACAGCAATCTTGGGTTTTCTAGCCGAGGAACACTTGTGCGATTCACCAGAGTCAATGTTATGCTCTTGTTCTCTCGGCAATGTACCATTGTTATCTTTAATATGAGCTACTAGACTGGTCAAATCACGACCAATTTTTTCACTAGGCATATGTTCTATAAGCCCAACTTTTGCTTCCAGCCGGTTAATGAAGTCCCATGTACGAGGTTCTAGGCTCAGCAGCTTACTAACATCCATATCCACAGTATAAACAAACTTGGCCTCCTTCAGTATCTGAAAAAACCAATAAAATGGACATACAACTTAAACACAATCACTAAAAGCTAAATTGCAGTCAATAAAAAAGGGGGTAATACGGCATTTGAAGAAATGATAACAGGTTCCAACATGCATTACTCAGTCAGCGGAAACAATTGACACTATTAATTTACCTTTCTTGCATCAAAAGACTTCCGAACCACTGAGAAAGCTTCTTCCGGCAACATGGAAGCAACCTGAAATAAACCCGAAATTCGAATATAAAAGAAGAGAAAAAGGGCATGGAATTTATGTGAAAATAAGCTTAAAGAGAGGAGAAATTACTGGAAACTTGATGACTTTCGCGATTTCTTGGAGCAATCCAATATGTATTTGGAGAAAGTCCTTTCCGGGGTCGTTTTGGACCGGAACAGAAAGCTTTGAGAGCCTCCAGATTCCTTCGAACTTATTGGTGACGAAGGCAAGAGCTTCCTTTTTCCTCAATTTCAGTTTCTTCTTCTCCGAAGGATATCTCTGCTTGCCGGTTCTCTTGGCGCAGATGATTCGGACCGTTTGGCAACGAGGCTGGAGGGGCCGTGGAGTGGAATAGTATAGAAGGGAGTTGGAGTAAGGGTGGTGGAGAGGGAAGAGAAGCTTGGAGGGACATTGAAGCAGAGACAGAGCAACCATTCTCAGTGCCACTTTCAGCTTTGGGATAAGAAACCTGTATTTAAAGTGCCAATTTTTTTAGATGTATTCTTTTGAAAGAAAATTAAAGGCCAAGTGATGTTTTATTTTTATAGGTTGGATTATTTAGAGAATAAAATGCATAAAAATAATGTTATTAAATTTAAATTTAATAAAATGAATTTAAAACATAGAAAAATATCCGGATAAAATTTTAAAATAAAAATGATTAATAATGAAATGATATTATTAGACAAGACGATATAAATTTATTGGATTTAATCGTAATCTACTTTACTTTAATTAACTAAAATACGATAGATTTTGATAATTAGAGTTAGGTTATATTTTTTTTCTCTTTTTATGTCAACGAACGATAACGATTAATTTGTCTCGATAAATCTAATCTAACAATACTAATAAAACGATCTTGTTCGAAATGTTTTAATATTTGATAAATAGAGAAAAATACAATTTGAGGATACACAATTTCAGAAAATTATAGAGATTAATTTCAGAGAAAATAAAACTGGTTGGATGCTAAATATTTTACGAAAAACGAGAGATTATATTGTGAACTCTTTATATCATGTTACCTGTGGTTTATGTAATCAGATTCGTTTATTTTTAAGTAATCGTTTGATAACTACCCCTCACTTATTACATATAGGAAAAATACGATGATTCACTTTAAAAGAAATATGATATAAATAAATCTGATTAGTTGAGACCACAAATGATATGGTGAAAATGATTTATGATATCATTTGTTTTATGAAAAACTAGGTTAATTTCAGGTTTGGGGATATTCAAAAGCCAATATCACGCGCATTCCATCCACGCGCCTATCATCCAACTACCCCATTTACCTTCGTTGACTTCCACTTCCACGTTTATACTGCGAAGACAAACGAATCGTTGCTTGAATATTACTGGATCAAACATTTTTCACAAATTTTGGAAATCAAAACTCTCTTCACCGGAAAAATTCAATGGGGAACTCTTCCTCGATGCTCACTCAGTATGATATCGAAGAAGTACAACAACATTGTAACGACGCGTGTAAATGAGACGACTCACTCTCGCCGCTATTTTGCTTAGATTTACTTTTCAATGTTTGATTTTGATACGACCTAGTCGTTTCTGAGATTTTGATTATGTTTTTTTTTCTGGTTGATCTGCAGTTTCGCAGCAGGAGATCGTTTCTCTGTACAAGAGATTCTGTCAGTTGGATCGAAACGGCGGCGGTTTCGTCTCCGCCGAGGAGTTCTTGTCTGTGCCTGAGTTTGCTGTTAATCCTCTCTCTCAGGTTTTTGGTTTGCCTTTTTTTAAATGAATTTGTTCTCTTCTTGTCTTTACTCTTTATAATGTGAGTTGTTAAGGTGCTTTTATGGTGAAATTATGTTTGGAAAATTATCCAGAGATTGTTGAGGATGGTAGATGGATTGAATTTCAAGGAATTTGTAGCGTTTTTGTCTGCATTCAGTCCTCGTGCTACTTTGCAACAAAAAATCGAATGTAATGATTCTGTAATTTTTGTTATAATATCAAATTTAGCTAATTCCTTCCTTCAGAAACTGAAATTATCAAATTTGTTTTGTAGTTATATTTAAGGTGTATGATTCAGATGGCAATGGGAAAGTTACCTTTAATGATATGTTGGATGTTTTGCATGATTTGACTGGACAATTCATATCTGAAAAGCAGAGTAAGGTTAGTATAGTTCTTGATTGACTTCTCTTTCAATGTTTATATTTGTTAACTGGACGAATATTTGTCTTTGTTGTGTGTCATTCTATTGTTCTTTTAGTTGCAAAAATGTCAAGAAGTTGCAGTTCCTAAGAATAAGTTTTGAGGTAAATAGATATGCTGCTGTAACAGCTCTGCAAAAGTTTCTCTTGGATTATTAATGATGGGGGTTGCAGATATGAATGTTTGATGTTTCTTTATCCTCATAGTTTGATTTGTCATTAGAAATGCCTCCTTTTACTAACTGCAAAGTATGTTTATTCGACTGAGATACAAATGCAGCATGCAGTGTTGTGGCATTAAATCTCTGTCACTAGAAATTAAAATATTTAGATCTGGTTGCTTTACACTCAATGTGCTTTTTGTGTTTTGCTATTGGCACAGCAAGTCTTAACTCAAGTTCTCGAGGAAGCAGGTTACACTAAGGAGTCCCTGTTAGTTCTGTCAGACTTTGTAAAGGTACCATGGACTTTATATGTGATATTTTGGTGTTTCAGGCTTTCAGCATTTGAATAGTTCCTGTTAGTTCTGTCAGACTTTGTAAAGGTACCTTTTAATATTAGAACAAAGTCTTAAAACTGTTCATAGATTAAATGACCATGGACATATCTCTGTTAAAGTTTCAGAATAAATACACTTATCTAGTAGACCACTGTATCCCCGTTGTGAATTAGGAGAATACCAGTTTCTTGTTATTTGTTAATTTTTGTGAGTATAATAGGGGATAGATGTTAAGAGCAGAGGAAGACCAAAGGAAATAAACGGAAACTATAAAAGAGCATCTCAGTTTTTCTTGCTTATTTAGAATATAGTGTTGAATTAGAACTCAGTTGAGCAATATGATGCATGTAGCTTATTCAATGGTGGTGGGGCACATTGTAGTTGTATCATAACGAGCATCTCAAGTTTATGACCTTATTGAGAATATTGTATTGAATTCGAGTTCAGTTGCTCAGTATTATGCATGTGGTTTATTCAATGGTGGTAAGGAATAGCTTAGTTATTGTTGGTAGTGTATTGAGAATACACCAGATTATTGCTAAACTTTGCTTTCTTTTATTCAGGATAGGGATGTTCATTAGACTTGTCAAACCAATCTCTATTTGAGCTAGCATTACAAGTCACCTTGGAATGTAGTACTTAGCTAAATCAAAAAAAATAAAAATAAATAACCTTTGCCTTCATAACTACGATCTATTTTGTTTACCAGTTGAAAGCTAGGTTTTGGTTAACAAAAACTGCGGAAAACAGTTGAAACAAAAGACGGCATCCACTATTCTAGAGTCTCAAGCAAGCAAAAGTAAAACAATAGAAAGAAAAGATGTGAAGGATTATCATGCATTAGTTACAAAACTTGTCTTAGCATTTTAAACCATGATAGTTCATCACGTTTTTACGAGCTATACAAGGAGGTTTGGAGAAGCTTTGTGAACATAGTAGGAGGGCTTATTTAACTAAGATATAGACATTTCTTGGCTTGATTTAATTTACCAAGTCATGGTCAATATAGATAGATAGATAGATACAGATTTATGAATGTATATAAGAGAAAAAACATGGAAGAGAAGACACAGACTACATAGATGATCACTTGATCAGCACTTTTAGGATTAGTCTGGTTGTGATTCTTTACTTTCAAGTCTTCTCATAGTCTTGTGATCATATTTACTATGTTAATACTGTCAAGAAGATAACACTATCATCTTCTGCCAATTTTTCAGATTTATCTTGTTACATTCTTTCAGTGTACATGGTTTTTTTTCTCCCTTTTAGTCTGAGAATCTCTTAAATTGCCATGCAATTCTACCACACTTCTTGCAGATTCTCGGAAGCTCTGGTTTGAAGATGGAAGTTGAGGTTCCGGTGGACTAAACAGCAGGTAGCCATTCTATATTAGCGCTATTTTCTGGCATCGGAGTCTCTTTTAAAAAATGGATGCTGAAATGCTTCTGTTGTACTTTGCCTAGTTAACTGACTAGAATATCTAAACATAACCTTTTTGGATGCCGTCTACTCTGAAACAGTCCAAACGCTTTAAATTATTTGCTTGGGGCTTTTGTTTAAATGGGTTGATGTACGAAGAAGTGTCATATATTTTTCCTTTAATTGCTACGAAAAAAATATATAACCTTTAAAAATAGAATTAAAGTTTCTACTTTTAGTGGTTTTTGATTTTTTTTCTAATAACGAAAATTATTTTAAGTACATTCATCCGGCCAAAAAAAAATATTTGTCCTTTGGTTCTAGAAAATGTAGTTTAGTTTAGTTTTTTTTTTTTTTAAATAAAAGATGATGAAAAACGTGTTTGGTTGTAAAATTAGAAATAATTTTTTGAAAATAAAAGTAATAATAAGTGAAAATTTGAAAACATAAAAAAATATGCTTTCATCGAAAATGTTTTACGAAAATGGATAATGTGAAAACAAGTATTTTTTGTTAATTTTAATTCAGATTCAAATGATTCTAATACCATTTTATAAAACTATAGTTTATTTATTTATATTTTATATAATATTATTTTAATTATATTTTATTTTAATTATTTAATAACTATTTTTATTTTACAAAACTAAATACTAAACACATTTTTATTATTTTCAATATTGAAAACAAATTTTCATTCGTATTAACCAAGTATATTTTCTAATATTTAAAACATTAAAAATAAAAATATATTTTTAAAATCAAGGGTTAGATTTTTTTTATAAGGGCGACTTTTATGTTCGATATATAAATAAAGATATGATTTTTCTAATATACTTAACGAGATGTTAAGTTCTAAAAGGAGCAAGACTGCAATGAAAACCATTTCCAACCATTTCTGCAAAGTTCACATTTCAACTGAAACTTGTTTTACTGAATTGGACATGTTCTGGGGATGGAAAGAAAGGTTTTTGGGTTAGCCATCACATAAGCATTACAATCCCCATAATTGGAGACTTGTTGCGAAGGCATTTATTGAAATCAACCCAGAATTCAGGAGTCACTGATGAGTTGTTGAGAGCCAGAGGCAGCAACAGGCATGGCGGTTCCTGCTAAGAATGCTTTGAAGAGAGTGAGAGCTTGTTTGGGTTTATGCAAAGGGACTTCATGCCCGGCTCCTCTCACCGAAACAAAGTTCAGCCCTTCATACTCTTGTGTCCATCCTCCTACCTGTTCATCCCATTCCCCACTTTTGTTAGTCAACAAAAATGCAACCAGCACCACCGAGTTGGCACTTGGCACCATAGCTACTATTACTAGTTCGTGTCAAAAGTATCTTAGCGTTCATATCGTGTATGTCTAGTATGTTTATGGTTTGTGAGGTTGGGTTCGAGTTTCTTTAACGTTGTATCGTACAATTTACCTGCCCGTCATCGTTCCAAGGACGCCATGGGCTCACAGTTGGAAGCTTGAGAGCATCTATACTGTAGCGTGTGGATGTAATTGGGATCACAGCATCTGTGTCACCACTGTCAATTTGGTACAATGGAGATAGTATGAGAAAAAAATGACTGAACTTAATTCCTTTTGCTATCCAATCCATTAACATGCTTGCTATATAGAAAGGCAACATCATAGATTTAGAGATAAACCTGAATACCCATATGCGAAGTCCTTCTTGTATAAGCTCATGGTAAACATCCAGCATAGTTATTGGAGAATCCTTCCAGTTGGTATTTATGGTTTCACTGCAAAAAAGGAAGGAAAATCGTTTAAAGGCCAACGTCTCCATGTATGTTGTCAAATAGATGTTGTTTTCGATGTATCAACAAGATTTTATGCATCCATTGGAAACTATAAAATAAGTTTTATAAAAGGGCTAAAGCTAGAATATACTTTGTAATGTGATTTGGTTACATTAGGTAAATGACAGAATTCGAGTCGACGAAAGAGGCTATACAATCTACATACCTGCATGTCTCCCATTTAGATGGTGCAGCTTCAGGTAAAACATGAAGTGACTTTTGAACCTCAGGTAGATTGAAGTATATTTTTGAGTGCTTCTCAGTGCAGGGATCATACTTTTCACTGAGCTGGCCAACCATCTGTTGAATAATATCAAATTTCCTTAAAACGATGACAAAGAAACATCGAATACCCTCGAATTCAGTGGCAAGTAAACAAGAAGGTCTTTTATAAATTATGGTTTCTGGCAATTCTGGTGATTGTTCTGGCCAATGAGTTCTTCAGACCATGAATTCTACGACAGCTTAATGGAACTTCAGTTTGGAGACAAAATCATAAAAACTGAAGAGAATTATTTGATCCCTGAGAAACTGTTATAAAAATATGGGTATGCTGCCAAAACTTCAATTAATTAGATTAGATATTGTAACTGATTAAAGAAGTATGAAATGTGTGTACTCACAAGCCTTCTTTTCAGTAGCCCCTTTGCCTGGCTAGCATTGGCAGAGCAGGAGGGAGTGTAGATGCTGTATGGGTCAATATTTCCCATTTCTTCACTTGCAACTTCCATTATGTCATTACAAGCACTTGAGGAGTGAATAAATGACTCATAATCACACAGCACATTCGATAGCTTGTATGTTTCATCTGAAATCAAACCAGCCGACCACAAAAATTGAAAGAGCCCCAAATGATCATGGTAATCATCAGTTAGAGCGTTTCCGACCTGCATATTACATACACATCTATGTTTCAGTTTGCTCAAATGATGAAAAACTGTTTTCTTTCAAGAACAGAATCTATACCATATAGCCCTTTAGGTTAATTGCTTTTGCATTGGTGGCCTTGTTGTATCTTACAATGGCTTGGCTTAGCTGCGGAACATAATGCCCTGCAACACAATCTTTAATGTGAGGAGGAAAACAAAGAAACTACATAAACAAAAACAAAAGCACAAGAATTTATCATTCAAGAGCATTAAAATACAGAAAAATCTGAATATTGAAAAGTTCCAAGTCATCAAGGGTATGAAATAAAACATGGAAAGAAATCCTTTATTAATCTTAACTTAGCAATGGTCCTTAAATAAGAGCTGCATGTTATTTGGCTAGAATAACAAAGCTAGGAAACCACATTGTCTCCATCTGTTTCGGTGGTTCTTTCGTATTCTACAGGAAAAGAAATCATGTTTTACCATGTATAAGAAATATAAATGAGAATTACTAAACACCTGCATAACTCTCTCCAGAAATGTAAAAATCCCTGTCTTTATACTGAGGAAAGCGCTCGAGCCACTTTAGCAAAAAATTCAGAGAATCCTTGGCTGCACATTAAAGGATGAGAGGGTATATCAGCACAAGTTAGCCAAAATGAAAATTTCAAGAAATAGAATGTTGGCAGCTTACCAGTTCTTTTATCACCATTGGTAAGCAAATCAGAGGAAGTATTTGAATATGAATAACCAACTCCAACAGGAGAATCAAGAAATAGAATGTTGGCAGCTGCAAAGCAGTAGAAGAATCTTGTAACAGTATAACCGATATATTAATATTTCTAACATTCACATCCCCAAACTGAGTCTTAACATAGATCTAAACAAACAGCCTTGTTTCAACATAAACATCATTTTAGAGGTTCAACAAATGAAGTAAATCAATTCCATCTCTTACACCAACTTTGACAGTGAACTTTTAAGGAAGTGATTACCTAAATTCCAAGAGTAAGGGTTCAAGTAAAGGGTCTTCCCATCAGGCCTAATGTGGAATGGACCTATTTCCTCTGCTAAGCCATAAGCAATGGATGAACATCCAGGTCCTGAGGACATAGATCTCTAAATAAGCACACAGAAAAAAGAAAAACACAATGAAATCATAAAAGCAGTGATCAGTTACTCAAAATTATAGTGAACAATCAGGCAAAACTATTAATTATACTATAATCAGATCATAAATAAGCAAAAGAGTCAATACCACCTAAGTAGATCTAATCAAAAATGTATTACAAAGAAGCAGAAAGTCAAAATAATACAAAAATCTTATTTATTTTTTTCTCAAAGTATGACCTCCGTTGAGCCAAAGAACAAGAGGCTTGGAATCAGGATCCTCAGCAGCTTCAAAGAACCAGTAGAAGAGAGCTCTCCCTGAGTTTTCATCGACGGTAACATAACCAGCATAGTGAGCAAAGCTGACATTGAAGGTCTGCCCTGGAAGCTTAAGAACCTTATCAAGTTTTTGCTGGGTAGTCGAGTCTTCCAAAGAATCTGCAATTAAGCAACTACCCAGAGAGAGATAAAGGCTGATAAAGATCAACAAGTTTTTTAGACCAAAACCCCATCTTGGATTTGCCATGTATTTGGAGTTAAATTCAAGATTGTATTTTTTATTTTTTGCTGGGTTTATATAGAGGGAAATAGTTGGAAAAGTGAAGCAAACAACAAGAAGCAAGCAGAAAGCAGAAAGCTTGAACAATAATTTATTTCCTATCTTCTTGCTTTGTCTGCTTCTATCATGTCATTAACGTTATGGAATCCTAATTCCATTAAAGCTTAAAAAGTTAAAAACTGAAAATTGCTTTTCCAAGACAAAAACAAATACTTTTTATCGACAAAGTGTTTAGCGATGTTTCGATTCTTAAAGATACTATTGCAGGAAACAAATGAAAAATATTAAAAAAATAAATTAAAAAAAGAGAGACTTTTCTAAGTCAAAACACGTGGGAATTTTTAAATGAAATTGGATTAGAAGTGAATTTATTTAAAGATGGATTTATATTCGATACATGTGAAATTCAAACAATGTATATTTTTTTAATTTTAAAGTTGTAAGATTAAAATTAAACTAACATGATAGTAGAATCTATTAAAATAAAAAATAACAAATCTCATTAAATCAGTTTAATGAGTTAATTCAAATAGGGGTGAGCATTCGATCGAATCGAATCAAAAAATTTTGAGTTATTCTCATTCAATTTTTTTTGAATCTAGTCGCATTGAATTGAAAAAAAATCGAGGCGAGTTGAGTTTCGAGTTCTTTTAAAGATTTAATTATAATTATTTATTATGTTATAATATAATTTGATTGTAATTTAAACAACTTTTATTAATCATATGAGATATGCATATATATATATATATATTCATGTGTAGCAATATTTCTTCATATTTTTATATATCAATATATATTATAAAAATTTAAGGGACTCGTCTCAAACTTCAAAATAAATCTTCTAATTATTAAAAATTTTCGAGTTATTCGAATTTTCATTTTACAGCTCAAATTTTATTTAAATTTTTTCGAGTTATTCAAGTTTATGAAATTTCGAATTGAGTCAAAACGAGTTAAATATTTTCGTCTTAAATTAAGTTAAATTATTCATTTTTTAGTCGAATCGAGTTTTACTTACCCTTACATTCAAAACGCGTTACATCGAAAAATAATTTTAAATGGCATAATAAATTTTTTCATATCCCCAATGGACCACATGAGTCTCCAAGTATATGGTGTGGAACATGTGATGAAAATATATGCGTCGGTCCAAATGTTGCAGGCCACGCTGCTGCAACATTGTCATTGATGTATGACCATCGCAGTCGCTTGCTTGGCCCTCACTCCAATGCCTGCCTAAGGTTCTTTATCCACATAGATGGGGAAATTCTTAGAAAACAAAAATAGATATTGAAATTAATTTTAGATATTGAGTTTTGTGGAGGGGAAAAAATTATATTGAAACACAATTAAAAAGTATGGTTGGACTTGATTTTAAATATAATTATGACTTATGTGATTATTAAATATTAAAAATATTAAATAATAATTTTTTTATTATATTAGAAAATTAGTGAATAGTACATTAAATATTATGTAGTGTTAAAAAATATTTATATTTTTTAAAATTTAAATAGTGTCATAAAAATAGTTGTATAAATTTTCATGCAAATATTTTTTTAATTTAATATTAAAAGTTTAACATTTTAAGAAAGAAAATATATCATAATATAATTTACTTAAATTTAGTTTTATATAATTTTATATTTTTTGATAAATATTATTATTTTATATTTCTGTCAAATAATCAAAACAAGATAATATAATATTTAAAAAATCTCATAGGTAATGTTACTATGTTAGTTTTCATGAATCAAAACTACATAAAATATTAAATTAATTTTTTAGAAAACAATTGAATTTTTCTAATACAAAGTTAATGATTTTATGCCTTGGTTAATGGTCAGGTTAGTGTAATAATATGACAGAGCTGAGTTTATAAATCTTAAATGTAAAGTAGTATTTTGTAAAAATTAAAAGTTTTTATCGTCAATATATAATATAATTATCTATTAATATTTGAATTATATTTTGATATATATAATGGGTAAAAAATATTATACAATTATTTTTTAAATTTAATTCTTAATCTTAAAACTCTAAATTTTAAATATTAAAATTTTAAACTCTCACCTTAAATCTTAAATATCATATAACTTAAACTTTTAAACATTGAACTAATCCTCTAAACCATAAAAGGATTGTGTGTATCAAAATTCTAGGACTTATAAACTGTAAATTATGGTTAGAGCATTCAATGTTTTCGACCCAACATTTAAATTATAGCTCGGATTTATGTTACTTTAATTAAAGGTTAATAAAATTTGACCCGACTCAAAAGAGTATGTTTTTGTGTGCGTATAATTACTTAATTAGACTCTCTACTTTACAGTTCAACTTTTGAGGTTGGATTCAAGTTCTTTTTTATCTGTCCTAGTGGTAATGAATCAAATCCAAGTATTTCAAGGTCAATTATCTGGCCGTCGTTGTACCAAGCACGCCATGGACTCACAGTTGGAAGCTTGAGAGCATCTATAGGTAAATTATCTGTGTCACCAGTCACCACTGTCAATTCGGTACAATGGAGGGAGAAGGAAAAAAGAGCCGAGGGTAACATAACCAGCATAGTGTGCCAAGCTGACATTGAAAGTCTGCCCTGGAAGCTTAAGAACTTATCTAGTTTCTGTTGAGCAAATTGAGTCTTCCAAAACCCATCTTGGGTTTGCCTTTGCCATGTATTAACTTTAATGAAAGCTTCAAAGTCAACAACAGATAATTGCATGATAAAAACAAGTGAAAATTGTTATAAATAGTGCTGATATGGCTGATAGTATTTGTGGTCTCAGTAATATTACTGGTATAATTAATGGAATGTTATATATTGCCTATTTGTATTGAAAAACGGTGGAAATTTTATTTTTCTGGTGTAATTGACTTGGAGCTTGATATGTCTGGAGGATTAAGTGGATGCCTGTGCCAAGCCTGCAGATAGGTCATTGCACTGACTATCAAATTTGGTTTTAGGGAATGTAGAAGGAGAGCCAAACCTATGCTGTTTTCCTTTGTGGTGTAAATTTAGCTATTTGATCAATTTCTTGAGCCGTACTCCAATTTTCCCTTCCTGGTTACAGATGAACTGCGTTCACTTGGAGAATTGTTTGCATGAAGCAAGAGAGGAAGCACAAAGTCATTGTCATGCTGCTGATATGAAGGGACTCAGATGAACTGTGCTCTCCGCGCATCGGCTGTTAAGATGTGTCGAAAGACTTCGTAGTTGTGTCCACACTCCTGGTGGGATGCCTGGTTTTGTTGATTATTTGCTCACTTTGGCTCAGTCTTTGAACTAGTAAGTTACATTATCCTTTCTGATGTCCTGAATTGCTCCTTTTCTTTTTGCTCTTGAATTGTACTGACAGTTTACTAACCATTTTCCAAATATTTTTGCTATGGAATTTCAGTTCCATTAGTGACAGTGAAGATGACAACCATGCTGAGTTCCGAAAACGTATCCAAGTTCTTGCCGAGAAAGTTGATTGATTGACCGAGCATCGAGAAGAGCAGCATGAAAAATACACTGATAGTGAAGGAGCAAATTATGAACATCATAGGAAGGAATTGGAAGATAAAATGAGCTGGTTAAAACTCTATACACTATGCATCAAGTAGGTGGCAATTTTTGTGAATGTTATCAAGGATGAGAACAGGTTATACCATGCATATATACATATACATATGCATGTATATGCATACGACAAGTATAGATGATATACATAGCATCAATTTACTCTTCAACTAAGAAGTTTGGAACTCTTCTTCATGCAAACAAGGAAAGGATATCTTTCAGCCTTCAGCCACTTGCAAGTGCATGAAATTGCTGCATTTGTTTACTGATCATCTACTGAACCAACGCCAGTTTACTATCGAGCAGGTTGTGCATATCGAGCGCCAGAAGGTGAAGCCACTGCCGTCTTCATCAACTAGACCTGATCATGGTAAGGTAGATGCCATGGATCAGCTGACTTATCCGACACGGGGACCGAGAGGTTGACCTTGAATTGCAGATCAAGTTGGAACCCCTTTGATCTCCGAATAGGATGCGAATACTTCGTAGTGACAGTAGCCATGTTACACCATTCATTCACCTTCAACTCCTTCCTGATTTCTGCCCGGAAAGCAGATATTGACACGGTGGAAGAAACTGAATTGTGCATACTGCATAGGGCTATCAAAGCCATCATGCTGGTACTTGGACTAGATTTTCCTTTTCTACGGGTAAGTTCAAGGACTGAATTAAGAAAGTTATCAACTTTCAAAACTAAAAGAAATAAAAAAGACAATTAAAGGATCAAATTATTAAAAAAAAAACAGTTAATTTTTCTGGGTGGACAAAAATCCCCAACCCACCTAACCCCTACCCCACTCTTAAAAAAACTATAAAAAGAAAACTAAAAGGCAGAGTCCTACAGTAATTGGTAAACTCGTTTGAAGCAGTGGACCGGACTTGGCTTTCATAAGCCGAGGGCCGAAGGGTTTACATTACATACATATAGATCATCAAACTCTGATCATTCAACCCTACATTCATAATCTTACATTTCTCTTGAAAATTCCTTCTTCACTTCAAATACTTCCCATTCCCAGATTTTCTTTCACTTACATTATCGCTGTACGATTTTGTTCTTGATCATTCCTTTTTATCTTTCAGTTTTAGTTTCTGGGATTGAGAATTTGGGGTCAGTTTGGATTCTTTTTTCAACAATATATCGTCTTTTTTTATTTCAATTTCTGGGATTTTCTTCTATTTCAATGGCGACAAGTGATAAAGATCAAGGCCGATCCTTCTTGGACAGCACCAACAGGCAAGGACCCTTTAATTTCAATGGCCGCATTTTGTTGTTAAAGTCTATTATTTTATATTTTTTGAGTCTCATTTGTGTCATATGTATGTTTATTGTATTTGATCATGATATCATTCATTATGTGATTTGTATACACAATCCTCGACCGAGTCCGGTTTCAATGTTCTATGTCAGTATATGCAAGAAATAACGTTCCTGACACATAATTTTCATGGTTCCAGGAGGAAGGCAAGTGATGGAAATTCTCAACGCCTCGGTGCATACCATCGTCCGTGGGTTTCATTTACCGGCAACCTCGACTGTGCTTCGAGCTCTGGTCGAAGTAGAGGACCTCAGACTTTCTCTACTCTACAAGCCAAGGACCCTGCTTTAGGAACTACAATTCCCCCCAAGCGTATGATCATGCTTTGTTTTAACAATTTTATTACCGTTATTCTGTTGGTGGAATTGTTGATTTCTTACATGTTGTGTCAAATGAATAAACAAACCATGTTTCCTTTTTCTTCATTTTTTTGGTTGAAATTCAGAGTATTATTTGCTTCTTGTAAAACAGATTTGGCTCGACAGCATCAATCAGATAAGATAAAGATGAACAAAGATTCGAACACATCGGTTAAAAAGAGTGGAACCAATTCAACTTCAGTTTCTAGGCTGTCTAAGAAAGAAATCACAACACAACCTCCCAAAGTTGCTACAAGTTTGTTCAAGAGGAGAGGAACTACTACAAGTATGCAATCAAAGCAGCAGCTTACAGTAAAGGGAACGGGCCAACCTCTCAATGATCCAGCAGGGTTGACCAAAAAGAACGAAATTAGTAGAATTGGTACATTGATACATTCTGTGAAAAAGAAGGTTACAACCCCATCTCCCGAGAAACCGAAAATGCTTGAGAGTGCTCGAAACAGGGGGAATCTGGCTTCGAAGCATGTTATGCAGAACAAAAAAACAGCACAACCTCTCAAAGACTCTCCACCGTTGATCAAGAATGGTGGAACCAGTAGGATTACTGCATCAAAGCATGCGATGCAGAAAAGGGAAAAAAGCCAACATCCAAAAAATCCTGTAGGATTGGTCAAGAATGTTGGAATTAGTATAATTCCGTCGTCAATGCATAGTGTGCAGAAAAACAAAACGATCCATTTGACGAAGGGCTCTGCATCATCGGTTAAGAAGATTGAATCTAATGCTAGAAGTCCAACATTGAAGCAGTTTATTCAGAAAAAGGAGAAAAACCAACCTTCCAAGGGCCCTGCTGGTGTAGTGAGCAGAAGTGGAACAAGCAGGACTCTTCCTTCTAGGCTGGTTACACATAGAAAAGAAACAACCTTTGACAATCAAAGACAAAAGCAAGATATCTACGAAGACCATATAGTGTGGGAAGGTATGTCTACAAGTTTCTTATAAATATATTCACATTCATCCAAGACTTCTCCTATGGATATGTCCGTGTGTGTCTTATAATTTACTTGATCAAATAACATGTACAATTGCATACACATTGCCTGGAAAAATATCAGGGAGAGATCCTGAAGTGTAAAAAGGTTGCATTTGAATTATAGAACTACATGAGACAGCTTGATATTTTTCTGTAACCTGCTATGCAATATAGAAACTCCAAAATAGTGACGATTGAAAAGGCAAAAATTGAAGTTTTACCATAACATTCTTTCCAATTGCAGGTTTTGATGATCGCATTGTGCCGCTTGGGATGAACTGTCTACTATGTGAATGTGATCTTGCAAATGAACCTGAATATGGTCCAGATAGGGAAGGTCATAATCCTGCAGAGAATGCCGTTCTTTCATGTGGTCATGTCTTTCATAGCCAGTGCTTACTGCTGACAATAGCTGAAGAGAAGTGTAGAGATCCTCCTTGCATAATATGTGCCAGTATTTCATCTTAAATCCCTGCGTCTTGTTCCATTTTCTTGAGATCCTTTTTTGGTAGTCTTGCATTCTTTTGCTGTTTTACCAGTATCAGGAAACGAGAAACGAAATCAAACCATAAAAGGGAAGAGTATTTCAACCTCCTTAAATTTTACATTTCAGGCAATAATCACTGGAGTTTAAAGCAACATTCAGCCTCCTAGCCTAAGGCCAAGTGTCATGGTTCATACAAACAATTTACTAATTATGATAAGAACAGAGAACTTGCATTTTACAGGAAAAAAAAAATACTATTTACATACACATTAAAGCAACCAACAATCAGCTTATTACAACAAATAATTAACTAAAACGCCTAAGAGTTTTACATGGGTTTTACAAGAGTTCGTCAAAAGAATTTTCCAAATCCAGATAAATCCCATTGATCAAGCATCCCTCTAAAATATAATATGTTAGACATCCATCATACTACCTACCAACACAAGGGAGATTTTGAAAGTATATATTTATCATTTTATACAGTTGATAAACAAGAAAACTATCTTATTAGCTTCCTTCCCCATCTTCTGAAATGTTAAACAAGAACTTTGGGAGTGATGCAATTCGGGGAAGATGAAGCAACAACTCCCCAAATGAGTCTTTTCTTGACATTCCCAGCTGCAATTTTTTCCATCAAATTCATCACAAGTTTCCCCTTTAGACTGTGAGTTTGTGCCTGTCGTACCATCCTTTCGCAAAAGATAACAGAGAGAGTTGACCCTTGACATGAGGGATTTCTCATCGGAGGTTGTTGTAAATTGAGTGTCACTGAGAAGGTACTGTGCAATTTCCTCCAGCATTTCTTGGCTGTCTGGTCTATTTTCAGAGGATGGATTCTGAAGGTCATCTGCATGAAAGACACTGTTCAATATGGTTCATCAGTCTATTCAGCTACTAAGTCCACAAGACACTGAACAAAGCAAATATATGTATATGCAGAACTTGTTATAACTGTTGCCTACATCATCCCCCATCCCCATTATTAAACGATTTATAACTTCAAGACTGTATAACAATTATAAAGTATAGTTCGGATCAGATTTCAAAGAGTAAATAAACGAGAATGCAAAATGACTACATAACTTCAAGAAAATTTACCATCAGCACATAAAAGACAACCCATAAGTTCCAGTTTGTACCTGAACTGGGGGATCTAGCTTCCCTGTACACAGTTTCCGCAGTTATTATACCAGCATAATCCCCTTTCTCGATCTCGAAAGACGAAGACTGAGCCTCAGATGGTGATGCTATATTCTGGAAGCCAGAGGTAGTAGATTCTTTATCATTCTGTACCTGTATGACATCATGCTCTCTCATTTCATTGGGATCTTCAAACGGAAAAGTCTGAGACTCAAAATATGGTGAATCCAAAACTATTTCAGACTTGCTTAAACAGTTTAACCGCATGTCACACTGGATGGATGAGCTTCTCAAAATGCTTGTTTAACAATCCTTGGGGCACTGCAAAAAATGCTGCCTGCACAGGTATATTAGCCGCATGACTATATCCACACAACTGAGATAAACTTCAATATTTAGCTTGTATTTCCACAAGTAAAAAGTAGATCCATATAGCTTTTACCTATGTCAGTAAAATCTGAAGTTGCCTGCCATAAGGTGTGTTTTCTAGGTTGCGGATTAGTCTCCCGGAAGAAAGAAAAGTCTGTCTTGCCAGCTGCATCATAAAAGAAACAAGTGAAGTCATACATATTCATTCAGAGAGAGAAAGAGTAAAACAGAGAGGATCTTAAGAAAAACAAGAAAGTCTACCACAACATTCAAAGTCCCTGGTCCATCATCGGGACAATTTGCTTTAATTGCCAATTTGCCATGATACCCGACCACTGTATTTCTATTTTACCCTTAAGCTCACCTTCCATTACCCCCCAAACAAGCTTGTGCTTCGCAAAGAAACACTTTTGGCCACTAAATCACCTTCATACCTCGACCTATACTGAAAATCATCAAGCAACAATTCTTCAGCTGCTTACCTCAAAATACATGGATTTTGTAAAAGAAATAAAACAAAACTGGTTTAAAAAAAATGTAACCTCCCAATTGCCAATTCGAAGGACGGAAACTGGAAAGGTTGAGGCTTTAAGGTTATTAACAGCATGTTTAGCCTCCTTGACTCCAGAGCTAAGGACTTCAGCTTGGGCAGCTGAACCACTGCTTTGGGATTGACAGAGGCACATTTGGATCAAACCCAAAAGTGATGGACTCTTCCTTAGAGTCAGACCAAGTGGACTTGGCTCACCCAACGGATTATATTGCTTTGAGATTACCTCGATATCCTTGGTTTTTGGCAATTAGTGGTTTAGAGTGGAGCTTATTATCGTCATTCTGTGAAAAAGTTCAGCATGTTCTTTTAGATTGCGGCGGCTTTTTGGCTGTCGATCTACGGTTGCTTCTGCCATACGACTATGGTTTTTCAAGTTGACCGGCCGTGATGTAGATGAAATGGATTACATCAACTGTTGTATACTTTAATCAAGGGTAAATTATATAATTCATCACTAATCTTTCTTTATTCTCTTGTTTTGGTTATTAAAGTTTAAATATTTTTAATTTAATCATTAAGTTTTCAAGTTACCATTCGCTCTATTGTTGCTCCTTCCGAATGCGAATCAGATACTCATTTAACTAAAAAACAGGCTACACTACATAAATCTAATGTTGGTCGCTTCAATTTCTTATAATCCAATCTACGTTTCCGGTTTTCGCTCTCTGTTGAGCACCTGTTTTTCTTCGTAATTTCTATTGAGCTTTTAATATTGATTGATTGTAGGAGATGATTAAGAAGCAATTGACGATGAAGTCTGTTGATTTACGTGAAATAATGTTCGGATTTAAACCTATGGACTGAAATAGAGTGACCTGAAATTTTTTAGTCTAATGATCGATGATGACGGCGTTGATCGAAATCTGAGTTGCCATTGTGACCGAAAAATCATTAAACTAAATCACATCATCAGACAGTAGTTGAGAAAACAGAGTGATAAAAGAAAAGTTTGATGTTTAAAGCTCAATTAATAAAAAGAAAATTTTTCATATTTCAGTGACTAAAATGAGAGTAACAAGGAAATCCAGTGAAGAATTATGTGATTTACCCTTTACCGAAGAAAATTTTGTGAAGAAAATATGGATTGCTAAAACTTTAACCCCAAAGCATAGGCATTCAATGTACATAAAATGTTATGTAATGCATAAACTGAAATCGAATTTGTGCTTCACACGACCGGTGAAGGAATAAATTTCAACTTGGAAACAATTCATGGCCGATAACTGTACCGGTAAATGTATCGGAGATTAAAAGCTAAAAAACAATCAACAAACTTTCTCTAACATGATATTGAGAAAATCAGTATTGACAAGTTGAGGTCACCTTTCACTTGGCGTTTCTGTTCACTTTGAGATACGGCAACGCACCGATCACATTGTCGTAATCACTCCGGCTAACTTCATGCTGCAAATAGAAATTACAACAAATACACTATAAAAAACAAGTCTTTGTACCGAAACATAGACCTAAAGATTTAAACTTACAAGTCAAGCAATGTGTTTAATGTCGAATTATCTCAGCAACTTAAACGGTCTGTTTAAAAACCAAGTAAGGCAATGGATCGATTTCTCGTATGTACCAAGCCATCTTGAAGCATGGACAACAAACACCAAGGATGCAAGTCCATGATGTTAAACTATGCATTTGAAGTAATCCTCTTGGTTTAAGTGTAGCTTATGAGTAAACTCTTGCAATGGTTATGTTTTAATTATGTATGCTTCGATATCCAGCATAGTTTGTACTTGAGGTCCAGTGAAGACTCGACTAATCATGTTTCGATCAATTAATTAAGCAGTGCAAGTGAGACAAATGTTAGACTGATCATGATCATATAATGCAGGTTACTTGCAATGAATCTAAGGTATCAAATACCTTAGCTCTTTAACATGGAATTTCCTCACAATACCAATTCAACAGAATGAGCAAAAAAAGTACAACCTGCCTGTCATCCATCCACTACTCACAGAACAATATATAACAACAAATAACTAGGACTTCACCTTGAAATGCAGTAACAGATGAAGTGGACACACAAAATCTACACCCTGGTTATCACTATATGGGTTCCTAGGAAGAACCATTGAATCACGCTATCGACTCAGCATTTAAGCAAAACATGTTATTGGTCACGGTGCATGTTACTTTTGAATACCTTTGATCATTCCTTAAGGTCAATATTATCGCATATTCTGCATTCAATCTCACCATACTCAACTAACAATAGATTACCAAAAATAACCATGATCCACCATTGAGACCGTAGTTTCATTATTTCGTTCTGAAGGACGCACAAATCCTTTGCCAGTACAAGAGATAGAAATGCACCAATGGCAGCTATTCTTTTCTCTTTGGCAAATTGAAATAAAAAAGGTGATCTTGGGATTGTGTGATAGAAAATATTGACATGCCGAGGCACAGTTCATTTACCAATCCGAACTGAACTAGGGAAACTGCATTAACCAAACCACTAAGTTCCCACCAATGCCAAAGAAAGGCGCCAGTTAGGCAGAGGAGGTGGACCATGGATCCACCAAAATTAGGGACATAATTTCGGGACCGAACTGAACTCCTAGGCTCTTAACTAAAAACTGAATACAGCATGAACTTAGAGAAATTACTAACTTAGCATCACTTTTTTGGACTTCCTAAAAGCTCAAATATTCACCAATAACAAAGCACAAGCAAATGTACAACTTCAGTTTGAGGGGGGGGGGGGGGGGGAGGACAAACCATTTTGGAGAGGCGCAATTTACGCTTGGTGTTCTTCTTAGCCAACAAATGCTGCTTCCCAGCTCTTCTCCTAACTATTTTCCCTCTGCCTGTGACCCGAAACCGCTTCGCAGAAGCCTAATAAACCATAAGACAACACCAAATCCATTAGAACAGCACAACTCTCAAATTCTAAGCTGTAATTTTGATTACCAAGACAAATTTCTAACCTTTTTTTGGATGCAAATAACCGAATATGCTTATAAAATTTCTAACTTTCGAGAATCCAAAAAACAACAGCTAAAAATGGTGGCCTCTTTTGACCCAAATTTCAGCTCAATGCAGCAAAACAATTTCACATATTGTTCAGAGATAAAAACAAGAAACGACTTCCGAAAAAAATTGAAAATTTTTACCTTGTGGGTTTTCATTTTGTAGCCTTTAGCAGCAAAGACAGTGAAAGCTTGAAGCCTTTGGGGTTCTGGGTTAGAAGTGCAAAGCTTTTGGGAACCAAATGAAGGTGACCCAGAAATGCTACGTGTGGAACTGAGTTTCAATGCTTTCCCAACCTTGTTGAGTTGGGGGAGTCGGACTGAGGCACGAACGAGTCGAGCGGAGGACGTCGGGCTTGAACGGGAAAAGGGTAAACTAAAAGATATGGGAGTTAAATTCAGAGAGGAAGCCATTGATGAGACCAAAGTTTTTCTGTTTGCCTTTTGTTAATAAGATAAGAAGTAAGAACCAAAGGTTTCCTTCAAAATAAGAACCACAGCCACAGGTAACAGGGAAAACTGGACAAGTGAAGGGATGGTGTAAATTTTGTGAAATGACATATCTGACCTTATACTAAAATCTTTTTCCCTTTCCTCTGGATAAGGTCCTGCCTACTGGGTTTTCTCATTGGATCTGTGCTGAGATGAAACTGTGTATACTCCACAAAACCTTCCCCTTCCATCCCCTTCTTCAGTCTCCCCATCTTCCCTCCACAAGAAATATCTCAAGATTTGTGACCAAACTGAGCAAAAAGACAGATGATGTCGGTCCAAGTTCAAGAAACAACCAGCTCCCCAAGTTCCCACTCCCGGTGTCCAACACGGTTCTTGCAAGATCTCTGGTTGGTTTATTCGGACTCGGATTCATTGATGCAGGGTAAGATTAACCATCTCTGTTATTCGGGTTCGTATGAGTGTAGTGAACCTTACTTGTTCTTGTGAAATTGTGTTGTTTTCAGTTATAGTGGAGATTGGTCGAGGATTGGAGTTATTTCAAAGGATGTGGAGGAGTTGTTGAAGATTGCTGCCTTCCTAGTTGTTCCTGTCTGTATCTTTCTTGTAAGTTCATTTTCCAAAGAGACGGATGACACTTGAACAAGTTAGTTCCGACGTATGTTATTTGGGTTGGATGATTAACTATCGTTTATTTATATGATTTAATTATATAATTATTTTTTTATTTTTATATTAATTTTAAATAGTTAAATAAATATAAATCGATAGTTAAAATTAAAAATAAGAAGACTTTGAAAAAGAAAGATGATTTATTTTATTTACACTGGTTCAACAGTTTAAATCTAATGTATTTTTTATATTGTGTTATGGTTCTTAACCCCTAATTTATATGTGAAATATAAATTGTTTATTTTTTTATTATATTTTTATTAGTATCTTACTTTAAATAGTAAATTTAGAGTTTAAGATCATGAGTTATTATTAATGATTTAAGAACTATGGGTAAAATATATTTTTAGGGTATAGTGTTTAGGATGTGAAAATTAGGGTTAGAGTTTAAAATTTAATTTTTAAGAAATTGTAAAGGTGGGACATGAAATGAAACATGATTAAGGGGTAAAGGATTTGTACTCATATACGAAAGAATCCAAATCATATGTCCCTTTTCCATGCCTCCATTTATGCTCCACTTTAAATTAGAGGGTTTAGGGTTTAGGATTCTAGGGGTTTTGGTTAGGGGTATGGTGTATTTTTTTAGGGTGTAGGGTTTAAGGTTTAGGATTCTAGGTTAGGGGTTTTAGTTAGGGGTAGGGTGTATTTTTTAGGGTGTAGGGTTTAAGGTTTAGAATATAGAAAATAAATGTTTAGGATTTAAAATTCATTTTTTTACAAAAATACAAAGGAGGCATAAAGGGAGACACAGAAAAGAGGCAGATGATTTTTATTTTATACGAGATGAGATGAGATACAGTTACGTAGTATATAAATTTTTAAGTTTTATTTATTTTTGAATTATTAGGATGATAAACTAGATAACTGAGAATAATAATAAAGTATATAAAGTTTATCTCGTTAAAAAAAAGAAATTAATCTCAGTTATTCATTTTATTTATTCAATAATTCAAAAATATGTAAAACTCATAGTTCTATGTTGTATACAAATAGAAGAAAATCTATTCACACCGTAACACACAATTATTTTTTATTTTTTTAAACCGTTAAATGAAGAATAAATTGCCAAGAATAGTTTTTTATACTTTTTTTAATACTAATCTTTTTATTTTTACTGTTGATTTCAAGGTTTCATATATTTTATTTAGTGATAAAAAATATTAAAATTTTATATAATATAAGAATATATATATATATATATATATGTGGGGGGGGGGGGGGAGGGGGGGTTGGATTCCTCTCCTTCAAAACAAAAGTCTTCCTCCCAATAGTTACAGTAATTTCAGCCAATAATTTGATTATGTCTATAAGCTTAATTAACACCATATAATCATCTACTCTTTGGAGATTAAGACAGATTAACTAACAATACACGTACTAGAGACGTTTTATGATTTATGATTTAGGATTGGACTAAAAAAGCATATTAATTGAATAATTGAGAGGAAATGGATTTTTCTGACAAGGAAAAATCATAAAAATAATCAATATTTTATTTATTGATTAATTAATTTAAATTAAATTTTATAAAAATATATTATAAAAACGATTATTTTAATTTAATTTTTTCATTCACAATAATAGAATCTAAACATTTATTAATATTTAAAATAATAATCTCTTATTTTACTAAATCATTTTCTTCTAAATTATAATGATTCGAATATGATACTAAAATGACATAAATATTAAATAATGCATGAAACCCATTTATTTTACCATCAAACGAAATCGTGAGTCATCACTGACGAACAAAGTTTGAAATTAATATTAAATATTAATGAGATTTTTTAATCAAACATCAGATTTCATTAAAAAAAGAAGAAGAAAAATACACAGATAAAACATGTTCTCTAATGCGAAAATAAAAATAAAAAATAAAAATGTATATAAACGTGAAAAATAAACTCATAATTTTTCATAAAATTTTTATAAATGTTTTTCAAATTTAAAATTATAGTCAAATTTTATATTTCATTGAATAAATTTTTATAACTTATAAATAGAGGCTAAGAATCAGCTAGTGAATATCTTGAGAACAAATACTAAATATTTTACAGTCACTATAACCATCAAGCATGGAGTTCATTCACCAGCTCCTCAGCATTATCTTCCCTCTTTTAACCATCATTTTCCTACTCTTTTTCTTACCACCATATCTCATCTTCAAGCTTATTAGCTATCTTTTCAGATCCTTATGCTCAGAAAATGTGGCTGGAAAAGTTGTCATCATTACCGGTGCATCGTCCGGTATTGGAGAGGTAAACTATGTTATTCATATTCGATTCGTATCCGATGTAATATATATATATATATATATATATATAATCAATTGGTTCGGTTTATTCCCCTTGGTTCATTGTTTTGTTCTAGCATCTGGCGTACGAGTATGCTAGGAAAGGAGCTCGTTTAGCCCTTGTGGCAAGGAGAGAAGATCGTCTTGGCGAGGTTGCTGATAAATCTCGTCGGCTAGGTTCACCGGATGTTCTAATCATTCCTGCCGATGTTTCAAAACCGGACGACTGTAAAAGCTTTGTCGACAAAGCTATCAACCACTTCGGACGCTGTAAGTATATATATTTGTCATGATTTTTATATGTTAATTTCGTGGCTTGATCTCATTCAAAGACAAACAGTGGATCACTTGGTGAGCAACGCTGCGATTGTTCAGCTTAGCATGTTTGAGGACGTAACCAGAATTTCAGATTTCGATCGTCTTATGGTACGTAATTTCCATTTCAACTTCTATCTTTCAACATCCAACATAAATATTTTTTTTTGAGTCAAATTTTGTTTTGTTCGCCGTAGAGCACAAATTTCTGGGGCTCGGTATATGGAGCTCATTTCGCAGTTCCACACCTGAGGAAGAACAAAGGGAGAATCATTGTGATTGCTTCCATTGCTGGATGGATGACTATCCCAAAACACTGCTTCTACAGTGTAAAGAATCTCTTGTAGACCAAATTATATAACTTTTTTACTATTATTTTGTTGATTGTAACCTCTTCAATGGCATGATCAGGCAGCAAAGGCAGCACTCATCAGCTTTCATGAGGCTTTGAGGGTTGAATTTGATTCAGATATTGGGATTACAATTGTTACCCCTGGCTTAATTTATACAGACATGGTCCTACAACAGGCGTATACATCCGAGGTATTCGATATCAATATTCGATACTCGCTTCGGATTCGATCAACATAAATATTTTGATCTTATATTGTCTCTCAAATCCGGATAACAAATAAATTAGTTGTTGTCTTGCTAATCTTTTTTGTGTAGATACAAACGGGTTTCTTTCCGGGCCAAACAGCAGAAGGGTGTGCGAAGTCAATTGTGTCTAGCGCTTGCCGTGGGGATACGTACTTGACAGAACCATCTTGGTATCGGGCGTTTTGGTTGTTCAAGATGCTTTGCCCTGAGTTGCTGGACTCCATCTGTCGGTTAACTTTGATCGGAAAACCTAGGTCTACCAACAAAACATCTTAGGAATAAATGTTTAAAATATTATTTATAAATGATTTAAATTTAAGTAGTTTATTTATATAATGTGTGTTTTATTAAAGAATTAAGATTAATAAACGTATTTTATTCTTGCACTACAACAAAATAGATTTTTAGCGGTGTTTTTTAGTTCTATAGTGACATTTTTTAGCGTCATTAAAAACATTTTTAGCGTTTAGAAAAGCACCACAAAAAGTGCCGCTAAAACCAACACTGTAATAATTTGTTGCGTTTTTGGATAAAAAAGCCACAACAGATCCAAAATTTTGTTGGCGTTTGTAAAGAAATGTTAGAGAAAATAAATGTTTTAAAACATATACCAACAACTAGTTATTGAACTCAAATGTTAAAACACTTAAATAAGATTATAAATTTAAATTATTATATTGTAAATAAAAAAATTAAATTGAGAGAATATTTTTGTACCATATCACTTAAAGTTTGATATAAATAAATTAATTAATTAAATATCAATAATTAGATTTTATTACACCTAGATTTGCTAAAAGAAATGGGAGGTCTGAAATCCTCAGCCTTACAATTTTCCAGTTCAGAATTTGGATTTGCCTGGTGTTTACAAGAAAATGAGTGCCTCACCTTATCCTATCCACTTCCCCTTACCCATCCTCTCAGTAACATTTTCCTGGTTTTTACTTTCTTGTTGGGGCTTATCTTATCTCAATTCTTATCCACCTCGATTTTCTCTCTCGCCAAACATTACACCACCACTTTTCCCTATCTGTCCTTTCATAAAAAAGAAAACTTTATTTAAATTTTATCCCGAGTTAAACTCTGGGTTTGTTTTAGTTTTGTCTAGTGTCAAGCTATATATATAAAGTTCAAAACTTTGGAGATTTCTCCTTAGACTTGCATGCAATGAGGAAATAGTCGATAAATTCAATCTGGGTCATTGTTTTTATCGTCAAAGAATTATTACCGATCGAAAGAATTAAAGTCTATATCTTTACGAATAATGAAATTCAGTAATAATTTATGTAATTTATCCGAATCTAAATCATTGTCATACCCTTTTACAAAGACAGCGTGGTGCCGTTTTGTCCGTGATTACCGAGGAAGGAATATACTGACACCAATGCTACGGCTTCTTTATTTAGTAAAATACTAGAAAACACAACTGCTACATCCAGCAATCCACCGCAATCTGCAAACCGAGACATGGATTTCCCTCACCAGCTCCTCAGCATCCTATTTCCTCTTGTAACAATCCTCTTCCTTGTCCTTTTCTTGCCACCATATCTCATTTTCAAGCTTATCAGATTTACTCTCAGATCATTCTTCCCTGAAAATGTAGCTGGAAAAGTGGTCATTATCACCGGCGCATCATCTGGTATCGGAGAGGTAAGATATGTTATCCGTATTAGAATTACTGAAGTTAAATTGATGATGAAAGTAATTGCCTCCTGGTTCATTGTTTTGTTCTAGCATCTTGCGTACGAATATGCCAGGAAAGGAGCTCGTTTAGCACTTGTGGCCAGGAGAGAAGATCGTCTTAGCCAAGTTGCTGATAAAGCTCGTCGGCTAGGTTCACCGGATGTTCTAAGCATCCCTGCTGATGTTTCAAAACCAGACGACTGCAAAATCTTTGTCGACAAAGCTGTCAACCACTTCGGACGCTGTAAGTACATATATATTTCCATGAATTTTATAGATTAATTCCATGGCTTAATTTCTTTCAATCCAAACAGTGGATCACTTGGTGAGCAATGCTGCGATTGTTCAGCTTAGCATGTTTGAAGATGTAACCAGAATTTCAGATTTTGATCGTGTTATGGTAAGTTTCCATTTTCACTTCTATCTTTCAACGATCAACAAAAATATCCCTTTTCCGAGTAAAATCGAAGTTTAGTCTACCTGCCCTGATAAAACACTATTCTCTTTATTTGGTAGAGCACAAATTTCTGGGGTTCGGTCAATGGAGCTCATTTCGCAGTTCCACACCTGAGGAAAAACAAAGGGAGAATCATTGTGATTGCTTCCATCGCTGGATGGATGACTATCCCAAAACACTGCTTCTACAGTGTAAAAAATCTCTTGTATATACCAAATTATATAATTCTTTCATTATCAATCTGTTAATTGTAACCTCTTCAATGGCATGATCAGGCAGCCAAGGCAGCACTCATCAGCTTTTATGAAGCATTGAGGGTTGAATTTGAATCAGATATTGGAATTACAATCGTGTTCCCTGGCTTAATTTATACAGATATGGTCCTACAACAGGCATATACATCCGAGGTATACCATTAACATACTTTTTAACTATTTCTTTCTCAAACTATTCATATCAGTATTCGACACTCACTCCGAATTCGATATATATAAATTGAGTTGTTAATATTTTTTTGCGTAGATACAAACGGGTTTCCTTCCGGGCCAAACCGCAGAAGGGTGTGCGAAGTCGATTGTTGCGAGCGCTTGCCGTGGGGATACGTACTTGACAGAACCATCTTGGTATCGGACGTTTTGGTTGTTCAAGATGCTTTGCCCTGAGTTGCTAGACTCTATCTGTCGGTTAACTTTGATCGGGAAACCGAGGTCTTCAAAGAAAACATTTTAGTAATAAATGTTAAAAATATTATATTCTCTAAATGATTCGAATTCAAGTAATTTGTAGGTATAATGTGTGTTTTGTTAAAAAAAATTAATAAACACATTTTATTTTGTAATCATATCAGATAATTAAAAATTTTTAGTAAAAAATAAATATTTTAAATAAATATTTTAAAATATAATCATATCAGACAATTAATAAACACAGTTTATAGTATACTTTTGTATGGTCGTTGTATTTTATATTTTACACTTATATAATTTGGTTTATAAACATTTAAAAATCAAATATTATCACTTAAAAAGTTATTTTTTACATGATTTAAAGCAAATTATCTATATTTTTAATATCATTTTTTTCTAAAAGATCATTTTTATTATCATCAAAACAAGTTTATTTAGTCTTTCTTATGACATAGTTGTTTGTAAATATGACTCTAACATCTTCAATTTTAAAAAGTTTCGTTCTACAGAAGCAATTATAATATAAATAATCAATAACATTCTATAAATAATTGCTACGTTTGGGAAACAATTATAACTCATCTTTCTAAAGAGTATATTTTAAAAAAATTACAATAATTTTTGAAATCAACATAATCCGATGAATATAATTTATCAAAAGTTTGGGGCTTTTTTTTAAAAGAATCTGTACGTTCATTCCTATTTCGCATTTCTTAAACCTCATTGATCTGACTGAAATATTAGGTTACTTAAATTAGATCATATTTATGAGATAATAATTTAGTTTATATTATAGGTTGTATGATAAAATTAGTATTTTTATAATTATTGAATTTTTATTAACTCCATTAAAAATATCATAGTTACAATGCATTCAGAAAGAAAAACAATGAGACTAAATTTATTCAAAAAAAATTTATGACCAAAATCAAAAAAAAAAAAACTATGAAAATAAGCATGTCATCTTCATGAATTTCCTTATCTTTATCCAATTGAGACGTTTAACAGGTGAAGGAGTAGTGAGTAATCCAAACTATTAGACAGAATGTTCCACTACTCAGAATTAATTACATAGGTACACAATCATCAATCGAATACTTTTCATGACCACTAACAAAACCATAATTAAGTACTAGCGCTGAATAAAATTTTGTAGAACAAGAATCAATTATTAAGGTACGTTAAATACCAAAGAGACATATGATACTATAAAAAAAACTTATTCTAAAGATAAAAATATTATAATAGTAAAAAATTATGTCACAAAGATTAATTTTTTATTAAAATAAAAATAATAAATACCAATAATTAACAATTAATATCAAGATAATTAATGATAGACTACTAATTAAAAAATAAAAAGGTCAGGCAGTAGTGGCTATTGAGAGAGAGAAAAAAAGTAGGTTTAATTTTTTAATCTAAAATAATTAAAATTTACATTGTATATTGATGATGTAATAACAATAAAAAATCTCCATTACTTGTTCAAGCAATTCAAATTAATTTGTTTTTTCAATGTTCAAGTTGTCATTAATTTATTATAATTAATTACTTAATTAACGAGTATAATAGTTTGCTATTGATTAAGGTAGCGGGTCATGAAAGAATTCAGGAAATTAAAGTAAACATTTTATAGTTAAGGAAAAGTAGGACTAATTTTTCAAGTTGTTAAGACAAATAATTTGATAAAATTTAATTCAATTAATTTATAAAAAAATAATATTGAATATATTAACAATATAAAATTGTATACACCATCAAGGAATTAGATGTCAATATTATAAAATTTTATACCTACACACATTTAATTTTTTTTTAAAATAATATGATATTATCCAATACACATTTAAATTTAATTGTAGAAGTCAACGGTTTAAATATTGAATTCAATTTAACTTGGTCATAGAAGTCAACGGTCTAATATTAAATTCAATTTAAAATAAACTCGAAATAAAATGACACAGATAAATAATTTAAAATGATTTAAAAAAATATACATCTTTCAATTAAAATTCTTTCATTTATTAAATGAATATAAAATATTTATTTATACTCATTATTCATATAATATTATATGAACAATATACCAATTATTAACGAACCCTCCTCAAATATTTTGTTTCTTTACGACTCGATCTAAATTTATTAAAAGAGTAAATTACGTGAATCATTATTAAATTTTATTTTTAAATTTATTTTGATTATTAAAGTTTTAATATATCTAGTTAACGTATTAAAATTTAAACATTAAATTTTCTTTCGCTATTTTTTATTAATATTTTGACGATATTTATTTATCGACGAATTAAAAAAATTATTCAAAATTCAAGTGGTGAAAATTTTTACTGGCATGACAGAAATAACATATCGAGAATTAAATTTTATTCGAAGATAGATGTAAAAGATCATCAAAAGAAAAATTAATTCTTTTTATTGATTCATAAATTTCAGTGTATTTTTCGAACAAATTAAAGTTGAATTCAAACTTAACAAATCAAAATAAAATAATTAATGAAATTTAGAACCGAATGAGTTAAAAAATTTAAATGAAAAAACATATTCAATGATCAAATTTCAATAAGTATCTTATTTTTTTAATTTTAATAATTAAAATAAATTTAATAATAATTTACATAATTTTATCATTGCCATATCCGTTTACAAAGTCATAACGGTAGTCTAAACCATAACCTAAACTAAAAAAATTAATTCAAAATCAACCATAACCTTAATTATTCATCTTTATCATCGCTGCCACTATTTTTGGCGTTCGATCAATCCCAAATCTCCATCTTTAATTATCTAAACCCTCTAAACCCTAATCCAAAAACTCTAAATTAATCAAACCCCAATCAAATTCTAAAATGATATTAACCCTAAACAAACTATACCATAAACGATAAATTTTATTTGAACTTATAATTTTTAATATCAAGATTTTAAGTAAAGGAGAAATCATATCTCAAACATACCGAATTTTACAATAAACGAGAAATTGTATTCCGAATATATAAGGATATGATTCTTTCAATATTTTCAATATTTGGAGATCATATTTTAAATTTTCTCATTTGTAACGGCTCTTGAACCTAAAAATTTTAAATCTCTGATTTACTTTTTTACGATATATTTAATTTACTAAATTAATCGGGGACAACTATTTTTTATACTAATATTTTAAATTTTAAACTCTAACTTCTTTAAAACCAAAATTATTTTTTTTAACCCACGGTTTTGTGTTTACATCTGGGACTCCGTTTGAGAATATTTTTAAGAAACTATCACGTGAACACTACGAGCGAATGTTTACAGTTGTTGATTTTAGTAAAAAATATTTTAAAAACTAATATTTTTTCATAAACAAAGACGAGTTTGATGCAATAAAATAATAAATCATCTCTCTGAGGCAAATCTGACAGAGAAAGATTTTTAGGGTTTATGTCGGCCGAGGGGTGAAGGTTAGAGCCATGGCTAGACTGACGGCAGTGAGGTATGTATAGAGGAAATAAAAAAAATTGTATATAATCTTCAAAAGAAAGACTCAAAAATAAAATAAATATTTTATAAAAAATAGAATTATATATAATAATTATTTAAATAAAAATATTTAATTCTTTTATTATTAAAAAGATAATTTAATAATATTTTTTATTAAAATAAATTTAAAATATATATATTTAAATAAATTATATACAATATTTTTAATAAAGTAAATAGTTTATTTAATAAATTATATAAAATTTTTGGATCGTCCTTGACTAGAAGAATGGGTAGTCAGTAGGTTACGGCTTATATCTACTAGAAAACACAACTGCTACATCCAACAACCAACCGCAATCTGCAAACCGAGCCATGGATTTCATTCATCAGCTCCTCAGCATCCTAGTTCCTCTTGTAACCATCATTGTCCTTGTCTTTTTCTTGCCACCTTATCTCATCTTCAAGCTTATCAGATATACTCTCAGATCATTCTTCCCAGAAAATGTAGAGGGAAAAGTGGTCCTCATCACCGGAGCATCATCCGGTATCGGAGAGGTAAGATATGTTATCCATATTAGATATTTCATTTGCAAATTACTGAAGTTAAATTGATGATGAAAGGTGCCCCCTGCCCCCTGGTTCATTGTTTTGTTCCAGCATCTTGCGTACGAGTATGCCAGGAAAAGAGCTCGTTTAGCCCTTGTGGCCAGGAGAGAAGATCGTCTTAGCCAAGTTGCTGATAAAGCTCGTCGGCTAGGTTCACCGGATGTTCTAAGCATCCCTGCCGATGTTTCAATACCAGACGACTGTAAAAGCTTTGTCGACAAAACTGTCAACCACTTCGGACGCTGTACGTATATATATTTGTCATGATTTTTATATGTTAATTTCAT
Source organism: Abelmoschus esculentus (assembly GCA_035048815.1). Classification (NCBI taxonomy): domain Eukaryota; kingdom Viridiplantae; phylum Streptophyta; class Magnoliopsida; order Malvales; family Malvaceae; genus Abelmoschus; species Abelmoschus esculentus. The sequence goes on from JAUCBN010000059.1 coordinate 1,552,375, forward strand.
GGCTTGATCTCATTCAAAGACAAACAGTGGATCACTTGGTGAGCAACGCTGCGATTGTTCAGCTTAGCATGTTTGAGGATGTAACCAGAATTTCAGATTTCGATCGTGTTATGGTACGTAATTTCCATTTCAATTTCTATCTTTCAACATCCAACATAAATATTTTTTTTCGAGTCAAATTTTGTTTTGTTCGCTGTAGAGCACAAATTTCTGGGGTTCGGTATATGGAACTCACTTTGCAGTTCCACACCTGAGAAAGAACAAAGGGATAATCATTGTGATTGCTTCCATTGCTGGATGGATGCCTATCCCAAAACACTGCTTCTACAGTGTAAAAAATCTCCTGTATATTATAATTATCATATTAATATTAGAATTATTTTGTTAATTGTAACCTCTTCAATGGCATGATCAGGCAGCCAAGGCAGCACTCATCAGCTTTTATGAGGCTTTGAGGGTTGAATTTGAATCAGATATTGGGATTACAATTGTTATCCCAGGTGTAATTCATACAGATATGGTCCTACAACAGGCATATGCATCCGAGGTAAACCATTACCATATTTTTTATTTATTTCTCAAACTATTCATATCGGTATTCGACACTTAATCCTAATTCGATCTACATAAATATTTTGATCTTATATTGTCTCTCATATCCGGTTAACATAAATTGAGTTGTTGTCTTGCTAATATTTTTTGTGTAGATACAAACGGGTTTCCTTCCGGGCCAAACAGCAGAAGGGTGTGCGAAGTCGATTGTTGCGAGCGCTTGCCGTGGGGATACGTACTTGACAGAACCATCTTGGTATCGGACTCTTTGGTTGTTCAAGATGCTTTGCCCTAAGTTGCTAGACTCCATCTGTCGGTTAAGTTTGATCGGAAAACCTAGGTCTTCGAAGAAAACATCTTCGTAATAGTTTAAAATATTGTTATTTCTGAGTGATTTGAATTCGAGTAATTTATATATATGTACTTTGTTAGAGAATTAAGATTAATAATCATATTTTATCTTGTAATCATATCAAACGGTTAAAAAGTGTTAGCAACAAATAAATGTGATTAACTAATCTCATGCAAACTTGTCATCTGCCATTATATGGCAGAGTAGACTTTGAGAATTCTCAGCTCTTCCTTGCAATTGAGAATTCTGGTGACAAATCAGAGGTCAACTCTGGATGATCTTGAACAGCTAACATGTTAATCTTTGGAACTTTTATTGTAGATTAAAACATGTAATAGTAATTCTTAGGTTTAAAAAGATGAATGCTCAAAATAGTTAAAAACAGTTTTGGAAGTTGAAATTTTTTGGAACAAAGACAAAACTGGCAGCATGATGAATTTCTCTCCTGCTCGAGCTCTCCGCTATCGTCAGATAATGGTAGTTCTTTGGTACCATCTTCTTCTGCCTCCTCCATGTCGTTGACTTCTATTCATGATTGCTTGAAGAGTAAAGAGCTACCATCTTCTTCTGCCTCTTCCAATTCTGAAAAGGCATAAACTGTTTGTATTGTTAGAAATTGTTCAGGAGACTTGGTAGGGGTGATACGCTTTGTTTTTCTGCCCCCAAATGACCTCAGTAAATTGTTGTAACTAGTAACTACGGCCTACGGGCATAAACGAGCCGAGTCGAGCTTGAGTAATGTTAAGTTTGGTTCAGCTCATTAAGATTTTGAATCGAGTTTGAGCTTGAATAATTTTAAGCGAGTTTAAAAAAATTGAGCTTGGCTCGACTCGTTAAGAATTCGAGTTCAGTTTAAGTTTTTTTGGAAACTAATCGAGTCAAGTGTTGACCGATCTTTGATTGTGTTAGACTCGAGTAACTCTTATCTCTTAAATCTCATTTAAAGCCTAATTAATGGAGAAAAAAACTTTGATACATAAGTTGTGTAAACTTAAGATTGTTAATTTTAGGTTTAGTACCTTAATTTAAGGTTTAAGACTTATGTTTATAGTTGATATTTTAGAGTTTTAAGTTTATAAATTTAGATTTTAAATTACAAAAAAAAATATATTTATATTTTCAAGTATCTCGTGAGTTTTTCGAGTCGTGTATCATGTAACTCAGCTTGGCTCGTCAAGAACTCGAGTTGAATTCGAATTTGAGCTGAGTCCAACCGAATCGAATTTTGACCAAACTTTAATCGAATCAAACTTAAATAACTCGAGATCTATCTCACCTCATTTACGAGTTTAGTTATAACCCTTTTTCTTCTTAATAAGTTTTTATTTCAAAAAAATGAGGGCTAAGGCACTCCCACTTGGCAGGTAGTTCTGTCCTTGAGCTTAATCAAAGCAGCCATCATATACCAAGACTTCAAGCTATCTAAACATGAGTTCACATAATCTTGGAGGCAAAATTGAAAATGGGATTTCAAGCTTTGAAGCTATCGCCTATCTGCATAAGTCTGGTCAAATAAAGGGCGAGGCCAATCAAATCGAATCAAAATAAACTAACTATTTTTCTTTAGAGCTACTTAAAGTAGCCGTAAAGATGTAAAAAGTTGACTCAACCTAAAATATATTATATATTACATATAATATATTAATACATAAAATATAATATATATAAATATTATATATATACATTTAATATATTATATAAATTATAATATATATACGGTAAATTTTGATATATAAAGAATCTCACCCAAAATATTTGGTATATAAGGGCTTTGGGGTGAATTTTTGAAAAATACGGTAAAAATTACAGTATAATAAGGAGAACGCCATGTGCTCTTGACGTTCTCCATTTTTTTTAATAATAAATTTTAAAATAGAACTATTATTTCAGCCAATAAACTGCCTTTTAAAATAAGAAAAATTATTAAAAAATAGAGAACGCCAAGAGCACATGGCGTTTTCCTTATTGTACTGTAGTTTTTGCTGTATTTTTCTAAAATTCATCTCAAACTCCTTATATGTCAAATATTTTGGGTGGAATTCTTTATATGCCAAAATTTACCATATATTAATGTATGTTATATACATATATTAATATATACATCTAGTATATACATATATATATAAGTAATAAGTATACATATATTAATGTATACATCTAATATATATACATATATATAAGTATACATATACACACATACTTATATACTACCTCGTCCCACTTTATTTGTAGAGTATTGACTTTTTTTAGTTAAATTTTTTTAAACTTTGACTTATTATAATTTTAAATTTATTATCGATAAAAATATATAAAAAATATATTTAAAAAACCTTTAATCAACAAACTTAAAAATATATATTTTATAAAATTTAATAAATTAAAATATTTAAAATAATTATAGTCAAAATTTTAAAATATTGACTTTTAAAAAGTCAATATTAGACATTAAAATAAGACGAAAGAAGTATAAGTATATACATAATATACTTATATGTATACTTGTATATTATATATATATATATATACATACATATTATATATTTTTATATCTATAATATTATACATTTTATATTTTCATATATAGTATACATTTTATATTTTTATATATAGTACTATATATAGTATAAATTCTATATATAGAATACATTTTATATTTAGTATATATTTCATATATAGTATAAATCGTATATTTTCATTTTTAAAATATATTAAACTATATTTTATAGTTATAAATTATAATATATTAAAGTATATTAAAATTAATTTTTTACTAAATTTAACTATTATTAATTTATAATTTTTTCAATTTAGTCTTTATAACTTTATTTTTATTTTAAATTGCCTACTATTTATTTTTTTAATTTAGTTTAGTGTTTTTAATAAGATGATATTTTATTTTATTAATATTTGTCTTTTTAATTTAAAATTTTATTATTTTTAGTCCAATGTTTAATTTTTACTAATTTTTAATTTTTGTAATTTAGCACAATTTTTAAGATATGAATAATTTGATGATATTTTTATTTAGTCTAGTGTGTAATATTTAATTTAATGGGATTCATGCTATTTAAAGACGTTAAATATTAAATAATTAATTCAAAATGAATGATCAATCATTTAACTCAAAGTCTATCGGTTATTTACTTAATTACTTATTTATACCAAACTCAAACTTAATAATTTTAATTAATATGAATTTAAGACTCGAATTAACTCGACCTGAAATAAACCCGACTTAAAATAAACCCGACCTAAAATCTATTCGACCTAAAATAACCGACCTCATCCGAGTAACTGTGTTTATGTCCGTGAGTAGCTGCACTGGGTTGCATTCGACCGTGTGAGTCAATTCAGTTGATTTAAGTATTCGTTAACACTTCGATAAGTACCAAAATTCGAATGAACGGTGATAATCCCCCTACGTAATCACCTGCCTGTGGTGTTGTCAAATCACAGCCTTCCAAAATTTAACCACACAGAAGACAGTAGGTAAAAGAAACACGAAGAAAAATCAAAACAAGACAAACAGAGAAGCAGAGATGATGAGGTTTAGGTGTTAGGGAAGAAGAAAAGAAACGAGAGGCCTGAAATCGTTAGCCTTACAATTTTCAAGTTCAGAATTTGGATTTGCCTGGTGTGTACTAGAAAATGAGTTAAGGGCCAAACCTTATCCTATCCTCCTCCATCTATATATCTTCTTCCCCCGACTCATTCTCTCAGTAACATTTTCTTTCTTGCTGGGGCTTATCTTATCTCAATTCTTATCCACCTCAATTTTCTCTGTTGCCAAACATTACACCACCTCTTCCCCCTATCTATCCTTTCATAAAAAAGAATACTTTGTTTAAACTTTCTCTAGAGTTAAACTCTGGGTTTGTTTTAGTTTTGTCTAGTGTCAAGCTATATAAAGTTCAAAACTTTGACGGAGATTTCTCTTTAGAATTGCATGCAATGAAGAAGTAGTCGATAAATTCAATCTGGGTCATTGTTTTTGTCGTCGAAGAATTACTACCGATTGAAGGAACCAAAGAAGTCGATATCTTTATAAGCAATCCGTTTATTTTGGAGCAAGAATGGCTCCCAAAACAGGCAAGACGAAAGCACACAAGGCCAAGGGAGAGAAAAAGAAGAAAGAAGAGAGAGGTAACTCTTTACTCTTCTCTCTCTCTCTCTCTCTCTTTTTTCTGTAAACAATTTTGTTTGGTTGCTGAGAAAACGAAGGAAAATATAACCTTATCGTATTCGTATCATGACTTCTGGTTCAAAACTATTTCACTTTATCACATTATCTTATCGTGTTATTATCTGTCATTGGTTGAAAACTTTTCTTCCTGGATTCTTGGATTTTTAAATTCTTTCTTTTTTAAAAATACAAAAGGAAAAGAAACCTTATCGCTCATTTTGTTCTGTACAGTTTTGCCTACTGTAATCGAAATTACCATTGAAACACCTGAAGAATCCCAGGTTACTCTCAAGGTATCAATCCATTTATTCTTACTTTTATTTTTTATTAAGTTGAAATTACAAACTTAATCCAATGACTGAACGATATTAATGATTTATCTTTAATTTTAAAATATATGTGATTTTCTTTTTCCTTTTACATTAATGGCAGGGGATATCTTCGGACAAGATTTTGGATGTAAGAAAGCTTTTAGCGGTCCACGTTGAGACATGTCACTTGACCAACATCTCCCTGTCTCATGAGGTAAAATCAATGTCGCTTTCTATTTTGGGAAAATGGGAAATTGACCATCAACATCCACTATCTGAGCAGCTTTTATCAGTTCATCAATGGCGGTCACCATTGGCTTTTGTTTCGTCTACTTTAGAACCGTGTTAACGTTTGAGAATTTCTTCTACAGGTACGAGGAAATCAACTCAAGGATTCCGTCGACATTGTCTCGCTTAAACCTTGTCAACTGTCCATCATCCAAGGTGTGTTGCCCGATTCTGCAATCAAAGATTTTGTCCATCATCCAAACGTTTTGGTTTATTTAGTTACTCATTTTTTACTTCACTTAATTCTAACCCAGAGTTTTTAACTTGGACAAGAATTTTTTGTGCAGAGGACTACACGGAGGAACTAGCGGTTGCCCACATACGACGGCTCCTCGACATAGCAGCCTGCACAACATCCTTCGGTTTGCAGAAATCGACTGGTCGAACCAGTTCCAAAGAATCGGCTGCCGTAGACAATAGTCCAACCAATGGGAGTGAATCTCCGGACAACTCCAAGGCGAAGGAAAAAGTCGACGCTGCTGCTGCGGTGTGGATGTGTCCTCCTCCGCGGCTCGGGCAGTTCTATGATTTCTTCTCCTTTTCTCACCTCACTCCTCCTATCCAATGTAATTTCTATTTATAGCCCATGCATGAACTCAGATTCTTTTTCTTTTTCAGAGGTTGAAATTCTTTTCTTGTTTAAAATTTTACAGATATTAGAAGATCCAATCGTCCATTCCTGGAGGATAAAACAGAAGATGATTTCTTCCAAATTGATGTAAGTGAGATAGTTTAAGTTGATGTTCTTTTCCCTTTTTTGTTGGTTTCAAAATTGTAGGCTAATTGCATTCAATGGTGACCAACTCAAAATGTAGGTTCGAGTTTGTAGTGGGAAACCAATGACGATCGTCGCTTCCCGGAAAGGGTTTTACCCAGCCGGAAAGCGACCTCTTCTCTGTCACTCTCTAGCCACACTTCTGCAGCAGATTAGCAGGGTCTTTGATGCTGTAAGTTCTTCCATTGCATCACCTTGAAGATGTTTATTTTTTAAAATGAAATTTGTTTGGTTATATAGTTTATTCATTTTGAGGAACACTAATTTCCTTGCAGGCATACAATGCTCTTATGAAAGCTTTCACTGAGCATAATAAGGTAAGTAAATTTTCGATTTCGATTGAGTTGGTGCATTTTGATATGGATTAGAGTGGATGGTTTAGAACTCACTTCTGTTTTATTTTGTTTTTATATTTAAAAATCAGTTTGGCAACCTTCCTTATGGTTTTCGGGCGAATACATGGGTTGTTCCTCCTGTGGTAGCTGATAACCCATCAGCATTTCCCCCCCTTCCGGTGGAAGATGAAAACTGGGGAGGAAATGTAGGTGGACAAGGAAGAGATGGTAAACATGACAACAGACAATGGGCAAAGGAGTTTGCAATTTTGGCAGCTATGCCTTGCAAAACAGCAGAAGAGAGACAAATACGAGATAGGAAAGCATTTCTGCTCCATAGCTTATTTGTCGATATTTCAGTCTTTAAAGCGATTGCGGCAATCAAGAACATCGTTGAAAGCAATCAGAATGCTTTAAATGATCCTTCTGCTTCAATCATGCATGAAGAAAAAGTGGGTGACTTGATTATTAAGGTAACAAGAGACGTTCCTGATGCAAGTGTGAAACTAGATTGTAAAAACGAGGGAAGTCGGGTTCTAGGATTGCCACAAGAGGAGCTCGCTCGGAGAAATTTACTTAAAGGCATAACTGCAGATGAGAGTGCAACTGTTCATGTGAGTGAACCGTTTTTGCTGAATGCTTACTATGGTGAACTAAGACAGAGGCCATGCATTTGCTAACTTTACCTTTATCTTTTTTGGCCTTGTAGGATACATCTACTTTAGGTGTTGTGGTTGTAAGACATTGTGGCTATACAGCTGTAGTAAAAGTTTCGTCCGAGGTAAATTGGGAGGGGAATCCCATTCCTCAAGATATTGACATCGAGGACCAGCCGGAAGGAGGGGCTAATGCTTTAAATGTCAATAGGTCGAGCTCATCTTGTGTCCATATTATTACCAAGTTGTTCTTATTGTAAACACAAAGGGAAATGTGCACACACTTAATTTTGAGAAATATCAGATGTATTCAAAGTTGGATACAGCAAGGGTATCTATGACCCAAGCTTACACTATAGGATTGTGAGATATTAATGACTCTTTCTTTTCAGTTTGAGGATGCTATTGCACAAGTCAACCACACCTGCATCAGCTCAACGATCACAGAGTATGGATATTGGGAACTTGCATTCCGCTAGAGCTTTGGTGAGGAAAGTGTTAGAGGACAGTTTGCAGAAGTTGCAAAACGAGACCTCTAATAACTCCAAGTCTATCAGATGGGAACTGGGAGCGTGCTGGGTGCAACATCTTCAAAATCAAGCTTCCGGGAAAACCGATTCTAAGAAAAATGAAGATGTTAAGCCCGAGCCTTCCGTGAAGGGTCTTGGAAAGCAGGGTGCATTGTTGAAGGAAATAAAAAGAAAAACAGATACCAAAGGCAGTAAAAGTGAACAGGATACGGAGGTTTCACCAGGTAACAGCCCCAATATGAAGAAGAAAGCGGAAAGCAGTAATCAGAAGGAACAGGAGAAGCAAGATGAGGAAATGGAAACGACGTGGAAGAAACTGCTTCCTGAAGCAGCATATTTGAGACTAAAAGAATCAGAAACTGGATTTCACCTCAAGGTTAGTTGCTACTTGCCTAGTTCCTCAGAAGAATGACACCAAAAGTTTTGATCCATCCATGGGATCTTTGCACTTATATTTGTATTTCCTTTCTCCAAAAGTCAACCATGTAAACGATTTATACAAGAAAGAAAAACACTCTGCTTATAAGTTTTTTTTTTCTCTTTTCAAGTTTTCTTTATATTAATATTTCTGTTTTTTCATATGCCAGTCTCCTGATGAGTTGATTGAAATGGCACATAAATACTATGCTGATACTGCTCTTCCGAAACTGGTTAGTCCCTTAGCAATTAAAGCTTCCTTTTTCTCCGAGATGTTTTGGTACTTAACATATCTGGTTGGTACGGCTTCAAATCTTTTAGGTGGCAGATTTTGGCTCCCTTGAACTTTCGCCGGTTGACGGAAGGACTTTGACAGATTTTATGCATACAAGGGGTTTGCAAATGTGTTCCTTGGGGAGAGTGGTAAATAGAAAGACAATAATAGCAATATTAATGGTTTCGAATTACCCCACAAATAATTTCCAATTACTCATCTCTTATCCTCATCTTTTCCTCTTTCTATCATCTCAGGTTGAGCTTGCAGACAAGCTGCCTCATGTGCAATCACTCTGTATACATGAAATGGTTGTTCGAGCCTACAAACACGTGTTACAGGCTGTTGTATCTTCAGTTGATAGTATTGATGACTTGGCTGCATCAATAGCGGCATGTTTAAATATATTATTGGGAACACCACCGAGTAAAAATGGTGACCTAGACATCATTAATGATGAAAAATTAAAATGGAGATGGGTGGAAACCTTCCTTTCAAAGAGGTTTGGATGGCAGTGGAAGTCAGAAAGTTGTCAGGATCTGAGAAAGTTCGCCATTCTTCGTGGATTGTCCCACAAGGTACAATCATCTTGCCATAGTATGAGGACCCCAAAGATGTATGCTTCTTCCTCTCCAATTTCTAATTGAAATGATAACTTCTCAGGTGGGGCTTGAGGTTGTTCCAAGGGACTATGACATGGATACTCCATCTCCTTTTAGGAAGTCAGATATCATAAGCATGGTCCCTGTATACAAGGTGAATATATCATGATGTGGAATTTAAAATTGGAAAATTAATTGTCTTGCAGTTCTTGCTTTGGACTTTGTTTGACATTGTTTCTTCCCTGCAGCATGTTGCATGTTCATCAGCAGATGGCCGTACGCTATTGGAGTCATCTAAGACTTCTCTAGATAAAGGTAAATTGGAGGATGCCGTCAATTATGGCACTAAGGTACGATGAAGTATCTCTCTGTATGTTGTTTTGCAAGTTTTATTCTTCAGCAATGTCAAAGACATCTAAACCAATATTTGACTTTTTGATTTTAAAGGCACTTTTGAAACTCGTGTCGGTTTGCGGCCCTTACCATAGGATGACTGCAGGTGCATACAGTCTTTTGGCTGTTGTGCTTTACCATACTGGGGACTTCAATCAGGTATTTTCTTTAAAATATTTTAACATTTCTATGAATTCTATCCATGCATAACATGACCAAAATTTTCTGCACGACTCTCTAAACGACTCAAACTTTGAGTCTATTGAAATCCATTGGTGACCGATCGAAAGATATAAAACAAAAGCAGAATCATCTTTTAATTTTTTGGAATTTTGTCTCAGGCAAATTTGTTATATTGTTTTTAAATGTTTATACATTTGATTTTTGTATCCAGCATTAATAATTCTTTCAATGTTTTGCAAGATACTGATCTTTTTTTAATTTGTTTAGGCAACAATTTATCAGCAGAAAGCATTGGACATAAATGAAAGAGAGCTTGGGCTTGATCATCCTGATACAATGAAGAGTTATGGAGACTTAGCTGTCTTCTATTATCGTCTTCAACATACAGAGTTGGCGTTGAAGTATGCTTTTTCATCTTCCGTACACATATAATATTTGCTTTAGCTCCCACTGTTTTTAACTTTGAGGTCAAAAACTAGTCCTAAGTCTTAACGGAAAGAGAAAGGAAACCTTCTTTGTGATTTCTGTTGAAAAAATTCATGTTATCAATCAAGGGAAGACAATGAGTTACGCTTAGGCCATATACTTAACCAGATGATAGGTTGTTTAGGTTTATGAATATGTTAAAAGCTGATAGTCGTATTTCCGGTTTCTGTTCAGTGCTTAAGATTGCTTTAGTTGTTTTTCCTTTGTGATTCTGTAATATGATGACTTTCATTGTAAGAAACATCATTGACTGAATACTTCGTAGAGTTCGGGCCTAATCTTGTCCTTTTTTCGTTTTAGGTATGTAAATCGTGCATTGTATCTTTTGCATTTAACATGCGGGCCGTCTCATCCAAATACGGCAGCCACCTACATTAATGTAGCAATGATGGAAGAAGGGTTAGGAAATGTTCATGTTGCTCTTAGATATCTCCATGAGGCCCTCAAGTGCAATCAAAGACTACTCGGAGCTGATCATATACAGGTAAACTATCATATTTACAACCAAGAATGAACTAATCTGCATGTTAGTCATTCAATTAGATGAAAATTATAAGGTTCATTTCTATTGTACTTCTGGCTTCTACAGACTGCTGCCAGCTACCATGCCATTGCTATTGCTCTCTCCTTGATGGAAGCTTACTCCTTAAGTGTTCAACACGAACAAACTACACTACAAATATTGCAGGCAAAACTTGGGTCCGAGGACCTACGCACACAGGTAATTTGATATTTGTTTATCATTAAATCCAATATCATTATTGATTTGCTAGTCCTCAGATGAGTTTATATTTTTATGTCTTCTGAAGGATGCGGCTGCATGGCTCGAGTATTTTGAATCTAAGGCTTTAGAGCAGCAAGAAGCTGCACGGAACGGTACTCCAAAGCCAGATGCATCAATCTCCAGCAAAGGCCATTTAAGGTACAATCTAGGAGCATAATAAATTCAGTTCAATCCATGTTTGGTATAATTTTTAACCTTTTGGGAATGAATGAACTTCAAAGAAAATAATCTAGGAGCATAATAAATTCACTTTGTGTTTTTGAACCAAATATTTATTTACAATAGTTTCCTATTTGTTTCAGTGTATCAGACCTTTTGGATTATATAACCCCAGACTCAGATATGAGAGCAAGAGATGCCCAAAAGAAAGCCCGAGCAAAGGTTAGCCGTCGAACGTGTCCGTTTGCTTATTATATTATCTTCATTGATGACGTATCTAAACATTTTTTCATTCAACGAGCAGCTTAGGGGAAAACAAGGCCAAAATTGGGAGACAACCTCAGATGAATCTCAGAACGATGAGTTTCCATCACCAACTTCTCCTGTCATGGAGAATTCTAGTGATAAAGAAAACAAATCCGAAGCTGAATTCATGGAATCTGGTATCGAGAAAGCTGATTCACTGCAAGCAGATAAGCTGGTGGTGGTTAAAGATGTGGACCCAGAACAGGATGACATCTCAGATGAAGGATGGCAAGAAGCTGTTCCTAAAGGCCGTTCACCTGCAGCTCGTAAATCTTCGGCTTCAAGGAGGCCTAGTCTAGCCAAACTCAATACAAACTTCATGAATGTGTCCCAATCCTCAAGATATCGGGGAAAGCCTAATAATTTCACATCTCCGAGAACAAGCCCCAACGAGCCTACTTCTTCAGTTGGACCTAGTCCTTCAGCTTCCAAAAAGTTTGCTAAAAGTTCAAGCTTCAGTCCAAAGTTAAATAACCCGAGCAGCACCGTTAGTGGAGTGGAGAAACTTGTAAACCCAAAATCATCCCATGGTAGCCCAGATGCAACTGAACAAGTTACCAAGTCTACTCAAGTAGCTAGTCCAATCAGTGTGCAGGCAGCTGGAAAACTATTCTCCTACAAGGAAGTTGCTTTGGCCCCACCTGGGACGATTGTGAAGGCAGTGGCGGAGCATTTGCCTAAAGGAAACCTTCCAGAACAAAATGCTCAGGCAAGCCAAGAGACAGCATCAGATGCCATACCACCGATGGTTGCTAGCGAAGAAGTTCCAAAAGCCACTGGAGACAGAGAGTTTCTAGGTATCGAGACAGAAATGAAAGGCACTGCTAATGAAGAAAGAAAAATTCAGACAAGGGAATCAGGGATGAGTGAAGCATTGCTGGAAAAAGGGGAAACTGCAGTTGAAGACACGAAAATAGAAGCTGAGACCGTAGAAGTCAAAAGTGTTGAAACCACAAAAAATGAAGCTGATAATGGATCTGCAGATTCAGATATTGGATCTTTAGACAAATGTCAAGTTACATGCTCCAACTCAGAAAATGAAAATATAGCTCAATTGGATGAAAAATCGGATGAAGCAGTTGAAGTTAGTGATATGCGGTTGCCAACTGATGGAGAAAAATCGGATGAAGCAGAGACTGGTAAAGAGAGTTCAAAGAAACTTTCTGCAGCTGCACCACCATTTAATCCATCAACAATTCCAGTTTTTAGCTCGGTTACAGTTCCAGGCTTCAAGGATCCTGGAGGACTCCTACCACCTCCGGTGCATATACCTCCAATGCTTGTCAACTCTTCTCGTAGATCACCTCATCAGTCTGCAACAGCTAGAGTTCCATATGGACCTAGGCTCTCTGGAGGTTATAACAGATCTGGAAATCGTGTTCCACGAAACAAGTCTAGCTACCACAGCTCTGAACTTTCCGGAGAAGGAAACCTCTACAGCCCTCCGAGAATAATGAACCCACATGCAGCTGAATTTGTACCTGGCCAACCTTGGGTGGTTCCTAATGGCTACCCTGTTTCTCCCAATGGATTTTTGGCTTCTACAAATGGTATGCCAATTTCGCCAAATGGTTATCCCATGCCACCAATGAAACCAAGTGATGTTTCTGTGACTCAAAATGGATTTCTCACAACCCCTATAGGATCAGTAGAATCACCAGCTGTTGTAACTGTTGACATTGGAGCTGAAAACAAAAGTGAAGTAGTACTACTGGAGCAAACTCCAGAGATTTCCTCTGCAGAAGTCGAAGGTGAAAATCAATCAAGTGAGCAGAAGCCATTGGAAGATCAATCATTAGACGATGAAAACAAGCTTCCTGAAAATGAAGGAAAGCCTGCAGATGTGGTTCCTTTGACCGGTAGTGCTAGTGCAGGAAAAGAAGCTTGCAGTGAAATACAAGTTGATGCGAAATTGAACAAATGCTGGGGAGATTACAGCGACGGTGAAGCAGATATTGTTGAGGTTACAAGTTGAAGAAAACAAGATTATTTTTGGATACTGAGCGATTTGTCCAAAGCCAAGGGTTATAAGTGCTAGAGTTGCAGGAGATGAGTAAATGATAAACAATGTAAAGCCAGTAGAGAAAAGGCAGCAATGAGGAAGTTTATTCTGCCAGGTACGGTACATGTTCAACAGTAAAGGTAACCGAGGCGGTTTGAATATTTTGTGATACGTTTGATTTTGCCACACAAGGAGGCTTGCTGACGCCTGACAGACTGGTATGCGGAATGCACCTACCATGACTATTTTCCGTTGAGTAGCTCGTTGATGACTAATACTTTTTGCTCTTTCTTTACCCAAATTTTTTGTTATTTTTCTGCCATCAGCTTTATTGGATGTCAATGGAGACGTATGAAACAATGGAATATTTGCACCTTTCTAGGTACTTCTCCTAGGATAATACTTTCTTGTAAACTAGACAATAATAAGGCCTTCAGTCTTCCTTCCTGTAAACATAATGCAGTAGCAATATTCTGTTTTCGGATTTTTGGCATCGAGGTGTATGTGTTCCGCCATTCCGGCAAACAACGAACACAACGATGTTCTGGGGATTGAAAGTGATGGTACACTTAAGACAAACAATAGTAGACAATTTTTTTCCGCATCCAACATTGTCTACCTTACTGTAGGATGATTATCACACACAAGTTACCGATGCTGAGCGAAAACTGATGATCATTATGGCAGGCAGCGGCAGCACCATGAGCAGTGCCCAAATAACAATGAAGTGCATGAAAAAACTGATGTCTGTGCCCTGCAATGTCAAATGCATCAGGCTTCCACTGCTGTGGTATTCTGCTAGTGTGCGCTCCAAATACAGCTAAATCAAACTCAATTGAAAACTCCCCAAAGCAACCTCAAAAGCTGTCTTATTTTCCTTACAAATTAGATAAAACAAATCAGCTGCTTTCACGCGTTTCATGAAAGCTCAAGTCATCAACTCGTCTAACAAAATTCTTTTCCAATTTTGTAAGCACGTTTATGGTATTTTTGATAACATGTTTACATTAATTTTACTTAATCAAATTATCATAAATTTATATTTTAAACTCTTACATTTGTGATCGAAACAGAACCAAGTTGAGATCAAAGTAATGATCTAGTGGTCTTGAATACATATCTATTTTATTTTATTTTTATAATTTTGAATATTAATATTTATCTTAAAAATATTACATTAAGTTAATAAAAAAGCAGCACCGAGTTAAGTAAGACAAGGGAGAAAGATTAATGGAGCCGGTTAAAGACGGCCAATATACAAATCTTCTTTCCAGCCGGCTAGTATTTGATTTGATAACCAACACAACCCTACAAAACCCATTATCTGTTGTTAACATCATCCCTTTAAATCCATCTTCATTGGAGGACTCAACCGTATCTCTTCCATTTAACATTTTCATGGCGAAACTACCACAGCAGAATCACAAAACCACCTCACAAAACAGTACTACTACCAGTAATGGCGGCACTAAGGTGAAGAGAACTAGGAGAAGTGTTCCAAGAGACTCGCCTCCTCAACGTAGCTCTGTTTATCGAGGCGTCACCAGGCAAGTTATTTTGTTATATCTATGTCTTCGGAGCTTTCCGTTTCCGTTCCTCCGCCGTCTTTTATCGTTGCAAATTCTTCTTGTGTGGGGAATGATCGTTTTTGATTCTTGCTTGTTAACCATGTTGACTACTGCAGACATAGGTGGACAGGTCGATATGAAGCTCATCTATGGGACAAGAACTGCTGGAACGAATCACAAAACAAGAAAGGGCGTCAAGTTTATCTAGGTATATGTTAACTACGACGCTCGAGGGATAATTTTAAGGCTAATTACTTTGCCATGAGAGTGCTTTTTTAGCTGAAATTTGTGAAACTTTCATTGCTTTTTCAGGTGCTTATGATGATGAAGCAGCAGCAGCACATGCTTATGATTTAGCAGCACTCAAATACTGGGGTCAAGATACCATTCTTAACTTTCCGGTAATACATATACATATACATATACATATACATATTGTTTTGGGAGGAATGTTAAGGAAGAAACTTGTTCAACGTTAATAATAATGCAGTTATCTACGTACGAGAAGCAGTTGAAAGAAATGGAGGATCAGTCGCGGGAAGAGTATATCGGATCATTGAGAAGGTAAGATATTAATGACTGATCCATATTGGATTTGCAGGAAAATAGTGTAAGTTAAATCATGTAAGCTGGTCTTGAATTTGCAGGAAATCCAGCGGTTTCTCTAGAGGTGTCTCGAAATACAGAGGTGTTGCAAGGTTGGTTTTCGTATCATCATCTTCTTTCTTACGATATGAATCATTGTCCAATTCTTGAACAATATCTTGCTGGAAAATCTGTGTTATTTACGAAAAGACATCATCACAACGGAAGATGGGAGGCGCGCATTGGCAGAGTGTTCGGAAACAAGTACCTATACCTTGGGACATACGGTAATTTTAACCAATCCTTTTGTCTTCTTCATCTGTCTTCACTTCCTTGTAAGAAAGCGAAAAGTTGAAAAAACTATGGATATGCATGAATGTCTTAATCAACAACTAGTTAATTTTTTTTAAGTTAGATTTCTTAGACCAGGGTTCGAGTTCTTACATTATGATTGTAACAAATAGAATTGAGAATGTCACAAACAAAAATCTTATACCCGGTAGCACATTCATACCATATTATCATATCCATCGTATATGTTACAAAATCATTTAAACTTTATTTCGGTTAAAATTTTGATGTGTTATGACCTATTCTAGCCGATATAAACACTTGAGGTATAACACTTTGTTATTTTTAAATTATTTTTTATTTTTTAATTTTATTTTATGTTAACTGATTTTATACCTCATAATTGCATTTAAAATAAAATATAATTGTTTAATTAAGTTATTGAACTTATATCATGAATTGGTGTGTTCATTGTTTTTTCTTTTTCTTTTGCAGCTACACAGGAAGAAGCTGCCACAGCATATGATATGGCTGCCATAGAGTACCGGGGATTAAATGCCGTGACCAACTTTGATTTAAGCCGTTACATCAAATGGCTTAAGCCTAACCAAACCAACCCTGAAAATAACCCTAACCCTAACCCTAATATTATGGACACTGCTACTGCTACTTCAACAGCAACAGCACCAAACCATGATCAAGAACTTGATCTGAGCTCCTTTAACAACAACCAGCAGACACCAACATCCGATGTACCTAGTGAAACCTTGTTGACTCATCCCCGACCTGTGAACGCCACATCAGCACTAGGGCTTCTCCTTCAATCTTCGAAATACAAGGAGATGATGGAGATGACATCAGTTGCCGCTACCGAAGATCACTGCCAATCGATATCGGCGGTATTGGAACCGGTGCAGTGTGGCTTCCCCGGAGACATACAAACGTACTTCGAAAGTCAAGATTCGAGCTGTTATGGAAATGGCGAAGATCTCCTTTTTGGTGAGCTCAACTCCGGACCACCGATGTTTCAATGCGACCAGCTTGATATGCCTAGAGGAGTACAAGAATTTTAGTGCCTGATGACATCCCTAGTTTTTTTTTTTTCTGAAGATAATTTATCTAATATTCATATATGAACCAATAAAGATGCTTTTGTGAACACAAGAGCAATGGCCTTAGGTTTTACAATATTGAGTGACGTGGAGGATTTAGATTTAATTTAGCCTTGAAAGAAAAGAAAGGCATATAAATTATATGATAAAGATGAGGCTGATCAATATATTTGGCTCAGTTCTTGTAGATCAGAGAAGAAATAACCATTTGTATTTAGTTAATACAATTTTTTTCGATCAATAAAAAAACATCATCAATAATTTTATGTCTCGTACCTTTTTTCTCGCGTTTTAATATAAAATCAATATTCTTATCTATTTCGAACATGATATCAGTGTTAATAACCTAACAATAACCTTTCGAATCCAAAAAAATATCATTTAGTAATCCCCACAGGAAAAATAATAATAATGTACGTATCAATTGTTTCCATTTTGTAGGAAACGAGAGGAAGGAAGAAACAAAAACGTAGGCACACCAGGCTCACAGGTTTCTTTTCTCTCTTCTTTGATTTAACCCATTCATACAAAAATAAAAAAAGGAGGCAAATTTGAAGGTCCTAACGGGAGTCGAACCCAGGTCGCTGGATTCAAAGTCCAGAGTGCTAACCACTACACCATAGAACCAACTTTTTGATTCAATTTCTCACTAAATTTTAGAATTTCATATTTCTAGCTAAGTTTTTTTTTATTATTTTATTGCTTTTGTGGAAGTAGTGTTTGAAATAAGTCACATTCTTGCTTTCTCTCGTTCTTCGTTCTTTGTGCTTATGATTTAATGTTTATAGGGATGGTAATGGATCTTGGATCTAACCCGAATTCGTAGATCTAAATCCGTTTTATAAGATTTAGAATCTAAAATTTTAGATTCGATGGATCTGGATCAGATCTGAATTAGATCTGAATCTTTTGATTAAAATACGGATCTAAATCATGTACATTAATCCTTAAACTCGAAACAATCCAACCAAAACTGACCAAACTTAAAAGTTAAAACTAACCTAAACTCAAAACCAACTCCAACCAAATATCGACTTAAACCCAGATACTGTCACATCCATAATCAACTTACATTAAAATTATAATCAAAGACAAATTCAAAATTAATTATCAGAGGTAAAATATAGATATTAAAAATCGTATAATAAATTTATAATTATCCATTTTAAGCCTACATGTGCACTTTAAACAACTTTTTATTACTATAATCATATTATTTTTTTACTTTTTTACCCTACTAATCATGTATAATTTAAACTACTTTAATTTTATAGTAAACTAAGAATTACAATTTTATAGTACATATATACTAATTATTTAAATAATATAACTAAAATTAGACTATTCAAAAAAAAATATTGTTAAAAATTCACAAAGTCAATATAATATTAAGTGTTTTTATAATTTGGAAACTAACAATGTAAATCGTGGGTCCCAAAAAAGCTGTGGCAGAAGTTAAGGCACGGGCGTTTAGCTTTTGCTTTTTGTTTTGTTGTCTATATATGTATAGTGTCAAATTCTTCTATTAGTGTATGTACCATGAGAAAGTTAACTATTTAGTCCTTATACTCTAATTTTATCAGTTTTAATTCTTATACTTTTCGGATTTTAAAATTTCGTTTTCAAATTAAACAACATGTGTGAAATTTTTAGGACAAAATTTGCTTTATTCTCTAATTCGATCATTTTAAGTCATTGACTTTAGTCATATTGTTCTTCAAAAAATATAGATACTAAAATTAAATAAATTAGAGCATATGGACTAAGTCCACAACTTATGAATAGTTCATGGACTAGTGACAAAATTTGACCTATATACATGCTTGATACATCGAACGGAACAGTTGACGCCATTAAGGATCACATGTCACAGCCTAATTAGCACTAGGTACCAATTTGATAAAATTTTCCAAGTTTAAGTACCAAAGTTGTAAAAAGAAAATTCAAGTACCAAAATGGAAAAACTCCCAAACTCGTGGGCAGATTGGCATATTAAACCCTTTTTTTAGGCACTTCAATAGCAGAAAATTCAGTGCCTTCCCTTTTGTTGTGTTGTTGCTTCTCGTTTAAGCTTTTTCGCTTAGGGGGATATTCATATAGTCACTCACAATCATATCGTTTTTAATTCGGTTAAAAATATGTTGGATTAACACGAACTCTCTAGTCTAAGTGATTAAAAGAATGATTGTTGTTTTTAGATATCACGGGTTCGAGCATCAGTGATACTAGCAGAATGATTGAACGATCAATATCAAATAATAAAGATTATATTTTAGAACAGATACTATTATAATCAATATTAACTAAATAAAAAAAATCTATACAGTAAAGTACTGGATGATAGGTGCAGGGTTGATCATCAAGGAGTAAGGTTCAATCACAGAGCAGTAGATATAATAATCTTATTTTTTTTTACTATTAATTTTATTTATTCATTTATCTTCCTTTAACATTAAAAATATATAAAATATAAAAATATCTTGTTTATATCAAATAATAATGTCAATTCATGAACATTGCATGCATGCATGCATGCTTCGCTTGCTCTTCTGCTTCACCAATAATAATAATAATAATAATAATAATGTACATTCTACTATTTAAAGGGTTTGTATTGGTCTATGTTAATCTAGAGTCTTGGAAAATAAGATTTGGCGATTCGAATTAAAATTTTATAAATTTAATTTAAATATTTTAAAATAAAATTTGAATTATAATGATATTAAGTAATATAATTTTTTTAGTAATTAATGAATTATTTGTTAAGTTTAAGGTGAACTCGATTTGAAAAATTTTAAATAAAGTTTGAGTTATAAAATATAATACGTCAATTAGAGTAATTCATTTTTTTAACTCAACTAAAAGAATCAAATAAACTCAACTTGATGAGATATTCATCATTACCATTAGTAATATCATATGTAAAATTTAAATATAAAAAACATACTATATTTCAGTGGCAGATACACTTGAAAGTTAAAACATAGGGTGAGCTGGCTCAGTCTAAACTTTTCAAAATTCATACATTTGTCTTCAATTTTTTTTAAAATTTTATGAATTAATCCTTAAATGTTTTTATATTTATAAGTTATACCTATTCTGAAATTTTAAAAAATTATGTATCTACCTTTAAATATTTTTTTAGATCCGCCATTGCTATATTTTATTATGGTATATAAAATCTGTTGTTAATTAATATTTGATACATATTAACTAAGTTCAGTCCATCAAATTCGGATATTGAATTTCATTATTATCAATATTTTTCTTATTCATAATGTAATTAGCTTTAAATAAAAATATTTAATATAATAATTAAATCAAATACATGGTAATTTTTTGATGGGTTTATTTAGTTGATAAAAACCCATTTTGGTTTAGTGTGGAGATAATCGAGAAATATTGAATTTTAATTAAATTAATTTTTTTAAATGTTTCTACAACATTTATTGTTCCTTTATTTATTTTATCTATTTTAGGTTTCTTCTTATGGTAAACAATGAAGCTTTGCAGGCATATTTCATGTCATATTTCACATCCAATAAAAAGTGAAAAAAAATATTCTACTTATCATATAAATATACTACCACTATTAAAGAAAGAAAATGGTTGAAAAACATAGACTATAATGTTAGTTGGTTACTAGGGTGTACCTACTCCAAAGCATATGCTGTGCCATAAACCCTAAAATAATATTCGATTCATTGATCGAATAATTTAAAGTAAATATTATATTAATTATATGAATAGCACATCCTCTTCCATTTTTGGTTCATGACTTTATTTCTTCTTCAATGTTGTCCTTGTGAATCAAAATATGGAGTGTATATATATATATATATATATATATTAAATAATTAAGTAGGGGGATGCATGTTAGTGAGGCAGTGGAGTCCTGTGAGTACAATTTTTTACAGTTCTCACGTCTCTCTCAAATTCTGCACTCTCGTCCTGACACCCGTATCACCCATCTGATTTTCTCTATTTCAGTTTTGTTTTTCTTTTCAATTTTTTTACAGGAACAAAAGGAAAATGATAGCCTTTTACTTTGTTTATTTCTTTTCTTTTCTATATATAATGAGGTTAAAGTATTGTTTCTTTCAAAAGTTGTGTTTGTGGACTGAGAAAAAGAGAGGGTGACTCAGTTAAGAACCCAAGAAAGAAAGGAAGCCTGGCAGCAGAGAGTGGAAAAAAGTGTGACAAGTTTTATTTTTATTGATTTTTAAAAATTTTCCTGTTTCTTTTTTGGTTAAGTTTCAAGACCCAGATTTTAAAAACAGAGAAAGTTTTGGGTTTCGGTTTTCATTAGCATTTGCAATTATTGAGTCATAAAAAATGAGTCTTTATCTTCTCTTCGTCGTCGTCATGCTTTCTTCTGCTACTGTTTCTTTGTCATATGAGCCTCGTAACCATGAAGGTAGATGAACCTACTACAAACGTCTTTTTAGTAATTCAAAGGCTTGTTTTTTGAAGTAATTTTTGTCCTGGGGTTTGATATTTTCCCCATGTTTTTGTAGTTGAAGCGTTGATAAGTATAAGGAGAGAATTGAATGATCCACATGGAGTGTTAAATAACTGGGATGAAGACTCTGTTGATCCTTGTAGCTGGGCAATGATCACTTGTTCTTCTGAAAATCTCGTGATTGGCCTGTTAGCTTCTCTAATCTTTTAAATTTTCCCTCTGTTAATGTTTGCTTGTTTTCAAAACATTGTACTCGAGTTTTTTTGTTTTTGTTTTTGTTTTCAGGGGTGCTCCAAGTCAGTCATTATCAGGAACTTTGTCCGGGACGATAGGAAATCTCACCAATCTTCGCCAAGTGTAAGAAAACATCAAAATTTCTTTTCCTGTTGCTATGGTTTAGCTTTTCTATTTTTGTTCTTTGATGTTGATAATTTCCCTGTTGAAGGTTGCTTCAAAACAACAACTTATCTGGTCATATTCCACCCGAGCTTGGGTCTCTTCCGAAACTGCAGACTTTGGATCTATCTAACAACAGATTCTCCAGTGAAATTCCAGGATCATTTGGACAGCTAAATAGTTTACTATACCTGTAAGTTTTTTTCCCCACTGGTTTTGTGTTCATATGTTTGTTTTGTTTGTAAGTATGATTATGGCATCTGAGAATTCATTTTCTGTCCTGTAATGAGAGTAGGAGGCTGAACAACAATAGCTTGTCTGGGCCTTTTCCTGCATCTTTAGCAAAAATCCCTCAACTTGCTTTCTTGTAAGTGTGAATTTCCTTATTTTCTCCATCTATTTTTCTGAATTTCTTTTCGACAAATGCTGCTTCAGTTTTCAGAATCTGATTATTGGTGTTTCAGGGACTTCTCTTATAACAATCTCAGTGGACCTGTGCCCAAGTTCCCTGCCAGAACTTTCAAGTATGATTTATTTGATGAAGCTCTCTGATAAATAGTTATAATCATTTAGTTGTAATTTTGCCTATTGGTGCATGGATTATAGTGTTGTAGGAAATCCATTGATTTGTGGAAGCAGCTCTACTGAAGTTTGCTCGGGATCTGCCGACGCAGTTCCCCTTCCATTTTCCCTGGGTTCATCAAATGGTAATTCTTTTCAAACCTACTTGTAACACTTCCCAGCCATTCATCCTCTCCTTATTAATGGTTTATGTACTTATTGCTTGTTATGCGTCATGAATCAGGGGAGCTAAAATCCAAGAGGTTAGCTATTGCACTCGGAATCAGCTTCTGTTTTGCCTCTCTCATACTCCTTGCATTCGCACTACTTTGGCACAGAAAGAAACGGAAGAGGCTAATGGTTCTGAATATTAGTGGTTGGTGACAACTCAGTAAATGTTAAAAGTTTTCTTCTATATGATTGTTTAAAGTGATTTATTTTTGTTGCATGTATATTGCAGATAAACAGGAAGAGGGCCTCATTAGCTTCGGTAACCTTAGAAACTTCACTTTCAGAGAACTCCAGCTTGCTACGGACAACTTCAGTTCCAAGAACATACTAGGCACAGGTGGTTTTGGTAATGTCTACAAGGGGAAGTTAGGAGATGACTCTCTTGTGGCTGTGAAGCGGCTAAAAGACTTGACAGGAAGTTTTGGGGAGTCACAATTCAGGACCGAGTTGGAGATGATCAGCTTGGCAGTTCACCGTAATCTGCTTCGTTTAATCGGATATTGTGCTACTTCTAACGAGAGACTTCTCGTCTACCCTTACATGTCTAATGGCAGTGTGGCATCCAGGCTCAGAGGTTAGTCCTGACCTTGCTGACCTGTAACTTATCTCTTTCAATTCTCATGCTGGACAAGTTGATTACCTATTTTGTTTGGTGAATAACTGTACAACCGCTATATTGTTGCACTTTCAATGTCTAAACATTACCATGGACCACCATTGCTTGAAATGGGAAAATTATGGTCCAGTTTGTGGATCCCGTCCATGTTTTCGAGTAATTATTCCCTTTTTTCCTTTTAAATGTATCTACTGTTCAAAATAGTTTCAAGTTGACAATAGTTTTCATTTAATGTTGGTGCAAAACTCTTGGAGGCTGTCATTTTGGGGCTCATAGTTTACTGTATTTTCATTTCACTTCAGTTGGGTTGAATATGAAATAATAAGTACCAAGAGGGAGGACCCATTCTTTGCATCCAGTTCAAGTGTTTTATAAATGTTTGCGAATTTAACTTTCTCGAGTTTCATAGTTCCTATGGTTTAATTGTTTATTTCAACATGGGTTACAAACTAAAATGAGTTAGCTGAATAGGCTGTCCTGTAATCTAAGACTGGAAATGGGGAATATGATATGTTATTAAATTTGAAAACGATTTCTTAATGTAAGTGAATTGGATTTGGCAGGGAAACCAGCTCTAGACTGGAACACGAGGAAGCGGATTGCGATTGGTGCTGCGAGGGGACTTCTTTATCTACATGAGCAATGTGATCCAAAAATAATCCACAGAGATGTGAAGGCTGCTAATGTTCTTTTGGATGACTATTGTGAAGCTATTGTTGGTGACTTTGGCCTTGCGAAGCTCCTCGATCATGCAGATTCCCATGTCACCACTGCTGTCCGTGGCACTGTTGGGCACATTGCACCAGAGTACCTTTTGACTGGCCAGTCTTCGGAGAAAACTGATGTGTTTGGGTTTGGAATTCTCTTGATAGAGCTCATAACTGGAATGAGAGCTCTCGAGTTCGGAAAAACAGTTAGTCAGAAAGGAGCAATGCTTGAATGGGTTAGTTTGCTCAGCAACTATATTAATCTCAACTCTTGTTTTTATTAACTCTGTTTGGGATCTACCTTGTTTAGGGTCTCATTTTACCTTTAATCAAAGTCAACACCTTAGCATGAAAGTATCTCCATTTATACACTTTGGGACATATGCATTAGAAATTTGATCTTATCATAGACCATATAAGGAGGAGATATGTATGAATAAATCTGATGTCGAAACATTCGGAATTTTATCCTAACAGGTAAAGAAAATACAGCAAGAAAAGAAAGTGGAAGTATTGGTAGACCGAGAGCTAGGGAACAACTATGACAGGATTGAAGTGGGGGAGATGCTCCAAGTGGCTTTGTTATGCACTCAGTACCTCCCGGCCCACCGACCGAGAATGTCTGAAGTGGTCCGGATGCTCGAAGGCGATGGCCTCGCTGAGAAATGGGCAGCATCCCACAATCATACCAACTCCACCTCAAACCACTTTCCTAACAGCTTCGGTAACAAAAGCATGGCACCCCCCACCACTGGATCAAAACATGATGGAAAGAGTTATGATGATGAATCGAGCAAGATGTTGGGCACAGGAATGGATGATGATGATGATGAACATTCTTTGGATTCCTATGCCATGGAACTCTCCGGTCCAAGGTAAAAAAACAGAGGTGAAAGTGACATATATAGAGAGTATGAATTCTTTGTCAGATTCTTTACATGTTACCCAAGTTTGAGAATAGGTGCCTGATCACTTGTGTTTAAAGAACTTTGTAGTTAAAGAATATATATATTGGATCTGTAATGTAAATATACTATCCGTTACACAGTTTCGTGTTGGTTTTTATCTTGTTTTTTTTTTTGGTTCTGGCTAATGAGCACAGTAGGAGTAGGTTTATGAATGAAGGGATAAGACCCAAAGGAGAAAACCCCAGATATTCTGCTCCCAAGTGTGAGACATGGACTCAAACACAGTGTTACTTTGACAGTTTTGACTTTCTTTTTTGAAAAAAATGGTAGAATTGTTATTATATTTTGGTTTTTTCTGTATCTTTGTGCTGTGAAAGTGAAAGGATAATTGTGAATGGTCTGAGACTGAGCGTGAGGTGGGGATGCTTTTGTGGTTGGACCTTTGCCTGTCACTCAGAGTAGATATTATATCTTTGGAATTATTCAAATTTAAAGAAAAAAAATTGATAGTCCGAATAATAAGAATTTTGACATTGTTTAAAATTTTGTGTATATATATTTTTTAAAATTTATTTATATGTTTAAATAGTATGATATTATTTAAATAGATTTCGAATTCAAAGTCAGTGTATATAAAAAAATATTATGGAAGATTTATTTATCAAAATTAGACAATCGGTATGAATTATTACGATAAAATTTTATAAAATTAGGACAATAAAAAAATTTATATAAAAATAAAAATTGTGATATATATTTTAATTAAAAAACTTTAAATATATTTATCTCTTAGTTTATTTGAGTATCAAACAGGTATAATTTTTAAAAAATCATATAAATTTACATATTCACTATTTAAAAATAAATAAATACTTACCCTAAAATTTAAATTATTAAACCAAAATTTTATATTTTAAATGATAGTTAAATTTATAATCCTAAAATAGAATTATATAATCTAATGACTATAAATCGTATATATCAAATATTTTTCATCTTTATGACGTTAACGATAATTATATTGTTCAATATATATTATAAAGTAATATATATTACAAACATAACTAATTACATATATAACAATAACTATAATGATATAATATATTTTTTATTTGTTTCGTAAACAAATATAATACTTACATTTAAATAAATATAGAAATTAAATTATTAAGACTAATTTGCATGATAATAGATTCCAAAAAGGGGATTTGCCACAAGGATAAGTCGTCCAACACTACAAAATATTATTAAATTAATTTATAAAGAATAAAAATTTAAAAAACTAATCATATAATTATTAACTATATGTTGAATTTATCACTCTTTTATTAATTACATATTGAGCTTTGATATTTTAAATTTTTATTAATTAATTTAATGGTGTTCAACAATATTCAACATTAACGGTGTTCAGCAGTATTTGACGCCCGTCGTAAAATTTCCTTACAAAATCTTTATGACGCGAGAAGGTTTATTATATAAATATATAATAACTAAAATATGAGTATATCAATAAAAAAAATACATAAACATGACACAAATGCATGAATTACCAGGTCTACTTTCAAAGCAATATTCATTATTCCCCCCACCCCCCAAGCCTGTGTATCTTGTGTCATTTTTAGAGGCTGCCTTCATTTTTTTCCTTACTGTATTTACCCCATGTTGCTAGAGGCTACTGACCTTATCAACGCTGGAATGATATAGAATACGAGCCAGTGTTTGGATCTTTAACAGCTTTGAAGTTGTCAACACTCATCCCAAATCGACCCAGAACGGAGTTGCCCAATTCTTTCAGCTTTCCTGTCATAGTATGTACATTGATAGATGGTTGGTTAGTGGTACATAAATGAAGCACACCAAAAGTAAATACGTAAAAAAAATTACCCCATATGCTATCTCCCACAATTCCAGCAAGGATCTAATTTGCTGGATCAACATACATGATTATACCATAGAATAGACAAAAGGCTCAAACAATGATCTCAAAGTTGCAAGAAAATGTCATCCTTGGAAAGATATAAGGCTAGGAAAATATCAGTGACTAGAATCAAATACCAAAAAGACCAAATCCAAGATTCAAATAGCACTCAACTACAAGTATTCATCAACTGCAGATGGCACTTCACTTCCGTACGATTCAATTAGAGATGGTAACCAATGACTAATAAACTAGATATTCACTACCATTTGCATTTAGTAATAAAAAAACAAAATAAACTAAATTTGTTTATGAGACGCTTGGAAACAAGAAATTGATATAGTAATTAGTACATACTAGATTTATTATATGACAATAGACACATTGAGCTAAAGAAAGCAGCTAATGATTATAAAACAGCAAGAATCAAGATATCCGGGGTACCGGATATGTGATACGAAGGCAAATAAAAACTCAGATTTTAAGCTTACCAATCATCTCCTCTTTCATCTTCTCTCTTTTCTCAGCAGCCAGTGGTTCCAAGCGGCGAATGGTCTGCCTAGCCTGATCATTAGCAGGATCCAATTCCAATATCTTCTTCATATCTGGAATTTGCAAGAAAAATAATTACAAACATGAATAATGCTGACACATAAATTCAATCATAAAAACTAGATCAATGTATGAATTTTCACAAACACCGCTGAATCGAATAAAAGTTTTTAAAAGGAACAGACAATCAAATTAAAGGGTTCTCACCAGCAATAGCTTCTTCAAAATTTTCAAGCTTTTCATGAGCTTCTCCTCGTCTAACAAGAGCTTTCATATAAGAAGGATTAAGTTCTAAAGCTTGACTACATTCCTTGATGGTTTCCCCATATTTACCCTAAAAATAAGCAGTTTTTAAATAGGAAAAAGAGAAGCAGCAAATTCAAAGAAAAGCAATTAAAAACTGTGATTCAATTTTAAGAAGTAATCAGTTAATAAACAAATACCAGTTTCATAAAGCAAACAGCGCGATTTGAATGACAAATGGAACGAATGTCAGAGGCCGACGGCATCTCCGCCGTAACTTGCAAAGCAATCTCGTATTGTAACAATGCCTCCTCGTATTGGCCGTTTCCGAACAATTTATTTCCTTCCATTTTCGCATCATTTGCTTGTGCCAAAGCTTTCTATAAAAGAATATATATTTTTTCAATAACCAATCAACCAAAATAAGAGAAGATGGAACGAGAGAGAGAGAACCTCTTTTAATTCGTCGTCGTTTAAGGCATCTTGATAAGAATCGGGACCTTTCCGTTGATCGCGGTCGCGGTCTTCTTCTTCGTTTTCGCTGACGTCACGTTCGCTAGCTGTTTCGAATCCATCGGAGGCAGCATCACCTCCGTTGGCATTAGCAGATGCGGCGGCGGTTGCTGTACAACCCGTCGCCGCTTCGGATGATAATGACGCTGCTGAAGTCGCTTTCGTGGCTTCTTGTTGATGATCATCGGTGGGGTGGGGTTCAATCAGCACCATTTCTTCAGTTTAGGATCGATTAATCCAAATCAGTCCTAACGCTTCCAGCAAAAAAACTGTTGGTTAATTATATAAGTACTATTAACTATGCCGATTGCCGAGACGAACCACATGAATTGCTTTAGACAAGTTCAAAATCAAACCCCAAAAAACAGTCAGAAAATCACCTTCCAGAAAACTCTATTTTACTGATACAATAGGATAAATTATAATAGAGGTCACGTAATAATAGATAAAATTATATTTAAATTATTCAATTATTAAAAATTATATTTAAGTCATTTGACTAAAATTATATTTAGATCATCTTTTATATTTAAAAAATACATCAACTTATTGAATTAATTATATATCTTTATTAACAAATATTAATTAGTATTTAATTAATTAATTAATATTAATCAAATACCGTAAAATTTATTATAAAAATAATTCTCCCAACCCAATTTTTCTTTAACCATAAAATCATCTGCTTAACAATTTGATCCTTAGGTAATGAAGAGCTGGAATAGGCATATTCTAGTTTTAAAGGACCTATTACCTATAGGTCTTTCCTTCAATAGTCTGCAATATAAGCAAGTTGTGGATTTAATTTTGTCTTTAATTTGATCGATTTTAATCCCAATGCTTGTCAAATTTTGATAAATATTGGGGTCAATTTCTTTGGAAAAAAAGTTTTGAAAAAAATTCATAGACCAATCTTGAAAGAAAAGGTGCAGGGTGAGGAAAATATTTTCTCACATGACAGGTTTTTCAGTATCAAAACAACATGATCATCAGCTTACTTTGATTAAAAAAAGTTATTTTGAACTAACCATGCCAGAACCAGCTGATGGCAAAAGAACAGTTAGCAACCATGTAGCCTAAAAATGTTTTACCCGGTTCTTCGAGTATAAGTTAACGTTTTCTTCTTCTTGAAGCTATTTCAGAGGCCCAAGCTTTTCCGACGTCGGTCTGGAACTTACCTGCAAATATGTTAATTACCCATATTAGCAGTTTAAATCATGTTTGTTCCTGAATAATGCAAGTTATCTGTTTAAGAGAACAACTAAGAATGTTTAGGTTAAAAAATAACAAAGATATAAATCTACTGAATCTCCTTACATTATTAAGTTTCCTCTATACAAGTTTCGAAACTAGCAGTGTAAACAATTCTTTCACCTTTACTAAGTGTATGTCCATACACATTCTAGTAGATGATATAGATAAGATCGTTTTTCGGAATCCTGCATCACCTCCAAAAGGGCATCAGGATGTTACCTCGTCTGTTCTGAAGCAATGGTTATTAACCTATAAGCTCTCTTTTGTCTCTAACCTTTTCTAAACATCGCCTTTAAAACCACTATGCATCAAAGAGGCATATTCTACTAGCTTTGCTGCTTAGTTTCCTCACGTTTTTTTGTCTTAGAGGATTAACAGATGTGTCTATCTTGAACCAATTAAAAGTCGGAGGGGTGAATTAAACATCTAAGACGAATTGAAGGAAATTTTGAGTACTGAATTGATCTTTTTAGATTTATATTCTTTTTGTGTTTTTGGTGTCTTAAAATTTATCAAAATCCATTATAGAAAGAAATAATGAAAACCACGTAGAAGCAAATGAGAGGCTAAAATTACACACCAGCAGTTGACTGGAAAAATTCATCCAAATCCACCCCTTGCTCTGCATAATTCCAGACGAAATATTAGTTCCCATGAAACATTTATTACACATCAAGTAATGACTACAAAGGCTAGCTACGGTGCAAATTTTGAAATATAAATAATTTAAGACAATAATTAGTTAGTTTTCTAGAACCACTAGACACATTTCCGTAACACATGAAATGCACGAACCAAAAAGTCCATTAAATAGATTACGCTGCACTCAAGAGCTAGCGTGACACTGCAGTTGCATAAATCAATCAGCTATATAAAGCTAGTGTAATGAAAGCCAGAAGGCTTTAAATTTAAGCAGAAACACTAATAAAACTAAATAAGAAAGGTAATTGGAAGTTAATAATGTATGCAATCCGTTAAAACGCTCATCTCTATTAATTGAAACTTGTTGATCATCAAACATAAATGAGCAAATAAAGTGCAAGATGTAGGGGTAGACAAAAATACGGTGATATAAATCTAACCAGCATACATGAGAGTTATTTCATCTCAGCAGCATAATAAGATGCAGTGGCACGAGACAGCTAAATGCTTTTTGGCATTAGTCTGTACTGATTTTATTAATTTTATGGGAGAAGAAAAAAACTAATTCATCGTCTTGGTAAATAATCAGCAATGATGATTCCAGTGCTCAGATTCATCAATACCAATAAAACCAGCTTGTCTATTATATTGCCTCTAAGCTTTCCACACTCATTCTACACAGTTGGCTCTAATTCTTAGAAAGTTATAGCATGCTCTTGAGAAATGATTAAAACTATTTTATGTTCCAGTAAACTATGTTTAAGGAGAATTACCATTATGATCAGATCATAATACAGATGCTTAGGCAAATAAGCAATGTCCAAAATAAAGGGAAAAAAAGTCAAGAACATGACATGAAGGCTGAAGCCTTACCATTCTCGTATTCTAAGGCTTGAAGTATCATCTCCACCTGCATGTAACAGGACAAACCAATGTCAGATTTTATCACCCTAAGAAAATTTTAAGGAACTAAAAATGCGTTTATGGGTAGCAAGTGATAAAAATCACCAAAATCAGTTGAAATGGGATTAAATTACAATAATTTGAGGTCTAATACTAATCAAAGGAGAACTAAACTGAATATATAGAGAGAGATTGGTGAGTTAAAGATTAAATCATAAGTTGATAACAAACCCATTCATTTTTTCTATCACACATGTAATTAAGCATGCTATTAAGTCATTGATTCTTCTATTCTATGGCATATTAACGAGACAAATTCACATTCAATATGTATCTTTCAGGAAAAAGTACATTTCACAAGTTTCATACAAAGGCTACACACCTTGTCAAAGTCTTTGACAATTTTGGCTTCAGAGGAAGAATTTTCTTCATACTCCATCCATAACTCCGATATTTCTTTCGCTGCAATCAAATAAGCAAAAAACAAAAACTATGTTGAATTATACATCATTATAAAATTCAAGTTCACCCCCCCCCCCCCTTTCCGGCCTTCCTTTTCATAAACATTTGTAAATGACAAGAGAAAACAACTAGTTAACCTGTAGACCCTCCACCTAGTAATTTGCACATACGATCTAAGGCTTCACGCTCTCTTCGACTCTTCTCATCCTTAGATATACCATCTGAAGGCGTGATATCACCAACGATGGCTGTTCAAAAAGATAGATAAATACAACATTATGATAATGGAATGCTAAAAAAACATCTATTTTTTAATCTAACTTCAATTTATTCAAATTTCAGCTAAAAAGACAATTTATTTATCTGACCTTCAGCGATATCATGAACAATTGCCATTTTAACACACCTAAAAATTACAGGAACCATAATTAAAACATATTAGTCAAAAAATTAACTGAAAATTGTCAAATACTAAGGGGGGAAAAGGTAATAGAACTAACTTGTCACGATCAATTCCGGGAATATCAGAAGCAATTAAAGCCATTAATCCCATCCGATACATATGATCAGCTATTGATTCCGGATTCTGTACTTCTTTCCGCACCCAACCCGCTCGCTTCGTCGTCTATTCATTTAAATTCATTCAAAAACCAATCTCATCCATAACAAAACTATGTATCTTAAACTAAAGGAAATTGTATAATTAAATGGAATACCTTGAGGCTGTGACAGAGAGTGAGAAAATTGATGGCGGAGGAAGCCGATGGGGTATCAGCAGCCGCAGTGGGAGCGGCGTCATTGGAAGAAGAGGGAGGCGGAGTATTGGTATCGTTACCGTCGTTGACGGAGGAGGAAGCCATTCGTATAAATGTAAAGGCGGTGGCGGTGCGGGTGATGAATGGTTTGAAGCTTAGTTGAGCGGAGGAAGTGCAAGAAGGGACTAGGAATGCCAGTGAGGAAGGCGATCTACAAGAAAACACTAGTCGACTCCCCATTTCTTTTTTTCCTTTTAAGATTTCTTTCCGTTGCGTTCTTTTATCTCGTTTAATTAATTAAAATTTAAGCGTTAAATAAGTTTAATATTTTTAAAATTATTTAAATAAATGTTTAACGTTAAATTAAACTTTTAAAAATCATAAATGTTTAAACAATTTAAAAACAATTCTCCAAAACTTAAATTTATCACTTTTATCAACGTTGATCGTACTTTCGATAATAGAATGAAGTGATTTCTTTTTATTGAATGATCTATGTATCATTTATCGTTCATTATATCATCGTAAATTATTAACATAAATCATTCAATAATTTTATTATCTTTACACAACGTCGATCAATTTTCAACGATGATGTGATAGTGTAAATCATTGTGATGGTCCAATGATGAATATGATAAGTAGTGGTCTGAAAATCAACTCCGAAATTTGAGTTTTGAGTGTTATAAATATTAAATTTTGAGTTTTTTTATTAAATTTTTATTTATTTTTAAATTTACTTTTAAAATTTTAAGAAATTGACATGGGTTAGATAATAAAATTAACAATAAAAATTAATAGACGTTGTTAGCGAGTATTTATTTAAATAATTTTAAAAATATGAAATATATTTAACCTAAAATTTATTTTAAACACTTATCTAAAAAATATACTTTAAACACTTATTTTACTCTTAAACTATTAACTAATTGTAATCCTATTTACCTCAGAGCTTACAAAGCAAACAGGCCCTGTAAATGAGTTGAGTGGGCCGAGCGCGTAGTGGTCCGAAAACTTTTAATCCTTAAATTTTATGACAAATTCATTTTAATCTTTCAATTTTTTCATCTCAGACCCACAAACAGTTACTTTTTTGTCAAATTAAATCAATTAACCAAAATTAACATATATACTAAACTGATGTCAACATATTTTTGTAATTGTCAACATATTTTATCATTTTAAGAATAAAGTTATATTTAAAATAAAAAAACTGTTATTGTTCTTAAAGGTCATGGATTCGAGCACTAGTGATACCAACAGAATGATTGAACAATCGATATTAAATAATAAAGATTATATTTTAAAACAGATACTAATATGATCATTATTAACTAATTAAAAAAATATCCTTAGTCTTAAAACTAATCATCTGACGACTACATGACGTTGCCACTCTAATGGCATCGAGGGTGTTCTTTTAGACATTAGTGTAGATAGGTTTTTCCTTCTTACGAAACGTGGAGCTTTAAGAATGGCAACGACCAACCGGACATGCCCACATGTTCAGCAATCAAACAACGACCCCACCAGTTTTGTCGGTCACATCTGAGCCCATCCAGCCACGTATACTACACAGATAAGTTCAAATTTGCCTGTACCGAGCTGGTTGTCGGCAAGACAGGAAAGCACGAGAGCTGAATGAGACATGACGTTCGAGGGATGTACAGATGGAGAGCCCGTGGGGAAGAAAAAATACAGTTTTAGCCGAAGCTGACGGATGCCGTACGATTTCGTTTGCTATTATTTATCTTCTTTAATAGAAATTGCAGGTTCTTCCACCCTGGTCCAACCGCTTTTCACGGCTGACCCACCACTCCCAACCTGTCTCTGTCTTTCTTAGCTGTTTTGTATTACCTTTCAAAACAGAGTTCGAGACACAAAGCCACTTGTCTTACGAGGATCATTCTCGCCGTGTCCGGCACCGAGAGTCGTCGGAAGAAACAAACAAGAAAAAGGAAAAGAATGGGAATATAATGGAATTTAAATTATTGCAAAATAAAAAAAGAAACCCAGAAATTAATATCTTTGAACTTTACTTGCAGGAAAAAAAAGGGAAAACAAACAAAAGAATCCGATCTTTTGAACTTTGATACGCTTTCCTTCCATTTTCCCCATTGCGTTTCTATTTGGTTCTATAATCGGAAACACAAGAAAATCCTTTTACAAAGGAAAATTAAATTTTATTGTAAACCTTTACGATTATTATAACCATAATAAGATAAATACCATCTAACAAATTTCTTCAACCCGGTTTGCAAATCGGTCGTGGGTTTGTACCCGAATTCCCTTTGGGCATGACTGATGTTCGCGTGGGTGAACGGAACGTCGCCATTTCCGGGCATGTCTATGATGTTCCTCTTCGCCTTCACCTTCAAATGTTTCTCCAAGATGTTCACCAACACCGGCACCTTGACCGGAGAAGTATTGCCCAGATTGAATATTCTGTAAGGAGCGTTTCCCGTTTTCTTCCCGCCGGAACCGGTGCTTTTCCCGGATGTATCCAATGAACCTAAACAACCCTTTACGATATCATCAATGTAGGTGAAATCCCGAGCCAAATCGGCCTGATTCTTTCCCCGATATATTGTGATCGGTTTTCCCTGTAAAATATTCCTTGTGAACGAAAAATACGCCATATCGGGTCTTCCCCATGGACCGTACACGGTGAAGAATCTTAATCCAGTAATCGAGAGGCCGTAGATGTGATTGTAAGTGTGGGTGATTTCTTCGCCTGCTTTTTTCGTGGCCGCGTATAAGCTTGCCGGCTGATCGGTCCGGTCGAACTCAGAGAAAGGGACCTTATCGTTCAAACCGTAAACGGAACTGGAAGAGGCCCAGACGATTGCCGGCTGGGGATTAGCCGATTTACAAACTTCGAGGAGGGAAACGAGACCGGCGATGTTGCTGTGAACGTAAGAGTTGGGGTTTTCCATGGCGTACCGGACACCGGCTTGAGCCGCCAAATGCATCACGTGGGTGAAAGCTACGACGTCGAACAGCTTAACCAAAAGCTTACCGTCGTTCAAATCACCTTCAACAACCAAAACACCATGGCCGTTAAGCAGCGATTTCCTGGCTCTCTTCAACGAAGGGTCGTAATAGTTATTGAAGTTGTCAAGCCCGACGACCCCGTCTCCTCGTTTCTTGAGAGCGAGCGAAACGTGTGTTCCCACGAAACCAGCCGCACCGGTCACCAGAACGGACATCCCACCTGAACGATGGATCTGGGCGGAGTTCCTAACTTGTTTTTCCCATTGGATACCTCCCCACGAAGCACTGAAATACCGGCTACCTGAATCAACGAAACTCTGGAAACTCAAATACGACGCCGTCAATGCGATTAAGAAAAGCGCCCATAGAAACATGGTGCTGGTGGAAGCGAAACAACGATGGAATTGACGGTTCATATTGTGCCCTCTGTCGATCTTGAACTTTCCTGGCGTCGATGGGAACAGCTCCAGCTCCTCCTCCAAGGACGGCATTGTCGTACTATTTCCCAATTTCTAAAACTTTCTCCTTTTCCCAAAAAAAAGCAGAAATGGATCGAAATTACTTGATTATCACGGATCGAAAGGATAAGAAAGAAAATGGGATTTTGATTTTATCCGTAACTAAATTGAAAAACAGATGCAGAAAAAATCAGGGATTTATAGTTTGAATTTTCCCTGCACCTGCAAATGGAAGGAAGGTGGTGAAGGGATTTATATATAGTGGTCACCCGCATTGAAGCGACAAGGAATACGCGTGAACGCGTTAAAGAACTGCCAGGTAATTTTTAAAATAACATTACAAAATTAGTATTGACATTTATAAATATTTATGAAGTATTACTTTATATCATATGGGGAATTGTTTTTAAAGTATCTTAATTTAATTTAAAGTTTTAAAATTTTAAATTATGATTGAAGATTTAAAAGTATTATTATATTTTTTTACCATCATAAATTTTTAATAGTGTTTTATATGTGATTATTAATAATAGTATGAATTAAATAGTGTTTGTTCCGTTTTTATGTGCATTCTTTTTTTATTAGGATTAGAAAAGTTATTTTACGACAAATATTTTCCCCTCTTTTATTTATAAAAAAAATTAAAATCCGTGATCAGAATTAAAGGTTCAAAGTTAAAATTTGTGAATTAGAATTAGAGTTTATATTTTATGATAATATAATTAAAAAATTATGTTTTAACGTAAAAAAAAATTAATTTTAATTTTAAATCTAAAATTCTATTAACCATTAAATTTGAAATTATTATAATTAAATTCTTAAACTCTAAAACCTAAACAAAGTCTTTAGATATTAAAACCAAGAACTTGTGTAAACAAAATTTTCATAAACATATTATTTAATAAAATAAAAATATTTTTTAAGCTATTCAATTTAAAATTTATATGTTTAATTTTTTAATGAAAATATTCTTAATCCAATAAAAAATTTAATTTAGATGATATCTAATGTTTATCAAACGTTTTGAACTAAAGTTAAAGGTTTGATTAGTTAAAACTATTAATTTAAATATATTGTTGAATAATGGATTATAATAATGAATTATGACAAAATTTTAAATTCTTTTAAAAAATGTTAAGATTTTTAAAACTAAAGATTTTGACGTAACAATTATAAACTCTTTTATCTTTAACAATTCAAAATCTTCTAATAATCTGATTTTAATATTTTCTATTTTAATTTACATGTTAACATTTATAAGCTAATATTTTTATTTTCATTTTCGTACGTTTATATTTGCGTTCAAATAACTCACATATACTTTTGATGTAAAACATATTCTTATATATAATTTAAATAATTATTTTTCTTTAAAATATATGATGTTAATACATGTTTTAAATATTATTTAAATATAATAATTAATTATATTATATTAAAAATAATTACATAAAAATATAATAATATATAAATCGCTGAAATATGTTTAATAATATTATATTAAAAATATTTTTATAATATAATTAATATTAATAGATATAAATTATTAATATAAATATTAAATATGATCATATTTTTATATATTATTTTATCTATTTAAATTACTAATCAACTATGAATTTAAAACATTATTAAAAGAATAATATTTTCAGATCGTATAATAATATTTTATATTTTATATTTTCTAATAAATAAAAAATATTATATATCTTATTTAAAATTCTTTAATTATAATCGAGAAAATAAAATTTTGTATTTTTTAATATTTTAATTGAAGCATTTTTAATCTTAAATTAAACGAACAAATTTCTTGAATAAGTCTGATATATGATTGCTTGTCCATTTGCTGAAGTGAGTGTTTGGCTTTTTGCATGATTAGTGTATTAAATTATTAACAACAACGTGAAATTATTAAATTAGGCAAGGGAGACACACTTTAAAAAATAATTAGTGGGGGTAGTTTGGGAATTTGGTGGTCAGAACATGGGGGCCATAAAGCATGTGCCATTTCAATAATTGAATATATTTCGAAGAAAAATATAAATGAACCGGTTACCGGAGGCAACGGTCATTGAGAAAACCGAAAGGAG
The DNA here is from genome assembly GCA_035048815.1 of Abelmoschus esculentus. NCBI lineage: Eukaryota > Viridiplantae > Streptophyta > Magnoliopsida > Malvales > Malvaceae > Abelmoschus > Abelmoschus esculentus. Next base: position 1,590,187 of record JAUCBN010000059.1, read on the forward strand.
GACTTCAAATTTGCAATACCCGGCGGATCCGGTGGATTCGGCTGTCTGTTCTTCAATAATCACGTGGGAATTGGGCGGTGCACCTGACTTTTATTTTTTATTTTTATTTTTATTTTCTGATCTAATTTCGATTTTTTCTCATTATTTTTTTATTTGAATAAAAAAATATTATTATTTTTCTAGATTCTTTGCTTCTGTGTGTGGTTTTAGGGCAAGTTGGTTTGGTAAACGGCGGTGGTAGGCATCCACTGGATTGAGAAAGAGAAAAAAGTGGTAACGTAAAGGGAGAAATTTGAAACGGGAATTATTATCGGGTAAATATTATAATGTCACTAAATTAATTCTGATTTTTTGTTTTAGTCATCAAATTATTATTTTATATAATTTTTTTCTATTTTCATCAGTAATATTATTTTTTTATAGTCCTGTGATTGAAATAAATCTATTACTAATTATGAAAAAAATATTTACTGATTATCTAACCCTGCATATGTAGATCATCCAGAATGAATGTTGTGGGTGACAGCGGGGGTTGTCTTGTACCTGCTACGAGTTCATGCTCTTTCCCTGTTACCTCGGTGGAACTTTCCTAAACACTTCCCTTTACACTTTTTCTTTTCATTTTTTTTTTACAATAAAACTTTTAGAAATTAATATTTATAAATATAAAATCTTAAAAATTATCGTGTTGTAAACTTTTAATTTTTTTTTACCTTAATTCGAATTAAAAAAAATAATTTTTTTTCAAATTAAGTTTAGGACCAAATACACAATTTACGTAAAGTAAAGTAACCATTGTGTCACACAAAGTAAATAACCATTCATATATAGATGGTGAGGACTGAAATCCCTTGGCAAGCTTTGTTGCCACTCGGTATTATTATTGTGACTGCCACTGACTCACTGACTTGTACATTTTGTCTCTAGATTCTCCATTTCAGGACATGGAATCTAGCCTCTTCCACCTGCACCGGATCCAGCATAGGATCCAGCCGACGATCCCGCTTCAGACCCTGCTCTGGATCCCGAACCCGAAGAACTCGACGAGGAAGACGAGCTTGAGCTCGAACTCGAACTAGACCCGGAGCCAGCTCCAGCTCCAGCTCCAGCTCCGGAGCCTGAACCACTTCCACCTAAACCAAGACCAAGACCAATGCCCAAACCAACCCCAATCCCTCCCAGGTCTAAACCCAGGTCTTTCCTTGCCACTCGGCTCTCAGAAACAGTGGCGCAGGTTGACACTATCAATGCAATGAGCACTAAACATTTGCAGAGTTCAGCCATTGTCTGCAACTTTGGGTTTCCCAAAATGATCGAACAAGCTTGGAGACAACTAGATGATGGATTTGCATGCAAAAACGCAGCTATTTATAGTGAAGTTGCATGTTCATGATCATACTTCCAACTATAATAGCAAATATTGTTAATATATTGGGATAAATATTTTATTTTTTATTTTCCACTACAGAAATGTAGACGTGCAGATTGTAGCAATGAGTGGGTCTTGATGTGGACGATTTTCTGAAATGTGATTGAACCAAAGTTTCTGGTGTCTGAGGCTGATAGCACTGGGTGTAGTGGGGGAATCCATTGAGAGCCACAAATGTTTGAACACGCTGTCGTGGAGAAAATGGTTGATGTGCTGTGCCCACCAACAAAATCCATCCCCACTTACAATAATGGAGAATGATCTGCCTATAATTTACGTCTCTTGTGAGAGTTTGGGGTTCTGGACAGCGCAATAGGAGCAGCCGCACAGAGTCCTAAAAAAAGAAGGCCCAAAATTTTAATAAACTATATTCATTAGATGATATTAATCTCGAAATTCATTGAAAAAAATTTGAAAACGCTATTAAGAAAGATGAGTTATAATTGTTAAAACGTTGTAATTATTTCTTAAATATGACAATTGATTATAGAATCTTATTGATTATTACTATTATTATTGGTTCAGTAGAATTAGTTAAGTTTTGGACAGACGCAATAGAAACAATCGTACATGGCCCCTAGAAAGGACATTTGCTTGTAAGGGCTACAATTTTATAACTAGTGAAGGTCATGACAATTACTTTTAAAGATCATATTTTAATAAATTACACCGAACCCCAAAAATCTTTGAACCGCCCCTGGTGAGTGCTTTGATTCTATATAAATTTTAGTGAGATTGTACTTTTAAACGATAATGTTATGAATAACGTAAATTGGACTGAGATGATTGTTTTTATAATATTCATTTACATTATCTGATCCGACTTAATCAATTGGTATATTAGATATCGTTAATTATTCAAAAAAATACAAATAAAATAATTCTAGTACTATTTTTTAAAATTTGTACGACTCAAGCTTAAAGTTATATTTGAATAACATAAATTTTTTATCACTCAATTCAGTCAATATTGATTGTTGATATATGTTAATGTTTCATTTAGAAGGTTGATACAGGGTAACGACATTAAAACTCGATCTCTATTTTATAACAAAATCTAAAATTTAATAATATTCTATAACTTTTATTAGTCATGTGACCAAAATGATATTTTAGAGTAACTTAATGACTTCGTCTGGAATTTATCCAAAGTTAGGCCCAACGGCCCATAGCGGGTTAGGAGGTAAACCGGAGGCAGGCAGTCCTATTAGTTGGCTATTCAATCTTCATCTCCAACCAATTGTAAAGCAAGTCGCCGTCTTTTGCTCCTTTGATCGGATCAGTCATGGCAGATGAGGTAATCTCCCGTTTTCTCTTCGTTTCTTTCATTTTCCGATAAGTTTATAGAAAACGGTAGGATGTGAAGAAGAAAATGGAATGAATATGTTTACAGAAATTAAATTTTCGGTACAGCACAGATTTCCTCTATTGATCAGAAGTATGTTTACTCGTTTCATCTTTACTTTAGTTGGGACAATCATTTTGTTCAATTTATAGGGTTTTAGTTGTGATTTTTTACTGCCTCCAAATGTTTGAACAAATCCGGGAATTCTATCGATTTTGAAAGTCATCGGATTTAAAGAGGCAGAAAGTTTAAGCTGCTGCATGTTCTAGAATTTTAGTACATTTGATGGTTGTTTCAGTTATAAGGAGTCGACCCTCATTGGTGAGAATTGCATTAATCGCCGAATCAAATGAAGAATTTATGTGGATAATATTCCGCTGTTTCATGTATTATCATTGATTGTTGATCTTTGTAGTCTAGTTACTCTTTGTAATCCCTTTTGTTGTACCCAAATACTCCTTTATTTAAAATGAAAATTTGATCTATGTTTGGGGCTATTTTGTTGCAAAATTAACAGTTAAGGTCATATTTCGGTACAAAATACAAATTAAGGCTAAAGGTTTATTTTGTGAAATTAAAGATTAAAGAGTTATCTGAGTATAAAAAAGTATAGAGGCTTTACTTAGTTAAAGTGGCACACTTGGGAATTTCTTTCGTACTTTTAGTTGATTTTTTTTTTCTAGGAAATAGGCAATTGTAGTTTCACCATGAAGTCTGTTTTGCCAAACAAATATTTAATCTGAAACTAGGAAAGGCAACTTTAATACTCTCTACCTGTATTTTACCCAAATTGTTTCTTCCCCCCCCCCCCCTCCCCCGCCTTTATCCTATGAATGACAAGGTATAGTAAGTTTATCTTGTCATAAAGATCAGTTTAAAGTAACTTAAAAAGTCACCAAGGGAGATTATAATCTTATATAGAGGGAGCAAAGCATGTTGACATCAAAGGTCGTACCATAGGAAGAATTGTGCCATTAGATGTATAAATCCGGTAAGACGTTAAAAAACATTTGTAGAGGGTTCTTTGTGTTCGGGGAAGAAACATCCAACTTAAAATGTTATGTTGTGTGAGAAGGTGGAGAGGGAGTTCAGAATAGGCTTTATAGAAAAACTTCATGGCAAGTAGGGTGATGAAGTTCTCATCTATTAGTTCTCACATTTCTTCCTTGTCTATTTTTCTTGTATTGTCCCAGATTGAACTGAAAACAGCCCCTGCTGACTTTCGTTTCCCTACAACAAATCAAACTAGACATTGCTTCACCCGCTACATCGAGTTCCACAGGTACATTTATTGTTATTTTAAAATTTTGCTTGTTAGGAAACTATCGATTTAATTTTTTTTTAATCTTGAAATCAACTACAGGTGCTTGGTTGCAAAGGGTGAAGAATCTAACGAATGTGAAAGATTTGCCAAATACTATCGTTCTCTCTGTCCTGGTGAATGGGTGAGTATACCTTATTTTTTATTTTACATTATCTTAAGTGAGCCAGAGGCCCATTGTTTGCCTTGTTGTAGAGAACATATGCTTTATTTCGCATGTGTTATGATTTCCTGACTTCAATTTGCAGTTTATGTTGTCCACGGGTTTAAGTACTTCTATCTCTCGACATTGTTAATAAATATTGTGGCATATTTTTTGGTTTGAGATACCAGCTGATGCATAAACATTATAATACTTGCAAATATGGATTATCCACTTACATTCAAGATCATAAGCTCGAGATACTTGTTTTTCTCACCAATCCACATTGATTATAGATTTTTTTGTTGGTATATTTTCCTTCTTGATTTATGTAGACTACGTTTAAGATCCTGAGTTACCAGTTACTACTTTTTTCCAGGCTCATTGGTAATGAGCAATGAATAACAGAATCATTTTCTCAGTCTTCACCGTTTACATTCTATATACAATCTAAACTATTTTGTTTTTCATTTTTCTAGTGCTTGTATGAGTAAAGGAAACAGAAGATGAATTTCTTTAAGCTGTGTTTCTTATTTAATATTTTGGGTTTTGCCTAATTGCTGTAGGTTGAGAAGTGGAATGAGCAGAGGGAGAATGGTACTTTCCCGGGCCCTCTGTGATTGCAGATTGAAAATAAGACGACTCTTGTGGCATGGATAATTCATATCGTATCGTTGAACATGTCATCCGTTTTCGATGTTTATCTTATAATTCTCTGAATTAATAAGCTACCGATGGAGATTTGTTTGGTTCCATAAAACATTCATGCACTTATGGTCGACGAGTCTCGTACTCGAGTTTTTTTTTTTCTTTTCAATTTTCTATTTCATGAACCTGCATTTCCCAGGTGATTGTTTCACAACATTTGTGAGGTACAAAAGGAGTGTCATGGTTGAACGCTAGTTCATCCAATCTCTTGTGAGCATTTCTTCTCTAAACCAAAATCAAATATGGTTGATCTTTCTTCAGTTAGATGGTTATCGTAAAATGAAGAGCATGGCAAAAATACATCTGACTCGAAAATTTTAAAAAGTAGATCCTAAAGTTTTATATTTTTGTCGTCGAATATTTCAAGTTGATGTTACTGATATTTACGTACTGTATATCTGAATTTAATACTATGCCTTGTGCTTAAGTTCTATATTCTGAATCTTATCCATTTATCATTTAATCAAAACAAAACTTTGAACAATTATCTTGTCAGTTCTGATTCCTCCCCTATCGCCACTACCAGTGGATTTATCAGACAGAAATGGTTTTTCCAGATCAACATTACAACTGTTGTCCGAGGATTCATCTATGATCACATGTACGATCCTTGTCTGGTCGTGAATCAGCTTTGGATCCATCTTTTCAAGGTCTTTAGCTTTACCCCATAGCACAATGTACAAACCCAGAATCACAGCAGAAGCACCTATCCAAAACCACACCAGAAATCAATCAATTTTTGTTAACTGAAAACAAGAAGAAACATTTTTGTTTTTAGTTTTTACCTTCCCGTGTATGTCTCCTCGTGTTGGAATACAGCAGCAAAGACAGCGACAATAACAGTGCATAGGGGATTAAACATGGAAGCAAAGAGTGGACCTCGTCGTGAAATGCACCAGGCTTGAACGAAGAACGACACAGCCAATGCAATTCCCTACACGAAATGGACATTTTTCAACTCATTTTAAGATCTGATGCTTCGAAATGGAACAATGGCGTAGAGGAATAATGGTGGCTGACCGTATATAAACAGCAGGAAAGCTGTAGATATGAATTCAGACTCCAAGCTTCAAACATCTTTCTCCACTAGCAATGCCACTGTTGCTGACTCGAGTGTGGCCAGGAAACACATCCAAGTTGATGAATACAAATGCTCTGGGCAGCTTGCTGAAATTGGAACCTGGGTGAGAGAATATCAGTCTAGCGATCGAGTTTAGGGATATCATTTGGATGGGGTGTGTACGAATCGTACTCCCTTTCCCTTGTATTTATTCTTATCAAGAATTTTTATCTTCATCCTTGTCTCACCACTCGACACTCTCGATAAGTTTAATTTTTATACACATTCCCATTTCACCATCCTCAAAACTTGTAATCATCCTGATCAATTGGAGAAACTATTAGATAGATTCGGTTTATTACGTCATTTAAGTCAATAAGATCCATTCATCTCATTTTAATTTTCAAATAATTATTCACTTTTATTGACATAGAGAAAAAATGTGAAGATTCACAGTGAAAAAACAAGATAGGTGCACCATACTGATACTATGTATAATGTGATGAATCGAATTTATATAATAACTTTTTGATAAATTAGGTCCGAAGTAGAGTGAATCCTCACGAAACCTACCACCTGACATCCCTAATCAAGTTTGATTAATGTTTGTTGACAAATATGTACCTGCAAGACCATCCAAAGTGACCAGAAAAAGCTGCTTGCAAGTAGAAGTTGACACCCCGGGAACCAGCTTTCACCTCCAGGGCTGAACAAAGACATTGGTGGCAATTGTTCTGTGTTTAGTAGCTTTGGTCCTTTGAGCAATGCCATGGACATGGCTCCACTGACACAGATCACAGTTCCTAGTATCTTGGCTAAAGTTGCCAGGCTTCGGATGTCAAGTTTCTCCAGCCTAATTATATCAAGATTAGGAAAATGATAAAAGAAAAATCCCAGATTGCGTTGTTGTGTCATGCTTGATTTAATTACCCAAGAATAGCAGTCATAACAAAGGTGACGGCTGGGATTAGATTAGTCATTGCACTCGTTACCGTCGAAAACGACAAGTATAGCCCCTAGAAATATGCATTCTGATTGGCTGTAACACTGCAAAACATTATAATATAAAGTTCACCAGATCATCCATTCATCCAAGAGAAGGGAAAACAAAATATAGATATAGTAAGCCAGCAGCATTTACCCAAGAAGAGAAGCTAGCAGTATCCAAGCAAAGCCCTTCAACCCCAAACTGCACCTTGATGAGTTTTTCCTGCTAAAAACATCATCAACAACAAAAGAACATGTCACAGTTGCGGATCCAGAAATATATTCGAGGTGCACTCAATCAATAAATTGAATAACTAACAGAAGAAAATACAGATTCTTATTGGACACTTGTCCACCCTTCACTATACATGGATCCACCCCTACTATATACTCCATGAACCTGCTGTTCAACACTCAAATTACATGATGTGTACGTGTACGTGTACTGTATGTGATTTGTTTTTGAAGAGAAAAGATTGCAGACTTGCAATTACCTCCTGGAGACCAAAGTTATAGGGGCAATGATCAAGGTTGCAATACCCTTCCTATAAACAATAAAGACCCTGGGACTCATCCCTGGTGAATAGAGCAACTCTATATAAATTGCAGTCCAATCATGGCCAAAGCAGGCAAGTAATCATCTATTCTTCCCATATTTTTTTTTCCAGCCCTGCAACTTTGGTACCTGAAAACGTCAATATTCATGCACCTTATATAGCAGAAGATTAGTGAAAGAAGTTGGTAAGTTTTAGGGTATTGAACCGAGTTAAAAAAAAAAAAAAGCATCATGATTAACAAAATGAGTTCACTATACAACAAATAACAACATGCCAAGAAAACAATTGTGTATATATGTTGTGGTGACGCGGCGAGTTATCATTTCTGTATATATATAATCCTCCATACAACTGGATTAATAGGATTTAGGATATGCATGGAACTTATAAGGTACAGTCAGGATCAACAATGGATGTTTGATTTCAGCATCACCCAACACAAAAACTAATGGGGCAGAAGACTTTGGGCCTAGCACACAATTATGGTGTCCATATGTTTCTGATCAAGGACCCAAAAAATGTGTTCAACTCTTTGAAACTTTAAGGAACTATTTAAATAATTTAGGGTTTTATATTTAATTTTATTTTCGTCCTCGATGATAGATTGTGAGCTACCTAAGTTTGACTTGGTCAAAACTTAGTTGACATTTAATTTAACTTTAAACTCAACTTGAATTCTTAATGAACCAAATTGAACACAACACGATTTGAGTTCTTAACAAAATGAGTCGAGTTCAATACTAATTCGAACTCAACTCATTTACACCCTACTAGTACGTATACTTCATATAAAAGATGGCAATAATACACTGCAACCAGGTCCACATCTTAAGTCAACAGTGGTACCAATCAAGTCATGCACGTGTGCTGCATTTAAAACCGGACTCCTTCATGAAAATGACATTTCTTCTTCCTTCCCCCATGCATACACACATTATTTCTATCGCCATCCCAATCTCAATGTCAATCTGCATCGGCGCTCGGCTGTGCTAGTTGTACTGTTGAGGATAACTCCCCAACTCTTCAGAAAGCGACCTTCAAATTTAAGTGATGTCTATACTTTTTCTTTTTTACATGCATGCACGCCGATCGAATAAGTCTCGGGAGGGGTCCATATACCTCTATTTTTAAACATTTATGTTTATCTTTTAACTTTTAATTCTAATTCCGTCCCTTATTATCGATGAGGCTTACGGGAAAGCAAGAAGTCGAGCACATTCCATGAGAACCGGGGAGCCATGCACTCTACATCTTTCAAATAATGTACTCTGAAGTTGATGTATCAGTACGTGGTTCGTTTTATAACCATGGTGGCTGCCCTTTATTTCCGCTGTGTTGTACAATCAAACACTAAAAATAATCCTTGGCTCGCCTTGAAAACCATATGCATGAATCTCAGTTCCTTTGGCAGCCACCACGAGTCAGATAAGATAGTATGGAGATGCTGGCAAGTGAACAGAGAGCAGGGCATGAGAAAGAAGAAACTTGGGAACTTTGGGTAAAGGCTGTGAAAGAGGAATAGTTATGTGATGACAAAGATACCCGGGCAACCTATATAGCTACAACCGCCATAGACGGTGGCCCATCCGCCTCTACTCTCTTGGATTTTTGCAAAAAACAAGACAAACCCATCTGGCTTTTTGATACTTAGCAATGCCATTCATTACTTCTATTTTCTCCACAATTTGATTGATTGAAACAAAACAAGATCATCTAAATCTTTTTCTGAATCGATTATTACAAATATTTAACATCATGTATTATCTTTTTTCTAAAAGATATGTTTGATAGAATATACAATATTTTTTTAATATAGAATTAATATTTCGTATCTCTTTCCAAGTGTGATAGATATTAGTAATTTTAAAGTCATTATTTGTATGATAAAACTGGTATAATAGACCTAGAAAAGAAGCCTACAAATTCTATTTGTATTTCGTATATATAAAATGCATGCACCTCCAAGAACACACGTGGTGGTATTTTGGCCATACTAATTCTGTATAAATTAACGTCTGCCCTCAACCTTGGATGACCCATCTCCCTTCTCTCCACTGTCTTAACCCCAACAGTGCTCATTTTGCAGAAATCTATTCTCTTGTGTCTATAATTTTTGTAGTGAGGAAATGAGATCATCAAAGCGTTGCCCTAGATTCAGAAGAAAGGTTCTGGCCATGAGAGGAAGAAAGACCCGAAGAAATGGCACTGCTGCTCCTGCTGCTGCTGAATCCGTAAGAACATCCATTGAAAGGAAGCTTCTGCAGCTGCAAAGGATGCTCCCATCTGCTTGTTCTGAGGTTAATGCGGAAATACTGTTTCAAAGGACTGCGGAGTATATTTTCCTTCTCGAAGCCAAACTGAGTCTGCTTCACAGTTTATCTGCCTTTTATGGAGTCTAGTCCAGCAGCAGCAGCAGCCATTTATATCGATTTCTGGGGCTTTATTTCTATTTTTTAGTATAATCACATGTGTTCTTGTTCATCTTATAGATGTAAATGATCAAGTGAATGTCTTCTGCAATATGTATTTGTTCATGTTTGTGGTTCAATTCTTTAATAAAAGAATAAAGCTCGCAACGCAAAAATCTATTTATACACGTAACGGTACTCATAGATTATCCCACCATCAATCTCCTTATATAGAATTCTCTCTCGCAGTTTCTCACCCGGACAAGCGATCAAAGTTTGGTAAAAACTCGTAGTCACCGGATTAAATAAAAACTGATGTTAACTGAATTATTGATTATATATATCAATTTTGGGATTGTTTTGCCAAAACAGTAGCATTAGATTCTTTTCCTTGCCCTGACAAAATGGAATTCAACAGACACACACATGCATATGCACCCCTAAGGCCCTAAAGTTCTTAATTACTATACACAGTCCAACAACATTGGCAATAGAAATATGCTATTTCTGGCCATATACCATTAAATAAACTCCATACCAACAAGTGGTTGGAAGAAGCAGTGTTGGGTTTCTCCCTCGACATTCGAACTAAATTCGAATATTAAAATCTTAAATATTAAGCGTAGTTTACTTTAATACGATCCTGATTGTGTTATATTCTTTTTCTCTATTTAAATTCCGAGACACATCTCTCGGAAAGTCAACGACTACCAAATTAATATAGGGTGTGGTAGGGCTAAACTCAAAGCATTATTTGCATGTTTTTGTTTTTGCTGGATCCATACCAGCTTGCCTCTCCAATGATTCAGTGGTTGCATTGAAATTTGCAGGAAACTCAAGAGAGCCAGTGGTTGCATTGAAATTTGCAGGAAACTCAAGAGAGCCACAACAAATCTGGAGTAATATTTTGGGATTCGTAATGGTCATTTCTTTTAATAATATCATCTCTAAATTCGATAATTTATTTAATTTATTCATTATATATAATATTTTGTCGATTATTGTGATATTTTAAAATAAAAAAATCTTGTTGAAGAGACCTTGCATCCACAAACATCCTTATCTATAACTACCGATGCCTTAAGGGAACGTCCAAGAGACTGCATATCATCGTCATAACAACTCATTCTTCAATCATATTTGTCGTCCAAACCATGGCTCTTGTTGCGTCAGTGTTGGGTTTAGGGTAATGAAGAATTTAATTTCAGACAAATACATAACATCTAACATGATTATGGACAAAACAAGTCTAATCTGATTAATGACATGGGTTTATTGAAGAATTAAATAATATATATATATATATGTTTTCTAATTTTATAATTCCCAAAAGTAGTTCATAAATAATATTGATTGTGGTTTAGATGGACAAATTTACTTATATCACAAATATTATGACATGCATATTCTTATATACAAGGGTTCGAACTTAAATCTGAACTTCATTTTTTTTCTTATTAAAATTATTTATTAAATTTAAATAAATAATAATTTAAAAATAAAAACTGTTCCAAAAAAATAGTAAGAAAATAGTGGATCTAAATTCTAAAAAATCCAATATCATCGTATTGGATCTCTCCATATAAACTATTATTTTTTTTAAGTGGTACCCATATAAAATAATTAGTTAGGTGGAATATGATCATTTTAATTCAAAAATTATTATTATAAATAGTTATAATTAATATACAATCGAAATACAAAAATATAGCTCATATATATATATTGTTATAAATTGTAATTATATTTAAAAAAAATTATATATAATAAATTCTATTACCTTTACCTCATGCTATTTAAATTTTATAACTTATTTATATACTGTATTTTATTTCATATTTCTATTTTTTTTAATTATGATTATAAAGCTCCCCGGTGATTGAGGGATGTGTCGGCATGTAAAGCTTTGTTAGGACATTATGGGGGTCCCATCCGCTCCACGTATGCACATGGCTGTGTTAGACGATAAATTATATCATGGGTCAGTCTCATCATGTTATTCATGGGACAAACCAATAGAAACTGTCTACCTCATTATTTTTTAATTTTTCAGGTGAAGATTCACTTGAGAAAAAATTATGACATGAAAAAATTAATAAAATGGACAATTTTTATTGGTTGGTCCTATGGAGAAATGATGAAACTGACCCATGATATAATTTTTCGTATTAGACTGTTTCCTCTCCTAACTACTTGAACGTGCGGGGCGTACCACCACATCCCATTTTTTCTATAGTAATGTTATAAAATTTTAATTTTTATGTATAAATTATTTAGATATTATTATTTGAATGCACGAGTCTCTTAACCCAAGTGATTAACGAAATGATTATTGTTCTTAGAGGTTACGAGTTCGAGCATCAGTAAATACAGTAAAGTGATTGAACGATCAATATCAAATGGTTGAGATTATATTTTAAAACAGATACTATTGTAATTATTATTAACTAAATCGTAATATAATTAAAGATTTAAATTTTAATTTATAAATCTTAATTCTAAATTCTAAATTCTAACCATAACTCTAAACTCAAAACTCATATACTCAAATCTCTAAACATTAAACCTTATTTAAAAAAATCTAAACTCTTAAACAAAAACGCTTTTATAAATAAAATTTTCATAAATATTTGTGCATAGAATAATTAGCCGATCTTTAATCGAATGACTAGTGGTCTCATATTTGAGAGGATTTTGGGCTTTTTTCGGTGTGAGGCCTTCGTCATTTCTCATATAGATATAAGCCAATAGAAGTGTTGGGCTTTGATCTCAAACCAAGATAAATAGCTTTTATAAACCCAAAAATCAACTAGTTTTCTTCAATATAGATATTTCTTCAACTTTTTTCTTTAAAAAAACTCCAAAATTCTGTTAAAATTTACAAACCATTAGAACTATAACCATCATCATACCTTTGTAAAGTATTATCCCCATTCCCCTCACATGAGTGTAATGAGAACACCTTTAACCCCATCTTCAAAAGCTAACCATTTTTCTTCAATAAAGGTGACCCCCCAGTGTTACAATTCTCATTTTTAATACAAAAAGCCACCCAACAGATCCCCAGCCACAATTTAATACAAATCAAGATGATTTGAATTTCTGGTGAATATGATGCATAGGGTTTTATTCTAATCAAAGCAATTATCAAGTACAATGATGCTTTGTCCACTACTTTTTCTTGTTAAATCAATGTGAAACTTCAATGATATGCATCATGCATGTCTACTTCCTTTGTCTCTATAATGGACCCAGATGCATGCTTAGGCTATAATGTCTCAACTTTCTTGGATCAGTTTAGTTTTGAAGGATTTCATATACTTTCAATCTAAAACTTCATCATGCTTGGTTATAACATATGGTCTTGATTTAAAGAGGGAAAAGGAAGAGGGTATGTTTGGTTCATCTTTTGTGATTCGGATTTATACGTAATTTGTCTTCGAATTTAGTGACTTGTAGCTCTTGTAGTCTTATAGAATCAGTAATGTTGTTATTTCTTTTTAATTTCATCAATTTAACTCTTAAACTTATGAATTGTATTAATCTCGATGTTCGACTATTGTGACATGATACAGTTGTTAAATTCTGTGCATGCGATTGTTATCTGCTTTCACATAAATTGTTATTGAAAATTATACTCATATCAATGATGACGAGACAATTTTGATGACGTGATAATGTGAATTAATAATTTTAGAATTAATTAATGTATTAAAAATTATGTTAATTATACTGTAACATCATTAAAATTGACTTGTTGTCATCTTACCTGAGGATATTAATTTTATTAAAAAAATAACATATGGACATACTAACTCAGATGTTATTAGTTATTTATCGATGAAATGTCTGAAATGATAAAGGACGGTTAATGATAACGGTTTTGTTATTTAATCACAGTAAGAGAATGAGATTGACACAATTTAGAAGTTTAAGGGTTAAATTGATTAAACTTAAAAGGAGAGACAATAATATTGATTTTAGAAGATTATAGAGACTAAACTGATTCAATTAAAAATGAGAGCTAACATTGTTAATTTAAGATTACTACCTAAACAAAATCAAATCTTAAGCTTTTATTTTTATAATCACTAATATCTGACCCGATCGAATAAATTTTCTAAAAACCCAATATATAAAACTTTGTTAATTCGCACTAAAATATATATTTTTTTTATCAAATTGTCCACCTAAGATTAAGGTTTCATACAATAATTGGCCTATGAACTCAATGAGTTTTGTCAAGTAACTAATACGTGCCATCATTTTAGTGGTTCATGTTGAGCAGAGATGGAGCCAAGATTTAAGGTTGAGGAGAGCAAAACATAAATGTTTAAAAGTAGTGGGGTAAATTCATAAAAAAATAATTTTTAAAAGAATTTAAATTGGGGGACAAAAGTAAAAAAAATTCTTCGAAGATGGGGGACGATTGTCCCACCCCACCTCTACATAGCTCCGCCTCTTATGTTGAGTAATATTTCAAAATTTAAGAAAACTAGTGATAGCTTAGGGGCTAATTTGTGTACTTTTTGTGAATCTAGGGTGTTAGTTTAACCTCAAAAAAGTTTAGGGGTCAATTTGACAAAAGTTGTCAAATCTGTTCCACCCATCGGCTCTACAGTGCTCAGCATGTGTAGTTTTCTCATTTTGAATCTTTTTGAGGACACTTCCCCATCCAATCACAATCTGATTATCTCTAGAAATTCTCATAATTCCTAGTAGGTCCCCTTGTATTTGCAGCTCTTCAAAATTTATGCAGGTGTGAAACATTTAAGTAGCCTTTCCAACTGTTACACCCCATCTGTCTGGTTTTTCTTTTTCACAAACTTTTCTTGTCTGCAAGAGAGGACAAGAACAAGCTGTACTTCCTAACCCTCGTGCCTTTTTTCATACCGAATCTTTACTGTTACTGAAGTACCCATACCCGAAATTTCTTGTCGGGACACGTATACGTGAGAATGTACATGAAGGAACCTTTAAATTCTAACCATAGAGTCGTAGAATACATATTCGTATTTGACATTCACATTCTCGTGCCTAACTCGAGTACCATAGGTATTAACATTTATATGATTCCATTGTTGATTTGATGTTAGTAGCCCATCAACGGTAATGATTCAAGGATGCATATGAACCATGTTTAGTGAGCCTACATCACAGTATTATTTAAGGTGATGCTGATTTAGCCTATATATGCTTAATGTTAAGAGAGTTGTTTATATCGACTACCCTTGTTAAGCATTCTCTTTAAGTCCATTCCTAGGAAATATCCTTCATATCCTCCTAATTGCATGGATTGCAGTTCCATTCCATCGCCATCCAAGGCATGTCCGGAGACGATGGACTTTCTTTCACGCACTTGGTGCGATTTTGCAGTTCAAGCTCTGCAACCTGAGGTGCATGATAAATCGATTGTCATCGTAGACAATCCGATCAAGACATTTGAGAGTGATTCCCCGATGTCATTCATGGTGAGTATCGAACACCGAACTACTATATATAAGATGTTCTACTTGCATACACTGTGATTATATTCAGTGAAATCCAAAAGGAATTGAATTCAAGCCTTTGTTAATCTCAGAGGATGGAGAAAAGCACAAAGATTGATGCTACTGATTTCAAGTCTTCTTTGCCACCATGGAAATCAAATGATGTGAAGGTAACATATATGATATTGTTCCATTAATGTTACCTATGTATCGACGTTACTTGTCGAAAATCGTAACTCGTTTTATTTTTTTCTTTTTATGTTCAGTCATGGATATGGATGCAACAGGCTATGCATCCGGAATTGAATTACAGCAGCTGTTTTCGGAAGAAATGGGTAAGTACCTTGTGGTTCACCTACCATCTTAATTCGTACTTGCTCAGTTTCGAAAAAATGAGAACATTAAACGACTTGTCGTCAATATGCTCAGATGCCGTGGAAGATAGTGCCCTTCAAGGGCATTTCAATCAAGAAATGGTTGAAGGAGATTAAAGCAAAGAGGAAGGAAGAAGATCGACTACAAAGAGCTGAAGTGCACGCAGCGATGTCGGTGGCAGGGCTAGCGGCAGCACTGGCTGCTATTGCAGCTGAGAACTCGAAACGGAACGATTGTAACCCGACCAAGGAGGCTGCAATCGCCTCTGCAGCAGCTTTGGTTGCCGCACAATGTGCCAAAGTGGCAGAAGCGATGGGAGCTAAGAAGGAGCAGCTTGGCAGTGTCATAGGTTCGGCCATGAGTGGTACGAGTGCAACTGATATCTTAACACTAACAGCTTCAGCTAATACATGTAAGTGTAAACGTCGATATCAAGTCTGATTTCCGATCATCGTCTGCGATCTTACGAAATTAGATCAAAAAGGAATAACTTAATCTGGTAATTGTTATAGCATTAAGAGGTGCTGCTACACTTAAAGCAAGAACAGGATACAAAAACAGATTCAATAGTAGTGCTCCCATCCTTCCAATAGAGGACACAGATGATTTCGCGTTCGAGTTTGAGAAATGCAGGTTCATGCTAGTGAAGGGCACCGAGCTAGGCGTAGAAACACCAGATGGTTAGTAAATTTCTCTTTTTTTCGAAAGAAAAATATAAAAGACCTATCAAAATTCAATATTCAAACTCGATTAGACTCGTGACAGACAGATAAAGATTTCGAGTTCGAGTCCTAACACCGATTTCTTGACAGGGAAATACAAGGTCAGATCAGTGTCCATTGTACTAGATGGTGAATCAAAGGTCAGACACAGTGAATCTGCAGCCTTACTCAATTAACAATAATTAAACACCCTGAATCAAATAATTAGTTTATTATGGCATATATTTTTCAGGTCATTCTTAAACTAAGGAAGCTCAGCCTGTTAAAAAGCAAGAAAGAATGTAAGTCTCACACTGCCATCATTCTCCTCTTTTCTTTCCATTACTTTTTAACATGGAAGTTTGATCAAAATATGGGTTCTATAATTCAGGCATCGTACTGGACCTGCATGCCGAGTTGTACAGAGATCCCGAAGCCGGCGATACGACCGACACATGCTACCTAATCGTGTTGACGACGAGTTCGGGGATGATTAAGCTAGACATGGTGGATGATTACGAGTGTTATAAGACATGGGCAACCACCATTAATCACATGCTCATGCTGTCCACTTCTTTTACCAAGTATCAACTTCAGTTCCACAAGAACTGATTTTTACTGTGTTTAATGTTATTCGCTGAACGTATCCATCTATTTCGAATACTTTTTTTTTTATAGTATTGTATATTTATTTTACATTGCAATAAATGTTTGTTGGAATCAAGTGTTAGAAAAGGGCATTAATAATTCAAGAAAATAAAACAAAACAGTAAATTCAAATGAATAGAATTTATCGGATAAAATTGAATTTGAACTAAAATTTTGATAAATCCATGCTAGGATCAACCAGTCTAGGCATTTCGCATCGCCAACCATGCAAGTGCTAGAACATAAACCAGTGCTTTTAATTTATTGATATGCTCGATATTCCTCCGATTCCGAAACAGGGTCTTGATATCAGTCTCCTCGGAACAGAGAATGACCGTTTGCAGGGTACATAGAGTTCTTTATCCTAAATACTAGGCGGGACATCCTTGTTCTTTGTCTTCTTTGATTCATGGACAGGAAGCAAGCTTTCCTCATGGTAATAAGAGCAGCTTAGAAAAGCTTTGGAGCTTGTAAATTGGATGTTTGCTAAAGGAATTTATAGATTTAGACATGTTCTCTTGCTTGGGGTCCATTTGTGTTTTCTTAAACTGAAATCTATAGACCACAAATCATGGTGCACTTACCTTGGAGCAGTTAAAATGCTTACTTACAATCATATGGTCGTTCGAATCATTGAGACTCGATTATTATTTTTTGTTCGAATCATTTCGAATTCATATCATTTTAAATGTGTATTCTTCTATATAGTCCTGATATCTCTCAACCAACAAAGCAATCACCACCCAATACAGCTTTGTTGTTTTGCAGATGACCCCATGCATCTGTTTCTGCTTGAAGTTTGTTGGACATTCTCTGGGGGGATGAATCTTCACACCTTATGAACATTGAAAAGACAATTTCTGAGTTTCTCTGTACAAACTGATCCACATAACAATGGAGGTGCATGAAATTTTGTATAATATATGTGGTCCTTCCTCTGCATATCTTTTTCTCCCATATGGGATGTAATGAAAGCAACAAGTGGAGCAGGTTTATCCTATCCACCAACAAGAGAAGGCAGATCTTTAGATCGTTAAGGAGCAACTATAACTTTAGTAGATCATGTTTACTATGCCGAGTAGAATTACTTTAGTTGCTTTAATCCTTTGAATTTAAAAAAAAAAATAATTAAGCTCTTAAATTTTTTGTATTTACTTAAGTCCTCAAGAGACTAAAGTATATAGGGGTGGGGAGGGGTAATTGTCCCCCAACCCTGAAGAATTTTTTTTTCACTTTTATTTTCTTATTTAAATTTTTTTAAAAAATTGTTTTTTTATGAATTTGCCTCCTACTTCTAAACATTTATGTTTTGCCCCCCACAATCCCAAATCCTAGCTCCATCCCTGCTCGAACCAATAAATCTAATCATTCAAGTCCTTTGATCAATTTTGACCATTAGTTTTTGACCATTTTTTCTTGAGATATAATTACTTTTTATAAGTTTTTTAGAATCTTTAGACCTTTTAAAGATTTTTTTTAAAAAATTAAAAAATTCAAGTGATAACATTTTAACACGATATGTTATACTAATTGATCCAAAAAATTATAAGATTTAACTGTCAACGCTGATTAAAGGAGTGAGTTGATGAAATTTTAAAGTATAAGAATTTAATTTAGTTTTAAAAATATTTAAAAGTGAATTTTTTTAACTTCAAGGACTTAAAATAGTTTTAAGCCAATTATTTTCTATTCAAGTTTAAGTCACAAACATGTACCTTTTTATTCTCTCATAGTAAAATTTCATCCTCTTTTCGTAATTTTTCGTGTTTTGGATTTTTCACGTAATATTATTTATTTATCTATTTGTGATCTCCATGTTCATGGCAGAGGAACCTACGCAAATGGGGTCTCAAATAACCCTTATTTCTTAAAAAAAACAAAATAAAAATTATACCAACTTAAAAAATAATTTAATTTTTCAATAGAAATTAACATCCGAACAATTAATTTCGTCAATGCCCTTAATATATTTTTTGCTCCACCATTAATTATATCTAATAAACAATATATCTAATAAACATACAAAGGCAGAGTGTAATTTAATTAATTAATCAATATATTCTTTTAGTTTCTGGTAATTAGCATTAAAGACGATAAATTATTTTATCTCCTGGTAAAACTAATTGATATATTCTTTTATTTTCGTCAACTTAGTTTTTTACACACCATTTCTAGTACCATACTCGTCTTTCAATTTAATCAATTAATTTAATTAATTAATCTTTAATCAAACAATAACTTCTCGAACATGACTTGATCTTTCTGGTAATTAGCATTAAAGCCATTTGACGGCATCTATTAGCTACAAACATAAACTCAACTTCAACATCCACCACAAAGAACAAAAAACAACTCTAAGTTAAACAACCATATAATCACAGATTCTGTTTCATTCTTTGCTTTACACTGTTATTTTTTTTATCCCATTTGGCTTAAAAGTCTTAAATACTAAAGATTATATGTAGAATGTGCATGTTCTAACATCGTTGCCATGGTGTTGATCATGGCAAGTGGCCAATGGCCATGCAGGATGTATTTCTTCAACAAGTATGTAACCAGAATTACCCTACTACAGAAGATCAGGCACAAAAATTACAGAAGAAAGAGTAGTTGAATTTTATTAATACACCAAAGCTCAGGAGGAATAGACACAAAAAACAAAGATAGGAGGATTGATCAAGATGAGGTGGAAAAACAAAGCTGAAAAGCCTTGCAAGGTCAAGAAAATAAATTAAAATTTAAATAAAAAATAAAATCAAAAAGCTCAGCGAGGATAGCACCCATGACATCTTGTTTGTATCGTATTCATCTTGTACGTCTCAAGGAGGCATGAAGGGATCAGAACATGCGTAAACACAACCACCACCTGAACCTTGACCACCATCAGAGAGCATGAGGACGACCATGAAAAAAATGTAAGAACAGACAATAAGAAGAATGAAGAGATGGTTTCTTGAGGAGATAGATGGGATTTATATAGTGAAAAAGATATATAGAGATATGAAATAAATGAAAACCAGAAGTTCTGACATTCCAAAAATACGTTTGGTTCCCAGCAAAGGGTTAAAAGAAAAAGATGTCTCAGCAGACCCTTTTGTTGTGGACCCAAAAGAGTATCAGAAAGTAGAAAATCTGTTTAACCAGTTTTCCCATTTGCCTTCCTAAGTAGGATAAAAATGATGTATTTTTATGGTTCCAAACTGAGAAGTCAAGTCTAACACTAGCGTTATCCACTGTTAAAATGGTGACTGATTTGAGAGAAGGGGAAGGGAAGAAGATGGAGTAGCAGTGTACAAGCAACGTGACTAAACTTAACAATCACTAATAAGAAGCATCTGTTGCTCTCTGCAATTCTCTCTCACATCTGTTTTCACATCTTTTAGCTTCTCAGTTACGTTATTTTGGAAGAAAGCATGCATGGGAACTCGGATTTTCAAACTGCTATTTTCTTAAAGTTATGAATACTTGGATGGTTCAATAAAAAATAACCTATAACCAAAACACTATTTCTGTAATTTACTTCAATTATTCTATGATGGTGTACAGGATTTCTGTAAAAACTGAGAGGGGATGAATTGCAATGAATACATAAAAAAGAAGAATGGTAAGATCACAGTGATGGTCTGTCTTTTTCTCGCACTTACCTCTCCTGTGCAAGTTTTCAAGACCCTCTAATTCCAAAACAAATCGTTTTTCCCTCACCCGAACCCTTAATTCTTTCTCATAGAGTTTTCACCATCATTTTAATTGCAAAACCCCTTTACCATTAATGAGTTACGTTCTAGTTTTGGAGGTTTCCCACATGCATTTTTCTCCCTTACCAAATCCTTGCATTTGCATGTATATCATGATGAGAGTGTGGCAGCAGGTCTGCCAACCCACTTAAATGAATCCATATGGAAATGGTTAGCCATTAAAGTGATGGTGATGAGAGAGTGGTTCAAAGTGTTTCAGCCAATCCCAAATACTGAAATAATCAGATCAGAACGTACAAGAAACAAGAGTTTATGTGTTTTTAGGGTCTAACAGTGGCGTTGGAATGACTTATGAACACACAGAAACCAATGTTGGTAGACTGGCAAAGAAGATCTCTTGGAGTTGTGTTTTGTTTTATTTGATGTGCAGATTAAAACAAAGAAACTAGCTTTGATAGTATTAAGAGTGGTGTCACGGGGCTTTGCGTTTTCCATGGCTGTGGCACTCTCCTGTCATTAGCATCACAAGGGAAACGAGGGTTTCATTGGCATGCAGGGAGGATTATAAGGGATAATTGATCTCTAAAATTTTAAATTTTATATGTTTTTTCATTTAAATTTTATTTTTATTTAAAATTTTATAAATCCAATGTCTAATATTAAAGTAGTTCTGCTTCTGTTTCTGATCTCGTGGCGATAGAAGGAGCTATTATTCAAGAATGACAAACAAATAGGAAGAAAATAAAAAAATAATCTAATTCTAAATTTTAAATTATAATATATTACTTTAAAACCTAAATTCTAAACTCATAACCTTACTCTTTAAATAATATAGCTAAAATATTTTTAACACCAGTGTTTGTGATATTTTTCTTATTTAATATTATTTTTAAGAGTTTAATTTATTCTTTTAATGTTGATAATGCTATTAAAATATATGAGTAATATTTAATAAATATTTATTTTTTTAATTTATGATTAGCATATAAAATATAGATTATTATTGTATACGTAAACAGTAAAAATTTATTTCTATAAGCGTTTTAACTTTAGGATATTTGGTTTTAGTTTAAGAATTTTAGTCTAAGGATTTAAAATTTAAGGTTTATAATTAGAATTTATGGTTAAAATTTAGTGTTTATGGTTAGAGTTTATATTTTTAAGATAATGTGATTAGGGATTTAAGTTCTAACTTATAAACTATAAATTCTAACCCTAAATCTAAAATTCTATCAAGAACGCTCAAATTCAAAACCATTATATTTAAACCTCTAACCCCTAAACAAAATTTTAAAATCCTATAATTAAGGTATTTTCCTATACAAAATTTCCTCAACCGTTTATGCATCAAATAATTATTTAATAAATACATTAACTTAAATCGGTATAAAAATAAAATTTTAAAAATATATAAATTTATACTTAATTGCACTCGTTTAAAAAATACATAAAATTTAAAATAGATGTTATTTCAACATAAATAATTTATTAATACTCTCCATATTTTACTTTTCAACTGTTTTTCCTCTGTAGCTAGGGTTTTTGTGTGTTCATTACAAATTTTTCTGTTTTTTTTAACATTATTACAAGTAGTATCTGTTTTAAAATATAATCTTCACCATTTGACATTGATCGCTCAATCATTCTACTGGCATCGTTGGTGCTCAAACCCGTGACTTTTAAGAACATCAACCGTTCCTTCAACCACTTGAATTAAAAGGTTCGTGCACAAATTTTTCTGTTCGATGAAACTTTACTGCCATGTTCCATATCTTTTCCTCTTTGTAATCATCACAACCTTTGTGATGTGACAACTCATCTCCTAAAACCTGTGGTTGGAACCAAAGAGCCTACGGGGTGCCAGTGGTATTCAGGGTTGGTACGGTTAAAACATTTTAGATTTGATTATTGATTAAGTTTAAGATATAATATCTTAATTTAAAGTTGTTGAGCGATAACTAATTTAATTTTGTTTAAGTAGATTTTAAGTTTGTATAAAGAATTTTTTATTAAAAGATTTATTTATTCATAAAAATTAAGTTTATGACACAAATCAATTTACACAAAATTAATTTTTAGTAGTTAATCAAATTTACGTATATTTATAGTTAAAATTCTTTAAATATTTTATTTATTTACATTAAAATCACTCAGTAAATTTACAAAAAAATTATTTTAGCCAATAACATTGAGCTCACATTAAAAATTAATATTTAACTTCAAAATTTTAAATCACCGAGCTTTTATCTTATTTTCAATTTGCTCATTAAATTGAAATAAATGGATTCTATCATCAACATTGCAAAAATAAATTATTTTAATAATTCACAGTTAAATGATTATTGAAATTGTAGACATCAATTGCAGTCATGGACTCATTTATGTAAATGATAAATTTGATTTAATAAAATATTTAAATATTTTACTTTATAAATATTAATTTATGTGAAAATAAAATAATATATTTATATTTTCAAAACAGCCTAATCCCATTGATAATTTTACACAATTCTCTTATTCTCTCAATATTTATTTATAATTTTATTAATGTTTTTTATTTTTATTTTTATATTGAGTTTAGATACATAGTTTGCGTTTGTAGATAATTTTTTACTAATACTCGTCTCTAATTTTATTGTTCTTAAAACAGAGACGAAACTAAAATTAAAAATTTGAGATAAAATATAAATATTTAAAAAGTATTTAAAAAACATATAATTAATCTTCTAATTTTAAAGAATTAAACAAATTTATCCCAAAACAACAATATTAATGGTATTGATTTACTTTTGTCTTACAAATTAAATCTTTCCCTTTGTTTGCAAGGTGGTGTAAATAGGGTTGATGCAGCAGCAGCAGCAGCTGTTGTTTGTGGTCCGTGGAGCCTGCACTACACCACTTTAATTGTTTCGGTCGTGAAAGGGGTGGGTGGTGGGTTTAACTCCATATTTATTGTCCCCAGTTGCCATGTTTTTTCCACCTTAAGTACATCACACTGATCAGCCATCTCATTTTCACCAGTACTAGGCAATTACAGAAACTAATTTCTTCAGTACCAAACACATAGAGGTCAAGTCCATTGGGATATCAAGTTTTCTCTTATACATTTATTTTTTTAAAAATATTCGAAAGCAATTTTAAATTAGTAGTTTCGAAGTAATGAAAATGTAGAAGGGAAGAGAGGGTGATGAGGCAGCAGCAGTGGCTGGTAAAAACTGAAAAGAAAGAAGAGGCTGCTGCTGCAGATTGTGTAATATTGTTTGAGATGAGTGTTGTCTTGGCGGATGGTATGAATAATATAAAGCCTTATGGTCCAAAGAATATATGAATGTTCATTCATTCTGCATGTATTGGCAGGCAGAAGGGGAATGAATCCCAATTGTACCCCCTTCACCTACCCTCCGCCAGTGGTTTCAGTGAAAAAACGAATTTACTTTTATTTCAATATATTTCCTGTTCTATTCATCAACAAGATAATAAATTGCGATTCATTATCGGGATACGATGTGTCTAATGTTTCTCCAATATCATGCTTAAACATGATCGAGACTCGTTGCCACTCGTAAATAAGATGATAATACACACTTAAGCATACTCGAATCCTTAGATTACAATAATAACAATATCAACCGAATTAAGACACGTCCTAAAATTTGTAAGTCAAGCAGGAAATTGGGGTCGAACGATATCAATCTTATTAAATCTTACTCTTAAATAGCAAAGAGAACAGTGTTGCGTCAAAGCTCAAAGTCACAAACATGAACTCTTTCCAACACAAGCCCAGTTAAATTGTGTTGGTCAGTAACAGTTCAAAGATGTTTATGAATTGGGATCTAGAGCATCTGTTTCAAGTTCACCTTTGATTTTACTGGATGATAGCGAAATGTTTCACGAATCAATTCGGTTGAAGGACAACATGCTGCAAATGTAAATTTCTGCAGAAGTTAAACCGTGCTCCTTGTATGCACTTGATATTAACAGGATGTAAAGGATCACAAGGAAATAACATATTTAGCAAACCAATACATTCTCACTATCAGAAAACAAAGTTGTTACCTTAATCTGGTTCCTTTTATATGTATAAGTGATGTGAACAAGTCCGTCGCTATCCTCGATAACAGCCGGATAAGAGAACTCCATTCCCGGACTCTCTTCTAGCGTTAAAACTTCGTCCCATGAATCACCATCATCTGTGGACACTGCAACTTTAAGCACACCCCTTGAGATTGTATTGTAAGCAAGCAAGATGCGTCCGTCCCTCAGCTTGACCCCATCGATACCTAACGAATGCAGCTAATGGTATAAGATGGTAGGGAAATTCAAGGTAATAAACACATACTTTGCAGTGAAGATGTATCATTTCTACAGGATGACAGCTAAGAAACAGGGTTAGCACACCAACCTGAGTTTGGGTTGGGAAGCTCGGTTGGTTTTGCATAATCCCAACTATGGCCACCATCATTGGATTCCGACAGGCAAACTTTATCGATGCCATCGAAAGATCGCATTAAAACACGCAGTGTTCCTTTCGAAGTAACATAAGGAACCGGTTGAATCACACTGAGAGACCTGTTTTTAATATATATAGGGCCATACTTCTTCCAGGATATACCGGAGTCTGGAGTAACCTGTCGATAATAATCATCAAACATGACAACTGTATTTTCAAACATCATCAGAGTGTAACAGTTAATGTAATTGAGTCAGTATCGCAACCTCAACCCATGACCCCCAAGAATTCCAACTCTCAACGGATGATCCACAGAGCAAAAGCCCATTTTCCAGCAAGATAGGCTGCAGATTCATGAGTGAAAACATATTAAAATATGTGAATGTAATAAGAAATCGTATCCACATCACACCTTGTTCTTTGAAGGCCCTAGTATGCCAGGAGGAAGTTGCTCTCTCTGTGTCCAAGTAACACCTTTATCAAACGACCGTTTCATGCATCCGCTCCACCTGGATTTAGTTACAGCAAAGAGTAAGATTATATATGAAGAATGTACCTTAGTTGTGATGAAGTTCACCTATTCGGAAACCATAAAGCGACTAGGAATTTACTTTTGAACCTCCTGGCCTACTTTATAGAATAACAACAACTCCTCAGATGGAAGTTTAAACAGCACAGGGTTCCACATTGGAACATTGTGTTGTTCGTCAATAACAGCAGGCGGATACCAGCAGCCATCCTGCCAAAACAATACGTTCAGTCATTCACCGGCTATGTAGCCAAGTAGTATAAAAAATAGATCTCAAGAAGCAAGTGATCTACTGATCTGAGCCGACAGAGACGACCATTGTGAGAATAACTAGAAAAGCAATGGTGGTTATATCTACTGAACATACATACATGCATATTGTCCATCTTTATTCACATCTAAGATCACAAAATAAAGTTTAGTGAAGCAATTGCAATCATGTCCGGCAAATGAGTGTCATTACTTTGTATTTCTGCAACCAAATTTTCACATCAGGTGCTCCTTCACAGGTACCTCCAAAATAAGCAACCAAAAAATGATCTTTCTCGACCTGCACGTATTAAATGTCGAATTGTATCGAGAAAGAAACACTTGCAATTAAAAACTGAAAATGCACACTCTCTGTTCAATTGTTCATATAACTGAATCATGTAATCTCAATAATGGTAGATGCACGACCTCGACAATAGTCGATGCGTGACAACTTTTGAAGGGCGCGGAACAGGCAGAAAAGGTAAATTCCTCTTTCAATGGCCCTTGAATGGAGCAAGCTTTCTTCATATCAAATGTTCCTGCTGCTTTTCTGCATAATTTTTTCCAGCACATTTTAGGTGTTCCCAAGACTTACCAAACTAGACATTTATGCAGATATAATAAAACATCAACAAATCAGGTTGTCTAAAACTTAAACACTTTATAATAAAGTTTACACTTGTCAATGGGATTAGGCTTCTGCTTAAAGCATTGTAAAAATCTGAAAACTTTGAGATGCTAAAAGAATTACTTAGAACTTAGAACAGCAAAACCCAGTTTTACATTTTTCAATCAAGTTTAGAGAGCAATTAGTACATAACAATTGTGAAATAAAACAAGCATCAATTTTTTAGAATTGAACCATATCTATGTTACATGACTTATTTAATCAAGGGATGAATGTGGTTGGTTGCAGATCTAGAAAAAAAGGGTGAAACTGGAGGAGAAGAGTACCTGTTTCTGACAGTAGGAACTAGGAAGAGTACCAGGTTAGAATACTAGAAAACTCCAGCAGCCAGCAGCCAGCAGCCAGCAGAGGGGAACTAAGAAGGAAAGATTTGACCTTTTTTTAACTACAAGGCACAGGCAGTTTAAAAAGGGAAAGGCAAAGTATGTAACAGAGAGCTCAGTTTCGATCGGGAGAAGTTATATTAAGGGTCAGTTCATCTATGACATTAACCAGTAAAAATTATCCACCTTATTATTTTTTAATTTTTCAAGTGAACTTTACTTGAAAAAAAATATAATATAGAAAAATTGATGAGGTGAGAAATTTTTAGTGCTTGATTCCATAGACACGTGATAAAACTCACCCATAATATAATTTTTCGGGCCTTAAATCAAGTACAAGTGCTCTAGTAGTTGTCAGCTTAACTTATTTTGGGTTATAAAAATGTGGGTGAAGTACATAAATAGTCCCCTGATTATAGAACATTTTTTATTGAGTCTTTCAATTCCTCTAAATCCTTTCTTTTTCTTCTTTATCTTTCTTAATCTAAATTCTTTCTTGGTCATAAAATAAATCTATTAAATATTTTAGAATTTAAACTAAATTAATTAAATGTATAAACATGAATAGCTAAATTTATTATCATGCTATTTCTTTTATTAATTGGCATATCATCATATTAACTTGTTACTACCTTATTTTAAAATTGAGGATTATTTTATAATTGTTCATAGTTGAGGGATTCAACAAAAAATACCCTATAATCGGGAGACTATTTAAGTAGTTACCCTAAGAATATTCCACCTCTACGTCGTGTTAACAACCTCTAACACTGTTAAACCACTTTGTTTTGCTCTTTTTAACTTACTGTTTGAATGAAGTCTAAACAACAGGAGAAAAAACAAATTTGTCTTAAAATATTTTTTTTCTTCTTCTGAGATACCATTTCTGTAATTTTGTACTGTTCTGATAGTCCAAATGTGCTAAGGGAAATATGCAGCCAACCTGGAAGGCTTTATATGTTTGTTTGTTGTTTGTCTGCAAGAATCTTTGTTTTTTGAATGGTTAGGGGACTATTTGTTAATCTTAAAGAATTGATTTGTTTCAGGAGAAGTCCCTTTAATATTCATCATCAGATGAGCTCAAAAGGCTCGGGAAATTTGATCACCGGAATCGGCCTCGTGTCGATCTCCTTAGAGTAGGAGATGGTGAAACATCTAGCAATGCATTAGATTTGTATGATTCCAAAGATGGATAAGCTTTTGGCATGGAAATGAAGTGGTAGCACTAAGTTTTTTACATTACAATTTGTCATCAAAAGCTGTAACAGTAGCAGCTGATAGTTTCAATGATGAAGAAGGGGATTCATGTTGCTGTGAAATGGTCAATTTGGTTGAACAACAACATGCTGCAGACAAAAATTCCAGATAAAGTAAGAACTGAGAAAAAATGGAAATGAATTAAGGGAACCAATTAGGCAATTACCTTAATCTGGGTCCTGTTATAAGTGTAAGTGATGTGAACTAGTCCATCACTAGCCTGGATAACAGCAGGATATGAGAATTCCATTCCTTGAGTGTCTTCCAATGTCAGGCTGTCCTTCCATGAATCACCATCATCTTGTGACAGGGAAATTTTAAGTACACCCCTTGAAATCGTGTTGTACGCAAGTAACAGACGACCGTCTCTCAGCTTGACCCCATCAATACCTGATGGTCGATGTTCAAGGTATGTCATAACGATCTAAATAAAAAGAATTGAAGCATTTGATACCTGAATTTGGGTTGGGGAGCTCTGTAGGTATTGCATAGCGCCAATTCTGTCCACCATCGAATGACTCTGCCATACAAACTCTGCTAATGTTGTTATAAGATCGCATTAAGAGACGCAGGGTGCCTTTTGCAGTTACGTAAGGAACTGGTTGGATCACGCTGAGGGTTTCGTTTTTAACATATATAGGGCCGGATTTCTTCCAGGTTCTTCCCGAATCGGTCGTTACCTGTTGCATTCGATGTACAAGACATGTCAATAGCATTTTTTAACATGATAAGACTCCCTGCTAAGGAAGTTGAAATCCTCATTACAACCTCAACCCACGCCCCCCAAGAATTCCAACTCTCCACCGATGATCCACAGAGTAAATGCCCGTTCCCCAACAAGAGAGGCTGCAGATGTGCGAACGAAACACACGGTGAGGACATTTTATCAGAGCTCTTCATATGTCACACAGAAAATCATAATGTTGGTCATAGTAATAGTAATACCTTGTTCTTCGACGGTCCAAGTATTCCCGGTGGTAGCTGTTCTCTTCGTGTCCAAGTAACACCTTTATCATACGATCGCTTCATGCAGCCACTCCATCTGGATTTTACCACAGTGAGAATAAGGCAAGAAAATGCATCAATGATTCATTCCTAGCACTAAATTTAGATATCATGACATGATCACAAGTCATGTAGAATGTCGATACCGGAACTGAAGAATGTGAATTCATATTTCAGGAACAAGAAAACCAGTGTTTTCAATGCTACACATACTCAATGGAAACCAGAACCAAACTTGAACTAAATTACATCAGCAAGTCAACTATGTGCTATAATTATATAAATTAAGGCCATTTAGATATCAATAATGCAATAAAATGAGTTAACTTAGGTGTTAACGATTAACAAACATATGTGTTCGAAATCAAAAACCGAAACTAAAGCTTAGAGAATTACTTTTGAACATCCAGGCCTACTTTATAGAATAACAGCAGCTCCTCCGATGGAAGCTTAAATAGTACAGGGTTCCACATCGGAACATTCAGTTCTTCATCAATAACAATAGGTGTATACCAACGTCCACCCTGCCAAACCACAAACATTCCAGTAAAATTTCCATTCTTCAATGCAAAATACGAAAAATCTAGATTACCTTGTATTTCTGCAACCATATTTTCACATCTGGTGCTCCTTCAGATGTCCCTCCATAATAAGCAACTAAGAAATGACCTTTCCCAACCTCAACAATGGTAGAGGCATGACAACTGTTGAATGGAGCAGAACCAGCAGGGAATGTGAAATCCTCTTCCAGTAGCCCCTTGATAGAATGATGTCTCCTCTTCTTGTGTAAACTGTCCACACTCGAAATCGTTTCGTTTTTGTACCTGCACATAGCCTTTTATGTCACCTTTTGGGGTAATGATCATGTCACAATGCATTAATATCGAATAATGAATCGAATGAAGAACACGAACATAATAGATTACCTGGGGGAAAAGGCTTGGAGGAAGCGTACATGGCTTGTTTTGAAGCTGGTTGTTGTTCTAAGACCAGGAACATAGCCATGGAAACCAGAGAAGGTAGAAACTGAAAATAAGAAAGAAAACAGGTACAGAGATGAAGAGAGCAACAAGAAAAGCAAAATGGCTACCACTGGTTTCGCCATATCTGTTGAATGTTTCATGAAAATGAGATTTCAACAACCAAACTGGTACAAGCATCAACAGTAAAAGCAGCAATAATGTAACTGGAGAAACTTTGAAACTTTCCAACCGGAGATAATAAATTTTATGGTTATATATTAATTAAATAATAATAAACATATAATATATGTGTAAAAACATTTAAACAGTCAAATTAAAACTAAAACTTCAAGAATATATATATATTTTTATTCAGTTACGGTGGTAACTGGTGTTTAAACTTGTGACCTCTAAGAAGAACAATCGTTCTTTTAACCGATGATGCTAGATGATTACAGTAGATAACATGTTGCGTTCAAGAGACATTGAAGAACAAAGCGAGACAATTATAGTCGGGAGTTTCAAGAAAGTTTAAATAATAAAAAAAACTTATTGGAAAACCAAGGAAAAAGACAATAAACAAAACTTTAAATTAATGTTGTTTGGTCAGGAAGAAAGAGGAAAATTGAACAAGACTGCAGAAATAGTGCAAGATTTTAGAATATATAATTGCAACTGACCATGACTTATGAAATAAAAAAACAAAACATTACGAGATTCTTTTATTGGTCCAGTAATTAAAATTTTTATATTATTTTATTTTATATAAGATTAAATTCTGCCATAAAATATGATATTTTTATTTAATAAAAAAGTTTAATAATTAAAAAATACTTAACATATATTCTTTATAGTGATTAACGTTTTTTTATATATATTTTGTTGATTAATATTTTATTCCGTAAATTAAATAAAATTTTTTGTTAATAGTCGTTAAAGGGTATTTATTATCTAATTATAACAGGATACATTATATGTTTTTTTTTATTTATCTAATTTTTGAATTTTCTTAAAACCATGAACTTCTGAACCCCAAATTACAATTTTTTCAATTTAACCCTTAAATCATATTTCTCTCGTCGTCTGGCACCTTACACATCCACGGTTAATCACTCACCACCCAAACGTCGGTTACCTCACCGTTCAACATCCTCACCCTCTATTAGTAGATTTAAAGTTTAATCGGTGTTTTTTTTTTTAAATTTTTGAATATTGATTGATAGAATAATCGTTAGTTTATTTGTCGTATTTTAACGATAAAATGACAAAGGTTTTCGGTCGTGGGAGGTTAACGAAGGTAAAGGTAGCCGATGGTGTTTGAATCAGTGATTGGAGGAGATGAATTTAGGATTAAGTTTAGGGATTTAGAGAAATTAAAGATTTTAGATTTTTTTATAAAATTATTTTTTTTATTTTTTATAAAATAAAAATTAATGAAAATATCAAAATATGTTATGTCTCGTATTCTTATTGAATAACAAAAAAAATTTAACGTCTGTCACAAAAATATCTAATTTGAGTGACGAAATAAAACATCAAACACCAAAGTAACAAAAAAATATTAGACACCAAAATATAAAATATATATATATAAGTTGGGATAACTTTTTTATTATTAAGCCTAAAATGCTCTATTACCTCTGGTCACTTTTATTTTCGTCAGCCCCATGATTAAAACTTTATTATATCATCATCAAAAATCAACGAATGAACCATTAATAAACATATAATAATAAAAAAATCGATTGAACTTTTAACTAATGACTAAAAACTAAAGATGCTATAATATTATATTTGATAATTACATATAATTTAAAATCAAATACTATAATATTCAATCGAACTGAAAATAAAATTCATAGAGATATAATTTATGTATAGTAAAAATATAATTTAAAAAAAGGAAATCGACACATAATTTAAAAGAATGAACTGTCTCGAATAGCATAAGTAACCGAAGGGTAAAGCACAAACAACAAAAATACAAACACATTAAAATAAATAAGAATTATTATAAAAAATAAATAATAATTGTTGGAGTTTAGGGTTACGATTGTAGGTCCAAAAAGCCAAATGTAAACAAACAAATAAGTAAAAGAGACATTAATCCATTTTGTTATAGTATTACGAGGGATAAAAGTAAAAAAAATAAAATAAACTTGAATCATTATTTTATTTTGGAGTTAAAATATAATTTTATACTACGTTAATTTTTAAAATGGTTGTATCATATATTCTTTTTATCATTTTAGAAGATTAAAATGTAATTTTATTATATATTAATTTGTATTTTTGTCATAATATCATTTTAGTCGATCCATCTTATAATTTATTTAAAATTAGATCGAGTTTGAGTTAATTGTGATTTTAGGTGATATTGAATTTGACTCGAGTCCGACTTGATGTTGATCTAAAATTGAGTTAAATTTGATTATTCGAATCTGACCTACACTCGATTTGAGAATATTTTGAACTTAAATAAAACTCGATAATGTGGTAACTGAATCCTACTTGTCGACCGCAAGGTTTATATCAAAATATAATCTTATTTTAAAATATATAATATATTTACATAGATAAATGAAACTAAAAAATATATTATGTTATTTAAACAGTCATTTTCCACCTAATAACACTCTACACCATCAACGAAAACCTATAATTATCCTTTTTCAGGTACGTGATTTACGAATCCCATGACATTTTATGTCAAACACAAACAACGGCTAAATTAAGCTCATATTAACGGTTTTTTAAAAAGAAATAACTATAAAAACTAACTTCCATCCATTTCTCCAGTGCTCCCCTTCTGTTGTTTTTGCTTAGAATTTTATTTTTATCTAACAAAAAAAGTTAGATAAAAATAAGAGATGTCTTCGCCAAATTCGCCAGGGGAGTCATGGTCGACAGCATCATCGATCATATCAGCAGGGCTAGCCCGTTCTTCTTCCATGATGGGATCAATCAGATCCTATGGCTTGACGAGTTTGGCATCCGTTAGGGTCAACAAGGAAGCCCTACGGGTTAAGCTTTTGATGCCTCAACACATCCGCCTTGCCATGGCGGATTCAATTAAGAATAAAGACGTCGACGCCGGTGACAGACATTTCCAAATACTTACCTCAGAAACTATAACCTCTCCCGAATCCCCCATGATCGTTTTTGTTAACTCACGTAGCGGAGGTCGTCAGGGACCTGAGCTTAAAGATCGTCTCCTTGAATTATTGAGCGAAGAACAGGTTTGAGCCAATCCGAATTATATTTGAAATCTTTGATACATTTTGGTTGGTTCTTTTCTGTGGTTTATATAGTATAGTTTTTAATATGTGACAAATGTAGATATTAGACCTCCAAGAGATGGACCCTAATGATTTTGTACGGTATGGATTGGGTTGCCTTGAGAAGCACGCTAACAACGGAGACGTTTGTGCCAAAGAGATACGTGAGAAAATTAGAGTCGTGGTATGTTTTTACAGTCTTTTTATGGCCATGGATCTGCTCATAAACAGAATTCTATGGTTTTGATGACTGTGTATGAATGAGCAGGTTGCTGGAGGTGATGGCACGGTTGGTTGGGTACTCGGATGTCTCGGAGAACTTCATAACACGGGTCGGGAGCCAGTCCCTCCCACAGCTGTCATTCCACTCGGTACAGGCAATGATTTGGCTCGAAGTTTCGGTTGGGTAAGATATTCGACTATTCGTTACAGGAATTGATGTCGTCTTCTGTTTGCTTCTATTTCTTTCATGATTCGTGCTCTGGATGTTCGCCGCAGGTAAGTTCGATTCCTTTCTCCTGGAAATCTCTGAGTAAAAGAATCTTGCATAGAGCAGCAAACGGTCCGATTTGCCGTCTAGATAGGTAAGCATGCATACACTCATTGCATGATGATTAGTTCCATGGTTTGTTTCGATGGCATATGGATGGTTTTCACCTTTTGGAGACCGCTGTCCGTTTCAGCTGAGTACGGTTGAAAATGTGTTCCAATAACTACTTTGCAGTTACATCAGTAATTGTTTCTCTGATGACACAGTTGGCAAGTCAAGTTGGAAATGCCCGCCAGCAAAGCTGTTGATCTTCCCCATACATTGAAGCATATAGAAATGCCTGAGGTTGATCAGGTAGTGAATCTCTGTTTTGAATCCTCTGTTTAGACATCGACGTTAATCGAGCGTCCTTCGAAAGCTAAACCTTTTACATTCGTGTTTTGTTTTTCTAAATCCGATTTTGTTCGATAGCGATTTAGTGATCTTCTCTGTGACTGCAGAATTTGGAGTTCGACGACGAGGCTCCTCTGAACTTGAAATGCTACGAAGGAGTATTCTATAATTACTTTAGCATAGGTATGATTTACCTGTGAAATTTCATACATGTGAAACTCAATTGCTTATGCTGTTTTTCCATTTATTGTTATTCAGGAATGGATGCACAGGTTGCTTATGGATTCCATAGTCTCCGTAACGAGAAACCTCACCTTGCACAAGGTCCACTATCGAATAAGGTATTCGGATTTCGTTTACTCATCTGACTCCCAATTACAGAAACCTCATCTTTGTCTCTGGTTTACTTTGATAAAACTAAAATCTACGGTGTAACCGATCCATCGTTTTGTGGCAGATTATCTACTCGACCTACGGTTGCTCTCAAGGTTGGTTTCTAACACCTTGCGCGTCTGATCCGAGTTTGAGGTGAGATACTACACTTCTTTAGCCTGCATCTCATCCTGCAATGGTTATACAACATCTTCTAAATAATGACCGTACACTTCGATGTATAGTGTGTAGGTATAACAACCGCCCTTTCGAAGTTTTAACATATTCCAAAATGTTTCTACATGCAGGGGACTCAAGAACATTGTAAGGATACATATACAGAAGGTCAATTCAACAGAATGGGTGCAGGTGCCAATACCTAAAAGGTACATTTCAAAGTATTTAGTGATAGTCATCTTAAGACGACTAATGATTCGATTTTGTTTCAGTGTGAGAGCGATTGTTGCTTTAAATCTTCATAATTATGGAAGTGGAAGAAATCCATGGGGTAAATTAAGACAAGAGTATTTGGAAAAGGTATATTACATTTCTCAGGTTACTTGAATACTAAGCTTATCAGAGGCTTGATTGAATTCGATATCTAAAAGGTCAGCATTCGAATTTCTGTTTACTGTTTCAGAAAGGATTCGTTGCAGCCAATGTCGATGATGGCCTTCTGGAAATCTTCGGCTTAAAGCAAGGATGGCATGCGTCATTTGTAATGGCGGATCTCATATCTGCAAAACACATTGCCCAGGTACTGTATTAGTGTATTATGCCTGTTTTGTTTGAGTGCCTCGCACGCAAAAGATTGGCTCTGGTGTGCCTTGGGGAAGAAGTTATGTTACTCGAACCCGGATTTAAGTGTCTGATACGAGTATATAAATGTTTTTCAGGCTACGGCAATCAGAATGGAGTTAAGAGGTGGAGAATGGAAAGATTCTTTTATGCAGATGGATGGAGAGCCATGGAAACAAACCTTGAGCAAGAAGCATTCCACAGTTGTGGAAATTAAGAGGATGCCTTACCAGTCAGTAATGATCAGTGGAGAGTGAGACTAGACTTATCCTTAAGAACGACATCAATGGAAGTCGTGGTTGTCGAAGTTTTTCCCGACGACCGGCTCAGAACACGACACATTCGGAAATGAGAGACGGAACAATGGCGGAAAGGGTTTGATTGTTTAACACTTCGGATGATGAGTGATGGTTTTCTCAAAGGGACCGGAGACATTTTTGGATACATTCGAAAACAACTCGTTTAGGATGTCTTTATGTAATTTGGGATTAACCAAAACAGAGTATCTTTTGTTATAAATTTATTAATTTTTTTCATTAAAATTTACACGTGTCAGTCTTGCATTGCACATGACGCCCATATTTTTTGAGCTTGATTTTTTTATAATTAATGTCATTAGATACCGATTAATTCAAATCAATAGACTCTCTTAATCTAATTTACCCTATTCTCATCAAGGTTCAAATTTTAAACTTTAGTCGGATACTGTGGACAAACAATAAAAAATAAAATAAAATAAAATTCGTCATTATTTTTTTTTGGTATCTCTTCTTATATCTTAACATTAAAAAAATAAATTTTAAGCTTTAACCCTAAATTCTAAATCCTAAACTTACATTTAAAAAATACACCTTATCTTAAATTATTTAAACCCTAATATTAAACTATAAACCTCAAACCTTAAACTTAATTTTTAATGTAAGATATAAATAAAAACATTAAAAAATGACAATATTTCTTTTCGAAAAACAACAATGAGACAATGCTTGGTATTAATTAATTAGCCATATTGTTTGTTACAAAAAAATTAAAAATATTGTCTCATACAATATCTTAAAAATTGGGAGAATATTTACATAGTTTATCCATATTCTGCTTAGTTAAATCCGTTGAAGCTACTTTTTGAGAGTTCTAAAGGACAGTAACAAGCCGGCTAACGGCGGCACCAAAGCATGTCTGATGTCCTCATGTTGACAAATTTTAGATAATTTAAAAACTCAAAAATACCAATTCAGAAACTCAAACCCAAAGCTATGGGATCAACCTTTAGTTGCTGTGGCTCAGATAAGGAAGATGAAGGGTATGCAAAAATCAGTGATCATCTTTGTATATTTTGATTATCAGACTAACTAGATTATGCAGAGTAACTTTTACTTTCATCCATGGTAATTTTTGTAGGGTAAGTATTGTTACTCCAGGGAACACAACATGGAGAATGTTTACATACAAAGAGTTGCACACTGCCACCAACGGTTTCTGCGACGATAACAAGCTCGGCGAAGGCGGATTTGGCAGTGTTTACTGGGGTAAAACCAGTGATGGTCTCCAGGTTATCTATATACTTATATTTGATCCTTTGAAACATTTGGTTTTTAAAATTGATTTTCTGTTTTTTCGCCGCCGTATGATCGTACCGTGCCTAAAAGGTCACGATTCTTGAACATTATGTATGCAGATAGCTGTTAAGAAATTGAAATCCATGACTTCGAAAGCTGAAATGGAGTTTGCGGTTGAAGTCGAGGTTCTCGGAAGGGTTAGGCATAAGAATCTGTTGGGACTAAGAGGTTATTGTGTCGGGACCGATCAACGGCTCATCGTTTACGATTATATGCCGAATCTTAGCCTGCTGTCTCATCTGCACGGCCAATATGCCGGTGAGGTTCAATTGGATTGGAAGAAGAGAATGAAGATTGCAATTGGATCTGCAGAAGGCATATCGTAAGTTTTTGCTTTTTTCTTTTGTTCAGTTATAGAATTTTCTTAGTCGGAACATAAAATTTGTTCATGTTATTTAGGTACTTGCATCATGAGGTAGCACCCCACATCATTCATAGAGACATCAAGGCAAGCAATGTCCTACTAAATTCGAATTACGAACCGTTGGTCGCTGATTTCGGCTTTGCGAAGCTAATCCCGGAAGGCGTAAGCCACATGACGACTCGTGTTAAGGGAACTCTAGGATACCTGGCACCGGAATACGCCATGTGGGGAAAGGTTTCCGAAGGCTGCGATGTTTATAGTTTCGGAATTCTCTTGCTCGAGCTTCTCACAGCAAGGAAGCCTATAGAGAAGTTGCCCGGTGGTGTAAAGAGGACCATAACCGAGTGGGCGGAGCCACTTATAGTAAAGGGGCGTTTTAAGGACCTTGTCGATCCAAGGCTTCGAGGGAACTTCGATGAAAAGCAATTGAAACAAGCCATCGGTGTCGCTTGCCTATGCGTACAAAGTGAACCGGAGAAGCGTCCGACGATGAAGGAAGTGGTGTATATGCTTAAAGGGTATGGCAGTGAAGGCAAGGTTATGCAGACTAGAATGAATAGCATCAAGTATAAGGATGAATTACTGGCACTTGATCAAACGAGTGACGACGACGAAGGTGGTCCTGATGACAGCCTTAGTGCCATGGAAATAAAAAAAATTCAAGATCCTTACAACCAATATGGACAAAACAACAATGCCAAACATGTTTGAGAGATTTTAATGTCTCTATATGAACCAGACTTCATTTTGTTTAAAGAGAGGCATGCATGAAACTTGGAGTTGAAGTTGAGGCTACTGGCTCATCATGAAGGAGGACTAAACAAATATTTTCTTGTACATGCAAATATTGGTTTGGTTTTCGATGTTTTTTTTTTTATTAAATGTTAAGGAAACTCAGATTCTGAAATTACAGCACAAGTCTATACCAGTTGTTTCTGATTGGTTTGTCTTAATCTTGACGCTTCAATTTAGACAATCTGTCATCTATATTTAGTTATGTTTCACTTTCCAAGTCAATATTTCAATATATTGAGTTTCTGAAATGGAACTATGGAAGAATTATAACAAGTTAAAAAGAGGAATAATATAGTTGGGAATGAAATTAGTTGGAAAGACTGATTATAATGAATAAAAATTGTGTACTTTAATCATGTCTATTTTTATATCATATATTAAAAAATACTTAAAAATTAAATTTTAAATTATAACCCTAATTTTACATCCTAAACCATAAATCTTACACCTTAAAAGCACGTCATATCTTTAATTCTTTAAACTCTAACCTTAAACTCTAAACCCAAAACCACTATTTTAAAGTAGGGACATCCATGAAAACATAATAAAAGGATAGACGATTTGTATCCGATTATAATTTGGATAAAATTTTCATAATGTAAAATTTATTTTATATAAGTGTATATTCACACTATAAAATTCAATCCCAAACCCTAAAAATTAAACTATACCTTAAATTTTAAATTATAAAACTATTAAATTAAACCTTTAAAATTAAAAGACTCGCATAAAAAAATACTAAATTTAAGCACCACATATGATTTTGTTTTCTAATTTCATTTCATTTTAATATGTATATTTTAATTTTCTTAAAAATATCTTAAAATTCTAATTTTTTCATAACTCAAATTCCTGACCTAATTCCTTCCATCTTAAAATTTTTCCTCTTCCACTGCTGACCCAATCTCTATCGCCTACTTTTTTGTTTGTTGGATTCCTCTTCTTCTATGTCCGCCAATCGACAAATAAATTGCTACTTAAACGATCAACGTCGAACGCAAAAATAATGTTACAAACGACGAACACAAGAGACGGATGAGAGAGAAAATTGAAGTTTACGACTAAAGGAGATACAGCATGACCGAGGTGACGGCGATATAATATTAGGCAGGGACATAAAATTTAGGGATTTAAGAACTTAGTGGTTTTCTGAAGAAAAAAAATTGGGATTTTTTCAGTTATTAGTTATTTAAATAAAATAAAATGATTTAAAAGTTAAGTCGCATGTTAAAATAATTGGATGATAATTTTTTATGAGGAATTGATGTTAAAATAAAATGTTAGATATATAATTAAATAAAAGTTATTATTAAATGATTTTTAAAAAATATCTAAAATAAAAAATAAATATTTAAAATATATTTTTTAAAATTTTAAGTGTTTAAAAGTATTTTTATTAAAATAGGTGTCTAAAATTTATATCTTTATAATTTATTAAAATAGGTGCCTAACTATTAAAAAAGTTAATCAGCTTCACACGTGAAACTAATTTAAATTTTTATTTTTTTAAAATCCCAAAATTTTCAATATTTTAGAAAATCTCAAAAACATTGCACTTTTTATAAAATAATACCTAAAATTTGTTAAACCCAAACCCTTAAATCATCGCGATTTTCTCCGTCCATCGTTGACCTTAAACATATTCCTTTGATCGTTATATTTAGATAATTATTTTTTAATATAGTATCATTTGAAAATCCGAACAACGTACCAGTCAAATGACAAATGTAAAATCTATGTTTAATTGACACACCGTATTAGAGAAGAATTGTTTAAGTTCGACGACTAAAGGGGTATATCCGAAGATAATGATCGACGGCAGAAATGAAGATGACTTGTTTAGGGTTTAAAATTTTTTAGAGATTTAAAAATTATTTTATAAAAATTACAAATTTTTGAGATTTTATAAAAAAATATTTTTTAAAAATATATTTATTTTTTTTAATTTTAAAAAGTAAACACATCACTTGTTAAGCATTGATTAGTTAATAAAATTTTAACACCCCTTAATAATTAAGTACTCAAAATTATAACAATATAAATTTTAAATATTTAAAATTATAACAATATAAATTTTAAACATTTATTTCTAATATAGAGTAATTTAAATACATAAAAATTCAAAAGAAATATAAATATTTATTTTTGTTTAAGCCTATTTTTTTTTTTTATCCTAGACAGGGACAACCTTGTTATATATTTAAGAAAAGTCATAATGTTGGTAGG
Organism: Abelmoschus esculentus; assembly: GCA_035048815.1. Taxonomy (NCBI): domain Eukaryota; kingdom Viridiplantae; phylum Streptophyta; class Magnoliopsida; order Malvales; family Malvaceae; genus Abelmoschus; species Abelmoschus esculentus. The sequence goes on from JAUCBN010000059.1 coordinate 1,630,850, forward strand.
GCTATAGTGTCTTTCTTTCTTACCAAGCTTTGCATTGCCCAAAACTAGCAAATTTCCCATTATTACAGCAATCATCAGCCTGTCCAAGCAAGTCCTATCATTAGAAACCAGTCTCTCTCTTATCGTAGCCAAAGGAAGTTGAAAAGCGTTAGTGTTCGATCCACGTTTCAGTCATCATAAAGCGAACCAACTCCTTCAAGTGCCACAACACTTCTACCAAACACCAACGCCCTGATCTTCTTTTTACCACTCCCCGATCTTTGGCTTACACAGCAAGGCAAATCAACCATCAAAACCCCCATTGCCATCGCCTTTGCTTAGACCCCAAAGCACCTAACCGCCGCATTCAATATTTCACTTCCAAAACCACCTGTGATTACTCGCATTTCTCTTGCCATGAAAACCTTTTATGCTTCTTTAACAAGATTAGTCCAATTAGAACCAGTGTGTGGGCACACACACTTTATGACTCAGCTTCATCAATCATCATGCTCTTGCTTCTGATACAAATGTGTTGTTTATATATATTGAGTTGCATTTGGAACCTGTCAGTCAAGTTGTCTTGGAAAATGGTGACTTCAAAGCCTGCTAAGATACTCATTGGCATCTCATTGGATTTGGATTCGAATGACAGCAGGGAACTGTTGTCGTGGGCAGTCAGAGTTCTGGCTCGTCCTAATGACACCATTGTTGCCCTACATGTTCTTGGTTAGTAAATTGTCTGTCTATCTTCTTTGAATAGTTAAGACTCGAGAATCGAGATCGATCTTTGAGTTATCGAACAATGGTGGTGTCTACCATGGTTCTGGTTTATAACATGTAAAACTTTTACTTGTTTGTTGAACCGCAGTTGGTGAGGAGCATAAGAAGAGTAAATTGGTAAGGAAAGATCAGGCGAAATTTCGGCAGGCGAAAACTCATGTTATATCTGTGCTCGGAGAATTTGCTACGATCTGCCGGTCTAAGCAGGTAACTGTTTTTTATTACACGTAAAATTATACACCGTTAGTGCATCAAATATCATTCTGAAATCTATCTTGTTAAGGTAAACTTGGAGGCGAAAGTGGGAGTTGATTCGAGTGTTAAAAAGGGTCTAATTGAGGAAGCACATTCCATCTCAGCTGATTTTTTGCTGCTCCTTGGCTCAAGAAAACGTTCAAAAGAGTGAGAAATCAAACAATCCTTGGACATTTTAAGCTCAATTCTTATATATTCTGTGAAGTTTATTTTTATTTTTAAATCCTTTGGTTAGAACGTCACATAAAATCACAGCATACTGTTTGGAGCATGCCCCGGAAGGTTGTGCAGTGGTATCGGTTGGGAAGTCGAAGCAGCGACGCCAAAAATCGACCCCAAAGTCGACACATGCATATTTATATGGTTAGTTTACTTCCAGAAACAGACTTGTATTGTATGATTGTATCAATATAATTGTTTTTCATTTCCTTGTTTCTGAATTTTTTTTTTGAATATATGCAGAAACTTATCAATGGAGCACAACATCGTCTAACAAGAGTGACAACAGCGGTGACACATCGGTCTCCCCTGTTCGAAATCCCATCGTTTTGAAGAGTAAACTGCGAAAGCCGTCACCAAGAATTGTTCTAGGTGAAATTCAAGGTGAATCAAATAGCACAGAAGATGATAGCTCTAGTTTATGGGATTCAACAATGTCTGGATCCCCTTCTCTGCCACCGAAGTTTAAAGGGGAACCATGTACAAAGAAACAGATGTCACCTTACAAATTTATCTCAATGGTGTTTAAGTCTCCACTAAGGAAAAGAAAGTCCAATTTATCCAATAAAGAAACGGATCAGCCATTGATGAAGTGTTTTAGCTTTGAGGAGATTTCAGATGCTACAAACAACTTCCATCCGGGTAAAAACTAGTAACGAATTCTACAGTTTTTACTGTTTCAATCATTTGTTCATGAAATCAAGATGTTTAAACTTGGGATTCTTACGAATGTATCAGATAATATAGTCGGTAGAGGCGGGTATTCGGAAGTTTACAGGGGTGATCTTTCGGATGGGAGGGCTATTGCGGTCAAGATGTTGGCCAAGGACAACAAGGATGAGAACAAAGAGAAAGAGTTCCTCACTGAATTGGGCATCATTGGCCATGTTTGCCACCCGAATACTGCAAAATTAGTTGGCTGCTGTGTCGAAAATGGACTTTATTTGATTTTTAGCTTCTCTGAGAAAGGAACTCTGGCAACTGCCTTGCATGGTAAGAAAGACAAACTTCCTAGGATAAACTGCTGTAATTTATTTTTAACATCTTAACTGGTTCTGTTTTAACTGGCAAACTCCGTAGGTAAAACAAGTGTGACACTGGATTGGCCTGTGAGATACAAGATTGCCCTTGGAGTTGCTAGAGGTCTTCATTATCTGCACAAATGTTGCAAACACCGAATCATACACCGTGACATAAAAGCCTCTAATGTCCTTCTGGGACCGGATTACGAACCTCAGGTGAATCAACCGACGACATACAGAAATGTTTTTGGAACATTACAGTACATGAACTCCTTAATTATGTAGCTGTGGTTTTCCTCTCTTTGTAGATCACAGATTTTGGTCTTGCCAAATGGCTCCCTAACAAATGGACTCACCATGCTGTGATCCCTATAGAGGGGACATTCGGGTACCTAGCACCGGAGTATTTCATGCACGGTATTGTCGATGAGAAAACAGATGTTTTTGCCTTTGGGGTTCTTCTCCTTGAGATCATTACCGGACGTCGGCCTGTGGATTCCTCGAAGAAAAACCTCCTCTTATGGGTATGAACTATGCAGATCTGCAGTCTGCATACTTTCAAGCTCTCAAAACCAACCTCCTTCCTTAATGAAAACTACATACATATGTTGTAAATATCATAATTACATACATTAGCATTGAAATGATTTTTTCAGGCAAAGCCTCTTATGGAATCCGGGAACATCAATGAACTAGCCGATCCGAAGCTGAAAGGCAGATACAATGAGGATCAAATGCATAGATCAGTTCTAACAGCTTGCTATTGCGTCCGGCAATCAGCGGTATGGCGTCCATCGATGAGCGAGGTACGTAAAATACACTTATGGTAGTCATTCTACAAAGGCAACGCCATTCGACGACGATATTAAATACTTTCATTTTCCAGGTCTTGGAGCTTCTAATGTCTGGCCATGACTCTGATGTTGCAAAAAGCTGGAGAATGCCAAAGTTTACCTCCGATGAATTGGATGATTACTCGATGGTTTTCGGATACGATGTCCCGACAGATATTTCTCTGGAGGATTTCTTATGAGTCAGTCCACACAACTGTTTGCAGATACATTTAAACATTATACAACTGTGTTTCCATCTTTATATTAGACAAGTTTTGAATCTTCATCCCTATATATATACAAATTAGTCATAAGGTGAACCAATATTTTTCAATGATTGAAAGTTGTCAGGAATTTTGTATTATCAACTCTTTGTGTTACAATGAAACAATATTTAAAGTTTCAATATAAATATGCAGATAAACATCTTCGACCAATCATAAATTTTGCTCACTCGATACAAAAATTGAAAGCATAGAACTTTTCCTTGACTAATCCACTTACGCTGCACGAACTATCTTGCCTCAGTAATTAAGAGAATAGTTGTTATTCCTAGAGATCACGGGTTCATATACCAATAATATCAGTACAGTGAGTAAGCAGTCAATATCTAATGATTGAGAGTATGTTTTAGAACAGATACTACTGTAATCACTATAACTGATTTAAAAAAAAATCACTTACACCACCATTGGAACCAAATCAAAATTTAAGTTCAAACTTAAAACTGAATAATAGAATCAATCTAGATTGGCCTTTTACTTTCTTTACTTTTATAAATTCGAATCCTAATATTTATCTTAAGAATATAATACTCTCTATCTAATATCTCATCTTGTTAGATTAACATATCGTGAAAGTTAATTGTATCTTTAAAATTAATAAAGTTTTAATATTTTATTTGAGTGTTGTAATTATCTTACACCAAAATGTTTAGTATGGTCCCCAACTCCCAGTGGTGCAATTTTTAAAGCAAGACAACGAGTGTAAGTGGCGGGTCCCGTGCCCAATTTGACAGCCAGCAGAAGATTTCAGAGCCGGGTGCCCCGTTGACTGGTCGAGGTTGATTGGATGTGTGATATTAGTGTATAAACACTAAACATTGCGTTATGAGAAGTGGTATCATTGGACCACACGATGAGGACATCGGCGCGTGGGCCGGTGGTGCACGTGAAGTAGATGATGGGTCTGACCCACCCTTGTCTCTCTCGATGGCTACCGCACATGCATAACACAAACAAACGCCAATCCCAAACATTTTTCACTCCCAAACATCTGTTCTTCACAAATCCCTATGAACAAAATCTATGGAAAAAACAAAGGGAAAGTAACAAATCTCTTGTATTTACAGTCCAGAACAAGAAAGAAATGGAAAACGTGAGAGAAAAAGGAAAAATTATATCATGGGTCAGTCCCATCACCTGTCTATGGATCAACCAATAAAAACTGCCTACTTCATCAGTTTTTCCATGTCATAATTTTTTTCCAAGTGAATCTTCACTTGAAAAATTAAAAAATAATGAGGTGGACAGTTTCTATTAATTGGTTCCATAGATGACGTAGTGAGATTGACCTATGATATAATTTCTCGAGAAAAAGGGTAAAAATCCAGACTTCAAGCAAATATAAAATGTGTTTGATAGGATAAAGTGAGGGGAAATATCTAATAGTCAGTCGGTAGAAAAAATTTACTTTTGGTTAAAAGTTTAATTTAGGGTTTAAATAATTTTAAAAAAATATTTAAAATTTAATAATTATAATCATAATTTAAAGAGTTTAAGTTTTATAACAATACGTTAGAGAGTTATATTTTAATTTATAAACTTTAAGTTCAAAACATAATTTTTAAATTCTAGGTATATGAATAATTAAGCCTAAATTAGATTTTTAACATCCAAAGTTGGTATACTTGTGAAAATAAAATATTTTCTTGGTATAATTACCCATAAAACAATTGTAAATTTTAATTATATTTATATTTTCTAAATAATCTTAAACGAATAAAATGATTTAAACTCAAATTTTTTTTCACTAAAACTACTTAATCAATTCATATATATATATATACACATATATTATCTTGTTAAAACTTCTGTGATAATTAATTATATTATTAATTCTTATTATAAAAGGGTAAACTATATAAATAGTCCCTTAATTATACCTCAATTATTTTTTATATCTTTTGACTATTAAATGTTACAAATTGGTCCATTGACTAACTTTTTTTATATAAAATGGTCTTGTGCCGTTAAAAGTTTTACGGAAAACTAATGTGGACGTTAACATGCTGACTTAGATTATAGAGACTGGGGATGCCACATGGTTATCCAAATCAGCATGTTAACGTCCACATCAGTTTCCGTCAAATTTTTAATGACACATGATAACTTTGTATCCAAAAAATTAGTCAATAGACCAATTTATAACACTTAATTTTTAAGTGCATCCTTAACTTTTTCTTTTCCCACCTTGTTAACACTATTTTCTTTCCTTTCCCCCCGGTATAAGTAGTGGATGTGGCACTTCTAAATTAAAGATTAATCTATGTAACTGAAGTCGCTTTATCCTTTCATTATTTATTGCTAGTGGGTTGTTTTCCAAGCTGTTGTAAAGACAAGGTTTTGGGTTGGCTAAGAGGTTAAAGGTAGTTTGTTTTCCCCCTTCCCTCGGCTCCCATGAGACACATGATGCTTCATCAATCACTGTTGTTAAACAGAGACATAAACCAACTTTTACTTTGGTTTTGATGGATCATTTCAGCAGTAAAGTACCTTAAAAAATTTGCACAGGAGAAGAAATTCCGTCGGTTAAATAAAATTAAGGGTTTAAATTTTAAAGTTATGAATAAAAAAATTTATGTTTAAAATATTACTTTTATATTAGATTTTTATAAATTTTAATCTATATTAATCGATTAATATGTCAAATATTGATCGTTAAACTAAAAACAAAATCTCTTAAAAAATCTCAACTAAAAAAAAAAGAAAAAAACTAATCATCTTTCCAAATAATACGGTTAAAGTCCCCTTTAATTTGGGTCAACCATGCTATTCATTTGGAAGATATTTTTTTATTGATAAATAGATACAATTACAAACCTTGTTAAAAACCTTCTAAGTAAAGAAAAAGAATTTTTCATAACGTTATCAAAGTACAAGAATCGATAAAAATTCAATCAAAAAATATTTATTTCTCTAAATATATTATTAATTGTGCTAATAAAAAATAATATCTAAGACTAAGTACTATAATTAAAAAATTATAATATATGGTCTTAGATATTATTTTTATCGTTTAAACATTTATTATATATTTGTTAGTTGTTACGCTAGTATTTATATAAGCAAACGTGGTATTATTATTTGAATTTTTTGCTATAATAGTATTTGAATTTTTATCAAACGAATAAAAATGTAGTTTTTTTTTTCAATTTTAGTTCATTAAATCAAAATTTTTATTAAAAAGAATCAAATCAATATTTTATTAGTTCCTTCATTTAACAATTTTATAAATCACCGACCAAATAAATAATTATTTTTATTAATTGATCCAATCGATCAATTCTTTAAAATAAACGTTAATCATTGTTGGATCAATATGTATTAAAATTATATATCACTAGACCAATTTATTAAATTATTTAAAATAATAATTAATTTAATAAAATATGTAAGTTTTGAGATTAAATATGTTATAATATTTATCTCACATGTATGAGATTAAATATGTTATGACCGACGTAGCCTCGTTTGTTGAATTAATTAATTAATTAATCACTTAAGAAATTAAATCAGTTTTACCTGTTCCTTTCAGGTTAATTAATTAATTCAACTTAAGACTTTAATTAAATTGCCATAGGGTTGGCAAAAAAAAAAAAGTCCATTCAAATTGGATGTTCGGTTTTAGATTTTTTTTGTTAGGCTTAATATTAAAATAAAAGTTTAAATTATACTTCTTGTAAATGTTAGGTCTCTAAACTAATTTTTAGTAAAAATAAATATTTATTATTTTATGTTATTAATTTTATACATCTGTTAATTAATTAGTATTAAAAATTTATAAATTAATCAAAACATGATATGTGATTTATTTATTTACTAAAATAACTTTTTATCCAACATTTTTTCTGTGTTTTCCGAAAATCATGAAATTTCTTAAATTTTATAAAATAATCCTCAAATCCTTAAAATACCACAAACTCTAAACTTTTAAATCTCTATAATTTTATCATCCATAGTCGTCTTTGAACTCACCTCTTCGATTGTTGGACCTAGCTGGATATTTCTTTAATATAACGTCTCCGAAAAACATCGAACAATATACCAATTGAATGCCGAACGAAAATTAAAGTTCGACTAGCACATCATTTATCATTTTCAGACGATGCCATATTGAGGAAAATGATCTTTAGGTCCGATGATAGAATGAGAGGGCTCAGCGGCGGCAATAGACAACGAAAGTGGCGATAATTTGGGTGTTTGAGATATTTTAAGAATTTTTAGACTATTTTATAAATTTTAGAGAAATTTGAGATTTTTTTGATGAATCAAGAATTTTGAAATTTTTTAAAATTTTAAATAATTAAAATTATTACCATACGTTAAGTATCAATTAGATGATATATATTTTAAATTATCTTTAATAATTAAACACCTAAAATTACAGCCCACTCGTTATGCTAAGCAGTCTGTTGGGGAAACTTCCAGTAAGTCTGGAAAAAAAAAATCTTATCTTTTAATACAGCCTACTCATGTCTTGTTCACCTGTTATTTTATTGTTAAAAAATAAACAATATTCAAATTAAGAAAAGAAAATGGACCAATAAGGATTCTGAAACAGATTCATAGATTGATCTTGGAGGAAGACAAATAAGAGTGATAAGTGACAACCAGTTAACATCTGTCTGAAACTAATCAGCTTTGAATCTGGAAAATGGAAATTCAACAAAGAACTCCATGGATACCTTACCCCTTTTTACATAAAAACAGAATTAAAAACACTAGATTCGATGGATTTAAAGGGTTATTCTAGTTGCTGGATAGAGGATAAGTGATGAATATTACAGGACCATAGCTAAATAAACAGCCCCTTCTTCTTGTTCAGCTTTTCAAAAGGATGGGACGAGACCAAATTGGGTGTCGGACATGAAACAGGCAGCAGGAGTAGATGACGAGTTGAAGATGTTGTCGATGTCGTTGTCCGTTGGAGTCCTTTTGGCGAAACGGCCTTTGATTCTTGGCCTCGACTCGGCATACGCCTTCCGTGAGGCGTATCGGATTGTTTTCTCGAATTTCCTGTTCTTTCTTTTCTCTCTGTACCTTAAAACTCTAGCCTCTCGATCCATCCCACCTGCTTGGCTACTCGTCGTGGTTGCCGACATCGGTCCGCTCGAATCGGTCATGGTTCGTCCGAATGAATATGGCATGTCGGACAAGGAGTTCCCGTCTGGGACTATTCCTACATCGAGTGACGATGATGAAACCTGAATTTTTTATACAATTTTCCATCAGTTTACATAGATTTATTTATTGTGTAATGAAAGAAAGTGAGAATTAAAGTACTTACGCTATGGCTGATAGACCGATTTTGGAAACTGGAAGTAGGAGGCTTGGACGGGCAGAATTCGATTTCGAAATAATTTTCATTGTTGATGATTTGCTTGGTCTGAACTGGAACTACGCTGTCCATAGCTGCGTTGTTATGATCCTGTTGGACTTGGAACATGTTCTGGTACTCGAAATCAATGAAGGGATCCATTTCCGGGAAGAACAAATCCCCATCCGCTTTGACTTTGTTAGTTTCCACGGCGAGTTTCGGATTCGGCAACAACCACGAACCCGCTGCTTCTACATCCTCTTGTTGGCAGCAATCATTCGTACCATCATGTTCCGAAGTCGGGACGAGGAAGCTAAAAGGGGAAGATTTGACGATAGAATCAGCAGAGTCGAAGAAAGGCTCTACAGGGACACGTTCATGGCGACGAGCCAGGGGATTAGCGGAGTGGATATCGGCATCACAAGTGACGCAAAGAGCCGCAGCATCGGCCTTGCAAGTAACAGCAGCAGGCGCTTGCTCACACACCTCGCACATCCACACCCGGTCATGACGTGCAGAGCCAAGCTTGTTGGTACCGGAATGGATCCTGGAATCACAATTCAGACACATAAAAGCTGAATCGACACGACAAAAAATAGCCGCCGAGGTCGATTTACATATGTCACATATCTTTGTAGCCATGCCCCAGCCTCCCGTTAACCCCCTGACGCTCCCTATCTCGACTCCCATCCTCAAAATCAAAGTAATTCTAAGATTCTCTTTGGAGTTTGGACAAACGTGAAAGGTTACAAATTTGCTATAACTCTCTTATTTGATTTGGTTTGCCTGTGTTAGGCTATCTATCTAGTGACCAGGGAGGGTGGGAAATCTAGGTGCTGACGAGTAAGGGAAAGACACGTGGAGAAACATACACCATAAGAAATTATTTTTTTTCCTTGTAATAAAAAATGAGCTGTTTTTAGGACAGAATTATTTTGGTTTTTAATAGTGTAGGGACCCCAACTTGCATCAAACTGAGACGGGGCGACCGAGGAAGCCATTACTTCTGATTTGGCGACGAATATCCCAACTCCGAAGTTTATATATATATATATATATATATATATATAATTATTATATTATGTATCGATTATCAGTTGGTCTAATGAGATATATATAATCTATATTACAAATAATATAATAATTGCGATAATTGCGATACTTGATCAACGGTAACCGTCCTCTTTTTTTTTAAGCACAATCATATTTAAATTTTGTTCGGGTCGAATTTATTTGACTTAATTGATACTAATTAAATAGTTAAATAATAAGATTATTAAAATTAAAAATATAATAGTTATTTTGCCACCAAAACCCTAATTAAATGATCATTTAAATAATTTATCATAATATTTATTTTATTTTTCGTTAATTATTAAAAATATTAAAGTAGTATTCAAACATATTGAATATATTTTGAAATATCCTTTTATAAAAGAAATATTCAAGCTTTTGACAAAAAAATTAGTATTCAAACACATGATATGAAATCATGTGATATTGGAGGATCCATTGGGCCATTTAACCCAAATTGACCCAACTCACATATGTTCAACCAAAAGGTCAAAAGGAGTAATATTGACACAAAAAATTAGTCATTCTAGATTATACGACTATTTATGAAAGAATGTTAAAAACTCAATTAAAAGATTCGAAAAAAATAGATATAGAATTTAATTGCATAACAGACGGACCACAAAAGAGAATCAAACTACTTAAAAAACAAAAAATAAAAAGAACAGTGAAACGACTAAACAAAAGACCGAAAATATGTCATAAAATAAAAAAATATACCATAAAAATAAAAGTACATGCCATAAAAACATATTTCTTCTCGTTAAGAACTAAAAGGAAATATAATAATACAAAAGACAAAATTCACTGATTGGTCTAGTGAGTAGTGAATAAAGATACTCGTATTATTCTATCTTGATAAAATTTGAATTCCGGTATAAAAATATAATTCTCCCTATTTTATCGAAAATAATAACACAAAAGATGACAAGCTATAAGGTATAAAACTCACAGGAAACATGAATATAGCCTGTGCAAATGGTGCTGTTTCAACTCTGTATTGGGTGAAGAATGATGCTCCATAGCCATAATTCTGTGCTCTGCACAAGAAATACATTGTGTCGATTCGACCTTCGTCTTCACGAGGAGAAATCGCCTTGTGCTTTACTCCCCTTGTCTTGTTCTTCTCTGGGGCTGCATGATTGGGAATAATAGTGAGCCTGCAGGCTGCAGCAGCTTCAATCTACATAATATTACAGTAACAATCTGTGTTAAGCTTACCATTCATTCGTTAAAATACTATCGGCATCGGTGTCGACGGTTTCGGATTCTTGAATTTGTGGGGAAATGTTTGATTCATCCATCAGTAGACTTGTTAGGCTCTTGCAGAACTGTTGGTCATCATATATCAGCTTAGAAGATAAATAATTTGTTTCAGCGAGGATGATCAACTTACAGAACTGTTTATGATACCTCTTTGTAAACTGTTAATTCCCCTGCCGATTTCGAAATCTCTACGACACAATTTTCCGGAGAAACCGCGATTACCTGACAACGAAGGATTAAGTCGTTAGACTTTTCGGTGTATTGTCTAGTAGAAAGATCTCACTGTTGATTACCTCGGCTGATAGGTCATAAGATGATCTGCAACACCTAGTCATCTTCTGTTTTGCATGAATTTTCATCTGTAAAAGTAAAATCCTTTTAAGACACAGATTTAGTCACGGTGCTCGAAGAATTCGGAGCATGAGAAGTTTGTACCTTGTAATTATTCATTCTTTCGACCGATAAACTAACACCCGTGGCAGCAGATTCTATTTTAGTTATGGTTTCATTAACTGTATGCTTGGAACCAATCTTTGTCTTCTGTCTTTTGTCATCCTATGTAAGAAAAGAAATGGTGTACTTATTTTTTTAGGAATGAACCAAAGATGTTCGATCGTATAATGTAAATGCCGGTTTTGATTTAACAGACTTGCCTGTCCTTCAAAGAGACCTGATAAATCGAGATCATCCGACATTGCTATCAATTTGAATGCATTTATGAAATTTGAGGCTTTGTGTGTTCTCATCTCTTCTCTGTGTTCCTGTATGGTATTTCAGATTGTTAGATGAAGCTATGGAATTCTTATTTTAATACTAAATCGAGCATTTTACTCAACTGTATCGAAGGCGGCGTAAACATCATCGGTGTCTATTTTCTCATCGTATTCGAAGCCACAGGAAGGCACATAATCTACTTGAAACCATTCATCTTCAATGATTTCTGGAATTGTTATCCTCTGCAGTAATACATGTAGAAATTAGTATTAGCTTTATGTTTATAACATAACCATATCTACCTCACAGACCACATTGAACTCGTACCGTTTTCGGATTTGGATCAAGTATTCGAGAAATCAGCTTCCTCTGGCTTCTCGTAAACCATGTCGGACATGCGTATTGTGCTCTGGATATCTACACAGAATAAGGGAACTTATTGGGACCTGATACAGGTTGTTTCCCTATATGCAGATGCATATATACTTTCTTGTATAAAACCATAAGACTCCGGTCATCGAACGGTAAATAGCCGGCAAGTAGTTCGAAAAGGATGACACCACAAGACCAAGTATCAGCAGCTGCCCCATCATAGCCCTTATTTGCAATCAGCTGTTCACCAAAACATAAATTTGGACAGTGTACAACAACTGCAACAGGAAGAGATGTCTCTTACCTCCGGCGCTACATAGCATGGTGAGCCACATGCAGTTGTAAGCATATCTCCAGGCTGTAATTTATCCGAATTTATATCCAAATTTCCATAACAACTGCTTGGAATTATAATTAGAAACACTAGCAAGTCTATAGCTACCTTCCTCAAAGCACTCAGTCCAAAATCTGTTACTTTCAGGTTTCCCTTGCAATCCAAAAGCAAATTCTCTGGCTGTATAGCAAATTGAACGTTTTGAAACTTCAGTGACCAAAATAGGTTCGAGAGAAGCAAATTCACTGATGGAGCCTAATACAGGTTTCTAATTTACTAAATCAAATTCACTGACAGAGCCAAATTGATAAAGCTTGGTCGGGATGGAACCTGTTTTTCGGTATGTTGCAATCCAAAAGCACTCGGTCTAAATTTCTATTTACCGGGTAAAGTTCAATCCAAAAGCACTCGGTCTAAATTTCTATTTACCGGGTAAAGTTCAATGATGATTTACTTAATTTACCCTGATACAAATGAAAATAAAGTTTGCAATTTCTTAAGTACCTTTAGATCTCTGTGATAAACTCCTTTTCTATGGCAATGGTCCACTGCATCTATTAGCTGCTGGAAAAGTTTTCTTGCTTCTGCTTCACTCAACATCTTGGCATAAGACTGGACAAAGAAAGGGAAAAGAGAATCAGAAATGTAGATTCCAATGCTTGATTTACATCAAAAAATTTATTACATAAGCCTCACCAATTTGTCTGAGAGTTGACCTCCTGATATGTATTCCATTACTATGTATATCTTCGTCTTCGAACCGATAACCTGCAACCAGGTCACCGAAATCCATCTACACAAACGAATTCCGGGTGCGGAAATGCAGATGGATAAACCATATGGATAAGAACACACCTCTATTATTCTTGCAGTATTGGGGTGATGCAGGAGCTTCATTGTTCTTATCTCTCGTTGTACCTGAAATTCGAGCATTGATGATTAGTTCATGTCAAGTCAGAGGCCATGGCATGGATAAGAAACAAGACATGATACAAAGGGTGTGGGAAATTCGCCTGATACTTGAGATTGCTTCCCATAACCATGGCCTTATTGATAACCTTGACAGCCACGTGACGTCCGGTAGTGGTGTCTACAGCCAGCTTCACCTTGGCGAAGGTGCCTTCTCCGATCGTTCTACCAAGCTGATACTTTCCTACACATGTTGCTGCAGTCCCCATTAACTTGTTCTTTCACTCTCTGCAGATGTTCCTTGAATGCTCCGAGTCCAAAATCTGTTTTTCTTATTCAAGAGCAAATTTGGAAGGTAACAACACGTGATTGCATCTTCTTGGCTACTTCCATGCTGATGTCTCTAATCCATTCTTTAAAAAGACGATACAAATAAACCACTCGATGGTTACCATGATTTATTTTAAGTGGATATAATATAATATAATCATAGTTATTAAATCCTTAAATTGTTTAAATCGAGTGATTTTTCATTGAAGGGAAGATATGATATGTCTAGCTACTGCTCTTGTGGCCGGTTGGTGAGACAGAGACTTGAGACTGTGAAGCTGTGCTTTCTTTGAATGGAAGATGGGCATTGGGAGTTGTAATCCTCCTCCCATTTTGGCTTTGGAAATAGACAAAATTGATATTTGCCACAAAGTTCATGTTCTATATTTGAATGTAAAAAGTATATGATTAACATTTGTACACGTCCAACTCAATTTTTTTTCTCTTGAAGTTTTAAGAAATTATAAGGTTTTCACATTTTAAATATATTTTTAAAAATTTCAACTCATATTATAATATTTTTAACAATTTTTATTTATGAATTGCAGATGAAAAAAAATATGTTTATCGAGTCTTGAATTCATAATCTAAGAAAAGAGGAAGGTATCAATTGAGACCTTTAACCACTTGTTCTAGAAATTGTTGACAAGCTCATATCATAATTTAAGTATATTTTTTATTCGAAGATATGATATGTCGAGATTTAAACTCATTAAAAAAGACAACGTGTATTATTGATCACACGACCAGCTCTTTCGTTACTCAAATTTAAATCTATCCTATTACGGCAGTTAATGAATCATATGTAAAGCCTGCTACGAGGCAATTATCTCACCCTAATTTACTCAATTTATGACGTTGGAATTCAAACTTTTAACATTACTTAAAAAATTTAATACCTCATTTTATTAAACCAAACGATTATTGATATCCTTAATTCAGCTTAATTACTTCTAACCCCATCTTTTTGTTTATCTTTCCAGTTTTATTAATTTTATTTCATTCTCTTCTAACATACATTAATAAGTATAATCTTCAAAATTTATAAGTAAATCCTATAAATAAATCTTCCAAGCTTCCTTATAAGCACAAGCCTCAAAATTTATAAATAAATCCTCCGCCATATCAATCTAATTGTGAAGCACAAGCAAAGTCAATTACAGATCCAAACAACTAACAGTCTCCTCCAAATTTGTAGACCTAAACATGGGCAGGAAAATTAGGAACCAATAACATCCTTGTGAGGAACATAATAAACAAGATAATGAAAAGATTTGGTTAAGATTTAGCATGGACTTCACATGTGAAAATCAAAGTTGAAATTCGAACACAACCCTTTTTATTTAAATTATTTATTATTATAAAAATATTTTAAATTTATATTTAAGTCGGATCAAGTCAATTAAATCAAGACGAGGGCCTACTTACAAGGAAACGAGAGAACTACGAGCAGGGATCATGTTACTCTCTTATTAGGCACTTTGGCATGTGTTCTTCTTTACGTACCTTATTTCGACTTGCTTTTATTATGTATATATTACTCTATTTTTGTATCATTAATTTTGTGTTAAGATTCAAACCTAAATTTTTTGATTTTTTAGTGTCTTTTTCTTAAAAAATGTGTAAACTTTTTCTTGGAGGTAGATGGGGTTAGACAGTTTTATAGGTTCATCTATCAAGTCTCTCTAAAATATACTAAATATGAATATCAGTTTAAATCTTAATGTTGTGTATGAAGTAAATAGATTAGAGAGATCGTCTCTATAATAAACATATACAATATTAGATCAGAATTAATGAATCGATTCGATGAGTCAATACCGATGGACATGGTTATATATAGTTCTTCACTTAAATCCCCTAACTTTTTGTGAAGCTATCCAACAATGATTAATTAGGCATCACTACTGGTTCAATCATTTGTCAAAGACCAAACCTACTACAATAGGAGACCATGTCCAAGACCAACCTGTTTATAACTAGAGCCTTTTATTCCTTTCTCCTTCTCTTTTTGGTGCCTATATCCGTTTCCCTAATCAGATGATTCGACGGATAATTCGATCCTTCGAGTAGTGTAGTAGTAGTAGTAAATAACGAAGCCACAAAATGTTGAGGAATCTGCAACAAAAGTATATCAAACATGTGAATAATGATATCTTGGAAGTAAGAGAAATAAATTAGACGTATCATGGCAAAGATAAAAGAAAAGGAGCCAAAAGAACAAATACACCACAACGTTCATTCTCATGCGGGACAATTGAGCATGATAAAAGTGAGTGAGCTTACCCGTTGATACGGTACTGGCAGCCACGCTTCCGGGATTAGATTAGGAAATTGTCGATCATATGGAAAACTACATCTCTTCCATCAGAATTGAACCAGTAGCTCTTTACCTGAAGAAGTTAAAATATTAATCAGTGCATCTATGTTACTCCGATCTGACACTCACTCAGAGGTTCAGTTCACACAAACTTGAAGGAGAACATATTTCATATAAACTGCACACTGCTAATACTGGACCATCAAACAATTAAATCTTCAAACATTAATTGCCTCAAGTTCAATTCAATATATTTACAGCCAACTCATAAACTATACTGATGTGGGAGCCTTGCGCATTTGTATAATTGATTATCAGCAAAAATGGCAGATGTTTAAAGCCTATAATTTGAAATAAGATGTCACAACTTAAGAGCAAGGAATACAACAATTCTCAATTTTGTGTAAAGGAAAAAAAATGAAGCATATAGAAATATCTATCACGTTAATGAACTTGCCTGAATCGTATTATGTGCAACGTATCGTTGTTTACTTTTCTGAAAGCTTACATCAACACGTTCCCAGGGTACTTGAGTGAGACCTTGAATCATCACCTCTAGAAATTAATGGGAGAATGTTCAATGAGAGAAGTTTAAAAAATCAACAACATGATATAATATTAAGTTGTCTAGCGGAAGTTTCCAATATCATGGTCAAGAATGAATAAAAGCAATAAGCCACAAATCGAATAATACCATATAAACTGTATAAAGAAATAACGGAAAAAAGAAGAAAAACACTGCAACCAAAGGTAACAATAGAAATTATCTAATAGAGATCCTAGTCTACATGTAGCAGGTTCCTAAAATTTTATGTTCCAATCTGCTTTAAGATAGTGCTATATGATTGAAATCTTTTAAGAATAATGTAATCAAAGAAAATGGCGGACAAGCCAAAAAATGGTTAAGTTGCAACGATTTCAACCATTGACAAGATAGGCAGTCGTTTCTTTCACATCCAAGCTGAGTGAAAAGAATTTTTATTAATGCTTTAATGATGAGGACAGTGCACATTATGTTGTTAAGTTGCTGGCAGAAATTATCCTTTTCAAATAACTTCACCCTAGTCAATTACTCTTTTGTTTGTTCAAGATGATACCAAATGAACAATCGCTGACACAAAACAAAGAGATACACATAGAAATAAAGTAATGCATGTAAGATGGAACTGTTTACAAGTTTATGGGCAGAATAAAATATAGTAAGACAAAGAAAGCTCATTCTACTCAATTTTGATATAGAAAGGTATTGAGAAGCATATAGTGCTAAGTACAGATTTTATATGAATTATGGACATGTTTTCTTCTAGAAGGCTACTGCAAATTAGTATCCATCTTTGTTGCGGGTTGGCTTTATACTGTTTTTCCCCTAGTTTCAGCAAACACTGCAATACTGACGTCACCACTTTCCCCACATGATTGCAACCGAGAGATATAGTTGCTGGATCTGACACCAGTTGATATAAACCTTTGGAGAATCACATCACAAAAGCTATTAAGGGTGGAGAGCCTAAGTCCATATAAATCCCACAAGGAAATCTCATACTTTACTATGTGAGTTTCAAGTCCCATCTCTTACAATTAGGCACTTGTCATGAAGGCTTGAAAAGAGGAAAGGAACTCCCAGGAAGCCAAATTTGGTTCTCATATAATGTGAGAAAATAAATTATTTTATAGAATTTAGTAGTGTGGAACAATGAAACAAACCTACGTATTTGTACACAAATACTGCCATATAAACTAGGAAACTATCTACATCCTACAAGTGAGTCTTTGGTTTTCTAACAACTAGTCCTAAATCAAGATCCTAAATAAAGTGAGTGTCCTCCTAAAGTTAAAGGACTCCCCCCCTAAATACAGAATCTTCCTAAAATATCATCTTGTCTTGACTGATCTCATACAAGTGATCTATTCCCTGAATCTTCATAAAACACCATAACCATTCCCTGACTACTGCAGATTACAATTTATTATCTATTCCTTCTCTCCCTTTCTTCCTCTCCCTATCCCTCTGATCTACCCCAAGCCAAAAAATTATATATAGAATAATAAGCTACACAATTCCCTAAAGCCTAAAAATTCTATTTGATTACTCATTTTCTCTTCCTCTCGCCTAACCCTTCCAAATATAAAACCTAAATGCTACCAAATCACTTACCACTATGAATAAGATTGTTGTACGGAAATCTAAAGATTAGTCCAGAAGCAGAAAAGTTCCACAAACCTTCAATATCAGTTGTTTGGGATCCAGAAATAGGGAAAGCTTGGTTTTGGATCTTCTTTGTAGTTTCCCTCTCAATATATACAACATGTGGATACTTCTTATCTATCACAAGAAGATTTGACTGAAAATAAAGATAAAACATATTAATAAAACTAAGCAGTCACATGAAACATAGAATTCAGAAATGTAAGAATCACTAAAAAGGACCTCTGGAAGTTCATTTTGACGCCGGATTGATGATGTTCTCCAACCAACCATATCTCAGACACAAGTCAAGATAAACATAATTTTGTACATGAGGGAAAATCACGATTTTATGAATAAACAAGATTGAAGTTAGGGGGAAACTTCAACTTCAAAAAGGATACGATCATAGTTTGCATTTGCATATGCCACACGTCGCTTAAATGCACGTAAAGCTGATCTATACAAGTTAATGAAACATAGTTATTAAGAATAAGTACTATGGCAGTATATTAAAGGGAGCCAAACAACTAATACTAACATGAATTTCAGGTCATCACCATCATCAACCATCCTGAGAAGAAGAGGGGGTTTCCCCTCATCATTGTCAGTGAGAAATAGATGTTTTCCAGACCTTCCAACAACCAAGTGTGCAGTCTGAGATGCTCTTTCCTCAAGGAAAGAAAGACCGCCAAGAAGGGGGAGCTGCAAAACATAGACAACCTAACCATACTTTATGCAGCACAATTATTGTATACATCCGTGTTAAAAATGGCGCAAGGCGCACTAAGGTGATAGAAGGCGAGCGCCTTATCAAAGTAAGGCGCCCCTTTACAAAATTAAAAATATATCGATTACAAGACTTATATATGTGTAAATTTTGTAATTTGTTATTGGTTATTAGGCTGAATATATAAGAAGTTTGGATGAAAAGAAATTATAAAAACTTTGTAATTCTTATGAAAACTATAAAATATGAAAATTATACGTTTTTTATGCAAAATAGTCTCTAAGGACACATAAAACTGAAATAGGTACATGATCTCATCATACAACGACATGTCTATCTAATGAAAATTTAGAACTTTAAAAAAGATTACATGTTCAACAAAAGCTTATGATTTCATTAATTACTTTTTTAATCTTCTAATAAAAAAGAGAATGTTATAACATTTTATAATGCACTATCAATTTTTATATGTAAATAGGCAAAGCTAGATAGGTAGATATATAATAATCTCAAAAGAATGTAAGATAATATGATATAATATATAATCATCTTCTACCAAAATTTCCTTCATGTCATCTCCATCAAAAGAGTGATAGTCTTCATCATGTTTTTTATGTTCATCGCCATCTTGTCTAAAAGATTGACTTTAATTACCATTTTTTTTTCCTGTGTGTTTTTTCTTTATCTCAAATTAAATTGTTTTTCATGAACTCCGACAACAGTTGTAATGTGTCCCCAAATAAGACCGTCTTCTTCTTTGAATACAAACTCATTTTGAGCATTTTCCTCTACCCTTCCAATCAACCATTAATGTTTGTATATATGATGTGATATGCTTTAAGCTTAAATTATATATTAACTCAATTAGATTAATTTAAATTTCATTGATTAATATTATTTTTGTATAGTCTCTACTTTTAGCTCAAGTTAGTATATAAAACATAATAAAAAAAATTAAATAAAAAAGACAAAAGATCAAAAAATGAATGCATTAAGCTTAAATTTCATATTAACTCAATTAGATTAATTTAAATTTCATTAATTAATGTTATTTTTGTGTGGTCTCTACTTTTAGCTTAAGTTAGTATATAAAACATAATAAAAAATTAAATAAAAAGACAAAAGATAAAAGAAAATGAAAAAGGTGACGCCTTTTGGAGCCTTGGCGCCTTAGCGCCTCGAGCGCCTTAGGCACGCTTTGCTTCGCATCATTGAAATCGTCTTGCCTAGACCAAATTAGGCGCTTCACCCTCACCTCGCCTCGCCTTAACGCCTAGGCGCGCCTCACTGACGCCTTTTTAAACACTGGACTATACATCATATAGACGAAACAAAGAACAGGAAGGCAATAAAACCAGTAAAGAAGTCTCTAAATTGAGAGTCAAAACTGAAAATAAATTCAGGTTTTACAGTCAGCATTCAACCATCCATTCTCACTTAGCTTATTTATTAGTTATTGATTCGTTCATTAATCTTCCCAATGTTTTCAACACCTCAAAAGAGTCCAAAATCGCCATTTATATTAAAACTATTAAAAGAAAATATTTTTGAAGGAGAAATTTCTCAGAAAAGAAAAAGGGCAAGTAAAAGACCCCTATAGCGAGGGTAGTCCATCTAGGGTATCTTCAGAAAGAACCTTGACAGGAAACAACCTCCAAAGTGAAAAATTTAATTACAAATAGATGCTTAGTGTTTCAAATCATAAACTTCTGCTAACCTATACTTAGTACACATTTGATTCTAGGTTGGTCATATGCTAGGCATCTCTTGGGGTGTAAAGGTTCAACAGGCAGAAACTGTGGATCTGGACGGTTCATAGTCTTCTACAGATAGCAGAAAATAAGATTTAAAGATACATCAATATTGAGACTTTGTGGGTGAAGTTTTGGGGATGAAAAAGTGATAATCAAACTCTCATTATTATTATTATTGAAAATAACAAGTAAAATAGAGCAAGTAAATCGCAAGTAAACAGGCACAGACATAAAAAAGTATTGACTATAGATAACCTGTTTATGTCCCCTTGAACCAAGATGTGGTGTTGCGAACGTTATAAAATTCATTGGTTCCAGTCCAGCAATTCTATCTTCACAAGGTTGCTCAAGGTATTGTAGAAGATATTCTGTCCCCTAAATTTAAAGAGTTTGCATTAAGACCTGATTGACCTAACTTTGAACAATGCTCATAGAGCCTCCCTACAGCATATCTTGCAACAAGACCACCTAAAGAGTGAGCCACAAAAGATATCTTTCGTACATCTGGCCTAAGTTCAACAACACGTAGTATCTGCATCACATATTAATTGATAAGTGATATTCTACCCTGAAAAAGTATAGCATAAATTTTCATAACAGTAACCCGGAAATTCTTCCTTTTTTGCCAAAGAAAAATTAAAAATGGTCTTATATCAATAAAAAAGGCCAGAAAATAAGATGAAAAATTGTATTACCAAAATACCTCTTGAGCTAGCCTTTCACCCATCATATCAACACCATCAAATGTCAATTTTGAGTAGTTGCATTGACTGCCTGTACATGAATATCAAGTCAAAACCTCCTACATATGCATGCCAGACAAGAGATCCAAAAGAGATAAATTACATGAAAAGAGACGGTATCACAAGCCAGAAGGGATTGCTGAATAAAAAATCTGGCACAACTTTCACAGAAAAATGACTTAGGAAACAAACTGGTTTGACTTATTGAGCAAACAACAAGTTCAGTCTAAGCTGCTAAGGAGCTACTGGAAATTATTTATCCAAACTTGCTTGTCATGTTGAGCTTATGCAGAGATAAGAAAGACACTATCATTCCTTTAGCATCACTTTCATCCAAATCTATCCAATTTTTTCCATGTAATTCTCTAATATTTTCAACGCACTGGATGATGATATTAGCAAACTTTTTGCTTATTCAAATTCCATCTATTTCTATATATATAATAAATAAACATGAAGTTGGCAATTGAATGGGAAAAACTCCCTAGAATAGCCACAGCCCGTGAAGTTAGCAAATGATGACAAGCTGGAAGTGAACATCAATTTACCATTTTGAGAAAGAGTGTTAACAGCTCATCAATTTATTAATTTCCAGATTTCTAGTAGTTGGTTTAGGGATTTTTTCTTCTTGACTCCTTAGGATTGTTTCCTGATTTCTTGCTACCTAGTATCTTCTAAGTTACTGGATCCCAAGCTTTAGAACAAGATAGTTTCATGTATATAACTAGACCAGAATTTCTCGATAAAATATAACCGAAAATTTATTTCCATTCTCTTTTTACAGAAATTCCTTCTATTCCAAACACAATCCAGTTAATACAGATTTGGCACTAGTTCGGGAAAAGTATGTTTTATTTTGTTACATAAAGCTTTCTGTCCTCGACCTTCTGTCTTAAAACCACACAAATTACACACACAGACAAAGCAAAGTTTTGGAATTTGATTAGCTCCATTAAATTATCAAAGACTCAACATGCAAAGTAGCAGAAAAGAAAGGAGATGAATCAAAAGAAAAGACTTACGATGCACTATTACTTTGTCTGGGAGCTTCTTCACAAACTGTTCTGCAGCAAATCTCCAATCAGCAGCACTATAAAGGCAGATAAAATTGTGGCGATATTTTTATTATCTTTAATGGGGTGAAGAACATATAAACCATGCAGAAGAAGAAACAATTTAGTGGTTGCCACAGGAAACCCGACAAGAAAGATTAGGGAAAACACCACCTAACAAAGATCAAGAAATTGGTACGGAAAAAGATACAAAAAATCTTTTGCTTGTCTTCCCTATCTCTGCTAGTTTCTACATCTTTCACCTAATCACAAGAATTTCATCATATTTTTAAACATTACAAAGTCACCATGAATATCATGAAGGAGCATTGCAGTAGGCAGGCGCCAATTCAACATCAACAATCAAGGTACTTCTACAATTAAGTGCTTTGATTTATTTCTACCTGATGCCCCCCACTCTATTTCTACACCAAAGACGAGGAAAATGTATCAAGCGACAATATGATTAACCTTTCATGCTTCTTTCCACCACATACATCATGGATTTTCCATTCTTATGTATTCCCACTAAATGAAACAAAAGAGTTTTTTTTTGGTATAATATGTTCATACAAGAGTGCTTAACCCCTTCTATACTCATCGATGCCCTACTATATATATAGACAAATACCATAAGGATGCAAAGGGTATTTTCGAGCATCTATGCATCAATGGTGCTTATGTATGGTTATACTGCTCTAGGTATTGTTTCAAATATTAGTTGCTAAATAGAACTTTCATGGCAAAATTAAAACAGTAGAAATAGCAATAGACAGAAGCCATAAACATCACAAATAAAAGGTATATTTGCATATAAAAAAAAAAGTATAGTTGCATAACGAAAACTTCTATAGGATTGACTCAATAGTAGGGTCAGAAGTTTATGCAACTGAGTGAGTAAGAAAGGGAGGGGGGCATCTTTCATTTCAGAATCCGCTTTTTGAATTTCAAAACTCAAGAGTCACTCCAGTTTCTTCTCAATTGATGTAATTACATGTTACTCCCTAGAAGTTCCATTGTTATAACATTTTTTTACAAAAGCTGAGAGGGAAAAAACAACTAATTTGGGCAAAAGTTGTGTGTACAAGTTTATTTACTGGCAAAGATAGCTAAGTTTACTATTACTAGTTATCACTACAGTCCTACGAAAGAATGAATTATCATACATTTCAAATTACATTTTTTGTGGTACAAGCTTAATTGAATTCTTCATTTCAAATTTAATATGAAGTTCTCATAACAACGAAAGATACCTTCCAATGAGGCCATTGACCATAATGACAAGATGATCAGGCGAAACCTTGGAGTTCATGGCGTCGACGTTGAAAACGTCTTGGCCGCCACTGTCTTCTTCGACTTTGATCCCCGGTTCAGGAGGCGGCTCCGTCCTCTTGAACCAAGCGCCGCTCATGCTCCGAACCCACGAAATTTGCGTCTGCTCATGGTATAGCCAATTCAGTTTCCGGGTCCACAGCGGGAAACCCAAGTTAAAGAGTCGAATCGAGGGACGAATAGGGATACGGAGCCTTCCGGGGGCCAGCGTGGAGGTTCGGGGCGGTGGAGAAATGACGGCGATCATGTGGAAAAAATAAGCATGGGCAAATAATAAACAGCAAGAAATAAGTGAGATTTTTTTAGTAGAAAAGAGGGTTTTTTTTCTGGGGAAAATAATCAATTGCGATTCCGGGTCATATGGAGGGTGAAAAATTCGGGTTTTCGCGAGAAACAATCAACAATGTAGGCGCCAAAATAACAGTCGGAGCACACTTTAGACGTGCTCGCAGCTCGCACGTGATTTTTTTCCTTAAACGACGGAATAAATTGAATTGATATTTGAAATGGGAAACTTTAGGGTTGTTGGCTTATAATAAATATCATTTCTTTTTCTATTTATCGAATTTCTTATCTTCAAAATTATTTATCAAAAATGGTTAAATTTATTATTTTGGGATGAGATATGAGGCCTTTTAAGTAAGATTGTGAGTCTGAATTTTGACGTTTTAAATAAAAATAAATTAAAATTATTATTTTTATTTTTTAATTTTTAATTTTTATAAAATTAGTCTATTAATATATTAAATATCGATAGTTAAAAAATATATTATTCTATATGAATTTTTGGAAAAAAATACTTAAATATTATTGTCCAAGTTTTCTTTCTTAAAGCAAAGTCATTTTATTTTTCAAAATATTATACTTTAAATAATGATTTATTTTTCTTAGATTAAAAAATTAAAGTCGGAAGTAAGAGATTCCGACTTTAAAAAGTAAAAATAAAAAAAACACTAAAGTCGACGATAAAAGGCTCTGATTTTGAATAATATTTTTTTTATTTTAATTCTGTCACTGTTTATAGTCGGATTCTAATAAATCTGACTTCAATATTGTTTAAAGTGTAATATTTTAAAAAATAAAGTAACTTTTATTATATTTGAGAAAAAAATTTAAATGCTATATTTAAGTAATTTCTTCATTTTCTCTTGAAGAATGACATAAGAATGTTCATTCAGCCCGTTCGATTAGTTGATCAATCTGAATAACTAAAAGTTCAATAAGGTCTTTTTCCGTTCCATTAAGAATGTTCATTCGTCCCGTTCGATTAATCTCTCAATTTTTTTCGTAAATATAAATTCGAATATTGTATTAGAAAAGACATGCATACAGAAACACATATAAACGTGAAATCCTGTTGCAAAAATTTAATGACAATTAATGGTTGCTGAAATTCATCAGTACGGTCTTTCTCCGACGAAGTTCCCAGGCGGATCGTAGTTGCAAGTCATGAAAACACCCTTCCCATCATCACACACCACCTTGGCACACCCGACACCTCTCGTCTGGCTCCACACGATCTGCGTGTAATGCCCGCATTCCTGTCCTACGACGCACGAATTCGACCCGTGGTCGTACCATTTACTCTCGGCCACCCATGAAGCGACCGCGTCGGCAGGCATCCAACCATCGCCGCTACCCCAAAAGATGTTTTCCCCATAAGGTCCATTAGAGTGTCTCAAATCACAATCTTGGCGCCTTTGGTTGGCGTACCACTGAGCATACCGTGCCATCCTTAAATTCCACACCAATGGTGGCATTCCGATCGAGGCTCGAGCAGCATTCTGAGGAACCAAGAACTGTGTGATCAGGCTGAGATAGTTGGCCTGAACGGTCGAGAACCGCAAAAAGACAACAATGACGGCGACGACACGGTTGCAAGCTCTCATTTGTGAGATTTTCATTGGGGAATGTTGGTCGAAGAGGGCGAATGTACAACAAGAATTCTCACCATATATAATGTGAAAGTTTGTTTAAATTTGTTAGTGGTTGTTAGGTCAAGAAGAGCTTTGTATATGAGATGTGGCAAGCATGTTCGATTATGGTTGCCACAAATTTTTTTAAGATCAAGGTTTTCAAAAGTACTTTTTTATTAATTATCAATCTTCTCAGCTTACATTTATAAAATATTAAACTTTAAAATTATATCGATTTTACTATTAAATTTTAAAATAATTTTATTGTAGCTACCTAATAATTCTATTAAACTATTGTTGTCGGTCAATTAATACTTGTCACTATTAATCATTTGCGGCAATATTAGTATCAAAACATTTGTATTTCATTATTCTTTCTTCTTGTTATTTTTTTACGAAACATACTCATTAAAGTTAAACAAAATAAATGTAAAAAATTAAGGTTTGGAGGCTTTTTCATATTTGAATGGTTGGTGTGTTTATTTGAGATTCTGAACAGTGAAAAAACTTTCTTTTGAGAAGATGAACAATACACCTCAAAATTAGCCTTATCATAAGGTCGAAGGAAGAGATCAAAGTAATAACAAGTCAAATCTTTTGATAAACTTTTATCAGTTTTGAACGCATTCCGTGAAAAATCGATCCAATAAGAAGAAAGGAGAGTGAAATATGAACATTTTGGTATCAATCTTGCTGCGAATAGAAATCGATGACATGAGATAATCGATAAAAATGACAATTATAATATTTAGTTGTAAATAGAATATTTTAAATTTTAGTGGCAAAATAGATTCAGTACCCTTATAGCTCAATGTCTAAAATAATTTCGTTTTATGAATCAATATAAAATCAATACCAATTTAATCATGTCATCATAGTGATAGATAAATCTATTTTTTTTTGACAAATGCTACTGAATTTTTATTAAATCCATAGAAAATTATAATTACAATGTAATTAAGAAGCAAAATAATTGGATTGAAAATTCCAAAAATTCTTACAACCTAAAAACAAAGAAAAATAAAATTCCTATGGAAATAAGGATACATAAAATTGAGCAGCTTCCTGAATCTCCTTGTCTCTGTCCAAACGAAACGCATAGTGAAGGAAGAAGGAGTTGTAGGCGATTCAAACTATCTTGCAAAAAAATATCGCTACACAGGACTGATTTTATCGGCAAATAACCATCAACCGAGTGGAGATAAATCTTTCCAAGTGACCATCGACAAAACAATAAATCAGAAAACTAGCATCGATTGAATCTCTGTGCAAACAACAACCGATCGCTAGGGTATGCTGCAATCATAAAGACAGATGAATCAAACCTCAAAACAAAAATAAAAACATGTCACAAGGACAGAGAAAAGCATGTCACAAAGACAGAAAAAAGAGATCCTTATTAAAATAAAACAATAAAAAGAAATAGATTTGGTGGTCGACAACCAATACTAAAATTGATTGTCGACCACCGATTAAAGGGAATGATTAAAACGAAAAACTAGAAAAAGATGAAATTTGAGAATGAAGAACAACGACTAGGGGATTTGAGAGAGAATTAAGTTTTTTACAGATAAATCTATTTACATTATTACATCGCTTGAATTTTTAATAATCCAATACTATAATTGAAATAAAATAAAAGGCTAGTGTTATAATTGAAGCTACTAAAATTTCAATAATATAAACTATACAAGCCTATCAATGGTATCCGAGATAATTTACTCTTATAATTATATATATCAAAATAAATAATTTCTACCTAACTAAGCAAACTAACTAATAGATAAGTGTAATCTGAAATTTTCTTTTAATATCTTTTCCATCATTTTCTCCGTCCACCGTTTAGATTGAATTCTAATTTGATCCTATTTATGAGGAGGCTTTTAACGATCAGTACAATTGAAACTAGTTGCTTCAAAAACCAGTCTTGTTTGTATAAGCTCCCGAACTACCACCATGCTATAAGGCTGATTAACAATCCCCACCTATTTGTTTCTTGCTTACTACGTTTTCATATTTAATACTATAAGTAGTACTTCTTCTTCCTCCTCTATTTCTCATATCTCACAGGCTTGTAGTTGTTCCTGTACCCTAAAAGAAATAAGAAACAAGTGTTGTGTATTTTGCAGAGATGGAATTCCAAACGGAGCAAGCTTCTAAACACATAGCTGTAATGGCTTTCCCCTTCGGCACACATGCTGGTCCTCTTCTCAATTTCGTCCTTCGGCTATCGCTCGCTTGCCCCGACACTGTGTTTTCCTTCCTTAGTACCCAGCAATCGAATAGTTCGACGTTTCAGATGAAGGTCGACAAGGTGAAGCCTTTTAACGTGTGGGATGGATTGCCAGAGGGGTATGTGTTTCGAAGTAATCCTCATGAGCCTGTACAATATTTCCTTAAGGCCGTTCCGGGGAATTTCACCGAGGTTTTGGACAAAGCTGTGGCAGAAACAGGTAAGCGGATCGATTGTTTGATAACAGATGCTTTTTATGCGTTTGGGGCTGATATCGCGGATGAATGGAACGTTCCTTGGGTGGCGCTGTGGACGGCAGGACCCAGGGCTCTCTTGGTTCATATAGATACCGATTTTATTCGCCGTCATGTAGGAATTAATGGTACGTACGAATACTTACATATTTCAGCGATGAAACATTATTGTCATTTATATTTCATTATATACACCGCTTTGTTCGAGTTCATGAGCCCAATATGCATGCTCTTAATGTCTCAGGTTCACAAGACAAGCCGCTTGATTTTCTTCCTGATTTTTCTGGTCTAAGTGTTTCTGACTTACCCGATGGAATAGCCTCCGGGGACTTGGATGCCACTTTACCAGCACTTCTGTATAAAATGGGACAAGCATTGCCACGCGCCACCGCGATTGCTGCAAACTCATACGAAGACTTGGACAACACAGTAGTCGACATGCTTAAGCTAAGATTCAATATGTATCTAAACATAGGTCCCTTCAATCTAGTATCAAGTTCCCCAGTCGACGACTCGCACGGCTGTTTGGACTGGCTGAGCAAGCACGAACCGGCATCGGTGGTGTATATCAGTTTCGGGAGCGTGATAACGCCACCGTCCCACGAGCTACAAGCACTATGTGAAGCCCCGGAGGAAAGTGAATTCCCCTTTCTTTGGTCTTTTAGAGGAAACCCTTGTTGGAAATATAAACTGCAAAACTAGGGGCGTTAAAAGTGACTGGTATAAAATAAAATAAGTAAAACAAGAGTTTAACCGTGTCGTGGTTAAGACCACTGCCTTAGAAACAGATTCGTCCCAACCAGTGTAGTTGCTGCTACAGACGGAACCTCCCCCGAGGTTAGCACGGACTCTCAAAAGTTTGTACACCCAAACTTCGGAGTAGAATTTGATGGTATTGCTCTTCTCTAAGATTATCGAAAAAGAACTTGGAAATCTTTATAAAACAAAACAAAAGAAAGAGTTTTCAAGACAAGGTATTTTGATTGTGTTTGCTGTGCAAATGAACAGCAGAAAGCATCAATTTATAGGAAATAGTTGAAGGCAAAATGGTCCATAAAATATAGCCATTAAAAATATAAAATTAATATGCATAAATTGATTGTCTGGAAACGTTAAAATAATAACTTAATTCACCCATTAAAGTTGCAACCGGTTCTAATTTCAAGTGATTTAAAACAATTGAAACGTTGCAACATTAATTAAAATCAATTTATTAAGCATATATTAACGTTTAATTCCAAATGACAATCAATTAATTTAAATATTTATTTAAAGTTATTTTATAATGGCATTCCAAGTTTTTTAATTTAAAACATCTTCCACTTTATACAAGAGAAAGTCAATATATGATTTACATGCTTTACACTCTTGAGCATTACCAACAACCCTGAGAAGGATTTCCCACAGGGGTTCCTGGAAAGAAGGAGCTCGAAAGGGAAGATAGTTCCATGGACTCCTCAACAGAAAATATTGGAACATCCATCTGTGGGTGTATTCATAAGTCACGGTGGATGGAATTCTGTGCTGGAAAGTATCGTGGGAGGTGTACCTATGATATTCAGGCCATTTTTCGGAGACCAGGGATTGAACACTCGAACCGTGGAGTCTGTATGGGGATTTGGTTTGGGTTTAGAGGGAGGAACCTTGACGAAAGAAGGAACACTGAAAGCGTTGCAGTTGACATTGTGCATCGAGCAAGGGAAGAAAATGAGAGACAGAATTGGAGTCCATAAATCGTTGGCTTACAATGCCTTAAATCCTACTGGTAGCTCGGTTCAGAATTTCCAAACCCTAGTAAAAGTTGTCTGTAACAACTCACAGCAATTAAACATGCACCAAGTCAATGGCTGACTGAGCAATTCTTTGAGTTTTTTCGTCCACAGTTACAAAGATTCGAAAATGTTATTGCCTCACACTATAAGCATCGAAACCAACGCTCTCACCTCAGTTTTTGAGGGCATGGAGACAATCTCAACCTTTAGATTACGAGTTATCAGAGAGACAGAATCATAAATAAAGGTCGAAAACAAAATATAAAACTAGGGAAAAAATTACAATTTATTTATTTAAAAATATAAATATATAAATATAATACACGAATTTTGTTTGGATATTCAAAAATAAATAAACAAATAATATTATATATAATAAACAAATAAAAAATAATGAAATAATAAAGAGGGTTAACGGTAGTTATTATAAGTTAACGGGAGTTTCAAATAGGGGATAAGGAGGGGAGACGGTTTCAAAAAAGGGAGGAAAGGGGGGTTCGGTTTTGATTTTTCTCTTCGGCAGTGGTTATTGGAGGGAGGGAGGGAGGGAGATGAGAGTTGAATGGGGAACCATCATGGAGTAATGATTAGGGGGTAGAATAATGATTGCAGCAATGATGGGTGATTATAATGGCAACAATAATTATGGTCATGATGGCAGCCATAATTTTGGAAAGACGGGGAGATATTCGGCAGAATTGAAGGGGGAACCGAGGAGCATGGAGGATTCAAGAGAAAAGGAATCAATTTCCTTCTTCTTCGAGGGATTGCATGATTATTGCTTCCATTTTGGTTTTCAATTCAGTATTGCTCTGCAATGTGGAAAGACCACTATCTACGTCAGGAAAATGGAGAAGAGCGTGGAAATGCCACTTCACAGTCACATATTTCAAGCTCTAGCCGGAGTTACGCACCAAATTTGATCCATCAGCGGTAATTTCGATAATTTTTTTCTGCTTTCTTGCAAAATTAAATGGATTTAAATTAGACATTTATATTGAAAAAAACAGAAACCAAACTTTAAACTCTAGATCTAATTTTCAAAAATGAAATAATAGATTTTAGACGAAGATCTAGCTGTCCGGCGAGGATTTAAGTTTTGTTGGAGTCGTAAAAGTGAGATTCGGATAGACTTAGGGAAAGATGGAAGGATTCAATTGAATCCAGGTAGTTTAAGTATCGGATCTAGAAAATTTAGAGATTTTAAGTAATTTTAAGATTTTTCGGTGGTCGAAAATCTCATTGAAGACAAGAGAACGGTGGTTAAACTCTAGAATTTCTTCATTTTAGTCACCATTGAACCCAAACTTTCAAAAACCCTTCCATTAGGTCCATTTCGAACTCAATTAGACTTCTAAGTTCTAGGATTAATTCATTTTGGTCTTAGATCTTTAAAATTGGACCCTTAATTTTCTAATTAGATCAATTAGGCCCCTTTTACTTGTAATTGAGCTCCCTTACTTTAAATGAAATTCAATTTGATCCTTGTATCTTTTAATTAATGCTTTTATTTATTTCATATGCTTGCTTGCATGCTTTTAAATACATATAGTATATATGTTTAGGACAACACCTAATTTATACGTAGTTAATTAAATTATAGTCTTTTTAGGGTTAGGTACTTTAATTAAATAATTAATTTTAAATAGGGAGATAATTATAGTAACAATAACATTTTAATCATATACCTCAGATACGCTAAGTGGCCAGTGTTTTGACGTAACATTATGTTGACCAAGAGTGTACTTTGGTATCATATTCGACATGTCATCGAAACATAGAAAATAAAAAATAATTTAGGGTTAGAATTAAATAAAATTAATTAGGTAAATGATTAGAAACACCAATATTATTATTAATTTTATTAAGTGTTTAGATGGTAATGCCCGATCGTTCGGATGTTAGCATAATACACTTGTAAATTAATAATTTAATAGAGTTTTAAATATTTAATTAATGGAGCTTTATAGGTTAGAACTTAAAATCGACAAGATAATAATTGATCATGCATTTAAAATCTTTTGGGACAGAGTTTATATTTCTTTAAATACGAGTTAAGGTTTCCGATTATAGGACGTCTATTTCAAACTCGTATTTAAAAGAAATAAACTTTCTTATCAAAAAGGATATCCTCATTCGAACGATATTCATCTGACAATGAAAAATTAAATTTATATTATTACTCGAAATACCAAAATATCACGTATAATTAATAATGTACCAATCTTGGGCGTTTGTAAGGGTCGTCCTCATACGTAACCGACTCCCGAAACCAAATGTTTTAAAAAGAATCTTTGGTTTATTTTATGGTGTCTGGCTTACCTAAGTGGTCGGTAGTAACTCTAAACCATTTTAAAATTAAACGTTTTTAACACGATCTCAATTTTTATAATTAACAATTAAAAGTAATAAAACTCAATTTTTCAAAAATAAACTCGTCAGACTATTTTTTACACATTCGATTTTAAAATGGTCGTGACAATAAGTAAATAATAAAAACTAGTTAAAGAGAGACCATCCCACCATTCACCTAGCTTCGTGGCGGCAAGAAATAAAGACTTTTTTAGTTTTTATTTATATTGTATACTAAAAATAGATTTAAATTAAAAATTAAAACTATAATATATTTTTAATATTTAAAGTATATAATTTAAAATTAATATTCAAAATTTATTTTTTTAATATTAAATTATAAAAAATATTAAAAAGGACAAAAGAGCTTTGTCCGGTTGTTAGTTATTCTAATATTAACCGGTTGCCAAGTCCTATCAATACTTGTATGGGTTATTCGTCAAAGGCATTTTTCCATACAATTAAAGGAATACGTTTACCCGTACTAATTTTGGATCATTATAAATTTAGAAATAAATTTATAAAATATTTTGTAAAAATTTAAGATTTTAAAGGATGTATTTTGTAATTTAACTAAATTTAGATGTAAACATTATTTATGATTGTTTATCGTATTTATTAACTAATCGGTTTATAAATTTATAATAGATATAAGTTTACTCGTATAATTTACATCGGTGTAAATATATTTTAGTTTAATTAATTATAATTAGTTAATTATAGTGAAGTAAAAAGATTAAAGAAAGTTACGTAAAATTTATATCGATATAATGTATTTTAGTTAAGTTAATTATAGTTAAATTTATACATGATCAATCAATAAAGCTTTATTTTTACATAATTCAATATTAATGACTATTTGTCGGGTAAATTCGGGTGAGTATGGATTGGGTGATGGGTATCCAATTAAATAGTGGATGTGAGAATAGATTTGATAATGTACTCGCATAAACGGGTGTGAATTTAAAATTCGTGTCTGCCATAATTGATAAGTAGTAGATATAAAATTTCTAAGCGAGTATAAATATGAAAAGGGATCCGTAACTGTCCCAAGTCCCACTCATTTGCCAATATCCCTCCCTAACCATTGCTTAGTCACTTTAAATATTTATGTAAATTTTTATTTACACATATTTATTCAATAAATGATTTATTAAAAAAATAATGTTCATACTAAAAAATCTTAAGTTTAAATCACTTTACGTATAAATTATTAAAAGATTAAAAATATATATAAATAAATATTATCTTGTATTCACTTTAAGATTATTTTCTAAAAAATAAGTTCATTCGAGTAATTAAAAAACATTAATGAAATTTCATTTTCTATTACAATACATCTCCTAAAGTCTTAATATTTTAATTAAAGTATATATATATATTATTTTCTTATCAAATTTTCAGTTTGCAATTGGTTGATTATTTTTAATGATATCTAAAATTTAAGAGAGAAAGAGGAATATAAGGAAAATATTTATATTAAATGTCAAATTTAAGATTTAAAGATAAAAAATGTCAAACAGAAAGGTTAACTATTTATTTCAATATTATTTGAATCATTTAAACTTAAAAAAAAATGATATAATTGGAATATTAAGCGCTCTTTTAATTATTTGAACAATTTTTTTCATTAAGCAAGTAATGGAATTGAAATAAATTTACCAAATATTTTTTTTCAAACGAGTATATAAAAAGATTACACATAAAACAAAATTAATTTTAAAAAAAAATTATGCATTTTTTCCCTAAATTATATTATTTTTCCAATTTACCTCATAAATTCTTTTTTAATTTATTGTGTCTTCTAAATTTTATTTTGTATCGTCCCAAAATATAACTCCATTAAAAATAAGTTTTTGACTAATTAAAACATACCACATTATTTTTATTTATTTTCAAATTTTAAAATAAAATAAAATAATAATAATAATAAAATACTCATTTATTTACTAAAGTATCTCTTCCCCTTCTTCCCTATCCCCCTCTTTTTTTTTCCTCTGTAAATTCTGGACAGAAATGGAATTTCAAACTTTTGAAATTCTTTTTATATTCATTTTATAGTTGCAAGTAAGAAATTATTTTTTATATTCATATGACGTGGCATATTATGATTGGTCAAAAAAATTTTCTTTTAATAAAGTTATGTTTTGAGGCTATATGGATAATAAAGTTTAGGTCCACAACAAATAAAAATAATAATTTAAGAATCAGTTTAGGAAAATAGTTTAAGGAATGAAAAGTACATAAAACTTTTTTCTAAAAAAATAAATTTAATTTAATTTTTAAAAATTAGAGATACAGATCCTCCCACGCAGACTAGTTGCATCTTCCCCGACCCCCCCAACCGCCGTACTTAACTCGTCTGCTAGTGAAAGGGACAGTTGCTTCCAGAACCAGTCTTGTTTGTACAAGGTGCACAACTACCTCAAAATTAATTCGTTTCTTGGTTGTTGTTTTTACGTTTTCCACTTTAATATAAGTAGTGCTACTGCCTCTGATTCTCATATCTCGCAACCCTTGCAACAAAAACAAAATAAGTGCGGTGGAGTCTGCAGAGAAGGATTTTCATATGGAGCAAGCATCGAAACACATAGCTGTAATGGCTTTCCCCTTCGGAACACATGCTGCGCCACTTCTCAATTTTGTCCATCGGCTATCGCTTGCTTGCCCCGACACAGTGTTTTCCTTCCTTAGTACCCAGCAATCGAATAGTACCACGTTTCAGGTGAAGGTCGACAAGGTGAAGCCTTTTAACGTGTGGGATGGATTGCCAGAGGGGTATGTGTTTCGAGGTAATCCTCATGAGCCTGTACAATATTTCCTTAAGGCTGTGCCGGGGAATTTCACCGAGGTTTTGGACAAAGTTGTGGCAGAAACTGGTAAGCGGATCGATTGTTTGATAACAGATGCTTTTTATGCGTTTGGGGCTGATATCGCGGATGAATGGAACGTTCCTTGGGTGGCGCTGTGGACGGCAGGACCCAGGGCTCTCTTGGTTCATATAGATACCGATTTTATTCGCCGTCATGTAGGAATTAATGGTACGGCTTTTGTTCTGGTGTATATTACATGAATGCAGAGTTGCAGACCTTTTTTCTTCGATATAACGTGACCAATATTAATGTTCTTTAATATTGCAGGTCCACAAAAGGACAAGTCACTTGATTTTCTTCCTAATTTTTCTGGTTTACGTGTCGCTGACTTACCCGATGGAATAACCTCCGGGGACTTGGATTCCCCTTTACCAGCACTTTTGTATAAAATGGGACAAGCACTGCCACGCGCCACCGCGATCGCCGCAAACTCATACGAAGACTTAGATAACACAGTCGTCGACATGCTTAAACTAAGATTCAATATGTATCTAAACATAGGTCCCTTCAATCTAGTATCAAGTTCCCCAGTCGACGACTCGCACGGCTGTTTGGACTGGCTGAGCAAGCACGAACCGGCATCGGTGGTGTATATCAGTTTCGGGAGCGTGATAACGCCACCGCCCCACGAGCTACAAGCACTATGTGAAGCCCTGGAGGAAACTGAATTCCCCTTTCTTTGGTCTTTTAGAGGAAACCCTGACAAGGATTTCCCACAAGGGTTCCTGGAAAGAAGGAGCTCGAAAGGGAAGATAGTTCCATGGACTCCTCAACAGAAAGTATTGGAGCATCCATCTGTGGGTGTATTCATAAGTCACGGTGGATGGAATTCTGTGCTGGAAAGTATCGTGGGAGGTGTGCCTACGATATTCAGACCATTTTTCGGAGACCAGGGATTGAACACTCGAACCGTGGAGGCCATATGGGGATTTGGTTTGGGTTTAGAGGGAGGAACCTTGACGAAAGAAGGAACAATGAAAGCATTGAAGTTGACATTGTGCAGCGAGGAAGGGAAGAAAATGAGAGACAGAATTGGAGTGCAGAAGCTGCTGGCTCACAATGCCGTAAGCCCTCATGGTAGTTCGGTTCAGAATTTCAAAACACTTGTGAAAGTTGTCTGCAACAAGCCAACACCTAAACACCAACTTAATTGATCATTAATAAGTGGTTGGAGATGAATAGTTCGAACAAAAAACAAAGGAAACAGAATGCTATTCATCTCAGAAAGCACATTCTTATGCCAATTTGCTGTTTTTATCTTGTTTCATTAAAAGTGGGAGATGGTTTGTCGTAATAACAAAATCTTTCGAGAGCACTTTTATTGTGATGTGATTCTAAATTTCTTGTTCGATAATCTTAAAATAAAATAGTCTAATCGAATTTTTAAAAAATAAAAAATATTAAGTACATATTCTTGTTTCAGAATACTTATGTTTAAACTATATTCATAGACTATCAAATTAAAGTCTTTGTTGAATGTGAAAGAGGGATCATGTGGGCGACCTAGAGGCTGTAGGAAGGCACATATGTATGGTGTTTCTATGCACGTCGTGGTTGAATTCTGGCTGTACCAGCTTAAAAGGCAGGCAATAATAATAGGAGATGTGGGGTTATTCACATGGAGTTACGTAAATAGGAGATTTAAGGGTTCCTTGTGGAATACATGCAAAATCATGGAAACCATTACGATTGTCCACCATGTGAATCTGTAAAAGACAAAACAGATATGATTTTCGATGCATAAAGACATGATCGAAATCTTCAACTTATTTTATATATAATCAATCAGTTGTTACTGCCAGTGCCAGTGCAAAATTTGAAAACATGGAAACGTCACAAGTCTATCTAAATCTCGAACGTCATTCCGACCCTTAGAAGCCTGGTGTGTGGCACCATCATCTCTGTCTCCCCTTGCCTGAAGTTGTTCCTCAGAAATGTATAGATGTAATCCACAATCACTTTCTTGAAGACAGAAGCATTCTGTTTTGCCATCACTTTAGTTTCACCTAGGAGGTAAATGATTCCTTCATCAACGGATCCCTCGATAAATCGAATCTCCTCCTCGACTCCCTGAATATGACCACTTCCTTCGCCGGTTGCTTCATCGAGGCCTCCTCC
The DNA here is from genome assembly GCA_035048815.1 of Abelmoschus esculentus. Taxonomy (NCBI): domain Eukaryota; kingdom Viridiplantae; phylum Streptophyta; class Magnoliopsida; order Malvales; family Malvaceae; genus Abelmoschus; species Abelmoschus esculentus. The sequence continues at coordinate 1,668,172 of JAUCBN010000059.1, forward strand.
TTGAGTTATGAAGTACTCATTACGAATGAAATCCTTCAAATTGTCCAACAGTTGATGCTCAAACTCCTTGTTAGTCCCCATTACATCCATGTAGCCGTACCTTACTATGCATCGGTACATCCGGTATTCCCTCGGTTCTACATATCGGAAGAGGAAACGTTCCTCCGGTGCTATTTTGCAAATCGGGAGCTTCTTGATTGAGACGAATACTAGAACCGAATGGACCGAAGGTATGCTAGAGATGAAATGAGGGAATATGGGAGGTATGCCATGGACCAGCTCTGAGTAAAACAGACCCACCCCTGGCACACGATTTATCCTAGGATCTTGGGCTAACTGTTTAATGTAATCACCGGAAACCTTGTTCTGAAGCTCGAATTCGTACCGTTTCTTATACGCGTAATGCCATATTGCCATGACAGACATCATCACAAACGAAAATGCTAGTGGAAGGTATCCACCCTGAACAAATTTAGACAACACAGAGGATAGATAAGTTAGCTCTATGAAAGCAAACACCCCAAAGAAGAGGATGACCAACAGTATGTTTGTCTTCCACACGACAAGCATGATAAGCGACACCATAGATGTTGAGATGAACATTACAGCCACCACAGCAATTCCTAAAGTCCAAGACAAAACATATCATTTCCATTACCAAAAACAAGATTATTAACTCCAATCATAAAAGACTAATCAGCAGCTTTTGAGTGTTACCATATGCGTGGCCGATACTATCTGTGTTTCTGAAGCCAACGGTAATCAGAATACATAAAGTCATTATAAGGTAGTTAAGATCCGGTATGTAAACCTGACCCTCGTACTTATCGGAGGTGTGGACTACCTTAACTCTCGGAAAACACCCGACGGACAACGACTGAGTGATGATCGAAAATACACCAGATATCATAGCTTGGCTTGCAATAATGGCAGCAAGAACAGCTACCACGAATGTTGGCCAATAAATTGGACCTGGGACTGATTTGTAGAAAGTGTCCAGAACATCATCAGGGTTTTTGGTGAGGTAGGCAGCCTGGCCGCAGTATGCAACGAGTAAGGCCGGCAAGACCACGAAAGAGAAACTCAGCTGTAGTTCCATGTATACAAGTTAATGTTGAATAACATGAAAAGTGTATGAAATTTGTGAAATTTTGTCTTACTTGAATTGCTCGAACACTGAAGTGACCAAGATCAGCAAACATGGCTTCCGTTCCTACCATTAAATTTAGACAAGATGAAGAGATGAAGAAAAACACATTTGTTAAATCTGTGACACTCACCCGTAGTAGAAAGAATTACTCCACCGAGTGATATCCATGCCTGATGGGCACGTCCTCTGAAGTAAAGAACTATATAATACGGATTAAACGCGCGTAATACACCCCAACCATATTTGTTGAGGTTGTAAAAACCAATGCCAACAAGTAATAGAAACCACATGGTTAAGATTGGAGCAAACGAAAATCCCACTTTGTCAGTTCCAAATCGTTGAGCATAGAAAAGGATGAACAGAATCACCACAGAAATTCCCACCACAGCATCTGAAAAATCATTACTTTTCACGTTAATTTATGCATAGTGCATACATAAGTTCACAGGTGATCTTGTTTGCACCAACATTTAGCTTAAAATGGTTGCAGAAGTAGATGTTACACGTACTTTCTCCCAAGTTTTCGATGCCACCAACTGCGGAAAGAACTGCAGAAAATGAATGAATTTGTGTTATGTTTCAATGGAAAAACAAGGTTAATCCGTTGTGGTTTAATTGTGTATAGATGTTCGAAGAATACCTGACATGGCAGGAGTTAAAGTGCCGTCTCCCATGACCATTGAAACCCCTAGGACAGTAAATAGAAAAAGAGCAACCTTAGCCACTTCACTGTTCTCCAACTTGCCTCTGATATAGTGTGCTCGCTTCGTCTGGCTAGATGGTATTTCCATCTTGTAGTTAGACAGTTCTCGATCCTCTGGTTGTTGATTTGGAAGTAAGCTCACTTTGGTATGTCGGCACAACAAAGAATAGAGCGCGAATGTTCCGCCTGTAAATCATACATGGAACATGTAGTCAGACGGAAAAATTACAGTCTGGGAGAATGTAAGGGGACATGGATAGGGCTGCAAATATTGAATCGAGAGTTTGAACGAACATGATATTTTGTGTTCAATTATACACTTTTATTAGTGTTCACGTTCATTTATAAACGAACATAAAAATCTTGTTCATACTTGTTTATTTAGTTTATAAACGAACATTATACGAGCTATTGACGAACTGTTGGTAAAACTAATACAATACAAATGAATTACCTTCTCCATTGTCATTGGCATTCAGAACCACAAACGTATACTTGACAAAAGGCATGAGAATTATGGAGTAGACGATGAGGGAGAGAGCCCCAAGTAAGTGTTCTGGGTGCTCTATGCCATCTGGGAAAATACCGGCGAAAGTGTATAGCGGAGAAGTTCCGATATCTCCATACACTACTCCGATACTCTGAAATGCTAGACTCACCGTCGTCAACCACCCACTCTGTACAAAGAATGAAGAAAAAAAATCTTAGGCCACAAATAAAGTGTAACACCCTGACGTTGACTCGAAAAATCCGGATCGTTACATAAAAAGGGTCGACAAGACGATGCTGACCTTGGTGTTATGACCCTTGAGTGCTGATAATACTCTACCAGCCTCCACATTGAAAGAATCCACATGGCGTAGCTTTGCCCATGAGGACTTTCGTTGCTTCGGTCCCTTCTTTTCTGTATCTGGTGTCAGCTCAATATCTTCGTCACCTTTCTCACCTTTATCAGACATGTCTGGTTTGCACTCTTCTGTTCAGTTCGATTCGATTGGATTCAATTTAGTTCTGTGAAAGATGAGTTGATATTACTAGTTATTAGACCGTTTCTCCAGTTTAGCCTTAAGTAGACACTTCAGTCAAACTCCCGGGATTCAATGTGAGCCATAATAATAAAATGTGGTTTCTAAGTCCATATGGTCATATTTAGACAGCACATTTTAAGCTACTAAATGAGTTTAAGAAATGATGTGTCATATTTTATGTCCATATGCTTATTTTTAATGATTAAATTAATTTAATTCGAATTAAAATAATAAATTTATTAAGTGGGCATCAAATAATTTATCTTTTTGCCATTTTTTATATTTTTAATAACTTTTTAAGTTGTTTTTTAATAATTTATATTTTATATAATTTTTCTAATATTATCATTTTAGTAGTATATTATAAATCTTTTACATAAAAAAATAAAATAATTAATGTCATAAAATAATTTACGTTAGTTTAACAGTTTTGTTATTTTTAGCGATTGATTTAATCTAATTAAAATTTTAAAAATCAAAGAGACGGAAAATGTTTAAAAGATAAAATGATTTATGGGGAAATGTAAATAGGCCACGAAATATTAAAAAAATGAAAATTAATTATCTAATAAATATTATTAGGTGAATTTTGTTTATTATGTTATCTGTGATTTAAATAATTAAAATTATTTATTTTTAAATAATTATTTAATGATTAATTAACTATCATCTATTAATTATATGTAAAAAATATGTGGTGATTCATCTTAAAGAGATGAGATGAACAAATCTGATTGGTTTAAACCACGTATGACATGGTGAACATGGTTCATCCATTTAAATAAATACGATGGCACGTTTGAATAGGCATTTTATCGAGCAAACGTTGGTTATCTTCTTGTACTACAATTGAGAGATTATATCATAAGTCCGATCAATTATGTTGTCTGTGATTTCTAATTAATAAAAATCATTCATTTTATCATTAATCATTTATATCATTAATTTAACTTTAAAAAAATATATTTTTTAAATAATATAAAAATAACAATAATTCATTAATTAAATAAAATAACTTGAAATATAATAAAATAAGTGATTTTTATTGAATGATTATCATGACTTATATGATAAGTTACCGGACAACTGTGTAAATGTCAAGAATATGTGAGGTTGTTCCGTTAGAAAAACATGGCGTACCGCTTTGTCTGCCGTTTTTGTCGGCTTCGCCTCTGTAAAAAGCAAACAAAACCAAAAATAAAAAACCAAGTAATCTTTTGACGAGAAGAAACTCTCTGTCTGCAATTTTTGGGACTTTTTTTTTATTAACCTCACCCTCTCTTCGGTGTTGGTTTCCCATCTTTGTCAATTGGCTCGGTGAATTTCCCGGCGACCCACATGGGATTCGGTCTTACCCGGATCAAATCCGAACACCCTCTTTTAACGACATCGAATTAATTAAGTGATAGACTGAAATGAGATGCTCTTATAACATGTAATGTGACTATTGTTGTTCAGATTAATTATCTGGGTCTGGGTTAGATTTTAATGGGGATTTGCTTAAGAATTGAGGTACGGACAACTGCATCAACATCTCCAATCTCTCAGCAAGGGTTCAGGTTATATAAATTTCAGTAAGCTCCAAACTTTCGTTTCAATATCTGAAATTACAGAAAATGGAAAACAGTCATTCTATTTGAAAGTTTGAAACTTTATGTGTTGTTTTAATGGGAGATGTTTATGAGGTTTGCCATGATCTTATGTCATGATTGTGATTAATTTTACACTGTTCAAGGTCTACTCTTTTAGACTGAAGAGTTCAAAAGTTTTCTTACTTTTTTACCATTACAAAGTTTTCTCTTTTAGATGGTATTGTATTAGTTTGTAGATATTTCTTTACCATGAACAATTTTGGATGGAGGACTTAAAACTACTGTCTCTTCAACAAAAAACAGAAATGCAGGACTCGCCTGAAACCAAAGTCCCGAACATTGTTCCTTTGGTAGCCAAGGATGTCAAAGATCTGCAGCAGAATCCTGGATATAGCAATGTTGACGTGTTCACGTATGAGGAGACAAGGAAGGCTACGGAGCAATTCAGGCCAGACTATATTCTTGGTGAGGGTGGTTTCGGGGTTGTTTACAAAGGAGTAATAGATGAGACTGTGAGGCCTGGTTATAAATCTACAGCTGTCGCTGTAAAGGAGCTTAATCGTGATGGATTCCAAGGTGACAGAGAATGGCTGGTAATTCTCCTTGTATAGTCTTTGCATCTTCTATGTAATTGATTTTATCTAAGGTGTTATCATTTCATTTCTGCAATATCTGCATATTTGGATGCACCCTATATCGTTCTCAATACTGGTATAAAACTTCATGAATACTTTAAAAGGCTCAAATATTGGCTGGATGCTGAGGATTACAATTAAAAGAGTCCACTTTAAAAGGCGGGGGTAATTGCACAACTTATCTTATTATCTTTATAAATACAGTAGTTTCCAACAAGTAAATTGCTCGGCCTAATATCTAGGTGTATAGAACAAGAACAGTAATGTGGGAATTCAGAATTGAGGGACATTTTAAAAGTTTCATTTGGTTTATCTTCTTTTTTCTTTCCGAGAAAAAAATATTTGAGAAGCAAATGTTCATAAGCATTTCAACAATGAATGAGACTTGAAAATAAACTGTCTCAAGTTGGCATGTTATATAATTGTATGCTTTTTATTTTATTTTATTGAGAATAACAGTTCAAGGTAGAATATGATTGCTTTGGCTTGCACAATGTTCTTTGTTCTGCAGACTGAAGTCAACTATCTAGGGCAACTGAGCCATCCAAATCTTGTGAAGCTCATTGGATATTGTTGTGAGGATGATCATCGACTGCTTGTCTATGAAGACATGGCAAGCGGAAGCCTTGAAAAGCATCTTTTTCGCAGTAAGTGGTTAGGGGGAAAATCTATTACGAGACTTGAATAACAGCCTCTCGTGTTTTAACATTTTTGTAAGTGGATTGAGAAGATAAAAGTACCATTTATTACTTTTTCATTTTTCTAAAATAAGGGAATCAACATTATCGTATTTATTTATTTTTTGTTGCTTCCAACATGGATGAAAAATCCCTAGTTTTTACTTGCATCAATCTAGATAGTCAAAAGGGTTGTTCCATTAGTTCATTTAACCCTGACTTCCTTCTCCTAGGATTGCTGGTATTTACATTCATATATGATGTTTTGTGGCTCTTCTTCTCTGGTATTGCCTAAATTTTGTGGCTGGTTAATAATATTAGAGATCAAGTGCACTAGAAAAATATCTGCTAAAAGCATACGCAGAGTTCTTAAATTTGTCAAAGAAAGGTTTCAGTTTTCTGTTGTACGGAAAATGGAAGCACCATTTATATACCTATCAACTTTTGGTTGGTAGGAGTTGGTTGCCGTTTGACGTGGTCCAAAAGGATGAAGATTGCTTTAGATGCAGCTAAAGGGCTTGCTTTTCTTCATGGTGCCCAAAGACCTATCATTTACCGTGACTTCAAGACATCAAACATCTTATTGGATGAGGTTAGTCCTCATTTTTATGTTTGTTATTTATCAGTTGCCCTTACATTAATCAAGTTCATCTTATTTTATGGTTTAAAAATGGGAAGACTTGTCATTTGTCAACCTGTACGTGGCCTTTGTAAGTTCACTTTTTCATTTGTGTAGAAAATCCTTAATTTTAATTTTAATTTTACAATAGCTCCTTAAAGACAAAAGGTAGATGATAAGGGAAGTTTAATTCTGACAAGGATTTACCCATTCCTCTAGTTAAATTGAAAATCTTCCTTACGTGATCTCTTTCGAATAAGTTTTGATTTCTATCGCTAAAAATGTTCATAACATGCAGAACTTCAATGCAAAGCTCTCAGACTTTGGACTTGCGAAGGATGGACCAACCGGAGACCAAACTCATGTGTCAACTCGAGTGATGGGCACATACGGTTATGCTGCTCCTGAATACGTGATGACAGGTTAGAAGTTAATTATTCTGTTTCAAGAGAATTGAAAATCTTCATAATGGTAGGATCTTCCTTTTCTATGTTACCGGGTTTGACCCTTGGGCTCTGAAACTAAGAGTCCAGACACTCTACCAACAGGCTACAAGGCTGTTGGCCACAATGGAAATTGCTACTTTCCAACTTCAGCACCACTGAACTTATTGATAATTGTCTACCATTTTAATCAAGTACAGTATTCAACAGAAATATTTGAACAATTTCAACCTTTATTTGGACTTCTAAATTCTTTGGTGTATTAGAATTGTTTAGGAACTTTATGACTTGAGAAAAAGTTGGCATATGGAGTATCTATTTTGCATGAAAATATTTACTTTACCTATTTGGACTGTACCTTATAATTGTTAAGTTTATGCCAGTAATAGAAACGGCAATGGCTAACCAAGTTGCAGTATTGATATGACCAGGCCATTTAACTGCGAGAAGCGATGTTTATGGATTTGGAGTAGTGTTACTCGAGATGCTCCTTGGAAGAAGAGCAATGGATAAATGCAATCCTAACCGAGAACATAACCTGGTTGAATGGGCTCGTCCACTCTTGAACCATGATAAGAAGCTTTTGAAGATCTTAGACCAGAGAATGGATGGTCAGTACTCAGCTGGAACTGCACTGAAGGTAGGCAATTTAGCCTATAAATGCCTTAGCAAAAACCCAAAAGAGAGACCTCTCATGAGTGAAGTGGTTGAATTACTCGAGACTCTTCAGACAGATGAGGTCAGTCATGAACAGGCAACACTTCACACTAGTTCCTCTCACACTTCGGCGAAGAAGAGGACTTCTTCTAGAAGCAGAAGTCAAAGAGAAGGGGCCGCACCTGGAAGCAGATCAATAAATGTAAAAAGCAGAACTGAACCTCCCAAAGAGTCTGATCTTCATGATCCTTCTAGTCTTGAAATGGAAAAAAAGTGAATTTCTGACCAAGGTTGAACCTGTAGCAAATGAGAGTTGAAAAACTGTTAGAAAGATTTCAAGGATCAGTTGTTTTTAGTGCCTGAGAGAGCTTCCTCTTGCGCTTGTCAGCCGGTACTCAAATGGTACCTGTATTTATAAATTAAATTTTCAAAGGTCGACGATATACCTTTCCGTTTCCTAATGGTTGGGAAGATGGTAAAGCAAGTACAGTACAAGTGGTCACAGTATGCAGTTTTGAAAGAATGGTTATCTGGAACTGGAACAACATGGCCCTCTTGCATTTGTTAATTAAATGTGCAGGCATGAGCACTTGTAAGTTTTGTCTGCATAATATGCATTTGGGACAACTGGTCCTCATTGAATCTAATTGTCAATGAAGTAGCAAGTTTCAATGTTTGTCTATTTCTTCCTCAACCCAATGGATTGTATTGAAAAGACAAGGCTATTGTGTTAAGTATCTTTATAATGAACGGTATCTTGTTGGTTTATTGGTTTTTAAGCTAAATGTACTGCAAGTACTAGGAAAGACCAAACATGGTTCCATCCATGGTGTCTGACATAACAAGAGATGGTTGCTGATTTCCCGCCTTAAATTACCGACAATGGCGCAATGCTTCCTTTAAATTTACGTTTTATGCTTTATAAAAGATAAAGTGAATGAAAAAGCTGATGTAATTCAATCATCATGCCAGTCACGATAACAGACACAAGCCATGGAATCCGACAACATGATTAAAAACAAAAAAGTTGTGTGGTTCCTGCTGACCGCTGACCCCTCGATATCCATTAAGCATTTTACTACATTAAGTGCTCATCGTCTCTTTGCTTTTGTCTTTTCCCTCTTACTGTATCCAAAAAACGACCATATCCAGCTGCCGCCGTTGAACTAGCCGGCCTGCTCAATACCCTTGCTGCTGTTCGACCAAATTCACCTTCTTCTTCCTCGTTTGTCTTTTTTATGGTTAATGTGGTCCAAATATTTGTAAACAAATAGACTTCGACAAAGGCCTAGAAATGGGGCAAGGTTATTCTTCCTCTTCTTTGCCTGGGCTGGTTCGTGGTGGAGACCTGACCCTGGCATTACCCGACGAGTGCTTGGGTTTGATATTCGGAAAGCTCGGGTGTCATGACAGGAACAACTGCTCACTTGTATGCAAGCATTGGAAATGCGTGGATTCCAAGTCAAGGCAACGGCTCGTTTTGGTTGCTCGCTCTGAGATTTCTCTTTGGTTCCCTTCACTTTTCGATCGGTTCAGCTCGGTCTCGGTCCTCTCCCTCAAATGCTCCCGTAAGCTGGTTAGCATAGACGATGATTCGTTTGCTGGCATACCGACCTTGCTGCCTTGTTTAAAGAAGCTTAAGCTCAAGGGCTGCGTCGACGTTACCGACAACGGTCTCCTTGCGTTCTCCCTGAACCATCCACCTCTTCTCGGTAAACTCTCCTTGGCTTCGTGTGGGATCGGTAGCCGAGGCATCGTTTCTCTTCTCGTGAACTGCCCTTCTCTTACAGACCTCACACTAAAGCGCCTCCGCAAGCTTGATGCCGAAAGCATTCCTTTATCATTCCAGCACCAATCATGCTTCAAAACCGAATCAAATTCGAACACCAACAATTACTATAGTTATGCTAAGCTTGAGAGGTTGTGCCTCAAGGATCTTCACAATGCTCGCCTTTTCGTTCCACTTCTCTGCTCGTCTGCTCATACGCTTAAGACCCTGATTGTGTGTCGGAGTTCGGGAAATTGGGATTCGGTGCTGCAGAGCCTTCAGACTACTAGTTCTAGTATTGTGGAGATACAAATGGATAATGTGCAATTAGGGGATCCAGGCCTTGTTGCAATATCCAGCTCCTGTCCTCGCCTACAGGTACTCTACCTCAGCAGGGCTACCGATTGCACGGATGATGGTTTGTCTGCCATCTCCAACTCCTGCAGGAAACTCCGGAAGTTGCACATCGATTCATGGAGCAGGTTCGGTAGCCAAGCCATTGGCGAGGAAGGCTTCTTGTCGATTGCAACCAAATGCATTGGCCTTCAAGAGGTAGTACTAATGGGAGTCCCCATCACGGTCATCTCACTCAATGCCCTTGCTACAAGCTGCCCTGTTCTCGAAAGAATGGCGCTTTGTAACACCGAGTCAGTAGGAGATCCGGAGATGCAATTCATCGGTGCTAAGTTCAATGCATTGAAGAAACTGTGCATTAAGAACTGCCCTATCTCTGATATCGGTATCAAAGCCGTCGGGGAAGGGTGTCCAAGTCTAGTGAAGCTGAAGGTGAAGAGATGTCGAGATGTGACAAAGGAATGCATGTGGAAGCTAAGGATGACGAGGGGACATTTAATGGTGTCGGTCGATAGCGGATCAATGTTGGTGGCAGAGGACGAAATTGACGAGAGGAGAGGCACGGTGCAACCCGTGCTATTTCCTCCGAAGAGTAGGACTTCAACTTCAAGCTCAAGGACACATGATGTGAATGTGATTTGCAGCAGCCGAGGCGCTCTCTTCCTCAGGTCACGGTTTGAGAATGCTCTACGTCTTAACAACAATACTAGAAGACGACCCAATTAATGTGCACAATTTTCCTTTATCCTTTTTGTTCTTACACTTTTTGAAGTCAAATTTGGATTGATTTTGTTTTGTTTTGTTCTTTCTATTTGTTATTTTTGGTCTGATCAATTCTTGCAGCCGGTTGTGTTGAATTGGATCACTAGATTAAAGCCCATAAATTTTTTCTCAACATTGGCCCATTGAGATTTTTGATAGATTCTTTTGATACCTGTCAGTTACATAACTAGCGTCAAATCAGATCATAAAATTTCAGTGAGTTTTGAAGTAGGATCAGCTTTTTACATCCTACCTGCTGACGTCATTATTATCATTAATTTAAGAACACAGCCTTGGCTTGACTATGAAGTGCCTTTCAAGTTTCAAAGGTTTCATTTTGTTTAAAAAAATACAAAATATTTGATTTTTAATAAGCAAATAACGTTGTAAGAACTGAAAAAAGTTTCAGGGATTCGTTGTTGAATAGGAAATGGAATGAATATAAACTATTACATATTTAGTGGGGGGAAATAGCTGAACAAAAAGACACAATTTAACCAGAAGAATTTGAACTACAACTCAATGGCGCGTAAAAGCAATTCTTTAGTAGTAGGGAATAACCGGAGGGGGTGGAGAAGCGTATGATACTCCTCTGATTGGTGGGAGTGGTGTCTTTTCATGGGAGGTGGGAGGGGGTGGTGCTGATTCGGGAGTTGTGCAACTTGGCGGGGGTGGCGGAGGAGGGGTAGTATGACATTCCACTGGTGGAGGTGGAGAGTGATATTCATACGATGACGGAGGCGGAGGTGGGAAATAGTGACCTTGAGGTGGCGGCAGTGAATGACTAGGCGTGGGAACATAATGAGCTGGTGGGGGAGGAGGTGATGTATTCTTTGTTGGTGATGGAGGCGGTTTGTTGTAGTAATGGTTTGATGATGGTGATGGTGGTGGCGGGTTAGTATGGGAATGGCCTGATGGAGTGGGTGCAGGTTGTTGTACCATTGGAGGAGGTGGAGATTGTACGGGCTCGTAGTGAACAGGCGGAGGTGGCGGTGGAAGATGCGTCTTTGGTGATGTTCTTTGAGTTGGGGGCGGGGGAGTTGCAACGTGAGTGTACTTTGGTGGTGGTGGCAACGGCGGGTAATGGTAAGAAGGCATTGGTGAAGACTGGGATGACGGTGGTGGTGGAGGATGTGATGTAATGGAAGGCGAAGACTTTGAAGAAGGTGGTGGTGGGGATCTCCTAAACCACTTCGGTGAACTAGACTGACGCGGAGTAGGAGGCCTTGAACTCCTTTTCGCCGACGGAGAGCTTCCACTCCCACCACCATTACATTTAAACTTGCTACAGTCCACAGGTCGAGCAGCATCCGAAGAGCATTCCCTGGAAGATCTCTGACCCGTCTTACCAGCAATACAATTCATGGTCCCATTCGCCACCTCTGCACCCGATATCGCCGCGCAACTGGGTGGTTCTCCGGTGATATAGTTAAAAGAATAAGTAAAGTTCTGCAACCTGGAAAGCTGGCAAACAGTGGCCGGAATCAAACCGGTAAACCAATTATGAGAAACATCCAGCTGCTCTAAACTCCTCATGTTGCCAATGGCAGACGGCAAAGATCCCTGCAAATGATTGAAGCTGACGTCAAAGACAGTAACTTCCTTGAGCATCCCGATCTGCGGAGGCAAACATCCGGTAAGGTTGTCGTTCATAAGGATTATTTCGTTCAAAGTTTTGCCCATCTTCTCAATGCTTCCCGGAATACAACCGCCGAGATCGTTGTTGGCGAAGACCAGAACCGAAACAGGGGAGTTCCCCAGGTTCTTAGGAATACCAAATCTGAACCTGTTGTCATTCAAGAACAGGGCATCCAGTTCCTTGTCGAACACCTTGGCCGGAACCGATCCTTCAAACTCATTGAACCGAAGATCTAAGTACTTCAAACCCGGCATCGAGAGAACCACATCAGGGAACTTTCCGACAAACCGATTGTTACTCAAGTCAAGCTCATGAAGCAGCTTCAACCTGCGGAAACTGGTCGGGACAACGCCGCAAAACCTGTTCGAGTTAAGGTGAAAGAGCGCTAGATCAGTGATGCGACCAAGCTCCGGAGTGAGATAACCTGCAATGTCTGCATGATTAAGATCAATACCAGCAACAACTCTGATTTTGGTATCGGAAGGAGATGGAGCACAATAGATTCCCATGTAAGAACAAACATCAGAGCCATTCCAGTTGGCTGTGAAGTTCAATGGGTCCGAAAATATGGCAGACTTCCAAGCTTGCAGGGCAATGTATGCTTCACGAAGCCTCGGGTTCTCGAACTGTAAACTCGGATCGACGACATCGACTGCCGACGCAACGGAGGCATAAACTAGCAAAAGAGCTCCAAGAAAGCAAAAGAGGGAAAGAGTCGACATGGGCAGAACTCAGAAGAGATAGTTTACATGAAGGGTGATTGTGCCATATGATACGTTAATGTCTTGAGCAAACCTATATCCGCATGGTGACATGCTAGCACGTCCCATCATATATCATTATCGGTTTATTTATTTATTTCATTAATTGTTACTTAGTATAAATCCAATATTTAAAACCTGATTAGATAGACAATAAAAATGCAGTGGTTGGGCATGGCACTGGCAGTAGCTTGGATTCCACTGCCGAAGCAGAGCAAGTAAGCAATGCGCGTTGAGGAAGGAAGAGTCAAAGAAGTTAGGAAATGATGGGGAGCACATCGGTGATCTCTTCTCGTTTTAAGGTTTAAACCTGATTAAATCAGATCGACTCGGGTTACACACTTAGTTTTGGTAGGTAAGTCTCTTAGTAGAAATTTTTTGCGTATACATACGTCTCGAATTTGAAATTTACTTAAACGAAACCATGCTGCTTATCACTTGGATCAACCCCCGTTGATGATACATTTTCTTTATTTTGAAACAAAAGTTGAATTTTTAATTTTAATTAATTAAATATATTTAAAGTTACATTCTATAATTTTAAAAACAAATTAAAATAAGTGATTTAAATTTAGTTACTAATTATCGATTAATATGATAAGAAGATAGATTAAATTTTTAAGGAAAATATTTGATTGACTGATATGAATAGGAGTGTAAACGAGCCGAGTTGAGTTCGAGTAGTGCTAAGCTCGTCTCGACTCGTTAAGATTTCAAGTCGAGTTCGAGCTTGAGTAATTTTAAACGAGCCTGAAATATCTGAGCTCGGCTCGACTCGTTAAGAACTCGAGTCGAGTTCGAGCTTTTTTCAAGCCTAATTGAGCCAAGTATTGACTGATCTCTGATCGTGTTAGACTCGAGTAACTCTTATTTCTTACGTCTCATTTAAAGCCTAATGAAGAAAAAAAACTTTAATACACAAGTTGTATAAACTCAAGCTTGTTAATTTTAGGTTTTATATGTTAATTTAGCGTTTAAAACTTATGTTTAAGATTAGATTTTAGGGGTTTAAGTTTAGAAATTTAGATTTTAAATTATAAAAAATTTAAAAAAATAGTATATTTATGTTTTCGAGTAGCTCGTGAGCTTTTCGAGTCGAGTATCATGTAGCTCGGCTCGGCTCGTCAAGAACTCGAGTCAAATTTGAGCTCGAGTCGAGTCCAATCGAGTCGAGTTTTGACCGAGCTTTGACCGAGTCGAGCTCGAGTAGCTCGCGATCTGTCTCGTCTCATTTACAACCCTAATCATGAAAGTTTTTAATTTTTACCGATGTTTTAGATTTACGGTTTAGAATAAATTTATTAAATGATTCTAATAATAAAAGATAATGTTATCTCTTTAAATTAAAATAAATTCTAATAATACAATCCCTAAATATACATAAATATATTCAAATTTAAAATCAAAATAAGATTTTATTTTATAATAAATTAAAATATTAATAAATTTATAAATATGAAATATCAATCTAACATGCGGCATGTTTAGGATACTACAATAAAATAATAGTAAGTTTTAAAATTTATTAACGGTCTAAAAATATAAGATATTTTTATAATATTTTTGGTTAATTTTTTTTACAAGTATCAATATTTTATTTCAACTAAAAATTTATCAAAAAATTTAAATATCAATACTTCAAAATAAATTTAAATACTTACAAAAAGTTTAAAATTCAATAAAAATAACATTTTTTAATTTAAGAATAAAGTTTAAAATTTATTATCCTTTAACTCTGCTCTAAATTCATTTCAGACCTACCCATCTGCATAATGACTGCATGCATAATTAACATTGCCTGCCACTGCCAGGGGAGTCAAAGCCATTGGTCCACTGCCTGCATCATTTTCTTAAATTTTTCTTTTTTTTTTCAAATGAAACCGCGTTTTTTATTTAATTTTGTTGGTAAACCTAATTACTATATCTACTTGTGTTATTGGATAGCAAAAAAATGAAAGCTTCTGTTAGTATATATATTGGTATAATCTCATCTTTGGACCTTGGACTTCCATAGAATATGTAATGTAATACAAACAATCATTTTGGACAGGCAAGAATGTGTCATGATATGAAATATGCAATGTTTCAACCTTCGGAAGAATATTTTAAACTGAAAATCTTCTTCCATTGAACAAGGATCATAAGCTACAAATGAAGTTTATGGCAAGACCAGTTGGTATATCCACACATGACTCGCTATAAAGCGGATGTTCGTATGCAACTTCAAGCAACATCCAGTGTAAATTCATATATTTCATGTATGGACATAAATCATATCATCTCAACCCTATGCTCGGATCGGATCGGAAAGGGAAGCAAAAGGAAATGAAAGTATTTTAACCCTATGCTTTACAGTTCATACACATCAATTACCTTCAGAGAGAATTTTCACTCGATCGATCAGAGGGTGTTGGTAGATGACGCATGCAATATCCTGTTTATGAACTCTGCATCCTTCTGACAAGAATCCCAGCTAAACATAAGCATCTGGAGGAGCTTCTTCAGGGATCTAGAGAATGGGAAAGGCTAATTTCAGGTAAGAATGCCAGAAACGAAACAAAACAAAAATAATACCGCAAATGTCGGGATTTAATTTGAAGAAAATCATTTTCCCATTTACAAGCAATAGTCAATGAATTTAGTATTGTCATTTTTGGCATTGAATGCAGTAAGTGGCATAAATGAACATATGCAACATTCAGTGCTACTATTATTGATAAAAGGAACAAGATGCATTCATTTGAGAAAGGGAGCCCTACTCAATCTTCAAATATATATAGGGTTAGATCCACTCACACAATGTAAAAAAAGTATGAATTTTACATTTTATGGATCGTTGGACGAGTAAAATGGATAACTGCTAATTGAGATCAACTCCTTACTTTTCTTTTTAAATGGATAATCTTCACATATCCTACTATTAATCTCGGCAATTCATTTCACCCATCCAACGGTCCAAAAAAATGTGTAGAACTTAAAATCTCTTGCACTATGTAAACGGATCCTATCCTATATGTGTGTGTGTGTGTATAAGCAGATATTTGAAGACCTTTACCTCTCCAGGTGCCCATTTCTCTTTTAACCAAATACTTGAATCCCCAGAAAGAACCTTCGTTGGCAAGTTATTTCTGTCACATTCGGATATAAGAATAAGCATATTTCTAACAGATAACAGAAAACTAAGCAAGACATATACGAAAGGTTAGCTACCAAACAGGCTCTGCGAACAAAAAAGATTTTGTTTCCTAATGGTGAGATTTTTCAATTAACATGTTGGATATCTTTTAGGATAAGAATCCTATTAATTAGGATTTATCGATCCTATATTCTAGGATTTCTTTTAGGGAGTTCTTTTAGGAGTTTTATTTATTTATTTAGTTGATCTCTTAATTGATAAGAGATCTATTCTATTTAGTCTTCTTTATTTTCTAAATCTCTTGTAACAAGGAAGCCTATATAATGACTTCTTTTTCATCTTAATAAACACATGACAGAATATATTTTTCTACTCTGATTTACATGGTATCAGGTAAGAACGATCCTCAAATTCCGAGTCAGACTTCTTTGTCTCGGCTTTCTTGTTCTATTCCTCCTTCTATCTTTTTCTTGAAAGATGGTTCATCCAAATCCATCTTCATCTGAAATTAGTTCCCCAAATACTTCATCTCCATCAGAACTTTTAATTTCTGATTCGTCTCTATCCCCAATCACCACCTATAAGTTGAATGGCCATAACTACCTTGCCTGGTCACAATCTGTCAGGCTCTATATTACTGGCAGAAGAAAAGAAGAGTATCTCTCGGAGTCAATGACCATTCCAGATGCAACAGATCCAAGTTATAGTTCGTGGAGGAGTAAGAATACCATGATTATGTCATGGTTAATAAATTCGATGATTCCAGCAATAGGAGAAGACTTTATGCTTTATAAGACTGCAGTAGAGATTTGGACTGCAGCAAGGGACACCTACTCTAGTGCTGATAACACTTCAGAACTATTTGGAGTGGAAAATCAGATTAAGAATCTTCGACAAGGAGAGATGTCGGTTATACAGTACTATGGTGCTCTGAATAAGTGTTGGCAGCAAGTTGATTTCTATGAGAATATTGACTAGAGGTGCCAGGAAGATAGGAATTTCTATAACATTTAGAAGAATCAAAGGAGAGTATTTCAGTTTTTGTCTGGATTGAATGTTGAATTTGATGGGGCAAGGGGAAGGATTTTATCCTCTAAACCACTTCCTTTGGTTCGTGAGGTTTTCTCAGATATTAGAAGGGAAGAAAGTAGAAGGCTTGTAATGACACCATCAACTCCACAATCAGAAGTTTCAGCCTTGGTGACAAGTTCGAACTCCAAAAACCAGCAAAGGAGAAATAGACCTTGGTGTGAACATTGTAGGAAAGTGGGGCATGTGATAGAGAATTGTTGGAAGCTACATGGCAAACCTTCTGACTGGAAGACAAATAAGTCTAAACCTCCTAAGGAAGCCAATCTTTCATCTCAGGAAGAATCTTCCAATAGTTTCAGCAAGAAACAAATTGAAGAGCTGCAGCAACTCATAAGTAATCTGACAGCAAAACCTGTACCTGAGGCTAACACTACTACAAGTACTGGTTCTTCTCCTAAATCAGTTCAGTGGATTGTAGATTCAGGGGCGACAGACCATATGACAGGAAATGTTGATTTACTAGAGGATTTTGGTGAGAACAACCTACCTACATCAATTCGAATTGCAAATGGCTCTCTTACTAGTGTAAAAGGGAGTGGTTTGGTTAAATTAAATAATAATTTGATGCTGCATAATGTTCTTTATGGTCCTAAGCTTGCTTGTAATTTGTTATCGATCAGCAAGTTAATTTGTGATTCACAATTGTGATGTTATGTTTGGTGTTGGTGGCTGTGTGTTTCAGGAACAGGTTTCGAAGAGGGTGATTGGCAATGCTAAACTTACTAAAGGTTTGTACATCTGTGAGAGTTCTCCACCTCATAATCTTGCATTATCCAGCCAACTTAGGAAACAAGTTTTAGTTCCTGCTAGTACCAGCAGTGATATTTTGTTATGGCACTACAGACTAGGCCATCCTAGTTTTTTCTACTTAGCAAGAATGTTTTCCAAATTGTTTATTAATAAGAATCCTACTCTTTTTTCATGCGAAATGTGTCAGTTTGCTAAACATACTCGTCAATCTTATAGCCCAACTATATTTGCACCAACAACACCCTTTTCAACTATCCATAGTGATATCTGGGGTCCTTGCTCTGTGAAAAACATTTCTGGACATAAGTGGTTTATATCTTTCATAGATGACTATTCTAGGACAACATGGGTATTTTTAATGAAAGAAAAATCTGAGGTTGAGTCCATATTCCGAAACTTTTATCAGACCATTATCACTCAATTTGATACAAAAATAAAAATTCTAAAGAATGATAATGGAAGTGAATATCTAAGCAAATCTCTTAGTTCTTTCTTTAAGGAGAAAGGTATTGTTCACCTTACTTCTTGTGTCAATACCCCTCAACAGAATGGGATAGCAAAACGCAAAAACAGACATATTCTTGAAGTCACTAGGTCCATTATGTTTACAGCTAGAGTTCCTAAATACCTATGGGAGAAGCTATTCTTACAGCCACCTATCTTATAAATAGGATGCCCAGTAAACCTTTAGGATTTAAAGTTCCCACAGAGGTTCTCTTTAAACTCTATCCTCACTTTAAACCTTTACACTCGAACCTTCCTCTTAAAGTCTTTGGGTGTACTGCTTTTGTCCATGTTCAGGATACTAATAGAGGAAAACTGGATCCTAGGGCTATCAAATGTGTTTTTATAGGCTATTCTTCGAGCCAAAAAGGGTACAAGTGCTACTCCCCAACCACCAAAAGAATATATGTGTCCTCTGATGTAACCTTCTTTGAAAATTCTCCTTATTTCTCTAGTGCTGAAATTCAGGAGGAGAATCCTCAAGAATTTCAGCAATATCAGTCAGTTCAAGAACCTATATTATCCTCCCAACCAAGTCTAATGTTACCTTCCAGCAGGAGTCTGCCATCCACTGTCCAATTACCTACTGTTCAAAGTCCAAATGATACTAGCAAGGCAGAAAAATCAGTAGAAACAAATCCTACTGAGTCACCATCCTTACTATCTCCACAATCAAGTCCACATAAAATCCCTGAGTCACCATCCTTCCTATCTCCACAACCGAGTCCACATAAAATCCCTTATTCCATAAAAGATACTTCTGTAGATGACAGTAACCTCATAACACCTCAACTTAAGACTTACTCAAGGAGAAGGAAAACAGATGCAAAAGAAAGAGGTCAGCCTAGCATTGCTCAACCACCAGATTCGACTCCTGGTACTGAGACAGAAGTTACTGGTACTGAAAGAGAAGGAAATGAAGGACCTCAACAGAGTGCTGATGTGAATTTGGATGATTTTCCTATTGCTATTAAGAAAGGGGTAAGGAAATGTACTGCCCATCCCATAAATAAATATGTTGCATATGGGAAATTACATTCTAATTTCAGGGCATTTACTGTGAGTGTAAATCATGAAAAAATTCCTAGAAATGTGGCAGAAGCCTTTCAATTTCCAGAATGGAAAAAGGTTGTGGAAGAAGAATTAAAGGCTTTGCAGAAGAATGAGACATGGGATTTGACAGAGTTACCTGTTGGAAAAAAAGCTGTAGGATGTAGATAGATATTCACCATCAAATATCACTCTGATGGCAGCATGGAGAGATACAAAGCAAGGTTGGTAGCTAAAGGTTTTTCACAAACATATGGCATTGATTACCAAGAAACCTTTGCTCCAGCTGCAAAACTCAATACTATCAGGGTGATACTATCAATAGCTGTCATCTTGGACTGGAGATTACATCAGCTAGATATAAAGAATGCTTTCCTAAATGGAAGTCTCGAGGAAGATGTTTACATGGAGATTCCACCAGGGTTAGAAGGAAAGGTAACTAGGGATACTGTTTGTAAACTAAAGAAATCCCTATATGGTTTAAAACAGTCCCCTAGAGCCTGGTTTGGTCGTTTTGCTAAAGCTGTTATTGAGAGTGGGTTTAAACAAAGCCAAGCAGACCATACTCTCTTCAAGAAAATTTCACCATATGGTAAGATCACCCTTCTAATTGTTTATGTAGATGATATTATTACCACTGGTAGTAATGAAAAAGAAATAAAGAGACTAAAGCTAGACTTAGCAAGAGAATTCGAAACAAAGGATCTCGGCACCATGAGGTATTTCTTGGGGATGGAGGTGGCAAGATCCAAGGAGGGATTGTTGATTAATCAGCGCAAATATGTTTTAGATCTACTTACTGAGACAGGAATGCTTGGCTGCAAACCTATCGAAACACCTATGGAACCTAATTTGAAGTTCAACAAAGAAGCAGGAAATCCAACTAACAAAGAAACTTATCAAAGGTTAGTTGGTAAATTGATTTATCTCTCACTCACTAGACCAGATATTGCATACTCAGTTGGCATTGTAAGCCTATATATGAGTGATCCTAGAGAGAAACATATGGAGGTTGTTTACAGGATTCTGAAATTCTTGAAGTTTACACCAGGGGCTGGATTGATCTTCAGGAAAAATCAAGAAAGGAGTGTAAAAGTATACATGGATGCTAGCTGGGCAGGTGAGCTCACAAATAGGAGGTCAGTGAGTGGCTATTGTACCTATGTTTGGGGTAATCTAGTCACATGGAGGAGCAAGAAGCAATCAGTGGTTTCTAGGAGTAGTGCTGAGTCTGAATACAGAGCAATGGCTCTTGGGATTTGTGAAGGAATGTGAATTAAAAGAGTGTTGTCTGAACTAGAACTAGATGATGAGAAAGGGTTCGAGTTATTTAGTGATAGTCAGTCTGCTATTAGCATAGCCAAAAACCCGGTCCAACATGATAGAACGAAGCATATTGAGATAGACAGACACTTTATTTATGAAAAAGTTAACCAAGGAGTAGCCAACTTGAAGTATGTTCCTACAAAAAGGCAGCTAGCTGATATCTTCACCAAAGCCCTTCCTAGAGTAACTTTTGATGAACTTTCATTCAAACTGGGTATATACAACATATATACACCAGTTTGAGGGGGAGTGTTGGATATCTTTTAGGATAAGAATCCTATTAATTAGGATTTATCGATCCTATATTCTAGGATTTCTTTTAGGGAGTTCTTTTAGGAGTTTTATTTATTTAGTTAGTTGATCTCTTAATTGATAAGAGATTTATTCTATTTAGTCTTCTTTATTTTCTAAATCTCTTGTAACAAGGAAGCCTATATAATGACTTCTTTTTCATCTTAATAAACACATGACAAAGTATATTTTTCTACTCTGATTTACATAACATACCCTAACTGAACATTTGTAGCTGCTTGTCCACCTGCTTTAGAATTTGAGAGTGAGTCATTAAAGACAGCAAGAGACTGGCCGTTGGATGAACTGAGGTTTTGCGTTGATAATGTCGCAGCAGAAAATTGATTAGTAGCAGGATTAATGACAGAACTGTTGCCGAAGCTAGCCATGTTTGTAGGAAAGGAAGCTGCTACTGACTGGTTAGGTTGTTGACTACCAAATGAATCTGTCATGTCATTACTGAAATGAGAAGCATGCATATTAAATGTACATGAAACCACGAATGCAAACCTTAAAACTTACAGGAATTGGCCGATGGAACATTGTTCGTTGCAAATGCATTTGGGAATTGGGCCGACGGAACATTGCTCGTTGCAAATGCATTTGGGAATTGGGCCGATGGAACATTGCTCGTTGCAAATGCATTTGGGAATTGGGCTGAATTTGAGAAAGAAGTTGGTTGACCAAAGGGGTTATTTGACTGTACAGAAGGCCTGAAAAAAACATTATTTGCAAGGTTATAAAACCTGAGGGCTAAACTTATGGTCTGGGACATTCAGTCATATAGATACAAACAAAGAAAGACCGAATAAAAGATTTCTATTATAGGTGGAATTCTTAGTTTCTTACCCCTGTGAGAATCCCGTATTAAGTGAAGCTCCCAACTGACTAAAACTGGAAACTGGAGGAGGGAAATTGTTCTGAGGAGCAACAGTATTTTGAACAGCGGGAGAAAATCCAACTGGAGTTCCCCCCGGAAATGGGATTTGCTGTGCCGGAGTTGATCCAGGAGGTCCCTTATAGGGATTACGAAGAAGGTTTTCAAACTCAGCTAACTTTGAATTGAGTAAATTCCTCTCTCGCTCAACCTGTGATAATAATAGGTGCTATTAGCACGTTCTAATCACTAGTTACCATTACACGGCATGATAGCAACATCATTTTCATAACAACGTTTAAAATTGATGACAGACAGAGACATGAAATTCATTGCAGAGAAGAAATACACTAATAACAATTACAAAAAATGCTTGGCATAGAAAAAGGAACAAGTTTGAAGGTATGACATCAATAGTTGTTCAATAATTCGGAGTAAAATTCTTCCAAGTAGACCTACAAAATTCTTTTAAGGCTAGCTAAGAAAATCTATCATGAAATTCTCTGATAAGTCTATATGTTAGTATTTATGTGTACCTAGGGCAGAAGTACATTTTGTTGAAACAAACTTCAGATTTAACAAGCCAATTCCAAGTTCCTATTGTTTAATCCCCATATCAAACTGTATTTCAGTTATCTTTGCAAGAAATTCAAAGAAACAATATCTGCAACTGATTTTGTCATTTATTTAACTGTTCTCTGGATCTATTAGACCTTTTGTTACAGGTCTATTACATTCTCATCCAAGCTATAACAAAACATCCAAAATTGGCAAAAGTATTTAAGAATGAAAACCATGAATATATACTAAGGTGAGTGTGTACATATGATTAAAATGCAACTGTAAAGCTGGAAAGTAAGGCATTGAAGATCCCTCACAATTGATTGCAAGCTTAACCCACGTTTTGCATCATCATATGCAGCTGCCCGCAATTCTTCAAGACTGACATCACCAACAATGTCGCAAGGGGAACTAAAAGCAAAAGAATTAAAATTTTAGACCATATTAGTTTCCATTACCATTCTCATAATTACAAGAATAAAATATATCTACCACCTGAAAGCCTATTGGTCAGAAAAATTGGTCCAGGCTGCAATAAAATTTAGACAACGGAAGATTTCCTAGACCAATGATGATCTAATGTGTTTAAATTCATAAGCTTAATTTAACAAAAGTGAAAAATTTTACTATGTTATTATTTCCACCATCCTAAAGCACCTGAACAATAAAATAATTCTTTCTACCCAGTTCTTGTGAGGATATTTTGATCTTAAAATTAAAATATACTTGTTGCAACAGATATTATAAAAATTGAGAACCCTTTGAAAGACCTATAGATTGATTAGGTGATAAAGCATACTTTTTCCAATGGCTGTAGCATGTAAGCTTCCAAAGGGGTCTTTCGTGCTCAAAATCTTCGGCGATAATTCGTTTGCAGGAGTCGGGGTCATTGCATCTGTTGCATCCATAAGTTTCACATTTTGTCAGATACAAAACTCAACTATTGAACATGACACAAGTTATTCTGAAGCTACACAGCTAAGAGAAAGGGAAAAAACAGTCAATGCTACTTACGTATGGTTTGTCGTCTGAGCCTGATTATCAGGCTGCCGCGATGGAGCACCACTACTGGCAGAAGGTCGGGTCCATGTATTCTAAGGAAAAGTATATTGCAATATTATAAGAAAAAGATTAAATTAAGATACCCTTTAACAGAAGCAAAGGGTATCCAAGACCTTCCAGAGTTCCATTCAACAAAGAAAAGCAAGAAATGAAATCATAGACCAAACCAACCATATTGTAAGCCAAGTTGTTATATACAAAATTTTAACCTTGAACTGGGTCTGTTTATTTCCAAAAGCATTGTTGCCTCCTTGTGACTGAGCATTGTTCTGGACTCCAAAACCAAAAGGATTTGGCTTTTGTTGGTGGTGTGAGTTGGCTTGAGTGCCAAATCCAAATGCATTAGACTTTGGCTGTTGCTGAGTCGAATGAAGAAATTTGCACTTTTGACCATACTGACAGCTGTAGGAATAGAAGTCAAGATAAGGAGTTGGTGAGGAATCTAATAGTGCCGAACAATTTAGACTTGTAATAAATCGAGATGAAGATTATATAAATTCATAAATTAATACTTCATCAATATAATTTTATGCAGAAAACAAATGCTAAGAAAATAAATGATAATAAATCAAGTATAAGACCAACTTATGAGAGCCACAAGAAAAAGAAATCTTGAGGGACCATGGAAAAGAGAGGAGTTTAAACTGTTAATATTTAAGAAATAAAGACATATGGCGGAGCAGTGAATTATTCAAAATTCATACCGCAACGTTGCATTTCCAATATCTTGAATCTTGATTCAATCATTCAAATAAATGTGAGAGTCAGAAGAGATTCCGCCCATGCACCAGAGCAGGATGAATGGAATTCAAAAGTGTATTGCCAGTGTTTTAAGATGTCAAAATTTCCATTGAAATTAAGGAAAAATATTACACGAGAAAGAGAATAGCGGCACCGATAAACAAAGGAGCAATTATTTCAATTTTTCATCATATTACTATACCCTTAAAGTCTAATTGACCCAACTTTTGTCCTTCAGTTTATCAGGTAGGCTGCAAAAAGTCATCTTCAAGCTTTATAAAATAACAGGTTCAAAGAAACATTTTAAGCCACCGTGTTCAGCTGGATTCAGACCCAAAAAACACACCCAAAGATCCATTATGGAAGTTAACCAAAGTCTCGCCGCTATGCATTTGTTTTCCTAGAAACTCATTGTTTCCCCCTCTTAATTACCGAAAGTTGAGTGAAGTTGACTCTTTTAATGAAGCAATAGTGTCTGAATTTGAACCTAAACCTAAACCTACCGTTCACAATGAACTTATTTGAAATTTGAGCGCTGTGGCTTATCCTATAAACCCCATAAATAGTGTTTTCTCAGTCTCTTTAAACTAATAATTAAAGGGAATAAAAGATTCCAACAGACTCGATATTATCCTAGAGAGACATCGTTCTAATGATCAACCCTAAACCCAGTTTATATGACACATTGGGCAAGCGAGAAAACAAATAATAACTGATGAAGAAGAATGGGTACCTTCCGCGCTGAAAATTCCTGCAAAGCTCTTTCTTCATTTGAAAGTTTTTGTTCTTAGGAACTTCTAATTCCAAAAAGCTTCCAGCTTTTCTGAGTTTGAGAATTCATAGCGTCAGCGAAATTCTAACTATACAAGTTGAGGTTGTCCTCGGCCCGATTCGGTCCAGGCCGCGGTCCAATTTTTTAATCCCGACTCGCTCAGGTTCGTTTCTTAATGGGTAAATTATGTAAATAGTCATTGAATTTATTTTTAAATTTATTTTAGTCATTTTTGTATTAATACATCGTGCTGTTTTAGACAAGACAAAACTACTTGGCATTTGGCTAATTATAATTAGCATGTCAGTTAAAGCATTGAGATCTAGTCGTCCTAATCTCTGTTTATTATCCTTGTGATTATAATCATCAGATGCAAAATAGTTAAAGTCTTTGAGGATCTTTACAATCTGCAGCAAAGAACCTGCTTCGATCCGATCAAAAACTAAATAGTGAAAAGCAGTCCCATTTTCCCACATCGGCTGCAATGATGGCTACAAGAGCGGTGGTGGGTCTCAAATTTCAATGCTTTCCGACTAATCCTAATTAATTAATTAATTAATCAACATAAATATCAAAAAGTTATCTTTTTACCTTTGTAAATTTTATTTTTTTGTGGTTGTACTTAATTATTCAGTCACTCTTCGCTATCTATAGTTTTGATTTAAATATTGTATAATAAAACAAAATTTAATATATATAGTACAATTGATTCTAATTTTTAATCTATGATATTTGTTACGGTACATATAAAATCGGGTTCAACTTAATTCGACGTTGAATAGTATTTTTCTTAAAATATCTTTGTTGCAACATCAAATATGACCTAAAATTAAATCTTTCTGTACTCGTCTTTAGGGATGTTTTTGAAAAAATACTGAATTAAAACCGACTTTATTTATATTGTAGTAAATGCTATAAAATAAAAATTAAAGTTCACTGCAATATTTTTAGAGGAAATTTATTTTGGACTGCAATATTTAAGTGAAAAATCCTTATTTGTTGTTTGGTTTAATTATCGATTATTAATTTATTATAATTAATTAATTCAGATTTATAAAAATGATTTTTTTAATTTATTTTTTTTATTAATCACAACACAAAAAATTTAATCTTTAATTTTGTTTAAAAAAACTTAATATCTCGTATTAGGACAAATAAATTGATTCTTCTCTCTTTCTTCTTGTAATTATCTAGGGATATTTAAGATTATGGGTAAATTTTGTATTGTTTCAATAAGGATTATTTATAATTTTAATAAATCGTGAAGTAATTTATCTTTTGCATGGGAATCGTGAATGTGACATAGTTGTGGTGTGTTGATTAAATAATGCATGAATGGTTGCACCACTATTTGTGTCATCATTGCTGATGATGTGGGGGGAGGGGCTTACTTTTCACTTTGTTTTATTTATATGGGTAGGGACCAAAATAAGAATTTAAATAAATTGAGTTTGGATGATATATTCGAATTTATTTATTAATTTATTTTTATTATTTAATATTAAATGAGCATGAATTTATATATTTTGATAATTTTGAGAGATTATCGTTTTTAATATGCGAAGAATAACTAAAAGCTCAGAATTGAGAGTATGTTAACGAAAATTACGTGATACCTGATGTTTAGAAGTTATAACAACTTAGATGCTGAAACATAAGTCTACATATTGTTTTTATCCACTTTTACAACGATAATTATACGATCATATGCAAGATAAATAAAAAAACAATACTTTGTTAATAAAAATGACAATCGAGAGATCCACTGATTGATCTAGTGGTCTAAGATGCTCATGTTGTCTCATCTTGTATGTGTTTAAATCCCGATATAAAAAAAATGTAATCTCTATTTAATCAAAAAAATGAACAAGCGATAGGAATCATTGGTTGAATACCTAAAAATTTTCAGATAATTTATCTTTCCTTGTGACATGCATAGAATTTTGATAAAAGATTACCACGAAAATTGATTAGAACTAC
Organism: Abelmoschus esculentus; assembly: GCA_035048815.1. Lineage (NCBI taxonomy): Eukaryota > Viridiplantae > Streptophyta > Magnoliopsida > Malvales > Malvaceae > Abelmoschus > Abelmoschus esculentus. Next base: position 1,695,102 of record JAUCBN010000059.1, read on the forward strand.
AATTGTCATGACAACAAAACTTACATCAAACTACGATAGAAATCGATGAGAATGAAGCAATTAAATGATATAATAAACCGAAAATAACCTCAAAACAAACACCTCAACGCATGCAAAACATGTCTCTCTTCTCATTTGTAATAAGAGTTCAATAATGTCTTTCAACTTTGAAGGGTCTATTCTGAAGCCAACAACAATGGCAGTAGCAGACTAGCAGCAAGGGACTTTGTTTTGTTGTTTTGCAAATTCAGTCTCACAAGGACAAGGACAATTACAAACTTGGCCATGCTTTTATTTTTGTAATTTCCTCTGCAACTTTGCTCCCCAACCATACAAATTAAATCATATATAATGTATTTATTTTTAATTCTATTTGTCTGAGTTTGCTCAGAGTTGTCTGTAAGAGAAACAGCCTTTTGATTCTCCCCCATCAATTATCAGCTCAACTACTGTGAACATCTTTGTCTATACCAATTACCAGCTGAATGCATTTCACAACATTCCTGACCTGCTCAATAATTTGCCTTTCAATTAACTGTAAAAGAAAAAAGATCAGGTTTTCAATGAGAAAGTGAAGACAAAACAAAATGCTTCAAATTTGGCTTTATACTCAACATTTTTAGGACACAACAGAAATTTGTAGGAAAATGGAATGAATTAAAGGTTAAAAAATAAATAAAAGAGTGAAATATGCAATGATTTTATTCACAATGATTAAAGGAGTATGTGGAAATAATGTATGGTGAAGTGATGTCTCCTTGTCATTGGAACAGGGTAAAGAATCATAATGTCCAATCTCAAACACAAATAATTATGTGTTCTGTCTGTGCCATTGTCCTGGTAATCAACCTCCACAGCTCCACTTAGTGAAAAGTTTTCGGCTTCGTTCGATATCGTTTTTTTATTCAGTTTTTAGAGAAGTTTTATCGAACACTCAGCTTTTTTTCGCTGAAATTTACAAAGAAGAAATAACAGTAATATTAACAGGAGAAAGCACTATAAAGACCTACCAGTTGATGTAAAGCTCCCAACAGAAAAGAAGAAAAGGAACCCTATGTTTTTTGGTCGGTAAATTAGATGGAGATGGATGTACACAGCAACAAAACTAGTATCTGTATGAACAAAATGTGAAGCAACATAAGCTAATCAACCCCTTATGTCCCGATTTTTCATTTTCTTTAAAATATATGATGTTCGATAATTATAAAGTTCTCGATTAAGTTTAGAATCGAATTAGATCGAACTTTGTTCAAAGTAAAAAGAGAAAAAGAATGGTGAAAAGGAGCCAATAATGCAATGCATAGGATAGCAGACAGAGGGTTGCTTTTTTGGGTACTTGGGTTTTGGGAGTGTTGCTTTTTCTTTATTTCCCTTTTTCTTTTAACTCTTTTTTACTGCTTCTTTTCTTGAATTTCTGCTGCCTTTGTCTGTCCATTCTTTTGAATCATGTGGATAAAGGAGCCAGGGGTAGTTTCCTTTTACCTTATATATTCAAGGAACATGGTTTAGAATTTAGATTGAGGACTTCTTTTGCAGTTTTTCATTATATCAGAAAAAACCAACAGTTAGACTGTTTTATAATGTGTTTTTGTAATATTCGATTCGAATTAGTCGAGTTATTATAAACAGATTTCAAATATATGAGTGGATCATCAGTCATGCCATTAAACATAAACCTTTGCAAGTGAATAATATCAGTACTGTACTGAAAGAGCACATTTTGTTTTAATGACAATATATCATTCATTAAAAATATACCATCCGACCAAAAAGAGGAACAAAAGCAGAGAGAGTGGAAATGTAAAGCTAAAAAGGCTGTCCACATTGCAGAACAACAATAATAAAAGGAAAAGAAAGACCAGGAAGTATAAAGAAGGGTATACTCTGTATTGTGTTTCCTGAATCTCTACTTCTTTCAACATTCTAACTGCTTTCTTTCACGTTTCAAACAGAAACAAACGGTGGGGGTAACTGGTGAGGTTAAGAGAGAGTTGTGTAGAGTTTTGGTGACGAAAAAGACACAGCTTTGAACATTGGGTGGTGTTTTGGGGGTGGGTTTTGGCCAAGTGATGCGCTCAGGTGCCTATACGGTTCAACAGACACTCACGGCGGAGGCTGCTTCAGTGTTGAAGCACTCTCTCGGCTTAGCACGGAAGAGAGGCCATGGTCAGGTTACTCCCCTCCATGTGGCTGCAACTTTGCTCGGTTCAAGGTCTAGTCTTTTGAGAAGAGCTTGTATCAAGTCTCAGCAGCCGCACCAGGCTTCACATCCTCTTCAGTGTAGAGCTCTTGAACTTTGCTTCAATGTGGCTCTCAACCGGCTGCCGACGGCTCCAGGTCCGTTCTTTAACGGGCAACAACAACCAGCAACAGCCACTCTTTCCAACGCTCTAGTCGCAGCACTTAAAAGAGCACAAGCCCACCAGAGAAAGGGTTGCATTGAGCAGCAGCAGCAACAGCCATTTCTTACCATCAAAGTAGAGCTCGAACAGCTTATCGTTTCGATACTCGATGACCCTAGTGTTAGTAGGGTTATGCGAGAAGCCGGGTTCTCCAGCACTACCGTTAAGAACAACATCGAGGAGTACTCATCGGGTGCTGTCGGTGAGAGCCCGAACACTTTCTATCAAACACATTTCTCTGAGCAGAACCCATTTTTCTTTTCCTCTCAAAAGAAAGTGAAGGAAGAGGTCAAGTTGGTTTTCGAGGTTTTTGCGAGGGAAAAGAGGAAGAACACCGTAATAGTCGGTGACTGTCTCTCCACGACCGAAGGCCTTGTTTCGGAGCTGAAGTCCAAGATAGAAACAGGACATGTTCCGGAGGAAATGAAGAACGCTCAGTTCGTTAAGTTTTACTTCGCGCCGTTGTCTTTACGATTCATGGTCAAAGAGGACGTCGAAAAGCATCTCACTGACCTGAAAAGGCGGGTGGATTCCATTGCAGTCGGCGGAGATGGCGCCATTATCTATACAGGAGATTTAAGATGGATTGGTGAAGAAAATGCCAATGGAATTGGCGAACTCCTCGCGTACAATGCAGTCGATCATCTGGTAACTGAGATCGGAAGGTTGATATCTGATTATAACTTGTCGGAAACAAAGGTCTGGTTATTGTCCACTGCAAGTTACCAAACATACCTGAAGTGTCAAAACAGACAACCTCCGCTTGAAACTCAATGGGAACTTCAAGCAGTTTCTGTTCCATCGGGAGGACTTGGCTTGAGCCTCCATGCTTCCAGGTTTGCAACATTTCCTCCATTAATGTGGTTGTAATTTTCCTTGAAGCTTTTCCTGATTGTACTTGTTCTTGTCTTCAAACTCTCAGTTTTGGTCTGAAAAAACAAACATGGTTGGTAAGAAAAAGACAGCTTTTAAATAATTTTGGTATTGTGTTTCTGCAGTGTCCATGATTCTCGAGGGCTAGAAATGAAGCCATTTGCCGAGCATGACAAGCTCACCTGTTGTGAAGAATGTGCTTTAAATTACGAGAAAGATGTACAGTCGATTAAGTTTAACCAGCAAAAGCTATTGCCACCTTGGCTTCAACCTCATGCAAGCCAGAAGGTACTCAAAATTTAAGCTTAAACTGATCTTTAGAAACAATTTTGAAACATTTTTTTACATTTGCAGGATGAAATGCTTCAACTGAGAAAAAAGTGGAACAGATTGTGCCACAGTTTACACCAAGTTAGGCCTAACCAGAACCATTTGAGTGGGAATAGTTATCCTTGTGCTTCATCATTCCCTTTATGGCTCTGTCCAAACAAGGTCGATTCAACTTCGATATCTTTCCATTCGGTGCCTAAATTCAGACGTGAAAGCTCTCGTACCCTTGAGTTTGATTTCGGTACTCGGGAGAATCGATCCGGCGAAGAAAACTTGGACTCTCTTAAGAACGGTGAGGATAAAGAGGTGAAGATCACACTTGCTCTTGGTAACTCTTTGTTCTCGAGTTCACAGAGACCGGCAAAAGAGACAAGTGAATTGTGCAAGATGTTGCAAGATAATGTACCTTGGCAATCTAGGATTATTCCTTCAATAGCCAAGGTCCTGAAGCATTCCGAGTCCTTCAAGAAACATACTTGGTTGCTGATTCAGGGGAACGATGTGATCGGAAAACGGAGATTGGCCAGTGCTGTTGCGGAATCTGTTTTGGGGTCAGCTGATTTGCTCTTGCACATGAACATGAGATGTAATGAGGTAACTTCCTGTTACGATAAACTCGTAAGAGCATTCCGGAACAACGAAAGGCTCGTAATCCTAGTGGAAAACGTTGATTTGGCGGATACCCAATTCCTAAAACTCCTAGCTGATGAATTTGAAACCGGAGCAGACGAAGAATCAAGAGAAACCGAGAGAGGTATTAGCCGAGCAATATTCATTTTAACCAAGTCCATTTGCTCAAGCCACGAAGACAACAAAATGAATCAAGATTCCGTAATCGAGATGAAGCTAAACGTCACTCTTCTGACACCAAGCTCTGATAACAAGAGGAAAGCCGCCGAGTGGGACGTTCCTAACAAGATCAAAACATCGAGAATCGAAGAGGAAGATACATCAAGGCGTCTGCAGCCAAGTCTCAACACTCTTGATCTGAACATGAAAGCCAATGAGGATGATCAAAATGAAGAAACAAGGGGAGACACTAGTCCCATTTCCAGTGACATAACTAGGGAGACCGCAGTCGGTCTACGTCTCCAAATCGGTTTCCTCGAATTGATCCAGAACCGCTACATCTTCGACCGAAATGCATCTCAAGACAATGAGATAAAAAGATTTTTCATGTCCAAGATGAAGGAGACCGTAGTGGCAACCTTTGGTGGTGACAATATGATTAGCTTTAGTGTGGAAGATAAGGTGTTGGATTGGATTTTATTTGGTTCAAGTTATTTTCTGAACAGCCTCTTTGAGAAGTGGCTAACTGACATTTTTCAAAGGGGATTGGAAATTGTTAAAACTGGCGGGAAAGATGGTATACATGAAATTAGGTTAAGTTATGGGGGTATACTGGGAAAGACAATGGAAAATGGGTACATGGGGACTTGCCTCCCTAGCAAAATCCAAGTTTCTTTCATGGGCTAAATTGGGTTTTTTTCATCTGTAGGAATTTCCTGACCATACGGAAAATGACCATAATGTCCTTTGTGTAATTGGTCTTAAATTGTGGGTTTTTTCCTTCTAATTATTGTATTATGTGTCTTGGTTTGTTTTTAGCATTCCTTTGTTGAATTAATCTTCAGTGCTGTTAAAATCTTGATCATATTCCTTTGATTTTATATCTCATTTAATACGTTATCTGACACGTGATTATCTTTATTGAATCTTATAATTTTTAATAAATTATCTAATATAAAAATAACTTTATAAATAACATTAAATCGATAAATAAATTGATCGATCAATAAATTAAATTTAGATTAAACCGAGAAATAAGTAGAAAATTTGTTTATGAAACATAAAGTTTCATGCACGTTTACCTACAAATTAAGTAAATTCTAACATGGACAAGGAAATTCTAACATATGGACAAGGAAATTCTAACATGCTGATAGAATGGTAAATAAGAAAAAAAACAACCTTAAATAAGGTTGTTAATGTTAATAGCAATAATAATAAAATAATAATAGTAGGAATAATTTATATTAACTTTAAAATTTTAATTGAATTGAATTGGTATTAAAATTTAATGATATCAATTCAATAAAAAACAATTATTTTTTAAATAGTAATAAATGTATTAAATTTATATCTATATTTTAATTATCAATATTTAAATTTAATCGTTAGTGTTATTGATAATGGGTATAAATCTTTTATATTTTTATTGTGCTTTCATTAATCTTCTCACTTTAAAACAATGAATTTAGAATTTAAAATTTAAAATTATAACTAGAGTTTAAAAATTTAAAAGTAGTGTTTAAGATTTAAAATATAAAAATTATTATTTAAATTTAAAATTTATTTTTTTAATATTTTTTAATATAAAACATAAAATAAATCATAAATGAGTGATAAATGATTTTTACTCTATCGATAATATTATACATAAAACTTAATATCAACTAAATTTATTTAAGTATTGAATATCTTATAATTTAATAATGCGGTAAGATTTAAATAGGTATTGTATAAATATAAAATATTAAAATTTAAAATAAATTAAACATTTTATTAATCATCTTTAATTAATTAATTAAAATCAAATTTTATAAAGAGCCTATTAATATTTATTTTATATAAATAAGTATTGCAATTAACTGATATTAATGAAGGTTAAAAGCGATTTAACAAGCCATGGTAATTACTAACTGGTAAGCGGTAACGTTGAAGATCAGGATTCTGGATGCCCAATTTTTTTTACTTTTGACTTTTCCCCTTTCTTGTTCCTTAGGTAGCTCAAGGAATTCCTCGAAAAATTCCCAAAATCCCTAATTTAATTCCAACAGTGAAGTGAAAAAGAGGAACAACAATGTACGTAGAACATGCTTTCTCGATATCCGACGAGGATATCATGATGGACAATCCACACGCCATTAACAATCGACCTCCATACAAGGAGATCGGCCTCGCCGTCGCACTTCTCGTATTCGGCACTCTCGGCATCATCTTGGGCATCTTCATGGCCGTCAACAGAGTCGGCGGTGACCGAGCCCATGGTTCCTCTCTTACTTTAAAAGATCTGAATAAAAGGTTTGTAATTAAAGCTGATTAGCTGATTTCCGGATTTTGATTTTTATTTCAGGGCTTTTCTTTGCGGTACTCGGATCTATATTGTTCATTCCCGGCTTCTATTACACGAGGATTGCGTATTATGCGTATAAGGGATACAAGGGTTTCTCCTTCTCCAACATTCCCCCTGTCTAGAGCTGATTCTTCTTCTCCTGAACCGCCCTTATGTACAGATCCCCTTTCGTTTATTTACTTTGTTTTGAATGTTTCGTTTCTACGGATTCCGGAGTTCTGTTCTTGACTTCACTTTGTATTTTATTTGTTCCATTAATGTTACTAATTATTCCCCAATGTTGTGTTGATCTTGCATTTGGATTAGTGGCTTCTGCATATGTTATTAGCTAAGGTTATTGTTATTTGAAATAATAGATGGAGAGGTTTTGAAGGGTTGTATTTGCTCTTCTTGCGGAATGAGTGCATATAATTAGTCTGCAAATTTGTCTTCTTTGCTCTGTTTTATTACCACTGTTATAGGATTTGTGATATGTGTGAATGTTCAAAAAACTTTCTAATTATCTCTTGATACCAGTGTGAATGACTGAATGTCCAAGATCTTTTCCTTACATTACTTTATCGGGTCATTGGCCATTGTCATGGCGGTCTTACTTTATAGAGGTAGTATTCTGGGTGCTGGAGGTAGTTCATGACCGTAATATTTTTAATGGGTTCTTGGAGTATATGTAGATTGTGACTAGTCTGAAGATTGATTGTGATGAAGAAACTATGGATGGTTGCACTAATTGACAATGGTAAAGAAAGGTGAAGATTGTGAAGGGATGTGTGTCTGAGGGACCACTGTTTAACTTCACCCACCTTGTAACCCATAGACAATGAAGCAGTAGGTTTCTTTCTCCACTCTTTGCCCTGTTTTTGAACTCAAGTTCCTCAAAATCTTATCTCTCCTGTGTCCATGCATGTCTTGTCTCAATTTGGTTTCCATTTTCTGGATGTGTCCTGGCATGCCCCCTACTTATTTCACTCTGTTGGTGGTCTGTCCATATTCAACATTTGTATGAGGGGATTTGATTTGTACCCTTGTATTATATGCTTCACAAATGAGAAGAGATCCATTGGAAAGTTTAGTTGTCTAGGATGAACAAGGGAAGGTAAATGCGAATCTTGCTTCAGTGAATGCTGAAGCAAAGTTGTAGTTATAGACTGGGATGGTGAAGATTATGGAACAGTTCAAGGTGTTCACCTTTAGAAGTTTAGTTGTTGCCTGAAATGCAAAAGAGATATCAGAAACCCTTGATGCAAAAGAGATATCAGAGCTCTGAAATGCAGATGCAGAAACAGCTTATGAAATCAAAACTATATCATCCTTACGATTCGACAAATACAAATGGTAATGCTAAGCACTGAAATACACCCGTGGTTGAAACAAGCACGGCACTTCAGCTTTAGCTTTACCATAAGAACAAGATACAATCCCATTCCCACCAACTACCTTGATCTTCCCCTTAGTTTCAACCAAAATTACAGCCCCCTAGAGACCTTGGGTAATTCTCAGAAATGAATGATAAGCAAAGCAGGGGAAACCCCAATCCCCCTCATCACTCATCTATTTACAAAAACAGAGTAAGAAGCAACACTATATCTCCCCACCACTAGAAGTTTTATCAATCAGACCATGTGATTGGAGTGAAAGGGTTTTGAGGAGGCTGCGGGATCATGCAATGTTGCTGCGGCTGCGGCTGCGCCCACTGATGGAACGCCTCTCTTGGATTCAACCCTTCCAACTGATATCCGTCTCCTTCTTGCATGCTTTCTTTGTCACTGCAATTCTCTTCTACATCCATTTCATCGGTTTCCATCGGAACTTCCTGCTCCACTGAAGGAATCTGAGAAGGAACCCATGGAACCAATGCTAAACACCCTTCGTTTTCCTTCTCGCTCTCCTCGGCTGATTTCGTGTCGGTTGCCCGTAGGAATTGGTCTGCAACAACAAAAATTTTCAAAACCCGAAATCAGAACCTGGAAAAATAACCACGGACAGCAAAGAAAAACTGGTAACGAGATGACTAGGACACGTACTCTTGAACCCGGAGATGAGGTCAGAATGGAGGGAGAAGAAGGGTGTAGAAGGAGAAGAACAACCCAAGGGAGCTTGACTAGGATCAAGAAGAAGTGGGTTTGGGTTAAAAAGAACGATGGCTCTTTCGTGATTCTCAGGGAAGGAGTCTTCCTCGATAATCGGGGGTAAATCAACATCCAGACGGCGAATCTTGGTGGCCGGCGACGAGAGCGAGAAATCGGAGAAATCGTCGTTAATTTGGTCGATGTCCTTTCTCTTCAGCTTCCCAATCAAACCCATTTCTTTGTCTTCAACTTGTGAATGATTCAGAGATGATCGTCGTTGTGGAGAAATTTATGGGTATAATATCTGAGGAGGGATGAAGAAACTTCCGACAGTCTCTAGAGAAATCCAAAATGGATGTGCAGAATTTACTAGGACCTTCTTTCCTTTAAGTTATTTATTTATTGGGTAAATTATATAAATGATCCTTAATTATATCTTAATTATTTTTTTTATCTTTTGACTATTAAATATTATAAATTGATTTATTAATTAATTTTTTTGATACAAAATGATCATGTGCCGTTAAAAATTTGACGTGAAACTGATGTAGCATTCCTAATCTCTATAATTCAAGTTAGTATGTTAACGTCTATATCAGTTTTCCATCAAATTTTTAATAGCACAAGACCACTTTGTAACAGAAAAAGTAGTCAATGAACTAATTTATAACATTTGATAGTCAAAAGATGTAAAAAATAATTAAGGTATAACCAAAAAACCATTTATATAGTTTACCCTTATTTATTTTATATATCTAGCAAAAATTAAAAATATATCAAAAGTTTAGATATTTTATGTACTAATTATTTTGATTAATTTAAAAATCAATTGAATAAAGTTTAATTTGATTATTTAAAAAAAATATAATTAAAAATTAAAATTTTTAACTAATAATATTTAAGTTGTTTAGTTTGATTGATTAACTAAATTAATTGATTAAATATTTTTAAAAATTTTATTTTTTATTAAATAATTATTTTCTGTAACATTTAAAATTAGATAAAATGTAAAAATATTATTAAATTATTTTTAAAAATACATATATTATCATTATTTTTAATATATATATAATAAATATTAAATATTATTGTTTTTACAAAATATCATTGATTGAGTAGTGAATGGACAATTAAATCAGTGATGTGAGAGTTGCAAGAAAAATTAATAACATATTTATCTATTTATATTTACATATATAATAAATTCAAACTTGATTTATCTTATTATAGAAAGTTAAATTATTATTATATAAAATATGATAATTATCACATCACACAAATAATAATTTATTAATTATTTTATAATAAAAATTAAAAATTTATTATATAACTTTAAAAGTTTCAATTATTTCATATTTTGAAATTATTTAATGATAATTTGTGTATTTTATCTTAAAAAATAATATTCAGCTACAACTTTTCTCTCTGAGAAGTAGGAATCCTCCCTTCCTCCTCATGTTTGCCAAGCCACTAATTTTTCCAAGCATTCGATCCATCTTAAACCGAAATAATCAAACATATGTCATGTCTTGTTGCTACAGAGATTTCCATTTCTGTTCATTGTTTAAGCTAGGCTCCATAGATATCTGGGTTTAGACATTCAAATTCAAACCAATAGGATTAGGACTCATCAACACTTGTTGAAGCGAGTGATTGACGCCAAAAGAAACGATACCCCGGAGAAGAACAGGGCAACAGACAAAACACACAGTTGTTTTCATGTGGATTTGAACGCAATCTCACAAGCAAGGCACAAAGACACAAACTTTATTCTTTTTTCCCCCCACCTCTGCCTCTGTAGGTGTCGGTCGGTACTTTGAAACCGTGAGTTTCTCTCACTTTCATTCGTTTTCCCAGTTCAGCTATTACAGCCACGTGGCTTATATATTTTCTCTCACATTGAAAAGAAGTCTAGTAAAATAGTAAAAAGTAAAAATACTCTACTAAAGCAGGGGTGATATGGATGTAGAAAACCCAGAAATCTGAAGAAGGGGGGAAAGGAAAATGCTTTGTAGCAGTGAGATTTTCAGGTTTATACTGAGGAAAGATGTGAAGAAGATACTGAAGCGGAAGGGCAGCGATGCTGGCGAAAAAGGTAAGCTTTTTGGATTTATCACTAGAAATAATCTCTATTTTTTAATCTTTTCCCTACATTCCTACCTATTTCAATTCAAGACTCCATTTTTGTGAACTCTATTTCGCTTGCATGTCCCCTTTTTTATGAAATCTTGAATGATTTTGATTTGCATTTCAATATTAAGTAGTGGTGAGCGACCCAAGGTTTAATTTGACAAGTACTCAAGCTATCAGGGACTAAAATTGCCATTAGACAAAAATTGGGGGTGCATGGCCCCCTCTGTCCCTGATATTAAGTAGATATGCCTAGTGCAAAAATTGGAGGAAACTTTTATCAGGTTAGGCTATAGTTTGCTAGACTCAATAATTATGTGTGATTTTGAATAATTTAGAAGGGAGAAAGTTATTCCCTTTTTTTGTAACTTTGGTGGGTAAGTCTGTGGGGATTTTCTGCGTTCATAAAGTTTTGAAGTTCAGACATGCATAAGCGATACCAAACTGTTTCCCGAACCCGTTATTTTTAATATGCTTTGAAGAAAAAAAGATTGGAGAATGGAGATGATTGTTATTTGTTCAACAAGAGGGAAAGAACAACAAGACAAGAGGGAGAGTTGGTTTGATTCTTTTGTTGGGTAATATAAATACCAGGGAATGGTCATTGTCTAAGACATAAATCAATTGTTAAATTTGTTCCAAGATTTTTCAACCAGAAAAAGGGGATTCGAATCCGATGCCATAGTATCAAGAGGAACTGAAAAATACTTGTCATTCCAGTATTATGCAACCAGATCATATCAGACTTCTCAACAAATGCACTTAAGGCTTCTTCTGTATCCAAAACTAGTAACTTCATATATCTGATAGACACCCATTTAATAAGTCATTGCTTGCGGATGAAAACTCGTTTTGAATGTCTATCGATTTTAATTATAGTTGTAGCATTCGTATTATTGTCAAAAGTTTCTTCAAATGCGAGAATCAGCGTAAATCAATGCACATTTGGCAGCTTGAGCTTAATAGGTCTACATGGAAGCGTCTGGTCATGATTGGACTAGTCTAATAGAGAGTTCTTCCAAAACATTTTCTGTTTAAGAATGCATAATCTTGAAACACACCATTTTGGTACTGTTTAATTGTTGGTAATTTCTTGTGAACCTTAGCTGTTACTGCAAATTTCAATTTATTTACTTTGTCAGAAACTATTGGAAAATTCATCTATGCTACACTTTATCCTTTAACAACCACCAAATGTTTTTAACTATCCCTTTCCGTGTAATAGGGTTGTCGATTTTCTGTTCAGAGCATGAAACTCTATTTTACTGATTTTTTTATTTCATCTGTGTATTGAAGTGACTTAACTGTTGGAACATGTATACAAATTTACGGAAAAGTATTATTCTCTATGCTGTGTCTCTCATTTGTTGGCTTCCTTTTGGTTCCTTACAAAAACAGGGAGAGCCCTAGAGGACCTGCGAGCTTCACCCTTTAACGAATTCTGCCAAGTTGATGGTGCAAAGTGTCAACGAATTTGTGGCCCTGTTGCTGCTCTTACATTCAACTTCATGGTTGCTGTTGGTATTATTTTCATAAACAAATGGGTTTGTATGCCAAATTTTCTCATATATAAAACAACTATTTGTCGAGATCTTGATTTTAGATTTAATAGAATTGTCCTATATGATCGATATACTCGTTTTGTGTTTTCAGGTACTTAAAAATGTAGGATTCCAGTTTCCTGTATTTCTGACTTTTATTCACTATGCTGTTAGTTGGGCATTGATGGCCATTCTGAATTCATTTTCCCTGCTCCCAGCATCCCCACCCTCAAAATCAACCCCTTTTTCGCTGTTTACTCTTGGTATTGTTATGTCTTTTTCTACTGGTCTTGCAAATGTCAGCTTGAAATACAACAGGTTCGATATTTTATTTCTCGTTAAAAATAACTAACCAAACTCTCGGAGGACCTTTTGGCTTAATCGTTAATTAATTTGTTTTTCCAGTGTAGGATTTTATCAGATGGCTAAGATTGCTGTCACACCATCTATTGTCCTTGCAGAGTTTATTTGGTATAAGAAGAGAGCCACTTTCTCCAAGGTAACTTGTGTGCAAAATTCTTTTCGGGTTTCTGAACTGCCCGAAATTCATTAATTTATATGTGTGCAAGCTCGAGTTTTCATGCTTAGTATGAATATGTCCTTATTATTTTGATAACACTATAGTATGTAATATTTGTCCCCTTTTTTCTTGAAATTCTTCCTATGGAATCTGTCAGGTGATTGCGCTGACGATTGTATCCATTGGTGTTGCAATTGCCACGGTGACTGATCTACAGTTCAGCCTCTTCGGAGCATGTGTAGCAATGGCATGGATTATCCCTAGTGCTATCAATAAAATCCTTTGGTCCAACTTGCAGCAACAAGAAAATTGGACTGCATTGTCGTATGTTGCAAACTCCTTCGAGCACACTCGGAAATGGCTTTACTTTTTCCCTTGGTCTTTTCTGTTCAATTATTTTGATGTCGGAAAAAGTTTCTTTTTTATGTCATTCTTGTTGCTAAAACGTTTCAATTCGTCTTTGTTGAAATTATGAATATGTTGTTGAACAGGTTAATGTGGAAAACAACACCAATCACTCTGCTTTTTCTGGTTTCTATGATTCCTTTCCTTGATCCCCCAGGTGTGCTCGCCTTCCGTTGGAGCTTCCACAATACATCGGCAATCCTCTTGTCAGCATTTCTCGGCTTCTTGCTTCAGTGGTCGGGAGCTTTGGCACTCGGGTAAATAGATCTGTCAACTGATTTGCTTTAGCCAATCAATTCCTTTTTGCTTGCTTGTCCTGCATGGCCAATATGGTATAGTTCTTGATTTTTACTCTCAATTTCCAGGGCGACATCTGCTATTTCCCACGTCGTTCTCGGACAATTCAAAACCTGTGTTCTGCTTCTCGGCAGTTATTACCTTTTCGGTTCGAATCCAGGCACAACCAGTATCTGTGGGGCATTTATAGCTATCGGAGGCATGTCCTTTTTCATGTACCTTAACTTAAACACTAAGAAGCAACCGTCGCCTCCGAAAGTTCCATCCTCCTTGCCAAAGTCCAAGTTCAGTGAAGGCAACGAGGAGAATCGCCATGGATTCGGAATCGGTACGGATAGCGTTTAACCGAAACAATTCCATGTGGATACTCTTTGCCATGAGATACTATAAATCTATTTAACCAAATTCTTTGCTTACAACCTTTTCTTCTTCGGACTCCGATGATTTCAAGTGTAACAGAGTGCTTTGATCCACGTTATAATGTTAGTTTAGACCATTTTAATGTGGTACTTATGTTAAAACGTATGGTGTCATTGAATTTAGATTGAATTTCATGCATCTAAATTGTCTGGTCGGAATTTTTAGATTGAGTTGAATATTCTAAGGGAATCTTGACAAAGATTTAGGTGATGAATTGATTTGTTGATGGGATAGGAATACTTATGACCTTATGCGGTAAGAAAAATTTTACAACGGATGTCGAACATCGATGAATACTATTAACGTTAAATATTATCGAATACTATTAAATTAATTAATAAAATTTGAAATTTTTAATGACTTAATATGTGATTAGTAAAAGAAGGATAAATTCAGTATATAATTATTAATTATATGTTGGGTCTTTGAGATTTTAATTAAGATTAATATTTATAATTATTTGTGCGTGTTTGATGTCGATTGCGGATAAGTCTAGATTAATTATTTGTGTATTTTACACTTATTTCTTATTTAAAAATAATATATGGATGATAGGATTAAACTTATATTAAATAGATTGACAGTAAAATTAACGGTTTTTATAAATATCTTAATTTTAAGGTTCAAATATTTAGACTTTGATATTTAGATTTTAGGGTAATATGGCGATTGTTTTATGTTTTAAGTTATAAATTATAAATTTTAATTTTAAATTTTAACCTTTAAGTTCTATATTAAAATTAAATCTCTAAACTTTAAAATTAAAACACCTATAAATTTTTTAATTTTTATCACGTATTAGTGAATAAAATAATTACACTTTTATATAATCTAAAGGTTAAACAATATATATCATTTTTTTCTGACTACCAACTTCGACAGTGCATTGGTTTTATTGAACCTCATGGACGTAGCTATATTGTATTTAAGGTATTTTTTTAATTTAAATAATAATAAAATAAATTTTTTATTTTAAATTTAAAGACTTCACAAATAATTATCCCTTTCGATATTTGATGTTAGCTCAATCCTGTTAACCGTTTGAACCGTTGCAATCAAATTCTCCATTGTTACGGCCAAATTATATAATCAAATTTAACATTTGAATAATCTTCTGCATAGAAAATTCCGAGTCGACGCCTGCACAGTGAGTCGAGTGAGTCAAGTCTCGTGTTAGGGTTCAGTACTCTACTCCCTGCGCATAATTTAATTGACCCGGTAATCACGTAGGAATAGAAGTAAAGGCAACTCAATTTTGTCACCTTTTTCTCGTTTTCACAGCTACTAGCCTATTACTACAGTAATTAAAGACTCATAGTAATTAACAATTATTGACCATTTCAATATATAAACACCACGTTAATCCCAATTTCAAATCATCATTAAGCTGCCTAACAAACTATATTTATTAAAGCAAAAAATAATTTATTACAATCTATTGAAATAATAATAACATATTAAACACATATGTTCCTTGTTTTTATTAAAAAACTACACGTGTTCATACACTAGAGGATGGAGGATTATAATTATAAAATTTATAATAAATTATTAATGCAAAAAGACCAAGAATGTTTCATGTTCTCAATAAAACTACATTTCCTTTGTTGTTTGTTAAGGTGTAATTTTATAGTATTAATCGTAGATCGTGTTTAACTCGGGATTTAAACACAGAACGATAAATATTTAATTAAAAATTTTAGTGACTTAAAGAATCATATCGATGGAAATAATAAAATTACGAGTTATAGAATTATACTCTCTTTGATCGAAACGTTTTTGATATTTTATTGAAAATCATAAGATAAAATTTTAAAACTAAAAAATAATATCAAACTTTTCAAAAATTCCAAGGACTGTAGCTGTCATTTCCCCTCTCTATAAGTACTCTCCTCCGCTACCTTTTTTTTCTAATACATTCGTGTTGGTTTCATTCTTTATTTCTATTCTCTGCGGTCTTAGTTGGCTTAAGATTACAGACACGTTTTCCAACGTTAATTCAAAGGGGGAAAAAATAATATATTTTGAATCCAAATCTCACGTTCAGTAGATCAAAACCCCAATCGAAGTGCAAGGAAAATTAAATTAAATTAAACCCAGAAAAAAGAGGGAAAGAAAATGTGTTTCGCGTTGTTGTGTGGTAAACAAGAGCGAGAGTTGGGTCGGATGCAAGCGCCTGGGTTTTGCCCGCACTGCGGCGGCAAAGTGGAGGCCATCGATGTCGAACGGAGATGGAGGTTATGTTTCTTGCCGGCTAGCTTAAAGATCAAGAGGAAATATCACTGCACCTTGTGTGCAAAGCGTTTGGTGTTGTATTACTAGCTGGTATCGATCTAGATTTTAATCTTCTTCTTCTTCTTTAATTTTTCCTTGGGATGCTGAGAATTTGATTCTTGCATGTTTCTGGAAACCTTGGCTGTTTGATCCTCTTAATAATTGTAAATGCTTTTCTCCTCCGTGTAAATGAACAGTTTTCTTTTGTTTTTCGCAGCTTTTCCTTGAGAAAAGAGAAAGAAATTCAGATCTAAGATTCCATTTCTTTCCATAATATAATATATTATTAATAGTTTGAAACACAAACGATCTTAATTTTCTGGGTTTAGTTTCATATGCAATGCAGTGCGAGCATTTCTTCAAATATTATTGCAATTTTTCGTTTCTTAAGCAAAATGATTTTATTTATCTCTTGTTGAAGAAGGCAAATAGGGTGAGTTTACTGTAAAACGTTATATTTTTACACTGTTTTAATTTTTTAATAATTTTCTTTTCGGATCATTTTTAAATTCAGATAAATGAATTCCACTTAAATAATAAATAAAGAATATATTTATTCTTAAAGATATTTAAATATTAATCATTAAATATTTAACGAATTTAGATATTTGGCATAAATTTTAAAATTTTATATTTTTGCAGACTCAATAATAATTTGCAGATGAAAAGTGATTCAGAATTTTAGGCATATTTACGGGTTTAGATAATTAAAAAAAATCACATATATACATATATTTTATCATTATTACTTTAGATATTATTTAATATTTCGTACCAGTAATTAATAAGTTACTTTAATGCTGCATTTAGTAGAAGTATTGTTTATTTATTTATGTTTTAATAAATGAGTTAGTAATAAACTAACTTCAATTTATAATTTTTAGCCACTCGCTTAGTTTAGTTTGGATAAAATAAAGGAATAAATATTGTTTATTTTAAATTTGTATAAAATTTAGATTTGTACTAATTATTATTGGGTCAAATTTTGATGCACGGGTTAATTTTATATAAGCCTTAAATTATATACTAAACAATATTTTTTCCTTCTTAAGAGGTGGAGAACGTTGAAAAAAATAAAATAGATAAATTTTATTAATTGAAATCATAAATGATGAGTAAAAATATCTTGTTCTCTAATCATGTCTCGTTTTATGTTATACCTTAAAAATATTTAAAATTAAATTTTAAACCATAACTCTAATTTTTATATTATAAATAGAAAAATCTCATGAATATTAATGATGAGATTTTTTTCCCTAAAATATTGTTTCTCCCACTTTATTTCTTAGAATATTGGTGATTCTACAGTGAATTTAAAGTCAACGCTTTTAGAAACCAACTTTGAACAGTGTAAGAGTGAAAGACAGAGACAAAAATCTTCAACTTTGGCATCTGAACAGTGTGCAGTGTTAATAACACTGCATGTAATATTCACGTGAAGATGCTAAAGTCGAAGCCTTTGGACTTTGTCTTCACCCTTACACTATTCATAATCGGTTTCTAAAAGTGTCGATTTTAAATTTACTGTAGAATCATCAATATTCCAAAAAAATAAAATCAGAGAAACAATATTTTGAGGGGAAAAAATCCCAGAATCAATATTCACAATATTTTTATAATACTAAAGTTTAAACCGTAAAAATACATATTATCCCTAATTCCTTAAAACATAATTACAAAATTTAACCTTAAATCCACTAATTTAAAATATAACATAAAAAAATATAATAAAAAAACGTACGATTTATACTCATATATTACGTAATAAATCGATATTTTTAATAATTTTTTATACTAAAAATGTGAGTAACTATACTCACATATAATGAACTAAACTAAAAATCTGAGTTGACAAGACCTTATCACATGATAAAACTCGAACACAAACGTTCGAAAGTCTCGGAATCTCAACCTTCACTGTTCACCAACATGTAACGTTCAGATTTTATTTACAGAAAAAATAAATAATCAAAAAATTATATTCGGACTCGATTTTAATTTTTATAAATTTATCATATTATTTATGATTCATCTAATAATATTTATTTATTTATTTTAGTATAATTTTTAAATAATTATTCGCTTCTTAATTATATATAAAAAATTTATATTTAATGAATTTAGCGAAAATATGATTAGGCTACTCTAAATTTACTTAACTTTTTTTCTTCATATTTTTTTATTTAATAAAAGTAGGTATTATTATTAGCATTAAAAGTTTTGTATTCATTTATTGATAAAATTTAATTTGTTTTATATTTTTAATATATTTTCATTAAAATAAATAAACATGATAATTTAATATCCATGACAAAAGGGAAATTAATTGCTTTCAAGGTTGAGACATTTGAGGCACAGAACACAAAGTGTGTGGTGATTTATATACTAAAAAAATGTAGATATTTTTCTTTTTCAGTTGAAAAAAGGAAAATATAAAAATAAAACATTTATTTAAAATTAAAATTAGATAATTTTAATTTATATTTTTATTATTTTAGCATTTTTATTTAATTTTTTAAAATATTTTTCTCATAATTTATAAATTCAAAAAATAATCAACATTAATCATTGTACTGCTCATAAATTGTAGAATTAATCCATAGCATTTGCTCACTCAGTGATAAAGCTACAATTCACACTTAAATTTATTTTATTCATAATACGAAAAAATTCGTTCTATTTACACGATAATATTAAATAAAATCACCCGTTTAAACGAGAGATTATTAGGTGAATCCTATTTACCATGTTATCTATGGTCTATGTAATCAGGACCGCTGATTTTTAAATAATCACCCAATAATTACCCACCCACTAAGTATATGTAGGAAAAAGATAATGATTTAGTTGAAAAAAAATTGAGATCAACAGTCCTGATTAATTGGGATCATGAATGACGTGATGAATAAGGTTCACCTAATAATTTTTCCTTTTAAACAATGATTTTGAGCGAAAAATTCGGGTTTATTATCTATTTTTATTATTTATGCTAAAAAAACTCGTCATTTTTTTCCGATGATTTCTTTTAATTTATTTAGTTCTGAAAACGAATCAAACGAACGTGGATAAGGATATATTTATATTTTTCGTTTAATTTTAATTGAATGAAAAACGAACACAAACGTAAATGATCATAAAATTTTTTGTTTGTATTAGTTCATTAAGGAATATAGCTTGTTCATGTTTGTTTATGTTCATTCGTTAACATGATAAACGAACATAAACAAACATATATAATGTGTTAAATATTTAATATTTTACATTAGTTTGAGTAATTCAGTTAATTAACTCATTTTAAATTAAATTAATCGATAATTAAAATTTAGAAAAACTCTTAACCATTAGTCGAACCCTAAAATTATCTAATATATTAATTAATTTTGTTTTGATTCGGTTTAATCGAATAATAAACACCCATAGACATATATAAATAAATTTAAAAAAATATAAATGAACAAACATAAATAAACGAACATAAATAAACAGATTATCGAACGTTCACGAACATAAATAAACGAACAAGTCATCTGTTCGTGTTTATTCATTTAATTTAACGAATAAAAAATTTTATTCACAGCTATTCGTTTAATAAATAAAAATAAACTTCTTACCGAACGATTCATAAACAATTTACTAAACATTCGACTCGTTAATAATTATACCCCTAAATTTTACGTTATTGAACAAATCATTTATAAAAGAACATCCCATATGAACATCATTTCATCCAAATACTACAAATCTATGTCACTAAACCTTGAGAATTAAATCCTGATCTTCTGTGTCTATACCCATGCCACTCCCTCTGATTTTTGTCTTTTTCCTTTGGTTCCACCAACCGACGGTTGATGCTGACCTGTGATGTTCTGGTCCCGTTGAGTCACGCTAAAATGGTCACAGACTCAGTTTGTTTCCTAGGGAAAGTTTCCGTAAGTGATGAAAAAAGTGTCTGTTGTCCGATTCATGTGAGTCGGTCCATCCAATGCAACAGCTTTGGCCTGTGGGCAGTGAATCATGTGACAAATTTTGCCATGCAAGGAAAACGAGTCGGTCCAGCACTCGGTACTGACATTGAACATGCGCTGGCCTGGCTGGCATCCACAATCACTCCAGGATCTGAACAGTAACAGATTTAGTATCTATTAAAAAATAATAAAATCTGGAATTTATTTATAAATTAAAAATTCACTTTTTTAATAATATATATTTTTAGTTTTTTATAAGTCTTAATATTTTCTCTGACTCACATTATCTTACTGTTTCTCCTGCAATTCTTATGCATTCCATGCTGAGTCCTTCATAATTGTTTGTCATTAAAATCTTTTTGAGTTGCATCATTTAATGCGGAAATTGGTGAGGTTTTGGCGAGATGAGGTTGCGGTGCGGTGGTTCTTGGTTGTTCCTAGTAGGGGTAGGGGTAGAGGAGAATGGAGATGGAACTCTCCAGGGATAGGAGATAGAATTAGTAATTAAAAGAATAAATATAAATATATAAGGTTATGATAAGTTTATAATTGATTAAATTTTCTTGCGCCAGAAAAGTGTAGGATGAGTTTTGAATAAGGTTTAAAAGTTTAAAGGTTAAATTTTTTATTAATTTTTATTATTAAAGGATACGTGTTATTACTTAAAAATTTTAAAATTATATTATAATTAAATAAAATTAATAAAATAAAATATACCATGAAAATTTCTATATTTTTTAAAATATCCCAAAATTCATAAGTCCTCAAGTTGGCCACTCTCGTTGATATTGTCAGCGATGAAATGAAGTGATTTTTTTGCACCGATTAACCCACACATCGTTCGTCATATGTTTTGTCGCTGTTTATCATGAATCGTTTGAAAGAATAATTCGATAACTTTAACGTTTCATACAATGTCGGTCGATTTCTAATGATAAAATGATCGTGAGATTCTAATGATTGATGTGGTGGACGATGACATGATAATAAGTGACGAAATTAGTCTAAATTTGAATTTGGGTTGAAATTTAGGGTTATTTTATGAAATCTGGAAAATATAGAAAGTTTCTATAAATTAAATAATTTTATTTATTTTTAATATAATTTTAGAATTTTTATGAGATGACACATGTCTTTTTAACAGTGATAATTAATAAAGAATTTTAAATGGTTACGAAATAAAACGTTACGTATTTACTTACCCGAAAATAATTTGAGTACTTAGCTAAAACAAAAGATATAGTTAAGACTTGAATTAATCTGATTTTATAAAATTAACTTTTTTTTTTAAAATTAAGTTCAGGTTCTTAGTGTTTTAGCATAATATCAGGTTCATAATAAAAAACACCTGACTAACTTGATCTAAAATAATAATTTTATTTTATTTTAAGTATTTATATAATAATTACAATATCCCCATCTTTATATATATACATTTTAAATTATCTACCTATTTTATCTATTAAAAATAGAATGATTATTCTAATGTCTTAGCCAATTCATACCTAAGCCCAGACCATAACAATTTGGAAGAGGGAGAAAGAAAATGTAAATAATGCGTATAGAAGGAAAAGGGCTTTTATAAACAATATTTGGGCTTCTGAGCCCATTCCATGAGGTTCAAGAAATTAATACAACAGAAAAAAAACCCCCAAATAAATAAAATTTTGAACTCAAAACCCTAGCTAGTCGCCATAGTTGAGACAAAGGGGAAGAGGAGGAGAGGTTTATATACTACTTTGAGATACATGCAGGCAGTAAAGCCTTCGCCTTCACTCATTGCTTTGAAGCCTCGCCAAGTTATACTTTCTTCGAACACAACCATGAAAGCTCAGGCTTCTGCTCCTTCCTTGACTCCACACCAGAGCTCTCTTCTTCTCCTCTCCGTTGCCCAGTTTCTGCAACGCAAATCCTTCTCCAAAACCCTAAAGAAGTTTCTCTCTGAAGCCCAAATCCAGGTTTCTTTTTTTCTTTTTCTTTTTTAATTTAAATTTTGTTTTTTCTCTGTTCATTCGAATTTGATTATTGATTGGTTTGTCGGGTATGTGAAGACTGCTAGGATGAACACATAGTTTTGTTCTTAAATGTAAAAGCGCCTGCCTTTTGAAGTCTTAGTGAAGGTCTTGGATTTTTTTTTTTCATTTTCTTTAGTTTACATTCGTAATGGAGTAATGGTTTGTCAGTTTACGCGATATACAAACCTATACAAGCTCAAGGACTTGAAATTTCTAGTTTCCAATGTAAGGGTGTTCTTTTAATCCGCTACTCTGTTTCATCAATGTCTTCAGTGGTCATGTTTTGGGGTATGGCGTTTCATGTTGCACAAGCAGCTGAAAATTGTTCAAGTAGGATAATATAGACTGTGGTCTGGTCTCTGCCGTTATTCTATACCGGGAAAGAGTATTGTTTACTGGGTTTCCTTAAGAGTGACATTTAGGATCACCAAAAGCAGCATGTCCATCCCACGTCCCCATTAGTGGCGGAAGAAATGTAGAACCATTGTACAATACTTGTTCTTACTGAACTATAATGTCCAAGACAGAAGTCAATAGTTAACAGTTACACTTTTATTTGTCGGTAACATATATATATATATATATATATATATATATATATCAGTGTCTGTATGTGTGTGGTTACATTATTTTGTATTCTTGGAGCATATATTGTTTTCTGGCCTCTTAATTGTTGTGCGTGTGTGTTTGTGTGGATACATTAATTCTCTTTTTCTTGTATCTTTGTAGAAAAATGATTTGTCAGGTTCTTCCCTGGACTTGGAAGAAATGTGCTGCAAGTATCTGTCTATCAGGTAGGATAAGAAGTATTTTTTTACTCTTGATTGTTTGAACTTTCGTTACTTGGACTTTCTCCACATATCAAGCGAAACTTATAGAACTGTGCTGCAAGTATGCCTTTCACCCTTTGATTCTGTCCTATATCAAGCGAAACTTGTAGAATGCTATTTATTTTCGTAAGCAGAGGCCCAAATAACTGTTGACGCATGTTGTCTTAACTCTCTATTTCCTATTCTTACCATGCCTTATTTTGTCTTTTTTCCCTCTTTTCCCTTTGCTTTTAATCCTCACTTTTTTGAGCTTTTGCATTATGCAGTGATCCTTCCAACTCAAATTTAAACAAAGAGCAGCTCCATGGTTTGTCAAACTTATATTATGTTCTATTGGATGATGACATTAATGATATATTTTAGTGTTGACTCTGATGCTCAAAATGTGGAATTGCAGATTCAATGGGGGATGAAAATCCTAATGGTGGTGGACAAGCTGACATTGCTTCTACTTTTACCAAGAAAAAGAAGAAAAGAGGCAACAAGAGTAGTGTGGAGAATATAGTTGGTCAATCTGAAGTTGATGATAAATCTACCAACTCTAAGAAAATTGAGGAGCAAGTTTCCCAAGAAGCAGAGAAGGAATCTGCTACTGATGTTATGGGAGGGTTGCAACCAAATGAGTGTGATAAGAAGGAGAAAGAGAAAGAGAAAAAGAAGAAGAAAATCAAATTGGATGAATCTCATGTTGATACTGTTGAATCTAATGGAGGATCTGATGCTGTAATAGAGGGTAAAACTAAGGATAAGAAGAAAAAGAAAAACAAGCTGACTTCTGATTCTTTAGTTGGAGATGCTGCGCCTGTTTCAGAGGACACACAACTTGCTGCTACTACAACATTGAATGCTAATGACATACCATTGGAAGATAAAACTTCCAAATCTAAGAAGAAGAAAAAGAAGGATGATTCTGAAGATGCTGAGAAAGTGAAATCCAAAGATGTTGAAAACGAGATCTCGAAGGTGGATTCAACAGTCAAAGATGATAAAAGTTCCAAGAAAAGGAAAAGATTGGATTCTGAAGTACATGACACTCAGCATGCTAATGAAAATGCTATTGAAGACTCTAAACGTAGGAAGACAGATATTACAGAAGAACAATTAAATTCACTCGCAGGAGCTGATAAACATGTTTGTAAAGAAAACGGGAACATTGAGGAAAATGGAAAGCATTCTGTGAAAAAGAGTTCAAAGAAGCAAAATGGCTCAGCTCAAGTAAGTTCATAAATGTCTTTGTATTTTGTTGGACATTTTAAACAAGTTCTGAAGCCCAATTCTGATCTCAGTTTTCTTGTTTTGTTTCCTGGATTAAATCAATGCATGTCTCATGGACTTTCCTTCATCATGTTGAACCCATAGTTTTCATGTGTTGCACATGCAATTGTTGGAATGCATTTTTTTAATATTAAACCCTGCCTTTGAAGTCAATTTGGTAATCAGAGAGGTTAATTAATCCTTTTTTTTACTTGAAGTACCTTGCTTATTGTGTTTGTTACTTTTTAGACAATTTGAATCTGACTCGTGGTGTCATGTTTGATTTTTACACAGTAAATCTAGCCTGTTCTAGAATACGTTTCACATGTTGAATATATTAATTTAACTAGTTGAAGCTTCAATAAATTTGATTGAATGTGCTCCAATCAAGTGTTTTCTGTCTCTTTGTCCCTTCATGCTGCATGAGTTTTAGTGTTGGTTTTTTGGGGTTTTTTTGAGGTTGGACTTAAGAGTTTTTGATGTTGCTTGTATGGTATTTATGTTTTTCCTTAACCTCGTAGCATCTGTAGATGTGCATTGTTTGAAATTTTCTTTTCTTATTCTCGATTTGGTTGATGTTTAGAAATGAGGGAGAATTGATTTTTGTTCTTTCGAATGTCTCTTTAAGTGAATAGTTTTTTTCATGGGTGTGAAGTAATAATGATAATATTTGCAAAATCATTTAATCATCGGTTCGCAAGAATTCTAATATTCTGGTTTGTATTATCGCAGCCAAAGAAACCATTTCAAAGAGTGAATGTGGAGGAAGTAGTATTTGTTGATAGCAGGCTTGAAGATAATTCATATTGGGCAAAGGTATATAAACTAAAACTACATACCCCACTTCTTGTGTTCTCTTAGTTTATGTTTGGATTGAAGTTATTAATGGAAAGAAAGAAGAAACGATATGTTATTTCTTTGATTTTGTTTCCCACACTTTTGATTAATCCAAACATATGCTCCATTTATTTTGTTATTATACGAATCATTTTGGTCACTTGTACAATCCTTGCAGGATGGTGCTGAAACTGGATATGGTGCAAAAGCACAAGAAGTTCTTGGTCAAGTAAGAGGAAGGTATGTGTAAATGTCTGATATGTTAACTTTTGGTATTTACTGAACCGGGTTATGATTTGAACATTCATAAGCATAAGTAACTCATAAATAGCACAATACATTCTCTTAAGTTACATTTGCCGTGTCAAATTAACTTCTTGATGTCGCTTTAATGTGGTTCATTCTCTTTCAAGTGTTGATCTTTCATCAAAATATGCTTGTTCTACCTTGCTTTGGGTGTTTTTTTATATGCTCAGGCATGATGGTGTCTAAAAAC
The DNA here is from genome assembly GCA_035048815.1 of Abelmoschus esculentus. Classification (NCBI taxonomy): domain Eukaryota; kingdom Viridiplantae; phylum Streptophyta; class Magnoliopsida; order Malvales; family Malvaceae; genus Abelmoschus; species Abelmoschus esculentus. Next base: position 1,720,893 of record JAUCBN010000059.1, read on the forward strand.
ATGCTTCTGATTGTAAAACACAGGGGTTTCCGGCATGAGAAGACCAAGAAGAAACGTGGATCATACAGGGGAGGACAGATTGATTTTGATTCGCACTCGGTAAAATTCAATTATTCCGATGATGAGTAAAGCCCCGATGGGGTCTGCTATACATTTTTACCCTTTTCCTGCAATTGAGGAAATATATTACATAAGTGGAACTCATTGACAATGCTCATGTTTGTCTATCGACACTCGGGTGTTGTTTTGTTAGGGTCAGAGAGTCGGTTTCATTGTTGATCTATCTGACACTCGGGTGAATTTTATATATCTATGTTTTGTTGTCTGTCAACACCTGACATTGGGGCCTGTCAAAGAAAGACTATTGACAAACATAATAAGGCTACGAATAACACTAAAGCTACCAAATTGGATTAGCCTTAGAACAATCACGCACAGCATGAACTCCATCTTCTGCCAGATTAGGGCACCATAAACGACACTGATATGCTAGAAACCGCTTTCCAGACTTGTATTTTAACTTTGTCAACACTCCATAACTGACTATAGAGGGCTTGTAACAGGTTTTTTTCAAGCAATAAACGGTATCCTCTTCTAACAGAGTATACACCCGAATGTTCTCCATCCCATACTTGGGTATCTTCCTGTGCAAAGAAATGATTTTAGCTTCTGCAACATTAAACATTATGTTCAACAGTTCCAAATTTCATGATTTTGTCTCCTGATTAATAAAGTCCGAAGCCCAAAATGCTTCATTAGATCTTGGTGAATTCACTTTTCTCGGTTGTGGGGCCTCGGGAGCCAACAATCGCTCCAAACTGAGATGGTGGTCCCGAGCCTACTTTCCATCTAATGCCCTTTTGAAGAAGACCCTTTGAGATGGTACTCCTCCAGACCAGAGATGGGCGAGATCCCAAAGTAGACCTTAAGAAATTTGATGACTTGAAATATTTGGCCTTCAAAAGCCCTCCACCCTGTTTTGCAAGGAGAGCGATGTTAAACTTCGCAAAATCACTAAAACCATAAACCAAATTTAGAGGTCAGGGTTCAAGGATTTAGGTACGTACGTTTAGAATTCAGGGATTTTGGTATAGGTTTAGAATTGAAAGGTTAGTGTCAGGATTTAGGGTTTAAGTTTTGATGGTAATATTTTAAGTATTTGTGTTCTATACTATTAAACCTAAATTCAACTCCTTAAACTTAGTTTCTAAGTCCTAAAACTAAGACAACTTGTAGAAATTAAACGATTTCATCATTAATATATCAAATATTATCTTTATTAGGTGATTATTCTATGCACAAGCGTCTGTCAATTCTTTTTTAACATTCACCTTATTTTTTAGAGTTTAGAGTTTAGAGATTTATTGTTTAGGGGTCTAGTGAGAGAATTTTGAATTTAGAGGATGTGATTAAAATTTACGGTTTAGTGTTAAAACATAAATCCTTGAGTATATTATCTTAAAACTAAACTCTAAACTTTAAACCTTAAATTTTAATTTTAAACTCTAAATAAAATCTTTAACCCTTAAAATTAAAATATTTTTAACAATTTTAGGTTTTCATTGCAAAAATATTTTTCCATATTTATTATCATAAATCTTTTTTCAATATCGAATAAAACATAACACAGGAGAATTTATGAAAAATAATATTAAAATTTTGTTTTGTGGAAAGAATACATAAAATAATCAACCATAAGCATTTAGTCGACTGATGAGGGATTTTTCTCCTCATTCATTCCCATTAAAAAATTAAGCAGGTTGTCCATTAAAGTCATCAAGGTTACTGTCCTTCGTTTCATGGTCGTCATCCCTCCGATGAGATTGTTTCCCTGTTCTGACCATCCCTTTTTCTAAATTCAGGTACGTGTAATAGGACATTCCGGCTATCGCTACAAAGGCTCCGCAGATACTGGTTGTCCCCGGATCCGATCCGAAAATGTAATAATTCCCCAGAAGCAGAACACATGTTTTAAACTGTCCAAGAACCACATGGGAGATGGCTGACGTTGCCCTGAAACCAAATTTAACAGTTTACATACATACATACATACATACATGCATGCATGCATGCATGCATACATACATACATACATACATACATACATACATACATACATACATACATACAGTAATGTCGCCAATATGAATCTTACCCGAGTGCCAAAGCTCCTGACCACTGAAGCAAAAAGCCGAAAACACCAGAGATTAAAATAATGGAAGTGTTGATGAAATTCCAATTGTAGGAGAAGGCTCCTGGAGGATCTAACATCGGAATCATAACAAGAAGACAGAACAACGATATCGGTGTCGTCTTCCACATTAACCTGCAGGTTGTGTTATAATTCAGTTCGATACAACGATATATGTATGCATGTATGTATGCATAGGAGAATTTAGCATACGCCAAGGCAGTCCAATTCTCCCGTTGTTGCAGAGTAGACCACAGGATCTTGCTCACTGCACTCGGAATTATCCAAGACAATGCAACGCTTGCCCCGAACAGGTTGAACTGCAGATCGGTCACTGTGGCAACCGCGACACCGATCGATACCACTGCAAGTGCAATCACCTTGAGAAAGGAAACCTTCTTCCTATACCAAATATATTCTGCCACAACAATCGTAGGCGTGACAGCGATCTTCGCCATCTGATAAAATCCAATGCTGCGGAATAACAAAGAAAAACATTCATTCGAGACTTTAGTCCTACCTAGCTGCAATAGCATGTCTCACCTGTTGTACTTCAAGCTGACATTAGCAAGGCCAGTGCAGAGAGCCATCAGCAATCCGAGAGTAAACAAAGGGGTCGACTTAATCGGAGGAGAGGCCGGAATCAAAGACAATGTATTCAAGACTGCGATCAGCGCCACAGTTACCGCGTAATGAATAAAACTAAGGAGTACCGGGAACTGGAAGCCAGCATTCTTTAGCACCTGCAGGAACATAAAAGCAAGGTAAGGCATTCGAAATCGGCATATTTCGTGCATATATTAAAGTAATTGAACTCGAGTTCAAATAACAGTCCGTTACCGTAATAATGACCGATATATAGCAGCAGCACTGTTAAAATTATATATCTGTAACCACAATTTAAATTACTACTCGATACCGAGTTAAAGAATCATAATACCAACCCATTTGTTCATGAAAATGATGCCAATAGCAACAAAGAAATTGAACGTAAGAGCAATGCTGGGAGTGCAAAGTCGTTGCTGCAGATTCTTGGCCTTTTCCGACGCGGCAAATCTGTTCATCACCGATGCTCGCAACTCCTCGAGAGAACTTTCTTTGTAATTCGTCACCGGAATCGAATGAATTAATATGGCGTGCAACCCAACAAAGAAGATAAGATTTTATACGTAATAACAATGGATGAAAATGCAAACCTGTTTGGCTAGCATCACTGTCTTTGCGCTTTAGCAGTTTCCTAATATCTTTTCCTACCAAAAAATTCAGAATCTCCTGCCTTGACAGCATTGTTTTCCTTGTATATTTGTCTCCAATTCTGGGTTTGCTTCTCATATGAAAATATTTATAAATCCAACTCCGGGAAACGGTTTAAAATCATTTAAGCATATAATAAACGATGACAAGAATTTGAAAGAAAATTTTCTGGGTTTAATTAAGCTGGGAAAAAGGTGGACGGGTGACTTTGATGTCAAAGGTTGTCGTGGAAGAAATGGAGTGTATTTTCTTTCGTTGAAGTCTGTCTTTGTTTTATAATTAATTTGGTCGTATTCACGATTTGACTCAAATATAATTTTATAATTTAATTTAATTAAAAAATTAAGTTATAAAATAATATTTTAAAATTTTAATAATCAATAAATAATTTTTAAACTTAATATAGTCCATATTAATATATCACATATAATATATATATATAGTATATTTAGATTGAAAAATATTTTTTATATGTTAAAATTGTAATCTAACTCCTAAAAACACTTTTTCAATTGCAAAAACTAAAAATTTAGCTTTTACGTTTAAATTGAAAAACACTTTTAAAACGCAGTTTTTTTTTAAAAAATTAATTATTTAACATTATTTATGCATTCTAAATACGCAGTCTATATCTTAAAATAGATTCATAATCTCTAAAATTAAAAATATTATATTTTTTTATGTTAATTTATTTTATCCGTTTAATATTAAATAGATAATTTTAGAAACTATTTTTTTGAAATAAAAAATTATTTTGACACAAACACCCTTATTGGCATCTTGTTTCCACAGTTCATCAAAACCTAGAGAGGTATAGTGAGTAGAACACAGATCGGGAAAATGAGTCAGAAAACAAGAATGGCTCCGAAAACGGATCGTCAATCCGTAAACTCCGTCTCACCCGCCGACGCATCAGCTCAAGTCTCAATAGATCCATTTTTCCACATCCTGAAACTCGTCCCCTACTCTTTCCTCCGCCCTCCGCGCCTACGCCTCAAGCTCCCTTCCTTCTCCCTCCCGTCCGCCATGACCGTCTTCTCTCTCATCCTCCTCACATACTTCATGGTCGTCTCTGGATTCATATATGACGTCATCGTGGAGCCACCCGGCATTGGCTCTACCCAAGACCCCGGCACCGGCGCTGTCCGACCCGTCGTCTTCCTTCCGGGCCGAGTCAACGGCCAGTACATCATCGAAGGACTCTCCTCCGGCTTTATGTTTGTTCTCGGTGGCATTGGGATTGTGCTCTTGGATCTTGCCCTTGATAAAAACAGGGCTAAGAGTATCAAGGTTTCGTACTCCATCGCGGGAATCTCATCCATTGTTATTGCTTATGTGATGACTACGCTCTTTATTCGCATCAAGATCCCTGGTTATCTTGGGTGAAAATATTACTATATTAGCTATTAATTAAAGTCTTCTCCAATTTAGTTGAACAATTTTGAATAAAATAGACGATCACTTTACCACGCTTTCTTTGTGTGTGTGTATTTTTATATTGAAGAACCTGAATTATGTGGTGTAGAATTTGCCTTTGGATTCGAGTTTTAAAGCTCTTGTGGTTGATAATTCCATGCTTTTAGGGTTTCATTAATGGATTAAAAAGTTGAACATAATGTATTTGTTGATTGATCTTTGTATTCTTGAATCATGAGTGTTCTTAGAATGTCAATTTATGATTACAGTGAATATGATCTATCTAGGCAAGAGGTTTTCTAAAATAAACAGTAACCGACCGCCTTAACCAAGAAATTAAGTGAAGGGATTCTGAGTTTCTATTAGAAAGCTATTAGGGGAAATAGAAAGAGGGGAAATAATTGGAGTCAGTCAGTGGTTGGGGCATTTTGTGCACGATAATGATCTTCAATTTGGGTATTTCTTATTTTTGCTTTTGCCTTTCAATATATGCTAATATTTGACTTCCTAGTTTGTGCTTCATGTCATTTGTTGCATTGATGGATTCTAGCTTAAACTTTTAAGACTCGACCTAGCTACTATTTCAGATTAACATATGTTTAATGAAGCATTCAGACTTGTCCTGCTTTTGTAATGGTTGATTATGCAAAGTTGATAACTTTAGAAATCTAAAGGTTCTCCTACCATAAATGTTTCTGTTAGCTTGTCTCTAACTCCATATCTTAGTTTCTTCTTATTCAAATCTCACTTTTATAATTTCAGGTGGCTAAACTTGAATCAAACGGAGATGAATGATTGTAGTTCATAATCAAGAAATATAAGAATGAATATGAGTAGAAGATAATTTGATCTAATTTATCTCTTGTATGGCACGCATACTGAAGTCATGTGAATGTTTTGAGTTCATTATGGTAGTGTGGTTGTTTTCAGTCATGCTGTTTTGTTAACGATGTTGCCTTGGCCGTCATGGTTTTGCATAACATGTTTGCTTTCTCCTGTTAGTATGAAATGAGTAAAAGTACGATTGTTTTAGTAAGTTATAACTCCTATATTCATATGATGCCTCATACCCATGGCATCCAAAGAGGACAATATCGATTTAAAAGAGGTGCTTCATGCTGAGGCAATATCCCATATCCAATATTGGAAAAGGTGAGGAGGAGGACGAGCCTCTCTTAATAAATAAAAGGCCAATGGGGGTATGGACGTGGGTTCTATTGCTCTGTGGAGGTGTGTTTGCTTAAGGTCTAGAATTGTGTTAGAGAATTTAAGAGGAGGGCTGCCTAGTAACCCTTTTTCAAGGCTTGTTTCCCTTTTTCTTGACTGGGAAGCTGAGATGGCTCAAGTTTCAGCAAAGTTGCTGATTCCACAGCCATTTAAAGTAGTCAGGGTAATATATTACTTGCCAAGTTGGTTTGCTATCGGAACTAAACAAAGCACCATAAACAATACCTTTATTGAAACTCGGCGTCTAGGTTGCGAGTTCACATAGGAGTCGTCGTCGTTCTTGTTAAGCTAATTCGGAACCCCTGTGAATGTTAATTCTTAATGTGCAGTTGTTTTACTGGTTCATTTCTGTTGACAATGTTGGCTTGCCTGTCATGATTTCCAGGTGTTTGATTTTTTGGGAAAGGAAGTTATTGTCAGCCAGGTCTCATTTCTTCCTCTTGAAATTTCCAATATGTTGAACAGAACACAAGGCATATTATTAGGGTAAATTACATTGGTAGTCCTGAACTTTTATGACGTTTATATTTTGACCATCCAACTTTTTAATAAATTAGTTCTACAGTCCCCCTTATACCTCCCCATGAACCCCTTTCTTCATCTTCTCTATGGTCGAACCTTCCTTTTCAATGTCCTTCATTTGATGTGTTGCAGAGTTTAATGGTTTTACTTTGAGTTTAAAATGGAAATATTAAAATAAAAACAAATAGAATAAAAAAATTGATAATAAGAATAAAATTCACTGTCATTGTGAGGTGGTACTTCTACTTTTTTAAGTTTCCTAAGAAACATAGCAAGCAATGGCCAATGGATGATCAAAATCAAACACCATCACCCATATATATATATATATATATATAAAAGGTGATGAGGTGAAAATTGACTTTTTGATTTTCTCAAATTAATGAATAAGGTTGGCCAAGTTGGCACTCAAATTATAAATGGATAATATTAATGAGATGTTAGAATTTTTAAATAATATTAAAAGTTGTTTTTGTTATTGTAAATAAAATAAATTGTAGTAAGTAATTATTTTATAATTAATATTTTTGATATTAAATTTTAATTAATAAATTATATATAAAAAATAAAATATTTTTTTAACAAATTCATTAAAAATAAATTAAGATTACATAAATATTAAAAAACATATATCCAAACAAATTAAGATTATATTTTATGACAAGGATATAATTATAAAATTAATAGATTACATAAATATTAAAAAAACATATATCCAAACAAATAAAGTATGTCATTTAAAATCTTATTTTACAATAAACTCTTTCAACACATTAGATTTTAAGTATTTTTACTTTTAACTTATTTTACACAATCAATTCTTTTTGAAAGAGTGTTTATCAAACATTTAAAAAAAAAACTATCAATAAATTATTTATATCCAGATAAATTAGAAACTCTTCAAAAATTATTTATCACACTTTAAATTGATATTATATGTGTAATTAATATCATATTCGACTATTAATTAAATTTTTATATATATTTTTGAATATAAGGAAATTTATATTATAATTGATAGTATATGTGTATAATTTTATTCGGCTTAATTAGAGGATATTTCTTTCAGATTTTTTATTTGAAACATAATTTTCTTCAAACATTATTTTGAAGAATAACCTCTTTCTGCATATATAGACTTAATTCGTATCTTATATAATGCGAATTCGTATATCAAAATACAAATTATGTTTACGTGTACAATATATAAATTCGTATATCAGAATACCTATTTTAATTTAATTTCACGTTTTACAATATACGAAATATAAATTTATATCATACAAAATACGAATTAGGTTTACGTGTAAAAAAGGAATTGTTCTTAGAAATAAAATTTAAAAGAAATTATTTTTTAAACAAAAAATCAAAAAAAATATTCCTTTAATTAAGCCATTTTATTCCGTATATCAGTGTACGGCCGGCTAATCAAATACCGTACTATTAGATAATCTCATGTTACTTTGAACCCGTGATGGTGGACCGTACTTATGTAATAATTGTTATATATATTATAATATTTATATTTTTTAATATATTAATAATAAATTATAAAACAAATAAATAAATGGGAATTTTAATTTTTAAAAATAATAATATTATTAAATATGTCAATCATAAATTCTGAATATAAATTATAAAATAAATATATATTAAAAAATGTCAATCTAATTAATGCAAAAATAAATGGGAATTTTTGGATTAGTCTGAAGGAATCAACAACGATATGGGAAAGGAAAGCGGGATTTGCGGGAAGCCGAAGAAAAGACAAAACGGAAAGGCAAGGGGGTTGACTCTTTATAAAGGATTTTTACAGTAAAATACATTATAACTCACTAAATTAAGTTGAAAATGTATATTTGACTATTGAAGTTTTAAAAGTTACAAGATGATCATTAAACATTTGAGTCATTTAAAAATATAATAATATCACTAATAATAAAAAATTAATATTTATTTTGTAATTTTGATGAAAAATATTGTTTTTGGTTAATGTAGTTAGAAAATGATCATTAAATTTTTTAATTCGGTTAGAAAAATTCGGATGATAATATAATAATCAAATAAAAATTTTAAACGAACTATTCTGTAATTTTTAAAACTTCAATGGCGAAAAATATAATTTCAGCTTAATTCAGTACCTATTAGTGTAATTTAATCATTTTGCTCAGACGTCATTACTTCTCCTATATTCCACTCCGTACCCCTCTTTGTACGTTTATATATTAATTCATTTTCTTCAAATCCTAAACCCAAAATCCCTTCTTCTGTCCCCTTCGTTTTGGTCCCATTTCGCTGGTTTTTTCTCATAATTTCCTTTTTGGATTCGTTTTATGTGAAATAAAATGATGTACGAACAGCAGCAGCAGCAGCAGCCAGTGACGTCACTAATGGCGATGAGCAGAAACAAAGGAAAGCGTGATCGGAACAGGCCGGGAAGATCAAGTTGGGATCGGGAAGAAGAGGCTATGGTTGTGGTGGTGGATTTGAGTGGGATGTCGTTGGATTCCCTTCCGATTTCTTCTCTCAACTTGGCCACCGTTTCAAAGTTAGACCTCTCCAATAACAATCTCCAGGTAGATTTTCCTCACTTTCCTTCGATCTTAATCTCTTTCCTTCTTGTTTTCCCCCTGTTGTATTGATCTCTACTCTGTAGAGTTCGATATCGTTTAATATCAGCATGATCCGAGTCAACTCAGTTCATATTTCGTAGAGATCAAATTCAAATCTGTTTAAACATAATCCTTATGTTTCAGTGAATTATGTAGTCTACATCTTGAAAAGTAAAATTGAAATGATTACATTAAGCCATTAATAGAGAGATGTTTGTATATATAAAATATATTTTTAAAATAATATAAATCGATTATAATCTAAATTATATCGATAAAATCAAAAAATATAGTGTATATTTTTCTATATTTGGATTGATTTTCTTGTTTATGAACAAAACTGGTGTAATCAAGCTTGATTGCATTATAAGTAATTTTTGTTTATTTCCAAAAATAGCTTACAACCCTAATTATTTAGATATTTTTTTACCTAAAACCCCCTTTGAATTTAATCTAAAAATATGGAAAAGATTTTTCTAATATAGTTTGTTTCACATATTCACCCCGATTTTATCCTAACAATTAGCTTTTATAGAAATAAAAAAATTCAACAAAAGTATAATATTTTTTTTCCTTTTCTTAAAAAAATTAAAAATATTACCAACTATAATTAGGAGTCCGAATTATGATATTTTGAATTAAATAAATTAAATAAAAATAATTACTCATATAAAAATTTTTTTAGGTAATAATCAGATTAATCAGTCAATAAAAATATAAATATTAAAATTTTAAACATATACATATATATATATACAAAAACTAATATTAAGAAGTATAAAGACCTAATAAAATTATATCAAAATAATTTGTTCGATAAAAATTCTCAAAAAAAACTGAACTAAAAACTCTATTGAACGGAGCCCATATTGGACATTACAGTACGGATGAACTTTGATTATCTTAATTATGTGTTTTTATTTTTATTAATCTATCTATTAATATCATTATCATATTCACATCTTTAAGACTTGTACGTATTAAACATTGTACGTATAAGTATATACATACGAAAATGAGTAACGTATATAAATATATTCATCATCTTTGAAGTCAAAAAATTATTGTTGTCATATTCACATGTATCATATATATATATATAAAAGAAAATGATTAATATATAAATATGTTATTATCTTTGAAGTCAGCTCCTTTGCGATAAAATTTTAGGATAAATCGATGGATTTTAGAATAATTGTATTTTATTTTAATAATTTTTTATTTTTATTTTTAAAATTTTTAAATTCTTGTATGATTTATTTTGGCAGAGCATACCGGAGTCCTTGACTGCAAGGTTACTGAATGTGGTGGCGTTAGACGTGCACTCTAATCAGCTCAAGTATCTCCCCAACTCCATCGGTTGTCTCTCTAAGCTCAAGTCTCTCAACGTTGCCGGTAACCTTCTCCGGACCCTGCCTAAAACGATCGAAAATTGCAAGTCATTAGAGGAGTTGAATGCCAACTTCAACCAGCTCACAATGCTACCGGACACCATCGGATTCGAGCTCGTTGACTTGAAGAAATTATCTGTGAACTCGAACAAATTGATTCTTCTGCCCCAATCGATCAGTCACTTGACGTCGCTACGAGTCCTTGATGCACGCCTCAATTGTCTCCGGTCTCTCCCCGATGACATGGAAAATTTGATCAACTTGGAAGTACTCAATGTAAGCCAAAACTTCCAGTACCTCGAAACGCTACCTTACTCCATTGGCCTCCTGATGTCTCTTGTCGAATTGGACGTAAGTTATAACAAAATAAAATATCTACCCGATTCCATCGGCTGCTTGAGGAAGCTCCGTAAGCTTAGCGTGGAAGGGAACCCGCTGGTTTCGCCACCGATAGACTTGTTTGAGCAGAGCTTGCAGGTGGTTAAGGAGTACCTTTGCGAGAAAATGAAAGCAGCGCAAAGCCAGCAGAAGAAGAGATCATGGGTGGGGAAGTTGGTGAAGTATGCGACTTTTAATAGGAAAATGATGAACAGTGGTGGCAGCCGTCGCGGCGGGTCATGGGAGAAAGAGGGGATGATCATGTCGGAATATAGGTCCATCGATGGTCTCACTTCGCCTCATTACACGACGATGCCGTCACTGGGCCGACTCTTTTCATCTCGCAACATGGGAATGTTGTCACCTCGTAGGCTCTTTTCATCTCGTTCTTTTAAATAGTATCAATATTTAATGCACTTATGATTCATAATTATATACACCATTATTGGTGCATATAATTATATATCGTTATTAATGCATTAAATATTTACTATATAAATAAAAATAATACTAATGTAGAGTATTGTTGGCTTGCATGTGAAAATAGTCTATGAACCGAAACCGTAAAGAGAATTTATATCATGTGTTTGGTTTATCACATCAGTTATGTTTTCATCCAATTATAATCACTTATTTTATGATTAAAATTCTTCGTACTTTTTGTACATTGGGAATTTAATCTCCATACTTTTATTTCTAGGAAGTTAGTCACTATATTTTTAAAATTTAAAAATTCAAGTCTAATTGGTATCATGGTTAAAATTCTTCTTTTATATTCACTATTGTGGACTGTCTAACCAAAAAGATGATGTTACAATGGACTTGAATTTAACAAATAAATTTTAATTTGAACCCAATGGATAATATTGTAAGGTTTTTATGTTAAATTAATATAATTTTTAAAGATAAATAGTTAAATTTATTGAATTAACATCAAATTGATAGAATGAAACAATGTTGAAAACTAAATATTCTATTATACTAATTAAAAATGCCATATCATTTAATGGAGGGTGATTTGAATGAAGCAATCAATATCTATAGTGACTTAATTGAAATATTTTCAAGTTTCGTGATCGAGACAAAAGTACGCTAATAGTTAGATGACTACTAGTGTTGTTTACCCTATAGTTGATTTTAGTACATAGAGTGAGAAAGGGAATATAGAATGGTGTAGGACGATGACGGTGATGATGAAGATGATGATTATGGGTGTGATAATGATGGTTAATGTTTTGTTTTGGGATTAGTTTTATCATATTTTATTTAAAAATATTTATATATATATATTTTAAAATTAAATATATTTAAATATTTTAATAAAAAATATTAATTTCTGTCTCATCGATTAAGCAATTAAACCAATTGAAGGAAGGATGAGTCTATAACGGGTATCGAACATCGTTGAACACCGTTAAATATTATTAAATTAGTTTATAAAAATAAAAATTTAAAGAACTAATTATATAATTATTAATTATATCTTAATTTTATATTTTTTTTATTAATTATATATTGAGCCTTCTACTTGAAGGAGACATTCTCAGGTAACCTTTTGTACATTTACATTGGAACTGCTGGGAAACTCATTTATGGAAATCTTTTTACAATTTCCCTGAATTTGACCCTCCCATTTCTAAAAATCAGTTAAACCTTCCATTTATGACTGCAGCATGAGAGCATATTTATATAAAATTATATTTATAATTAATATCTAAATTACTAAATAATCAAAGATACATGGAGTTTACCAAATAAATATTCATTATATGGACAGTGTACAGATAGATAAGCAGAGGGATGGAGCTGGGAGAAGTAAGAAAGGGAAACAAAGAAACAGTTTTTAGGATGGGAAATGTCTGTTTTTTTTAAGTCTATGATTCGTTGGGGAAGAAGATTGGTTCTTTGAAAAACTTACCAAATTTTACAGATTCTTCCAAACTTCAATACCCATTCTGTTTCTTTCCATTTTTTTGACATTTTAGAGTACTGTTTCCTGTCTCTGTTTCCTCCTCCCCTGTTTTCATGGTGCCGGCCGGCCACTTTCCCTGCCCCATCGCCGCAATCTTTTTCCTGGAATTTTATTTCCTTTCCTTTCCCCCGGAAATTGGGGTTTTACCTTTACTTTGACTACTGTTTGAATTTTGCTGAATGAGCTGATCTGAGCTATCCAGCACAACATCACCACGCTCTGTACTAGTGTCTTTGCTTTGTCTTTCTCAAGCTAATCAGAGATGAACAGCTCATAAACTTAGATTCTATTTTTTTGTCTGGAAGTTCAAGGGGGAAAATAAAAGAAATGAAAGTGCCGGCCGCCGGAACCGGATCTACAACGAAAGTGGCAGATACAAGTTTGGCGGAAGGTCTGCTCTTTCTCTTTTGGTTTATTTTTTTTTTCTTCCGATTTTGTAACTTTGGAGTATCCTATAAAAGGTCTGATTTTCTTATCTTTCTCAATCAATCTCTAGTTTCAAACTCCAAGCTTTGCTTTATTTCCGCCTTTTCTTTTCCGTTGAACTAGAATATCTGGCTAGATACATAAAAAGTCTTTCTTTCTTTCTCCTGGAAAAACAATCAGAGAAAAGAGTAAAATGACTTGAGCGGTGATGCAGGTGTTTTGCCGGAGAAGAAGAGTATCAACCCCGAGCTATGGCAGGCATGTGCCGGACCGTTGGTGAACCTTCCGGCTGCTGGGACCCATGTTGTCTACTTCCCTCAAGGACATAGCGAACAGGTGCACTAAATCACCAACTCTTGTCGACATTAACTATATAGATTCTTGTGTTTCTGCTGAGAATGAATTTTTATAATAAATTGGTTTGATCTAGGTGTTTTTGGGTTTTATTAATTGTTTGTATTTGATGCTGTACGAGTTCATAATTTACAACATTCAATGAATTAAATGATGCTACCTGATTTTATTTTCTTATTAATAGTATGTGGTCTTATATGATATCCCTTGAAAACGAAGGTTGTTGAACTTTGTTTACTTCAGACAATCTGCCATAGCAAAGAGTCACTTTATTCGGATATATTTACATGGTGATAGATTACATCATACATGAAGGGTGTTGTTTGTTCGTACTTTTCATCTTCTATCTCGGTTAAATATGTGTCCTGACTTGAATAAATTTTCCAATCTCAGGTTGCAGAATCAATGAAGAAAGATGTGGATGCTCAAGTTCCGAATTACCCGAATCTTCCTTCTAAGCTTTTATGTCTCCTTCACAATGTCACCTTGCATGTACTGCTACCCAATTCTTCCCACCTCTTGTTCCCTGCCTTTCGGAAATGTCGATTATCTTTAATTTATTTGTGCTTTCAGATCAATTTTTCTCAACTCTCTTGTATGATTTTGCAGGCAGATCCCGAGACGGACGAAGTCTATGCTCAGATGACCCTCCAACCTGTTTCTTCTGTAAAGAGCTTATCCCATATGTCTAGAAGAATCTTATATCATGTTGTATGGAGTTTTGAATATGTAAGTGGATATTAGAACTGAACCTATTGACATTTGTTGCAGTTCGATAAGGAGGCATTACTGAGATCTGATCTTTCTCTTAAGTCAAATAAGCCGCAACCAGAATTATTCTGTAAGACATTGACAGCAAGCGATACAAGCACTCATGGAGGTTTTTCTGTTCCTCGCCGGTCTGCCGAAAAAACTTTCCCTCCTCTTGTAAGCAGTTTTATGTAACCTAGAAGGTTGGTTGTTTTAACTTCAGATGTTAATCCCTTTCCGTATTCTTTGACAGGATTTCTCAATGCAACCACCTGCTCAAGAACTTGTGGCCAAGGATCTGCATGAAAATGTCTGGAACTTCCGCCATATCTATCGTGGTATGGTCATTTTTTGTCCTTGAACTTTCACTTGTTGGATTTATGGATTGCCATTACAGCATTACTAGTAATTGTTTTGCTTGCGCTTTATGCACTTGATGTATTTAATTCCAACATGGCAACATCTGGTTTTTAATTTCAGGACAACCAAAGCGCCACTTGCTTACCACAGGATGGAGTCTATTTATTATTGGAAAGAGACTACTAGCTGGTGATTCAGTTCTATTCATTAGGTAATGGTAATGATTCGGCTTGGAATATGTATTTTTAGTTACTGTTTTCACAAAGCTTCATGTCTCTTTATTTACAGAAGCATTGTCAGGTCACTTAACTTTTATTGTTACTGTTCTCTTCCATAGAGAAACAAAGGGAATTTTATGACTGTTGTGTTCTAAATTTGTGAGCAGAGATGAAAGGCAGCAGCTTCTCTTGGGCATAAGACGTGCTAACAGGCAACCCACAAATTTATCATCATCAGTATTATCGAGTGATAGCATGCATATTGGCATCCTTGCTGCAGCTGCTCATGCTGCAGCAAACAATAGCCCCTTTACCGTGTTCTATAATCCAAGGTCGAAAGGATACCTTTCTGACTTTCAAATTAAATTCGGCCACGTTGAAAGCATGTATTAGTATGCTATTAAGTAAACTTTCTTTCCCTGTACTTATTTATTCCAAAACATTCTTTGTTCTTCAGGGCTAGTCCTTCCGAATTTGTTATTCCTTTAGCCAAGTATTACAAAGCTGTGTACAACAATCAACTATCACCTGGCATGCGCTTTCGAATGATGTTTGAAACTGAAGAGTCAGGAACAAGAAGGTAGCTTTATGTTTTTGTCTGTTTTTGATAATCGATTAATATCTCCAAATTAGCCACATATTGATGATTGCTTTCTTGGACCGGAAAATTTTGATTTGGTTATTTTTCGAAAAATGGTGGAAATAAAATACTTTTCCCTCCTTCAGGTATATGGGCACAATTACAGGAATCAGTGATATTGATCCTGTAAGATGGAAAAACTCACAATGGCGTAATTTGCAGGTAAGTTTAACTATTTTTAGATATGTTTTTCATTATATTTATTATAGCAAGATGAGGCTTTTCTTGTTTAACTAGCTCATGTTCTTCATTTAGGTTGGTTGGGACGAGTCAACTGCCAGGGAAAGACGTAATCGAGTCTCCCTTTGGGAAATTGAACCAGTTGCAGCTCCATTTTTCCTCTGTCCACCTCCATTTTTCAGATCAAAGCGTCCTAGACAACCCGGAATGCCAGGTAGATCCTGTAGCCTCTAAATTATTGCATAATCAATATCAATTTGGCACAAGAACGGTTTATTATATGTCACTTCGGGATCTTGTTCCTTGGCAGTACCTGGGTGCCTTCTATTGGTTGCTTTTATGCATTTTTTCATTGCTATACTTGGTCTTATTTAGAGTAGTAGCAATGATTAAATGGCATCTGCTGATTCCATTTCTGCAATGAATGAGCAAATGATGTGGTTCCGGATTTAGGGATATATTCCCTCTTTTCCCTATGTTGATTGATCTTTTTTCTTTCAATCTATATGGTCTAATCCATACCAAACTCTCTCCATGTGCCATGCTGATGCTTGAGTTCTTCAACACTTTTTATCCTTCATGTATTGACATGGTTTGGCTGCATACCTTACATGGGAATTTTGCAGATGATGAATACTCCGACGTAGATAATATATTCAAGAGGCCAATGCCTTGGCTGGGAAATGATATAAGCATGAAGGATTCACATTCGCTTCAAAGGCTTAGCCTGGTCCAATGGATGAATATGCAGCAAAATCCTTTGTTCGCAAACTCAGTTCAGCCAAATTTCATGCAGTCTCTGGTTGGATCCAGTATGCAAAACTTTGATGCAGTAGATTTTTCCCAACAGATGGGTACGTCAACAACACAAATGGCTCAGCCAAACAACTTGCAGTTCAATGCTCATAGGCTACCTCAGCAAGTGCAGCAACTTGATCAGCTTCCAAAACTACCATCTATAATGAACTCGTTGGGATCCATTATGCAGCCACAACAGCTAAATGACATGACCCAGCAGTCGAGGCAAAATTTAATTGCTCAGGCTCTACCCTCTAGTCAAGTTCAAGCTCAAATTCTTAGCCTCAATCTCTTTCCCACCAAAGTAACAATATCCTTCAGCAGCAGCAAACTTCTAATCAAACTCCTCAACTTGCTCGAAGTCTTCCTCAAAACTTGCCACAGCAGCAACAACAACAGCAACAGCAACAGCATATGGGACCGAATCAACCACAAAACCTAATGCATTCCCAGCTGCCTGATCTACTTAACCAACATTTACAGGTGCCTGATAACCAGGTTCAATTTCATCTGTTGCAGAAGCTTCAGCAGCAACAGTTGCTTTTGGCACAGCAATCTGTATTTCAGCAACCTGGTCAACTTGCCCATCCCCAAGATCATGCATCTAAGACCTTCTCCAAGTCCATGACAGCTAGTCAAGTGTTAGAGATGCCTCAAAACTCACCCACCTTGCTACCTCAATCTAATGTTGCCCCACAACAGATACCTAAAAGTAACAGCCAGGCGAATGTCCGGCTCTCTCAACCATCTCTGCAGTCAATGCTTCTGCAACAACCCAGAGTGCTGCTTGAAGTTCCTGGTCATGTAGATCCCTTACGAACCACCGCAACCACTCAGCTGTCCGATGCTGTTAACAGTGTAATGAAATGTGCTGCTGTAGCTGCAGATTCTGTGGTTACTGATGATAACCCTTTGTGTTCTACTTCACCATCTACAAACTGTCCAAGTGTTCTTCAACCAGTGATAAACAGCAGACTCCACAAGAGTACTGGATTAGGGGATGACATCACTAGGTCTGCTGCCATGGTCTTGAATCCTAATCCGTTGGAGACCATGTTGTCTAATGCTAATATAGTTAAAGAACTTCAGCAAAAGTCTGATTTAAAACCCTTATTGAATATCTCCAAGGTTCAAAATCAAGGCTTTTATACCCCACAAAACCTAATCAATGGTGCAGATTACCTAGACACATCATCTTCCACGACTTCAGTATGCCTTTCTCAGAATGATGTTCATTTGCAGCAAAACTTATTGACATACAACCCTCAAACAATGTTGTTGAGAGACACAAGTCAAGACGGCGAAGTTCAGGCAGATCCAAGGAACTGTGTTTCATATGGAAATAATATGGATAGCCAAATTGGGATACCCATGAATTCTGACCCTTCATTGACGAAGGGCATGATGGGGCTGGGGAAGGATTTTTCAAATGACCATTTTTCAGGAGGAATGCTCGCCAGCTATGAAAACACTAAAAATGCTCAGGAAGAACTTTCATCCTCAATGGTTTCCCAGTCATTCGGAGTTCCAGATATGACGTTTAACTCCATTGATTCCACTATAAACCACAACAGCTTCACAACTCGTGGTGCATGGACCTCGCCGCCACAATTTCAGAGAATGCGGACATATACTAAAGTTTGTTGTTCTAGTTTTCGTGTTGCACACATCACAAATCCTTCTTGTCATCTCTTTGGTCAAGAGCTCTAATTCATATATTTACTTTTGCTAGGTTTACAAACGTGGGGCTGTTGGAAGATCGATCGATATAACTAGTTATTCAGGTTATGATGAGCTCAAACAAGATTTGGTTCGTAGGTTTGGCATCGAGGGGCAACTGGAAGACCGAGGGAGAATAGGCTGGAAACTAGTCTACATGGATCACGAGAATGATGTTCTG
This sequence comes from Abelmoschus esculentus, assembly GCA_035048815.1. Lineage (NCBI taxonomy): Eukaryota > Viridiplantae > Streptophyta > Magnoliopsida > Malvales > Malvaceae > Abelmoschus > Abelmoschus esculentus. The sequence goes on from JAUCBN010000059.1 coordinate 1,739,482, forward strand.
CTAGTAGGAGATGACCCATGGGAGTAAGCCCTGTTGCTCTTTTTCTCATAAATACAGCTCTTCCCAAAAAAAATTTCATTCAATGTCCATTTCCTGAGGGTTTTTTTCATCTGTTTCATTTCAGGGAGTTTGTCAACTGTGTCCGAAGCATCAAAATCCTCTCCCCTCAAGAAGTCCAGCAGATGAGTGTGGAAGGAGATTTTGGAAACTCTGTCCTGCCTAATCAAGCCTGTAGCAGCTCTGACAAAAGGAATGCATAAACTAGTATAGCCACAAGCAATGACCATTACTGGTTCGGAGCTTATACAGTTTGTACAATAGGTTTCGGTTGATTGCTCAATGAAGTGTATATTTTCCACATATCCTTCTGCAGTAAATGGCGTTCACTTATAAATGTTGGCTGAAGTTAAGGCCAGCAATGAAGAAAGGATCGATCATAGAAGCAGAAATGGAGGAAAAGTGTAGTCTCAGAATCAAGCCAGGAAGCGGGAGTTGAGCTTGTGTAAGAATACAGCTTGAGCTTCGGTTTGATCATGTAAGAAATTGATATTCCACTTTTCTTTTATCAACTTTGTGTTGAGATTAGCCAACATAGGATGATTCAGTTGGCTCAGTATTCATTAACACCTTGTTAGTATGAAGGCTCGAGTCTTACAAGCGATCCCATCTGGCCAACCAAAAACTTTGAGTTGACATTTGATGGTTTCCTCGGGTGTACTTTGCTACTTGTACAAACAAAAATTATGAATTTTATGGCTATGTAAAATATCAATTTTTAAGTTTAAAGTCGAATTTTTCTATTTTATCTGATATATATATATATACTGTATGAATATTTATATTGCATATAGATATAAAAGCCGTTTTAGTTAGAAAAAATATATATTATAACATTACAAATAATTACAATCGAATTTATTTAAAAACTTGAAAACTCGATTCAACAAGAATTAAAAAAATTTAAACAAAATTTAAGTTATAAAATAAGACTTGTAAATTTTACTAACACAATTTTTTATTTGACTTAACTCGATTAAATAATCGCCCTTAATAAAAAGTCCTTTCATGATTACGTATTAATCATCATTGTGTATACGTTAACTTAAAATTTATTGTTAAAATTAGTATTTTGAGTTAATTAAACACTAAGTTTAAGTACCTAAATAAAAAGAAAATAAATACTAAATTAAACCTTAAAATTAAATATAAATACTAAAATATATTTGCCTAAAATAAAAATGTATGTTTTTTTAGAAATTATTCTAAGGTAATTAAAACAGTTGCAGTTGTATATGTCCCTGTTTTACAACATGACGGATAAAATTTAAGACAAGAAACGTTGTTAACGGTTCCGCCACCTTCAACAGCTTTTTCCTCCTTAACCGCCCAGCAAGGCCCTACCCTTTGTGCTTGCATATTTAGCATTCCAAACTCCATGCATCCCACATCGCCCCCTGTCTCAAACATCAAATTAGTTTTCCATTTTCCTCCTGACACGGCGGAGGCAACTCAACTGTTTCCATTCACGCCTCCGCCGCTGCAGTCAATGGCCTTTCACCGTCAACTCGATATCCAACCTATTGTCCTACTGCTTTTTTCCATGGTCTCCATTTCTTATGCATTGTCGGATTCCGAAATCCTTCTCAAGTTTAAATCCTCGTTGACAAACCAAACTGCTTTGAAGAGCTGGGAAAACAATTCCAACCCTATATGCGACGGCGAACGTTCCAACTGGACCGGCGTCGTGTGTGAGAAAGGCGACGTTTTGGGGTTGAAACTCGAGAACATGGGACTCTCGGGCACCATTGATGTCGACACCTTGGTCGCCTTGTCCAGCTTGAGAACCTTAAACTTTATGAACAATAATTTTAATGGTTCGATCCCTGAGTTCAATAAACTTACCGGGTTGAGATCCATTTTTTTATCCTACAATCGGTTTTCTGGAGACATTCCAGGCGATGCATTCAAAGGAATGGATCGACTCAACAAGCTGTATCTATCGAAAAACCGGTTTACAGGTCCTATTCCGGCATCGCTGGCCACTTTGCCTAGGCTTTCGGACCTTAAACTCTATGGCAACCGGTTTTCAGGGGGAATACCAGATTTTAAGCAGGAGAAGTTGCATGTAGTTGATCTCTCGAATAATCAATTGGAGGGTCCTATACCAGAAAGCCTTAGTAAGATGAATGCAGATATGTTTGCAGGTACATAATTATTAAAATTTTTATTACGAGTGATAATTAGATCGAATCGAATGAATACTTTTAGAATACAGCTAAATGTGTGATTATATATGGAAATGCAGGCAATAAAGGTCTTTGTGGAGCACCATTGAAGGCATGTGAAACGACTGTTACAATTATTTTTCCAACATCAAGGACCCCTGCTGATCCAAGAGAAAAAATTGCTTCCAATTCCATGAAGATCACAATGTGGACTATTGTGATGCCGATTGTAGTTGGGATCTTTATACTACTAGCCATAATTGTATTCATCATAATCAATCAACGCAAAAGGAAACAACAAGATCCTAAACCGAAGGCTCTCAAGGTAGAAGACCCTGCATCTGCAGCCTTGAACAACGAAACGAAGCCCACTGAGGCCGGTCCGAAGCTTACTTTCGTGAGGGATGATGATAGAGACAAGTTTGATTTGCAAGACTTGCTGAAAGGCTCGGCTGAGATATTGGGAAGCGGGTGTTTCGGTTCATCTTATAGGACTTCTCTACCAGATGGGACTGCCATGGTGGTGAAGAGATATAAACAGATGAACGGTGCCGGAAAAGAAGATTTCCAAGAACATATGAGGAGGATTGGGAGACTGAAACATAACAACGTGCTTACTCTCGTTGCTTATTATTACAGGAAGGATGAAAAGCTCCTTGTCTGCGATTTTGTCCAGAATTGCAGCTTGGCTGTTCATCTTCATGGTAAGTTGTTTATTTACTTCAAATTTTCCCTACAACAGATATCACTAATTATTACCAATATGTTCAAATTCAGAGTGTTTTTTGCCATGTTCTTTCCTGCAGCTCATCAAACTTTGGGGCAACCAGGCCTTGATTGGCCAACTCGATTGAACATTGTGAAAGGAGTAGCCAAGGGGCTTGCGTACCTACACAAGGAGTTGCCTAGTTTGATCGCACCACACGGTCACCTCAAGTCCTCAAACGTTCTCCTCAACGAATCCTTCGAACCTGTCCTCACCGATTACGCTCTGATCCCGGTCATCAATGCGGAGAGTGCTCACGAGCTCATGGTGGCCTATAAATCACCCGAATACGTGCAACACGGTAGAGTCACAAAGAAGACCGACGTATGGAGTCTCGGTGTATTGATCCTAGAGATCATGACCGGGAAGTTCCCCTCAAACTTCTTGCTCCAGGGCAAAGGAAACGATGAAGAGGACATAGCAACATGGGTGAAATCGAAACTCGGCGACGACGAAAAAGAAACATTGTTGACAAACTTAGAGGTGTTCGACAGGGAAATGGGAGCCATAGGTGTAGGTGACGGGAAAACAATGATGCAACTGTTGAAGATAGGTTTGAGTTGCTGTGAAGAAGATGTGCAGAAGAGAATAGATTTGAAAGAAGCTGTAAGGAGAATTGAAGGACTGAAGCTCCGGAACATGAGCAGTGACGGCGAATTCTTCTCGGCCATTGCCAGTGACGGCGAGGATGACAGGAAGTGGTGATGTTCCATGAAACATGTTCATGTTTTGTGTGGGAATTTGATGAATGTTAGAGATTTGATGTCTTTATTTGTGCATCTCCAGATTTCCTCTAGGACTAGTTATACTATGTGTATCTTTTACCTACATTATTTATTTATATTATATCTATATATTAAATAACTATTTCATTCTTTACTGGTTGATGTTTTATATTTTATTTTAAAAATTGAATTTAAAATTAATCCGCAATAAATCGAGATACGTTGTTTAAAGTCTTAAACATAAGCTTACTATGTTAATAATCGTAGGGATGATAATTTGATCTGTTCCGTCGGGTTCCAACCCGATCTGATCGGGGAGGGTTTTTATGTAACACCCGACCCGGATGTCACATTGGGCCTCCGGCCCAAAACCTGTGTTTCAAAAATTTCTTCCAAAAGCCCAACAAATTAAAATCAAATTCAATTCAAATATGATTCATAAAATCCATTAATATAAAACGCAAGCCCAAAATAATATAAGGTGATCGGAGCTCCAAAATATTACAAACCATTAAAACATTCAACCCAAATTAAAATAAACAGAGTTACATTACATAGGGTTCGACATAGTACAAGCCCACTAAATCTAATACATGTACTCTGACAACACGGTCGATGCTGAAATCCAACCTTGATGGTGCTCCACGAACCGGCTTCACCTAACCTACGCACGAAAACATATTTCGAACGCTGAGCTACGAAAGCTCAGTGGATACGCCGAACTCGGCCAACATCATGCATATCATAAGCAGTAAAGCATAACATATAAAATACCGTGCATGATATGATGATCTAGCATGCTCGCCTACCACATGGCATAAACAATGTATAATGACGCACACAACATATACATGTTAAACAACAACACAAGGTAGCGAGGCCCGCGTCCACACAGCATCGGGATCCTACACTACGAGCAGGGCCCGCGTCCACACAGCATCGGGATCCCATACTCAGGATGAGGCCCGCGTCCACACAGCATCGGGATCCTACATCCGGGATTTGAGGCCCGCATCCACACAGCATCGGGATCCTCCAAATCCCATACTCGGAATGTCACATCGAGTATCATCGAATGAGGCCTGCGTCCACACAGCATCGGGATCCTACATCCGGAATGGTCTTCAGAATCATCACCTGGAATGTTACATCGGATGGCCTTCAATGTGTTGCAACACTTTTGGATATCCGGATTTCCATCAATCAAGGACTCAACACACATAAACGATCCACCTAGGATCCTCACATCAAAATATCAAGACTTAACATAATTTAGTCATTCAAGGTTTTAATACGTCAATCTTGTGTTAACCATTCATTTTATTAATTACAAGATTCATTATAGCCTTTAAACCCCTTATCGAACTCCAAATAAAGCTTATCTTGTCGAGTTTTCGCAAGGGTATCGATACCCCTATATAGGGTATCGAACCACCATGCCTCGATACCTACCCAAAGAAGGCATCGAACCTTGGGTATCGATACTGGTATCGATACCCTTTGACCATTTTCAAAGTCAACAAAAGGGAGCCCTCCAGCATCGATACGGGTATCGATGCCATTATGCCACTGGAGGTCCCGGTATCGAACCATGGTTCGATACACCTGGCCACTTAGCCAAAATCCACTTATGGGTATCGATACCGGTAACCCGAGTATCGATACCCCTGCACGAAAAACAAGTCTGCACTTAGAAAAATTTCTAGGATTCATTCCTAAACTCGATCCAATCAGTTCTAAAGCGTTTCTAAACATTTCTAGAGGTGATTAAGGCATTTTAACATCAGTTCCAACTTATTTAACATCCAAATCCAAAATCCACCATTAAAGCATGTCAAGCACCAATCAACACATACATACCTCAACATCTATATGTATGCAACTACCATGGTATGCAAGATGTAAAGAACGAGTTGGGAGTACCAACCTTAAACAAGAACAGCAACAAAGCCACAAACCCGAGCTCCAAACTCAACCTCAAGGTTTTTCCTTCCTCAAGCTTGATGATGGGTCTTCCACTTGATTCTCTACAAAGGGAAGGGTAACAACAACTTAGAACCACTCTAAGATGATCCTTAAAGCTTAAAAACACTAACAACTAGGATTTAGGCTCTCCAAAAACCCAATCCCATACTCCCCTCAAAACCCCTCTTAAACCCCAACTTCTACCAAACTCTCACATATCTACCTCATTATATAGATCAAGAACACCTCTATAACTTACCTTTCACCTCCAAAACGTGATTCCTCAACAAAACTGACAAGATTCAACCTTTAACTCTCTCTTCACTTCTCGTTGGGTTTTGAAAGAAAGATAGAGGAAGGAGGGACAATGGTGACTTCACCAAGTCTGATTTTTCTGCAGACAAAACAATCCCCAAACCCCTTCTTTCCATCCAAATAGGCATTTACAAAAATGCCCTTAAACACCCGCTCAAAAGCCTAACACAACAAGGCCCAACAAAGCCCAACACAAACCCGAGGCCCGAAACCACTAAACTCGGGTCCAAGACCGAAGCCCAAACCCTCGGGTTAACCCGACTCTCGGATCCAAAATCCGAGTCGTTACATTTTATTAAAAAAATTAAGGTTGGATCGGGTTTAGGGTAGAAAATCTCCGACCCGACCTGATATATTTATATATTTTTATTATATTTCTATATATAATATTTACTATTTTATTAATTTTTCTCGGGTCGGATCGGGTTTAACCGGATTTTTTTATTATTTTATCAGGTTCGGGTCAGGATCGGGTTATGTCTTTTATTATTTCGGATCGGGTCGGTGAAAATATATATTAAGGTCAGGTCAGATTTTGGACAAATATTTACATTTTCGGATCGCGGTCGAGACGACCAAAAACCCAACCCGACTTGTTATCATCTTAGATAATTAAAAAATAAAAGTTTATGCGCGAAACAAACTAAAATATTTTAAAAATCATTTTATTTATATTCTTTTTTCATTAAATGAAAATCTTCGTTATATTATTTTATTTTTAGATTTTATTTTTTAAGGATTAAAGTATAATTTCAACATTCTGAGAGACTAAAGCCTCCTATCTAACATTTTATAATTGTATTAATTTATTTTCTTATTTTTAAAGGAATGAAACTTAATTTCAGCATTTTTAATTTATTTTTAATTCCCCAACTTAGTCGAAGTGTTGAGCTGGCTGCATACGACATCCAAACATGGTTCTTCTTCTTGGAGTCTGCCCGGAAAATTGCTGCCTAGTCTAGGAATACATGGATAACGGGAGCTTAGAAGATCGGTTATTTAGGCCTGATAACACTCCGGTACTTCCATGGCAAGTAAGATTCCGCATCGCAGGCAGAGATTGCAACAGGTCTTCTTTTCCTCCACCAAACCGAACCGAAGCCAATTGTGCACCGTGACCTGAAACCTGGCAACATTTTGCTTGATAGCAACTATGTCAGCAAGATCAGTGATGTTGGATTGGCTAGGCTTGTTCCACCATCGGTCGCCAATGCGATAACTCAGTATCATATGACAACAACTGCAGGAACATTCTGTTACATAGATCCAGAATATCAGCAAACTGGAATGCTAGGGATAAAATCCTATGTCTACTCACTTGGGATCATGCTACTGCAAATAATAACAGCTAAGTCACCGATGGGATTGATGCATCAAGTTGAGAACGCGATCGAAAACGGAACTTTGGCTCATGTACTTGACCCAACTGTGCCTGACTGGCTAATGGCAGAGACCTTGACCTTTGCCAAGTTAGCCCTTCAGTGTTCGGAGATGAGACGAAGAGACAGACCCGATCTAGGTCGGGTTGTGTTGCCCGAGCTCAACAAATTGAGAACTCTTGCCGAAGAAAACATGCCTCATGTCACACATGGTAGAAGTAGTGCAGGGTCTTCACCAAATTACAGCCATGTTTCCACCACAGTAAGTGACAACAAAGACCGGTCTTACTAAACTAGATAAACCGGCAGAGGGATTCCGATACGAGGAGCCGAAAGTCCGCCATCGGAACTCAATTTATTTCTTATTCTTTTGATAAATCATAATTCTATTTCTAATCATACTCTGAGGGGAAAGGAATAAAGATTCTTAGAAAAGGAATTAATGTTTTCTATTAAATTTAGAACCCGTAATTTAAGAGAAGTGAAAAAACACTCAAAAGTAATTTGATAAATAGACCTGATGTACTTGTTCATCGTTTATTTATTTATTTTTTTAATAAAAAGAATAATATTAAACTTAAAATTTAGCTATGACTAGCTTTACAATAATATATCTAAGTTTAACATTTTCTTGTAACTTTTTTCCATAACTTCAATATTTTTAACAGATTTTAACATTTTAAAATGTTTTTAAATTTTAATAATTTAAAAAGTTAGAGTGTTTTATAATTTTTGTAAGATTTAAATATAAAATAAATAGTCAAAATATTCTATTTTTGTGTAGATGCTTAAATTTTTTTATATTTATATATATTAAACTAGATATCTAAAATTTTAATTTTTGTCTAAATATGTACCTAATTCTTTTAAGAATTTGAGATTTTTGACCATGTATCAGTTAATCATTCAGTGTTAATTTTTTGAGCTACACATTTATTTCTAAAAATTTATTTTATTAAAAAAATATAGACACCTAAATAAAAACTAAAATATTTTGAGTATTTATTTTACATTTAACATTTTTCTAAAGTTTAATAATTATTTATAACATTTATTCTATTTAAAAATATGTACCTCCGACATTAATTATTTTAGACAAACATTCTAATTTAACGTAACATTATGAAATAAAAAAGGACATAAATTTATAAATTTTCTCTAAAAAATGCCAAAAAATGAGTGTGACGACAAATCCAATGGATGTATCGAATCTGACCTGCACACCTGATGGCAACCTGTAAGTGATTAAAACCCACCCAAACGAATCCAATCCAAAACTTGTCCACACAACACACGAGAAACAGGGATTGGAAGAGAAAGGATTTCCTGTCATCACCACACAGCAGCCAGCAGGAAGGGAACAGGTAGGTACACACTTCAAAAGCGAGTCCTTAAGATTCCCCAGAGTTCGTATTATTAAAAAAAATATTAATTTAATTAATAAATTAATCTAAATGATAAACAACTTAGTATCATAATAATATAATTATAATAATACGTTAACTCCATTCGATCGAGTCGAGTTAAAAAATTTCGAGTTATTCGAGTTGACAAGTATATTTTACAACTCAAACTTTATTTGAAATTTTTTCGGTTCGAGTCGAGTTTTCGAGTTTTTATAAATATTTAATTGTAATTATTTATCATGTTATAATATGATTTGATTCCAATTTAAACGACTTTCTCTAATCATATAAGATATGCGTATATATATTTTTTCATATGTAGCAATATTTTTTTATATTTTTATATATCAATGTATATATATCATAAAAAATTGAGAGATTCGTCTCAAACTTAAAAATTAATCTTTTAATTATTAAAAATTTCGAGTTATTCGAATTTTCATTTTCAACTCAAACTTTATTTAAAATTTTTTCGAGTCGAGTCTATAAAATTTCGAATCAAATCGAATTATTCATTTTTTCGAACAGATCCTTTGTTGATTCCAAATATTTTAATCTCCAGTTCCAAAAGTCACATCTAGTCTTAAAGTTGTAATCAATGCTAATTAACTCTTTAAGAAAAAGTCGTATTTTAACTACAGCTGACACGATCACAGCCTCACGTTTCGATTGGATTTGGACGAAATCAATACTACTACTTGATTGGTGGACTAAAAATGTGATTATGAAAATTTTAAATCGGAATTTCAAGCAAACATTACCTAGAGAGTACGGTATCTCATTTATATTAATTTTATAAAACTTGAATTACATTATATTTTTATTTAATTAATATTAGTATTTACATAAATAAATATTTATAATAATCAGACTACTTTTTCTAATCCAAATAGTAATTACTATTATATTTTAATAATATCATTAGAATAAGTTGACAACACATTTCAACATTTTTCTATAACATATTACTGACTAAACTTGACTCATATTTGGTAAAAAAAATTCACTCCTATATTCAAAGACAATATTTTTAAATAAAGTGACTATTTTGTTATTATTTCAAATTTAAGAAGCAAATATAAATATGATAAAATTTAAATGATATATGATGTATTATTTTTTCAGTGACAAATATGTATAAACATAAAAGATTAAATATATTATTATTTAAAAATTTTAACTATCATATTATTTATTTAATAAAAATTAATAATTTAATGGTTATATTTTAACAGAACTAAAATTTAATAATTTATTATAAAATTTTTAAAAATTTAATATATTTTATAATTTTTAAAATAATATATTAATTATTTATATAGTTTACCCTAAATCTTATTATTTTAACTGTGGTTTAATAAATTAAAAATCCATTGTAGTTTCCCACAAATCTGATGTACTACGAAAGGAAAATAATACTACTAATAATAAAAAGTACGAACTTTTCCAGGTAAACAAACAAAGGCAAGCAAATTACAACCAAGCGATTTTATTATATTTTTTATAGCCAACAAGGAGGGTTTGTGTCTGTATATTAAGGAAAGCCTCTAGTTTCGCCCCCTTCCTGTTTCACTTCTCAGCCATTTTCTAATCAAGCCGAATTATCTTCACCTTCACTGTTTCAATACTCAAAAGCAATGGCGGAGGAGAAGAAAACTCAATCTTCTGGGGCTTGGCCAAAGGTTAAGCCTTTTGTCAATGGGGGCGCCTCTGGTATGCTTGCTACCTGTGTCATCCAACCCATCGATATGATCAAGGTTTTTTTTTTCACTCATCTTTTTGTAGATCTGATCATCAAGTATTTTCTTTTATATTGTTTTTTTAAAGATGTTAATTTTAAGGCAAAGTTTGGGGTTTTAGATCTGAGATTTGTTTGGGGTTGTGTATTTTTTGCTAATGGTCTTTGGTGTTTTGTATTTTGGTTTGGTGTAGGTGAGAATCCAACTGGGTCAGGGATCGGCAGGAACTGTTACCAGGAACATGCTTAAGGAGGAGGGTGTTCGTGCCTTTTACAAGGTTATTTTTTCTGCATCTCCATTCAAGTTTTAATTTTTTTTCTCTCCTCGATGTAACTTTGTAGGGTTTAGATCCGTTATTGACTTATGAGACTGTGTTATGGATGTTGGATCTTTACTTTTAACATTGTTTCGAGATTTTCTACATTTTTGCTAATGGTTTATATGAAATTATTTATTGATGAGTTCCCAAAATATTGGAATTTAGTGATGTTTCATGGTATGAGATGTGTTTTTCACTACTAGAAACTGCAATTTTCTCGTTTGTGGATATGGGAATCCGGATATACATACTAGAGTCCTTCGGCTTCCGAAATAGTGTAGAAAGAAATGTTTCAAGTCGTTGCTATTTGATCTAGATCTGGTCTAAAAGAGTCGAAGCATATCAAATTGTTTGTTGACAAAGACTTAGTTAGGGAAAACCTCTGAAATTATTTCAATATCGGGCCATGGACATAGAATAGCTCATACATAGATATAGTGACTTGATGGATTTTCAAAATTTTAAAAAATGGTTTGAAGTTCTAATTGGAATTGAGATGTTTTGGTTTTTCAACGGGTCTTTATCTCATTTATAAAGTTTCGGACAGGGGTTATCAGCTGGACTTCTCAGGCAAGCCACATACACTACTGCTCGACTGGGATCATTCAAGTGAGTGCAATTGCAATCCTGTATGAATTTGTTATAGAATTCAAGATACTTCCTTTTTTTGTCAGGTTGATTAATAGTTTCATTCTGAAGCGTGAGTTTTATTTTTCGACCTTATTAACATTTGCCTTTTTCCTGGATCATGTGTGATGTGGTTTGCTTTTGAGGCCTAACTTTGATAATCTATTCAGTTTGGGTTCGGCTTTTGAATTATATCCATTATTTTCTATAGGATATTGACAAACAAAGCAGTTGAAGCCAATGATGGGAAGCCCTTACCTCTATACCAGAAGGCTTTGTGTGGTTTGACTGCTGGTGCTATTGGGGCCACTGTTGGCAGTCCAGCTGATTTAGCACTTATCCGTATGCAGGCTGATGCCACTTTGCCAGTTGCGCAGCGCCGGAATTACACCAATGCATTCCATGCTCTCTATCGTATTGTTGCAGATGAAGGGGTTTTGGCACTTTGGAAAGGTGCTGGCCCTACGGTTGTCAGAGCCATGGCTTTGAACATGGGAATGCTTGCCTCATACGATCAAAGTGTTGAGTTTTTCAAGGATAACCTTGGCTTAGGAGAAGCTGCTACTGTGGTTGGTAAGAGTCTCTCTTAGTAGCACTTATCATGGATGCTTGATTATTTTAACGTCTTTCGTAAATTCATCATAAGTTCTAAATTTGTTGAATGAACAATTTATAGCTTATCCCTTAACGATACTTTGTTGGTGTAGTCAAGTAGCAGAATCATTAAAAGTTATTACGAAATACTATTTACTCATGTTTTGAGCAAGCGCTTCTGTTCTGGTTCATAGTTCCTCTTTGGTTATATGATTCATCCGAGGGAGAGCCGCCCCTTATTTCCGAAGTGGCATTATCATTTGACTATGTCTATTTGAGGATAGATTGTAATGCATTTCCCAATTCTTAAGACGATTGGTTGGCATGTATTGCTAATTCTAAAACTTATTATCCTCCTCTCCCAAATTAATTAATGTCCCTTTTCGTTCATTGTCTCAGGTGCCAGTACCATTTCGGGCTTCTTTGCTGCAGCTTGCAGTTTGCCTTTCGATTATGTGAAAACACAAATCCAGAAAATGCAACCTGACGCCTCGGGCAAGTATCCATACACTGGCTCTTTGGACTGTGCTATGAAAACCCTCAAGGCTGGAGGACCATTCAAGTTTTACACAGGGTTCCCTGTATATTGTGTTAGAATTGCTCCGCACGTCATGGTATTCACTTTACTATATTCTTCTCCGTATTTATAGTTTCTCAAGCTCAACCGAGAACTTTTCATTATATCCGATGACCGGTTGTTCTCTTGTGCAGATGACTTGGATATTCCTCAACCAGATTCAGAAGGCTCAGAAGAAAATCGGGTTGTAGAGTGTTCTCGCTCGTCTCCGACGAGGAGTGACAGTGGAGTAGGATGATTGCACCGAATAAAATCGTTCATTTTTTGGCTGGTTCATGCCAATTATACAAATTTTGAAGTGGATTTCAATTCAAAATCTTCAATGTTGTCTTATTTTGTTCCATTCAATCTGTAGGGTGATTGAAAACAGGTGTTTTAGGATGCTTAGAGTGAACTTTATGCTTTTGATTTAAAAATAAATGTACCTTAAGATGTCAAACTATAAGTTGAAGGATTATATTCACAATTTCCCATTTTTCATTCCCTTCACCATCGACAAAAATTAATTTCATATTAATTTATTAAAAAGCAATTCATACATATTCTAACTCGAATGATGTTAATTATTTAACGGCAAAGTATCTTATATAATAAAAGAGGTGATAATGTTTCTGTTAGATAACGATATAATATATTAAAAGTTTGAGGGTTAAATTGTAAAAAATAATTTAAATTATTATTAAATAAATAAATAAAATTGAATTTAAAAGGAAATGGTGTGACTTAATCATAAAAGAGGGTTTTGCAGCATTCGTGTAAAAATAGCATGCGTTGAGGAACATATGAACGAAAGAAAGGAAGGGCGCAACTGAAGGATGTAAGAAGTGAAAAGGTACAGAGGAATTTGCGGGTCTTAGACTGGGAAACCAATGCTTCAGCATGTCCGAACTCATTTCGTATAAAAACAATCCCGAGCCAAGACATAAAAGGCAAATGGGTGGAGTGAAGTTAATATTACTGGTATGTCTCTGGGTGGTATCGACGATGGTGGTCCGCAGCGAAGATCCATATTTGTTCTTCACTTGGAATGTCTCCTACGGCACGATCGCTCCCATCGGTGTACCACAACAAGGCATTCTTATCAACGGCGAATTTCCCGGACCGAATATCAACTCTACTACTAACAACAATGTTGTGATCAATGTCTTCAACAACCTCGACGAGCCGTTTCTTTTAACATGGCAAAGCATTACGGTTCGTATTTGATTCGATTATTTAACGAGGATGTAAGTTCACTTTTGGAGTGGGATTTTATTGCAGGCATGGCATTCAACATAGGAAGAACTCATGGCAGGATGGTGTGTTGGGAACCAATTGTCCTATTCTCCCCGGGACGAATTTCACATATAAATTTCAGGTCAAGGATCAAATTGGCTCCTACATGTATTATCCGGTGACCAGTATGCATAAGGCGGCAGGGGGATTTGGCGGCCTTCGTATTAACAGTCGCAATCTCATTCCCGTTCCGTATGACCCTCCGGCCGATGATTACACTATCTTAGCTGGTGATTGGTTCAATAAAGGACACAAGATCCTAAAGAAAATATTGGACAGCGGTCGCAATCTCGGCAGATGCGACGGAGTCCACATTAATGGGAAAGTTGCGAAAGGCGACAGCAAGGACACTCCTCTCTTCACCATGGAGGCTGGCAAGACTTACAAGTACAGGATTTGCAATGTAGGGATGAAGACATCTCTTAACATTAGGTTCCAAGGACATAAAATGAAACTAGTCGAGATGGAAGGTTCACACACAATTCAATATGACTACGAGTCACTAGATGTGCATGTCGGACAGTGCTTCGGTGTGCTCGTGACAGCCGACCAAGAGCCGATGGACTATTACATTGTGGCATCTACCCGGTTCACGAAACGAGAGCTTACGGTTACTGGCCTGATCCGCTACAACAACGGCAAGGGAGTCGCCTCAACTAAGTTGCCTCCATCACCACGCGGAGGGTGGGGTTGGTCACTTAACCAATTTCGTACATTCCGTTGGAACCTTACGGCTAGCGCAGCAAGGCCTAATCCTCAAGGGTCGTATAAGTACGGTTCCATTAACATCACCCGAACCATCAAGCTAGCTAACACCGCTACTAAAATAGATGGCAAGCTTCGATATGCCGTTAACGGGGCCTCCTACGTCGAACCAACCACTCCACTTAAACTTGCAGAGTACTATCATGTGGCGGACAAAGTTTTCAAATACAATACCATTAAGGACGATCCGCCGGCGGAGATCACGCAGGTTACAATGGAACCGATTGTTCTCAACATGACGTTCAAAAACTTTGTAGAGATCGTCTTCGAGAACCGTGAAAAAGCCATTCAGTCATGGCATGTATCCGGCTACTCATTCTTTGCCGTGGCGTAAGTGTAGTATATGATCCCAAGGCAACAAATATGATTCATTGGTCGATTAATTGAGATTAGTTTATTCCATTACTTGCAGCGTTGAAACAGGGGCATGGGATCCGGAGAAGAGGATGAACTACAACCTTCTCGATGCCATGAGCCGACACACAATCCAAGTATTCCCTCGTTCTTGGGCGGCTATCCTTATAACGTTCGACAACTGCGGGATGTGGAACATTAGGTCCGAGACATGGGATAGGCACTACCTTGGCCAACAACTCTATGCAAGCATTCTCTCCCCTGAACGATCCATCAGAGACGAATACAACATGCCGGAATCAGAAGTAGTTTGTGGCATCGTGGCGGGGTTGCGAAGGCCGCCGCCACCGTACAGCTGATAAGGCTGCGATTAACCAATATTTCTATTAGAATTATGGTTATAATTATAACTCAGCTTCGTAAATAAATATAGGAACCTAATGAGAGTGGAGAGCGAATAGTGTCTCGGTTATTTTAAACAATGAAGCAGTACAAGTTTTAGCAATTTAATTTGCATGTATTTCCATCCTTTCAATATCCTGTGGTAGTTTTTTTTTTTTTAGTTTTCTTTTGTTATATTTTGTCAGAAGTTTAGTTTTATTTGGTTTTATGTTTGTCTTTTTTTTTTCTGTTTTTGTTATAGTTTTTTTTTATATCTTTACAATAATTATAGTCTACTTTTGTGATTAAAGCGTATAATTACTAAATTTTAATTTGAAAACTAAATAAATTTTGATAAAAAGGGATAAATTGTGTTTGTTACGTTTGCAATTTTTTTTTTAAATTTTTATCGTTAGATTTTTTAAAATATATATATATATATATATATATATATATATATATAAAAGATAAAACAATATCGTTAAGAAAAAGTCCATTTTTATTATATAATTTCACCTTTAAATATGAGTTTTCACTTGTCAGTATATGTGAAGGGACAACAAAAATCAGAAATCCATATAAAGCGTGGAGACAGATAACAAATAGCTTAAAAACGTACGACAAAGATGAAGAATATACAATACAAATGAACGTAGCATATAATACTTACTACAGGAGAAAAAAAACACAATAATTAAGCATTATTGGGAGGGTCAAACTACAATTTATCCAAAAGCTTAATCTCCATTATTTCCCTATGAAACTAAGCTTCACAACTTATATCTCCAATATTTCTCTGTTAATCAAACAGATTAAGAATCGGATTATTTCCAAGCCTTGAATCAGAGCACACCACAATTTCACCACTAATCAAACAACTATTACTACAGGCTTTAAAACAAACTTCACAGAATCAGGGTTTGTTTATTTTACCAGGCTAGTCACCTTTGAGGTGGATCAATGGTTCGAACATTTGCACCGCTCATTGCTTCGATGCGATCCTTTGTTATATCAACAAAATGACCCATGATTTCGTGGAATGTCTTTAATCCTGACAGTGGGAGAATGATGGAAGACCGGTCAGAACCTGCAACCTGCAATGCTCATCCATCCTAGTATCAACCTATATAATCCATGCGTGTACTTTCATCTCATTTCTTAGATATATATGAAAGGAAAACAAAGAAAGTTGAATGGAGAAAGTACTTCAGATATCTTCAAGAAATGTCCTCGGTTGTTGCTCCCGAGATCAAAGAAAAACCTCTTCTGATCAACTCTGATAACCTTGGAAGCCCCCATGTTACCGTCTTGTGCTGGCAATTCAACTGATCTATCTACATTCAAATCAGAATTTGAGGTAGGCTGGTTGTGTCCAGATATGAAGCCAGCCCCGACATCATCTGAAAGCCCAACAAGTTGTTCTGAAGGTTCAGAACCTTGCTGTTTCATAAAACAAACAGATTGAAAGATTAAATGATACTATACTTGGAATTGATGTATAACACCAGAAAACCGGAAAGGCAAAGGAACGTAATATGAAGATACCTGATTTGGTAACATGAAAAGCCTTGATGCCTCGTTGATATCTGCCAATATGTTCCTGAAGGCTGCCCACCCTTCATCCCGGGTACTTCCTGCTGGCACAATAATGGTACTGCGGTTTCTGCTGACAGATGCTTCTGACACCTTCAAAGAAAATTTCATTAGAGAAATAGTTCTATTAAAAGATGCTGAACTCGTAACTTTTGTGTTTCCACATCTTCCAAAAACTCATAGTTAATACAAAGCATAAAAAAACATACAATACTAGCAAAAAATTATCAAAGGCACTGTGAGGTCACAAATAGCACTTATGCTTCATTCTCATAAATCATAGCTCTAAATGATCAAATTGACAGGAAACAAAGACCTTCAAAGCCCCAAAGAATTGGTTCAAAGGCAACAAACAGAACTTTACCAACTTAAAACCTCAAAAGAACTAGAATCAAAAACCAAAAGTGGATATATACAAACCCAACCCAACCCAACCCATCCAATTGTATTCTGTAACTAAGAAGAAATTATATCATAGGTCACTCCCGCCACATAGACCAACCAATCAAATGCATCAATTTAATTATTTTTTCCATCTCATATTTTTTACCAAATGAATCTTCACTAATATTTACTGTAAATTAAATTTGTAAATAGTTGAGGTGGAAAAAAATAATTAAATGAATGCATTTGATTGGTTAGTCTCATTGGATGACGAGACAAAAATGGCCTATGATATAATTTCTCTTAATTAAGAAAAGACTAGCAGAGTTTTGGAAGGAATAAAAGTCAGAAAATACAAACTCAAATTTAAGCAATAATTAATAATCTATTGCAAAGTTTAAGCCAGAGAGATAGAGACTAGATATATGAACCTATAACATAGCATTGTGATGCTCTGAAATAAAGTTATTAATGCTAGCAGGAAAGGGTTAGAGAACCAAGCACCAAAGATCAACCTTTGGAAATCAGTATTTAATTGGAGAAACTTATACCATTTCTATGGTAGGAAAATCCTCAGTTCAACATGCACTTTACTTGGAGGAACAGAAAAGAACCTGGTCCCCTGATCCAAGTTTCAAAAAGAAACATTTACGACAAAGGAAATCTAGGCGGCCAAAATTCTGGTGATTGAAGATAGATTTTAGGAGTCTCAAGGAAACATTTTTGTTGCCTGGAAATAAAAGCATCAATATACATTAGACACTAGATGTCTGACAGAATCAAACATGGCATTTCGGACAAAGAATATTGAATTGAAGGAACCAGTATCATTCTCATAAAGGAACCCTTTGGAGCAGTAACAAACCTTTAAACCAAAGGTATGAAAAAGAAGCTTCATTAGCAAGAAACAAGGTGGATCTCAAGCAAAAAGCATTTAGAATAATCAATGTCTCAAGGAATATTAAAATTAATTCATCTGAGGTAAAAGGTTTTCCACTATAGGACGAATTCATGAATCCAATGCTATTGGGTCCAGTTCAAATAGGAAAAAAGTTTCTAGAGTCTGCTCTCAGCATATTATTGATGTGCATTTGAGTGTCCGGTGCCAATATCCAATAAAGTTCGCTTTAAATAAGTCACTCTAATCAAGTCAAATTTCCAAATTCAGGTCTTTTCATTCTCCAAGTGCTAGACCAATTATTTTAAAGAGTTCTTGTTCATCCACTCCCTTGTCGAGCTAGAAGAACAGGAAAATTGAATTTAAGGAAGGACACAGTTGCTCTTCGTCATTTACACTTGAGAAAAAAACATAATCAGCGGCAGCCTCCGATGACGAAATACAAGAGATATAATTCACCACTATGAATACAAAACGGCTAGGGTTCTTGATAGCCTGAATGATGTTACAACATCTGATCGAAGACCAATAAGAAAAAAGTCTAGCGTTCGAAGTGATGTAAAACTAAGGCTTAGTTATTTACTGACATCATGATTCATAGCAAAGAATGTCGTTCTCCAGAATCGTCCAATTCAGAAAAGAGATCCGATCCCCTAAACCAATTCTACTAAAACTCGATAGGAAACAAAATTCCAAAAAGGAAAAATAGAAACGAAAGTGGTAGAGTGAAGATGATACAAACAGCAAGGGATGTACCTTCAAGAAACGACCCCTCCGGTTCTCGCCAATGTCGAAGTAAAAGACTTTACTGTCGAGCTGCAATTCCTTGCTGAATAGGTCGCGCTCGTCGGAGTTGACGTAGTAATTGAAAAGATCCAGGAACCAGGATATGCCGGAGGAAGGCACGATGATGGTTGACCTGGTGGCCAACGTCTTTTCCGAGATCTTCAGATAACGACCGCGCGGGTTTTCCTTGAGATCGAAGTAGAACAGCTTGTGTTCTACCTGGAGTGTTTTGCAAACCAGCTCCACATCGTTCCCTCCTCCTCCACCGCCTCCAGAGTTCCCTTCCATATCCCTTTTTTCTCTTCCTTTTCAATTTTTTTTTTACCAAAAATAAAAATAAATCAAAATTATAAGCCTATAATGACTGATGAGTAGGCTCCAACGTGGGTGGGACTATCTCGGCAGTTGCTGCTACCACCTAACAAAACTAGCGAATGGGAAAACATAAGATTAATGATAATAATCCCATGATTAAAATTATATAAAATAATATTATTTTTTATTAATATTTAATTTATTATCTAATTAATTTAGATCGTATTTTGTAACGATTTAATATAAATTAATCTTTAACTTAATTTTTTTATTGATAATACTAAAATTCAAACTTTTAATTTTTTAATAGATTTGACGTTTTATTTTATTAGACTAATTAATTATTGATAAATAAATAATATTTGATTTAAGAGTTTAAAATTATTTTAAATAATTAATTAATTTTTTAAGTTATATTTTTCCACTAGTAAGTTGGGTTTTAATTAAATAATAATAGTAGTCCTTGTTGAAAGCTAATGAAACCTACTTCATAATTTAATAAGATAATTAATTAATAATTATGTTGGGTGTTATTTTGGAAGTTTTGACAAGCCAAAGTATCCACACCTGCCATTATCAAATAAGTGAAAGAAACATCAACTTAGCTCATAAAATGAAAAAAAAAATGATGATCTGTTGTTGCTCTCAAAATGCGAGAGATTAAAAAGGGTGAATTTATATTGATCAAAATTATAAAATTAATGATAATTAAATGATTGAATTGTTATTTTTAGAAATAATTTTAAAATTTTTTTTATTAAAATTCGATGATTTATTGATTTTTTAAGAAAGTTATAGATTTTTTATTTGAGTAATTAAACTTTTGAATAAGAGATGAAAACAATCGAATGATAGAATTTAGAGGATCAATATTGATGGTGTTCAGAATTCGTTAGATGGTAAGATATCTTATAGAGGTATAATTAGAGACTTAAATGATCTATAAATTACTGAATTTTTGTAATATATTGATCGTTGTTCTATGATTGAAACTGGGTTTTAGACGATTTTAAAAGATTATAATGTGTCTTGTATACAAATATGAAAAATATTGTGATTGAGTTTGATAATTTGGATGTTGTTAATGTCTTGCTAAATAAAGAAAGTAATCCATCTTCTCTTTGTTCCATTAAAAATATTATATCCTTATATGCATGGACGGAGTTAGGATCAAACGTTGAGAGAGACAAAGATTTACTAATTAATCTTTTAAATCTAAAAATTGAGAGGGACGAAAACCTTATTTTATTACTATTTAAACTAAGAGGGACTTCATGTATAATTATACTAAAAAAATTGAGAGGGGAAGAACCCCTCCCATACACAAGGTAGCTTCGTCCATACTTGCATGAACAAATCGTCCTATAATATGAACGAATCTGATGATTAAATTATGTTCTTAGAAAAATTTTGAGTTACGTCTATTTTTATCACCTCTGGATGTGGTCCTAACCAAATTACATGCTGATATTAATTAATGTTGTTCTCTTTATTTAATTTTCTTGTTGAGTTTATCTCGATTTTTTATAATATTACTATAGACATTCTTTTTTTTAATTTAGATTAAAGAAATTTTAATAAAGTTTATAATAATATCTTTCTATTATTTATTAAAAAAAATAATGTGACATATTTATGTTTAAATTTAGTAATTAAATAATTACTAAATCTGTAACTAAGCGAACCCTAATCTAATTTACACTGTATTTTTGCCATCCGATTCTATAGATTACAGATGTTTAAATCGGTTTAATTGAAAAAGATACTTGAACCGGTCGAAAAAAAAAACTGTTTGCTGTCACTAAGAGGAAGAGGGAAAAGTTAGTTTGAGAAGAGCAAATAAAAAGGAGAGGGGAAGATAAAGAGGTGAGTGTTCCCGGCCATTTCTTGCTTCTAAAAGATATATTTTTTTCTTTCTTATTTCCGTCTTCAAGATTTTGATTTCACGATTCTGTGAATAGTTGATAATCTCGTGTTGTAGTTCTTGAATGAAAGTAATCTTTTTGTTGCGAATAAACAGAGGAAAAACAAAGCTAAAAGAAAGAGAATTGGTTTTGATTTGATTGCTTTGAAGAAGCAATCAATCAGAATTGGATGAATCGTAGCAGATGATGATTTGTTGTTGCTCTCAGAATGCGAGAGATTGGTGTCACGCTCGTCACGATTACGATAGGCTCCTGAATGTCGCTGTCGTCCTCATTTACATTCAAGTAATTGCTCCCTTTCTTTGTCTTTTTCTTTTATTAAGATCAAAACAAATCTAGGGTTTCGTTGTGAAAAAAGAGTTGTTGTTTGGTTGACCAGATTGGGTGTTCCTTGATCGGATCCCTAGGCGCATTATACAACGGTGCATTGCTGATGAATTTGGGGATCGCATTGTTCGCTTTGGTTGCTATCGCCAGCAGCAGTCAGAGCTTGGGCCGAACCTACGCTGTTTTGCTCTTCTGCGCCATTCTTGTTGACATTTCTTGGTTCATCCTCTTTTCCCGCGATATTTGGAACATGTCCAGCCAGGGTAATGAGGTGTTGTTCATCTTCTCGCTCAGGTTAACGTTTGCCATGGAGATCTTGGGGTCTTGCGTAAGATTCTTTTCGTCCCTGTTGTGGATTCAAATATATAGACTGGGAGCTTCGAACGTAGGTAGTGCTAATCCGCGAGATGATTTCGATGTGAGAAATAGTTTTCTGAACCCACCAGCTCTACTCAATTCCAGACAGCGCTCCAACAGTGATTCTGATGACGCCGTGGGATCTTATTACTATCCTCTTTTTGAAGACCCTCAGCAACGCAGTAAAAATACATCTCTGGTATAAACCCTGATCTGTTTTGATAAAAATGCTTGATTGTTCTTACTTCTCTATCTTTTCTTAAAATTTCTCTCCACCCCTCTTTTATAGGGTCATTATGATAGTGTTAGTAGAAATGAATCTCTAGGACTCTTTCTGGTAGGACTCTTTCTGGCTAATCATGTAAGCATCTTTGTTTCCTTACTTTCTGTTGACATTGTCACTCCTTTCTGCTGTGCTTTACTCTTTTCCCCCTTTTACAGCCTAAATAGCTCAAATTATAAATAAGTTTGTTTTTAACTTCTATACAGAGTTATATTTTGATGGTAATGATACTATCAGGAACATGTCATGCAAACTTTTACTGCAAGGAATATTTATGTCTTTTCTTGTCGACTAAGTGTTCTAAGTTTGAAGATTGACATGCTTTTTGTTAGAAGTTTTATGTTTATTTGGTTTGATTGTTGAAAGTCATTGTCATTACCCCACTTGATTGTCAGCTAAAAAACAGAATTGTATTTTATTAACCACACAATGTAAAAGAATATTTAAGATTCTAGCAAATTTCCGATAAGCATTCACCTGTTGCTGCCAATTTTTTTTTTTAAAAAAGTTGACGTTTGAGTATTAATATTAATTTGACAAGATTTTCTTTTGAGTACCATAAGCATCAAGTTTGTCTGGTGACGGGGTGGAGTGTGCTTCACCATTCCTCTAAACACTTGGTTTCTTTTATCCTCTTTGTCATGTTTATTCATGCATTTCACAATCCTTGATTCTTCCTTGCACCTTCTCTCTGTTCTGAACATGCACTGGCTTGTTTGAAGATATTGTCTTTCTAAACAGTATGGACTATCATAAATTGCATTATAACATTGCAGAAAAGAGATACATTTTTGCCTGTTTTACCTCTTGTTATGATAGCTAGGTGAATAAGCTTTCTGGGTTTTTTTCTCCAAGTTCTTAGAAAATAACGTTGATTGAGGGAAAGAGAAGTAAGCTTCACACCTTAATAGGTACTTATGAGCTAAACCCTAAATGCCTTTACAGATATAACCTAAGGCCTACTAGTTTTTGAAAGCTTAAATACCCCAGTAATCTAAAAGCCCAAACCTATACAAAAACTGCGAGTAAGCTCATAAAATATAACAGAGGGACAAAACAAATATCCAAATATGTAAATGATGTTAAGCCTAAGGTATTTAAACTAAAACTACAGTACATGGTAGTTATACGATAAACTCTAAAGCCTATTGCTTGACAAATGAGCAAAGCAGTAATCATACTAAAGTTATAGCAGAAACAATATAAACTTCTAATTTGTTTACTATGTAATTCATAAAATACAGCAGTACATTGAAGAAACAAAACCCCATAAACGCCTTAATTAGTATATTTGTGTTCCACGTCAAGAGAAACCAAATAAATAAGAATCAAATTCTTAGTACCATTCTCAAATATTTCATCGTTCCTACTGAAGATAGAGAGGTGTATATTGAAATAAGCAAACCAAGTTAATTAACTGTTAAAAAACTAGTTCTTTTCAGTTCATAAAGCAGCACTTATCCTGCATTGGTTTTGCTGCTTTTCGTCTTTTTCTAGATGGATTGATGATCCATAAAGCTACTTCTTCTCCTACTTGGATCTGGAAGCATTTAATTTAGTGGTTGTTCATGTCATAGTTCATCAATTAATATTTTGATGCTAAGCATAATACATTAATTTGGTTCCATTTTTTAAAAAAAATGTTGAACATTGCAGAACAATATATAATGTGGTTTTGCACTGCTAATTATTGATTACAATATTTTCTTTTTTGCTAGTCCAACTAACTCATACTCAATAATTGCAGGTGGATAGTACTACAAGAGAGCCTCAGACTCTATGAATTCAACCACGCCTTCTGTAAAAAGTTCAGCTTAGTATTTCTACTACTTTTGGTTTTGGAGCTTCTTAAATTTGTCTGGCACCGCCCGAGATATTGGTGGTGGGAGTGGGATTTTGTTGCACTTCCTGCTCTGTCATTCTTCTTCCCAGGATGTAGCTGCAGCTGTTAGAGTTAGAAAAGACAGATGTTCGGATTATCTTGTAAGGAACTCGAAAGGGATTTTGCGATTTGTAGGTTTATATATAGTTGGCCATTGTTACATTTTTAGCTCAAAGGTGTAGATCAGAAACCTAACCTAGCACATGCTTGGGATTAACATTAAGATTTGGCAATGCCATATGGTGGATGCACTTGAGATGTCTCTAGATTCTATTGTGTGAATGTCAGTGTTCAAGTGTTGGTTGGGAAATCCTTTAGAAAGCAGAAATAATACTATACATGAAATCCTTCGCTCTAAACCACCACCACCACCACCAATTTTCTCAGAATTCCTAAAGCCGTACAAACAAAATTATGATTTTGATTTGAAAAAATGCTTTTCAAACTTGAAATTTTTAGCCAAAGTACCTCAGACTCTTTAAATTCAACTAGAAAATTTGGTCAAAAGTGACGTAGAACAGCTAGAGTGTTTTTCAGTTTAAAAAGTATTTTTGAAATTAAAATTTTTAGTTTTTTTTTAAAAAAAAAACACTTTTTGAGTATAAATATTAATCTATTCTTGTTTATATTATTAATTTATTATAAATAATATGTAAAATAGACTTTTTATTCACTTAAAAACAGTTTTTTTACAACAATATCAAACCTTTGTACCGTTTTTTCAACCCACTTTCAAAATACAATGTTAAACAGACTCTTCAATTTTAAAATATAAACAATAAAGAGACAGTTTCTAACGTACATAGAGTACAAGGATTTGGAGCGTATTTTAACCAAAATTTATACTAATAAATAATAATGAGGTAAAGAAATCCACTCAAGATTTTGTAGGCAAATACGAATTAATTAAGTA
Source organism: Abelmoschus esculentus (assembly GCA_035048815.1). NCBI lineage: Eukaryota > Viridiplantae > Streptophyta > Magnoliopsida > Malvales > Malvaceae > Abelmoschus > Abelmoschus esculentus. The sequence continues at coordinate 1,764,557 of JAUCBN010000059.1, forward strand.
AAGGGTAAATGTGTAAAAAGACGGATAAATTAATTAGTACTCCATATATATAAGTTAGAATACATGGTAATAGTAGAGGAGAGATAGAGACAGAGACAACGCGTTTGGATTTGCTATCTTATGAGTTATGACAATAATAACATAGTAATAAATATATAAAGAAAAAGGTAGAAACTTTAGCCATTTCATTTCTTCTTTGGACAGAATCAAACAACCAACAGATACCATTTTCTTTGTTTTTGCTGCTTCAAATTTTAGTTTCTTTGCTGTCCTTGCGGGTATTACAGGTAAGAAGAAGAAGAAGAAGATTTCAAAATCATCTCTTTTGTATGTACCTGTATTTGAAATCTTTTGTTTTTGTTTCTGTTAATCGTTTCATTGATTTGTTTTTTTTTTCATAGTTATTGGTTGGGAGTTCATGTTTTTATATGGGAATTTGAAATCTGTTGGTTTTAGTATCACAGATCCTTGTTCGTTGCTGTTTGATTTTGCTAAAAAAAGTACCTTTTTTTCTTTGAGAAATTGTTTACTGTTGAAATCTGGTGTTCTTTGTGAAGACTTTGATTTCAGGAAAATTTTGGGGTATTTAGAGTGTTGGTTTTCTGGGAATCATATGCTGGGAATTTTGTTTGGTGAGTTATTTATGTGGATCTGCTAAATCCTTAAAAAAATTTGATCGTTGTGGGCAGATTTGCTTTTCATTTTAGTTGACTGTAACTGGTTTTAAATATGATGTTTATTTGCTCTTTGCTTGTGATAGATTAGAACCCTAAAGAGAGTCAAAGAGGAAAAGGAATTTGTGCCGAGGAGAGGCGTGGAAGATAATGGAGGAAGCAATGGCATCAAGGTACTGGTGTTACCAGTGCTCTCAAGTGGTTACTCCAGTCATGGAAGTCGAGATTAAATGCCCGTTTTGTCAAGGTGGGTTTATCGAAGAAATGAGCAATGGTACTAGAGATGGTGCTCAAGACATTGACTCCGATTTCCAATCTGATCGTGCACTCTCTCTGTGGGCGCCCATCTTGTTGGGTATGATGGGTAATCCCCGTCGCCGCAGAAGACTTAGACGATTCGAGTTTGATGAAGAGGATGGTGAGAATTCTGATGGCGAAGCTCGTCATGGAGGTGATACAGACTTGGACAGAGAGCTCGAATCCATTACAAGGAGTAGAAGAAGAAGCTCTGCAACGATTTTGCAGTTGCTTCAAGGTATTCGTGATGGAATGGCGTCTGAAACTGAGAATTCCGAGAATGATCGGGATAGGGAACGGGAGCGTGTAATTCTGATCAATCCTTTCAATCAGACTATCATTGTCCAGGGTGGTCAAAACCAAAACTCCAATCATATAGGATCTTTAGGCGATTATTTCAGCGGTCCTGGCTTAGATTTATTGTTGCAGCATTTGGCGGAAAACGACCCCAACAGATACGGGACACCACCAGCACAAAAAGAGGCTATCGAGGCCATGCCGACTGTGAACATCAAGGAGAACTTGCAATGTTCTGTGTGCTTAGATGATTTCGAGATTGGTAGTGAAGCAAAGGAAATGCCATGTAAGCATAAGTTCCATAATGGGTGTATATTGCCATGGCTGGAGCTTCATAGTTCATGTCCAGTTTGCAGATATCAAGTTCCTGCTGATGAATCCAAGCTCGATTCCAATAGGCCAAGGAGCAGTAGTAGCAACCGACGAGAAAGAGAGAGAGACCAAGAAAACGAAATCAATGTTCACGGACATGGCAGTGGGGAAGAAGAAGAAGACGATGAAGAAGGTGACGGAAGAAGCGGGAGAAGGTTCTCATTTCCCTGGCCATTCAATGGTTTGTTTGCATCTGGATCTCAGTCCAGCCGAGGGAATTCATCATCCTCAACATCCGGAAACGCTTCTCAAACAGATGAGAACTGAGTTTATATATGGTATGAGCATGAGAACATCCCTGTTTATTGTTCAATATGAGTCTTGATATGCTTCCATGTTATGTACAATAGTTCTTTCAAAAAATCTTGTTCTTTTTCTGTGTTGACTTTCTGTGTTCTTGTAGATTCTTTTCCCTTTGAAACAAAATTCTGAAATATTCTGTACTCTTGTTTCTATATATATTCATGTGTTTCTAGCTATCCTACTCCAATGGCGTTTTTTATTTGTTTTCTGGCATTTGATCATATTGTTTGATTAAAGTCTGTAGTAACTGTGGATGAAGAAGCCTGCTTGTTGTACTGGCCATGTGAAAGGGAAAGATGAACCAGAACCAGAACCATTGATTGGTATATTTATGGATTCTGATGGAGTGATTTGGTAAGCCTGATGAGATATTCTTTGAGGGGGAAAATTATACATTGGCTCGATTCACCACGTCAGTCGTAGTCCCATCTAATTATAACTACCCACTTTACTATTAATTTTCAATTCATTTTTTTCTAACTAATGAATCTTCACTTATCTTTTTTTTATGTCATTTTAAAAATATAATTTTTAAAAATTATATTAATAACATAATTGATTAACGGTAGAATAGGTGATTTTTATTGATTAATGATTATGGCTGACGTGATGAGCCATTTCTTATAATATAATTTCTCCTTTGAAGAAATACCCACGAAATAAGGGGGAGATTCTTCTTGGTAATGGATTTCTTTTTTTTAAAACGGTTTTGAATGCTATATATTTTAATATCATAAAGTTTGAAAACCATTGAACTTAAATTGTATTTATAATAATTATTTTAAAATTAAATACTATTTAAATAAAAATCTCTTTTTAGTTTCTAAATTTAAAAATTTAACAGATTATTATTCTCTTAATATCTAATCCCCAAACCTAATAATTTTGCAAATTCTATATATTTTAAGAGTATGTTAAATAATATTTTCCGCACACAATACACTTAATTTTATTTAATATATTCCTAACAAATCTGACGTTATAGAGTGATTTGCTTTAAGCTAAATTGATTTAAAATATATTTTTTCATAAACTCAAGATTATTTTTTAAAATATAAATACACCAATTTTATTAAAAAATCTAAACCCAAAATTTACAATGAAAATAAACGAGTGATTAAGATATAAAATTATATCAAAAGATAAATAATACGTATAAAAAAGTGTATTATAATGATAAAATTATTAAAATAAAAAAAAAAACAATAAGTAACAATCCATATTAAAAAAATAAAGAGAATGTCGTCTGCAGTAACTTGTATCCGCCGTAACTTACTAGAAAACCCTAAACCAATAACACAAGAATTGACAGTATATTTAATATATAAATAAATAAATTTTATAGTATGGAGTTAAAATAAATATATTTATGTGAAAAAAGTTAAATTATACTGAAATCGCATTAAAATATTAATCTTTAAATAATCCTTTGTTTTTTTTAAATAAATAAAAAATACTATATTTTCGTATAAAGATTTAAACTAAATTATAAGACCAACATTTAACACAATTATCATTCATTATTGTTTTTTTTATTAAAGAGATTATATTTTTAAAGTAAATATTAATATTTAAATTCATAGAAAATAGAATAACATGAGAATCATTGAATATTATTTTTAAAAAACATTTTATTTGAAATTAAATTTATAAATAATTATAAAGAAAACCTATTAAACAGAAAAATTATTACATATAAAATAATTGTAGTTTCAATTAATAAAATATATCCATATCATTTTTACTTAAAATAAATCTTCACCATCTTTACATATAAAAAAGATAATTATTTATTGATTAAGATACAAATGACGTGATCGAATCTAAGACAGTTCTAACAAGACACCTTCAAGCCACTAACCAAAGAAATGACATTGTAGAAATCAAAATCAGATCACCCAGTTCATAAAAATCACAGTTTCGTAAGAACATTCAGTGGTTTTAGGTCCCAAATATCTTATCAAAATATTGCACTTGTGTCTATAATCACCCTTTTTTATGCATCTAAAATGAAAACATAAAACGATGCTGCGTAAGAATGGCAGTGTAATCCCCTTTGTACCAGGGAGACCTTTCAAAAAATGACACTCAAAATGGTTAACCAAAAATCGCCGAGCTGACCTCACTTGGCAGTCAAGATCTTGATCACAGATGCAGTTCCGATGCGATGCAGAGCAACAACGGAATCCCCTTTACGGCAGAGTCCCTTTGCCTTGGCATGCTGCACAGCAAACTCCAAAGCTTCCTCCGTTGTCTCTTCATGAGAAGCTCTGGCAGACCCGGCATATAAAACCGGGATCAAACCGCGATAGACTAAGCTGTGTCTTGCTGGAGTTTCATCGCTGCATGACCAATCGAACGAATCGGTCATGATCTCAGGGACGACCACGGATAAAATGGGCATTCCGGGACGGTACTTAGCCACCAGCTTTGCAGTACTTCCTCCCCTGGTTAAGACCAATATAAGAGCTGCTTTCGCAGAATTTGCTGTTCTAACAGCTGAAGAAGCCAGGCTTTCTAACGGACTCATTGGCACCGGTGAGTGTTCCATAACCCTTTTGAAGAGATCTCCATAGTCAAGAGTGCTTTCTGCTTCCACACATATTTTGGCCATGGTCCGAACAGCAAGTTCCGGGTAAGCTCCAGCAGCTGTCTCACCACTTAACATCACACAGTCTGTGCCATCGAGAACTGCATTGGCAACATCAGTAGCCTCAGCTCTTGTTGGCCGGGGAGATTTGATCATGGACTCAAGCATTTGTGTTGCAGTGACAACAGGTTTTCCTTGAATGTTACACTTGTAAATCATCACCTTCTGTGCTAGAAATATCTTTTCAATTGGAATCTCCATTCCAAGGTCACCTCGTGCCACCATAAATGCATCTGTGTTTGCAAGGATGTCATCAAAATTTGCGACCCCTTCTTGATTTTCGACCTGCAATATCATTTCAAAGGGGAAAATACAACTATAAAGACAATAAAATATTAACCCTGCCCACATATATATATGCATTAGACAAATCTTCTTCCCTAAGAAATTATCATCATTGGATCTCACCATTATACGATTATCTTGTTTAAAACACCCGACTATAGAAATGCAAGACAGAATACAAATCATAACTGAAATACTTCAAACATACCTTCGACATGAGAAGAATGTTCTTAGCGTGCTTTCCAAGCAGCTTTCGAACCTGTACAAGATCTGAGCCTTTTCGAACAAAAGAAAGAGCAATCATGTCAATTTGGTTCGGAACACCCCATTGCAAGATATCTTCCTTATCTTTTTCAGTCAAGGTTGGGAGGTCTACGACAACCCCCGGAAGATTAACATTCTTCCTCTCACCAAGCATGGCAGAATTCTCGCAGCGACAGTGAACCAAACCCTTTTCTTTGTCACAAGACAAGACCGTAAACGAGATTGTGCCATCTGCACAAAGTATGACCATCCCTGGTTTGACATCCTCAGCCAACTTTTTGTAACTCATACTTATCAATTTCTCATCGCCCTTTATGGTATAATCGGTTGTTATGGTGATTTCTTGACCCTGTTTGAGCTGAATTTTTCCATCCTTTAGAAAACCAGTTCGGATCTCAGGACCCTGGAAATTGACAAATGAAGAAACAGTTACAATTAACCCGCTTTTCCAGGTCGTAGTTAAGACAAAGATAAATAAAACCCAAGTACTTTATACAAGACTGTGTACATTGGTCAGTGTTACTACACAGAGCTCCTTGTATTATACTATGTTTAGAGAGAACATAATCAAATCCGTGGCTAATAAATGAACAACATCAGTCATCAAACCAGGTATTACGTTACGACTTAAGAAGAGCAGTATCTGCTAGTTCTAAGACACATTCTTCCAATATTATAGGAATCAAACATACATGTCGGAAATGCTGATAGCATCTGCTTGGATCATGATTGGCTCATTTGCCAATAAGCTTGGATGTGAGAACCAAATATACCAATATTAATACGATCTTTTCAAAGGAAGCAATAAACAGAAGAAAAAAAGTAAAGTAGCAAACAAGAACTGATCAGAACAATAGCTGGAGCATATCATCAAACACTTTGATTGCTTTTAAACAAACTATTGAAGCATTCAGATTGAAACCCAGATCTACTATCATACTGATATAGGAAACAAAATTAAAGAAACAAGCAACCGGATCCAATAAAAACAAGCAGACAAGAGATATTAATAAAACTAAAAGTAGTTAACCACAAGTAAAGGTTTTGACTTTAGATCAAGAGATAGAAACAAAAAGGGTTTAAGGGAAATACGAGCCTTGGTGTCAAGCATGACGGCGCAAAGAATACCGGTGTTGAGCATGGCGGCCTTAAGGTTGTCGAGTGTTTCCTGATGATATTCGTGAGATCCATGGGAGAAGTTGAAACGAGCGACGTTCATTCCGGCTTTCAACAGCTTCTCGATCATGGGGATTGACCGCGATGCAGGACCCAAGGTGCATACGATCTTGGTCTTTGGTTTCTTCTCGGATTCAAAGACAACCGCTTCATGATTGCTGTTCATTTCCATAGTTTTTGGTTGTTGTTCAACAGAGTAAAGGTTGGAAATTTAGATGATAGGAGACCAGAGAAGCGTTTTAGGAGACGATACGACTTTGGTTTAGTATTTATTTAGTGGAAAAAATGAAAAATAAATTAAAAAAAATAAAGAAAAATAGAAGGAATGGTTTTGGTTTTTGCTTAACGAATATGACGGGAATCACTGGTAAATGGAAAGCCAGAACATGTTCCTTTTCAAATCAAAATCGTGGAACTCGTTTTTCCTTCGAATTTATTTTATAGGGTAAACTACTCTAGTAACTATCAAACTATATAGATATACTTATTTTGATCATTAAACTATTGAATTTATCAATCAAGTCATCATATTTATTAAATCAATATATTTTAATCATTGTCGTTACAAAATTAATGGAATAATGATGAATTGATGATCTGGTAGTTAACGAAATTTTATAAAATTATACATTTAATCTATTTTTTACCTATTATATCAAATTTTCCTACTTTTAATTTAATTAAAGTTTTAAAATGAAAGCTATAACACGAGGACTGGATGTGCAATTTATTCTATTTACTTAAAAGACCTTGATTAAATTATGTTTTTATTGTAATACATATTTTAATACTAATTTGATTTGTTTGATTTTGATTTAACGTTTGTTATAGGACATAGATTTTGACCCTTGAAAAAACGAACTAGAATTTCTAGAAGGCCAAAGGCAAGGTCTAATTATGTTTTCAACTCTTCTACTTACAAAAATAAGAATCCGGTCCTTATTATTACTCAAATTTTCATCTTTAAACTTTACAAAACTTACAAAGTGGGTCTAATTAGATGACACTATTATTGACCAGTTTAATTTACCTTGGAAAAGTATCTTGAAATAATATTTTTGAAAATTTTGGTTTTAAGTTTTTGAAGTGTTTACAATTACTATCATCATTATTAAAATTATTTTTGAAATTATTAGAGGTGTATTTTCTTTCAATATTATTTTTTAAAATTTAAAAGTTTATTTGTTTATACAAATGAGAGGAAATAATTAAAAAAATTTAAAATGTGTTGGCGGAGCCACCTTTTGTAAAGGGTGGTCAAATGATACCTCAAAATTTTTTAGTCTACCTCTTTTCATATGATTTATATATATAATTTTTTTAAAAAGAATAATTAAATAACACCAATTTATAAATAATTGATACCCCTTAAATATAAATCTAAAAAATGACACCCTTAAATAATTTTCTAGCTCCGCCCCTATTTATGGCTCTACAGATTCTAGTTTTTTGGTTTAGGTTTTAAAAAATAACAACTATTATTTTTTACTCCAAAACTTATATATATTTAGGGTGGCCAAAAAACTCGATTATCCTATCTTGGTCACGGATCCGGTAAAACCCGATAGATTTTTATGTGATATTAATTTCGGTGGGACCGAGACTGGATCCAAAATTTAGATCTCGGTCATAACCGGGACCGAATCTTTATTTTTTAGGCCCGGTACCCGGTGGGTACCCAATAGGACCGGGACTAATACCAAATATTCGGTATTGATTTTCTTTTGTTTATTTTTCTTATCAAACTTTCTCTTTATGTATGAATATCATGGGTATGACTAGTTTTAAAACATTAATTTTCAAGCTTACAATATTTTAATTTTATTATTTAATATTATTATTGATGGTTATTTTTTTTTTCCAATTACTCATTTAAAAAAAAATAATAAATTAATTGACCGGGTACCCAGTATTAGAATTGGTTCCCACCGGTAACAAAACCGGTTCTTAAAATTTACCCGGTATGACCGGAACCTAGACCGATTCCAATTATTAAGAATTAGTGGTTACTAGGACGATACCAATTCTATTCAAATTGGTCGGATACTAGATCTTACCCACCCTTTTATATATATATATATATAAAAATCACTTAAAAATAATTATATAGCAGTTCTAGATAAAAAGCGTTTTACAATCCTAAACTTATTATGTTCGTAATTTTATTACTAAATAAAGATTAATTTAACCTAAACGAACATTTATCTATCATTTAACGTTTAAACGATTATTTATTGATAACTTAAAATTTTTAATATTTATCAACGCACTATTTACAACACGATTATTTTCCATTACAATGATAAAGGAAGCGTTTTTAGACCGTTGGTCGAAAGATGCCTGAGTCTATGGGCAGTGGGCGTGTTGTTTGGCATTTCCAATGGTTCAGACCCATGGAATTAGTGAAGGTTAGCTTTGTAGTACAACTGATTTGACGGTGGTGTGTATGAAAAAGAAATTTTAAAATTTTAATTTAGAGACTACAAATTTTAGAATTTTTTATTATATTTTTAAAAAAATTGAATACTTTTAATTAAATCTTCTTTTAAAATTTCTCATTAAATTTATTTAAATACATTTTTTCCACCGGTACTTTTTGTTTTGAACCTTATTTGCCGTCAAAGACTTTAGATTGTGAAGTATTAGGTAAAGGATCCACCAGCACTATAAGCCCGATATCTATCGGCCCAATTTCAACGGGATCTATTAGCAATGACTTAAACTCTTATCGATTATTTGAATTAAATACAAATGATTATTATATTAATCTAAAATAATAGAAAATTAAAAAGTAGGTTAAGTTTAAATTAATCTAATTTTATATAAGTTAGACTTTAATTTAGCTCGGTTCAAAGTAATTCAGGACACATACATTCTTTTTCTTTGGGTTGAAAAATTTTTAATGACGAAAAAAATGAGGATAATTGATGAAGAAAAGATAAAATAAAGAGAAATTGTCGCTAAGATGGTTGCGAATTTTATTTGAATGGACTCGTGTCGAATGATGTAGAGTAGTGTAAGTTAGAATTTTATAATTTAAGCCCGATTCAGAAAATGACAGACTGAATATTAAATTCGATTTATATATATTAAGATTTTTATCGGATCGACAAGTCAACCGCACCCTAAATGTCTTAAAGTGCAATAGTGGGCGCGGTAGGCCTATCGTCCTTTAAGCTTGTAAGTGTAATTATTCAGCTTGATCATCATAAGTTTTCTAAAAAAAAGCATAGAGCGAGGTCATATAAATCATTAGAATTTAAAATTATAATAATTTAGAGATACAAAATTAAATTATCGATATATATAATTAAGAAAAATTAAAATTTTTAAGGGTGATTGCACCTAATACTGCTGTGCCCTGAGGTTTATCCCCAGTTTCCACTCTTGTGAAGTGGTTGAGCGTGGGAACAAGAAGAAAAGGAGGCTTAGAGAGTGAGTGATCATCTGAAAAAGAACAACCGACGAACGACTAACCTAAAGGTTAAGGTGCTTTAGGATGAGTGCGCCAATGGCGATGGAGAATCATGGGTGGGATCATCATTTGATTAAAATGCGCAACAACTCACAAAAACATACTTTTTGAATTTCTTCCAGCGAAATCCAATCAAAAAACAAAATCAACCAAACAACACTCTTCCAGTCTCATTTTAAACCCCATTTTGTGGTCCCATCTCCACCATTTCCATGGACAAGCACTAGCCCTACACCTCACCATTGCTATCACACTACGTCTCTCTCTGTTTTCATGATAACAGAGTCTTTTCATTTTCATTTCTATCTTTTTTTATATGGGTTTTTAGTTTTGGTTCTTTCTGGGTTTTCTCCGTGATGGGGAATTGCTTGTGTAAGTGGGAGACTTCCATTTACAGAGTCTCATCAAATACTAAACCAGGTTCGGAACTCACGAATTTCTAGTCTCGTATACTCTGTTTTGCTCTGTTTTCTTATATTAAAATATGTTTGGTTTCAGATTCATCGAAAGAGCAACCGAAAGTAAAGAGGGAAGATAGTAAGCTACCGTCGAATCCGGAGGAAGTGGAAGACCTCCGAGGCGGAGATTCGGCGGCGAATCCATTGATAGCGTTCACATTCGAAGAATTAAAAGTCATCACTGCGAATTTCCGGCAAGACCGGTTACTGGGTGGAGGGGGTTTCGGGAACGTATACAAAGGCTTCATTACCGAGGATTTGAGGGAGGGTCTTCAGATTCAACCTCTCCCTGTTGCGGTAAAAGTTCATGACGGTGATAACAGTTATCAAGGTCACCGGGAATGGCTGGTAATTTCCCTTTTCCTTTTTTTTCTCTCTTTTGAGTTCATTTTCCGGGAAATCTTCATCCTATGAGAAAATTTGGTTTGTTTGTTTGTTGATTGTTAAGGCAGAGGTGATATTTCTGGGTCAACTTTCGCATCCGAATTTGGTGAAATTAATAGGATATTGCTGCGAAGATGATCATCGGGTGCTTATATACGAGTATATGGCTCGCGGGAGCGTGGAAAACAATCTGTTTTCAAGTAAGTTTCTTATATGGAAGACGTTTAAAGTTTAAGATTTAAAATTTAAGTATAATTTAAGATTTAAAATTTAAATTCGTACATAAATTTATGATATTTAATTAATATTTTATATATATAATTTTAAATATTATTAATAAAATAAACGATGATATGTTATTATAAAAAATTAAAATAGAATTTATTTTTAATAAAATATTATCATCTAATTCATAGACATTATATATATATATATTAACTATTTATTCATGATATATATTATCATACATATACCTTATATCATAATCTTTGTATCTATTCATTCACATCATCTTGTAAGATATTGTTCATTTTAAATGCTAAGTAATTAAAAAAAGAATCCCTTGTGCTAGGAGTATTACTTCCTCTTCCGTGGTCAACCAGAATGAAAATAGCCTTGGGCGCTGCAAAAGGACTGGCCTTCCTACATGAAGCAGACAAGCCTGTCATCTACCGTGATTTCAAGACATCCAATATTCTACTCGACATGGTTAATCACTTGCTCTTTTACTAATCAATATATTATAACGGTAGATTATAGATTTTGTTCTTAATGCAATTAGATGATAATATGTTTATCTCATTATAATTAACCATAATATTATAAATGTTATTAAATCATTTTTCTTACATCACATATCCATGGATTCCTTTAATGGTTTTGTTTCATTAAACAGGATTACAACGCCAAGCTCTCTGATTTTGGTCTAGCCAAAGATGGACCTGAGGGAGACAAATCCCACGTTTCCACTCGCATTATGGGAACATATGGCTATGCAGCACCCGAGTACATCATGACCGGTATCTTCTTTGCACTAACCGCTCTTATTTATCGACTGAACCATAAGTGACATAGCATGAATACTTGCTTTTTTGTGCAGGACATCTGAGTCCTCGAAGCGATGTGTACAGTTTCGGAGTCGTTCTTCTCGAGCTTCTCACGGGGAGGAAATCACTTGATAAATCACGTCCGGCACGCGAACAGAATCTTACGGATTGGGCACTTCCTCTGCTCAAAGAGAAGAAAAAGTTGGACAACTTAATAGACCCTAGACTACAAGGAGATTTCCCCATCAAAGCCTTTCACAAAGCTGCGATGCTAGCTTATCACTGCCTGAATCGGAATCCGAAAGCGAGGCCTCTGATGCGAGATATAGTCGATTCCTTGGACCCTCTTCAGATTTCTCCTCACTCATTTCCCACAGAAAAAACCATCATTACCATCTCCACCGAGGTACCAGATCAGTTGAATGTTAAGAAAGTTTCAGGATTTGGTGCTACTCTATAAAACCCTTTTTGTTCCAGCATACATATACATATATATATATATATATGTCTATGTTGAGGCATGTACTTATTTGTTGCTGACATGGATGATTGTCGTGAGTATCTTGGTTGTGGGAAGCCATCTAATGGATACAATAACTTATAGTAATTCTTTTTATTGGTTCTAAAGTTTAAATTTAAAGAAACCAATATACTATTTTAAAAATTTGTATACCAAACACAATTTTATTATTTTGCATTTTAAAAACAAGTTTCATTTTTATTAACCAAACTTGTTTTTCAATTTTTGAGAAACTGAATGAAAATATTTCTAAAATTAAAGGGCTTTTAGTTTTTAATCAGAAACAAAATATCAACTAGATCATACAAAAGAGGGCAAATTATTTTTTTTAAAAAAGAGGAGATTTATAAATAAATTAGAAATGACTTCAAAACTTGAGCTGAAACTGTCCAAGCCACCCCCTTCACAGCCGCTATGCATTTCTACTTTTCCCAAATTAGTAATTATTTTTCTATTTTGTTGTCATTTACATGAATGGACACTATACTCGGACTCAACCAAAGACTACCTACAAATATACACTTCCATAACCAATCTGTCATGACCAGGAAATCAGAACCCACACAAATCTCTTCCATTCTCCACCAGGACCAATATGATTTCGGTACTCGGATAAAAAGCATTCGGATTTGTAATGGAATCACATCTTCGAGTTCAAAACCCAGAACTCTAATCTACTGCTCACTTGATGGCCATCCTTGCAGCTGAGAGCCTGCCTATCGTTCGCCTGATTTGGTACGATGAGACACGCCCCAAGACGAACTCAGTTTCATGGACAATTCAATCATCTAAAAGTTTTACCCGAAAGACGAGCAGATTGGAAAGTCACCACTGGTAACTACAAAGGTTCCAAGATCACTGATGCTTTTGTGAATACAGAAAGAACAAATGGTGCCTCCTCCCCGGGATGTATGGTTGTAGGCACTATTGTGTAACCCTTCGGTTCAGGCTCTAAAACCATTTCACATGATATTTCTCGAGAGTTAACATAATCCGTACCACCAACTGATTCGTGCAGGTAAATATTGTAAGCAGCACGACGACCACGGGTTTTGAGTATCCTCATTCCAATATAAAACATCTGTGAGTCATGACTAGATTGATAATTCCTAAAACCAGCTGCAGTTCTTGAGAAGCTAACACCCTGAACAGTTAATGCCACTGCAGGTCAGAAATTTCTTTAAAGTAGAGGAAAGGTAATAAACTAACTGAAGATCCATTATATTGTTTACCTGAGTTAAGGTGATGAACACATGAATTGGATAAGAAGCATCTGGTCCAGTTGCCCTCAATCGGAACTGGGGATTTTGATGCCACGAATTATAATCTTGACAGCCACCAGCACTGTAGCCACGCCATTGTCCATGGACAGAATATCGCATCTCAGGAGGGTAGACCCGACATACATAAATCGATCGGAAGTGAATTTGAAAGTCTTGCCATGACATCCAGAATATACCATCTTTTGACTGTTTAACAGGAATCAAATAAGTCATAAAATTGAAGCCGGGGGGTGGGGGGGGACAAGGCCTAGATAAATGCATTTATCCAATAATTCATGCCAAAGCAAAGGAACCAACCTGAGGAACATGCTTCAGCTTGTGCCTCATCCTGTCCGTCCATTCTGAAGATGAATCAGACCAGGGACCATTCCATTCAACTTCATTAGCCCAAGGATTTCGAATTTGAACAAGCTTGTGTCCGTCCACCTCTCTTACCTGGATTAAATTAACACAAATCATAACTCCTTTCGACAGTTCTTTAACAGTTACTAAGCTACGCAGAGCAAATTGAGAGGTAGCATTCCAGTATACCTGAAGTAACGAGTATGCATGTCCTTGTACAATGCCACTGGAAGAAACATGCACATCAGATCCTGATGGACTTCCAGCACCAAGAAGAAATCCTTCTTGTTTAAACCGCAACAACTGAGACCATAGTCTACCACTGGCAAGATCTATCTGGGCCTGGGGACTTCTCATGTCAATCTCCTCACCGGCACCTCCAGTAAGATCAACAAGTGCATCCTGAACAAGCCCGCCTTCTAGTGCCTCATAAGAACCATGCAATTTTGCATAAGCCTTCTCCAATATAGAAACCCATATTTCATTACCCTTCTTGCTGGTAGCAAATGCTGGTTTGCCAGGTGACTCACATGGAATCCAGTCATCAACAACAACAGGGACCCACTCACCCTGTAGAGTGTTCATAACCAGAGTATGCCCAAGGATCAATATGTGAATTATATGTTGACAAGCAATATAATAAACATCAGCAGCAACTAAATTAAAGAATCAACAGGGAGCAGAAATAAGAATAGTGTACAAGGTCTTAAGAGGGTTAACCTGGTCAAATGTCAGATAAATATACCACAAAGATATCGATATTTCTTGCTACAAACAGAATGAAGCTATGCTGATCAAGGGATCAACTTAAGAATTTATTTTGTTAAACTTGTATTTACAGGGTTCAATAGTAACACTTCACAGATCTAGGGCTATCTTTGGTGCTTTACAATTGGATTAAGGTATGGTATTGTTCTTTTTGTTTATCCAATTAAGTTTTGCTTTAAGGTCGAGTTTCTTAGTTCCCTATTAGGGTTGTTAAAGTTAAAGCCTATTAATATACCAGAACATTTAAGTGTGAAGCTTAGGTTATATTCTCCTTCTGCTTCCTTCAGATTATTGCTATAAAATCCTATGGCCTTAAGCTGTATTGCTTCAAGAATATTTTAAAACGTAATTAAAACCAATTGTACCCAAGTGACATCCCAATTCCTTTACCATCTAACAGATTTCTCAATAAAGCTGATGTTCTTTAATTATTTAAACAACAATCTCAATTGTTTTCCTCCAATTTTCAAGCATTGCAAGTGTGCACAAACTCAATAATTGAAATATGACCAGCAAGAACATTACCTGGATGCAGAAGCGAACAGTGTAGATTCCCTCCTCATTGTAATTTGGAGTAATTATTACTTCTGATATCCGTGAAACCTCCGTCAATACAGCAACAGCACTCAAAAACCAACAATCACCCAATCGACCCTATTGAATTGGCAAGCAAAGACAAATTACAAAGTGCTGAACCAATAAATTAACTCTGCAACAGAATTCAGCAGAAAATAATGTGACAAAAGACAACAGTATGGAAAATTAAGCTCATAAAAGGATAAACCTGACAAACATCAGAAGGATTTGCAGCCCCAGAAAACAAGCATGGACGAGAATCCGAATGACCTTTTACCATTTCAGCAGGTCTCATCCATTCCGAAACAACCTAGGTCAGAAAGCAAAGATAAGGTACTAGTAACGAAAATAACCATAAGAAACAGCAATGGATTAGTTGAAGAAATACCTGCAGCTTTGGAGGAGGATTTTTTGGATCCATAAAAAGTGATTGATCATTTGGAGGGAACTCATTGTCAGTAAAATGCATTTCACCTCGGGCAGAGAGAGCTTCTTTGACAGCCATCTCAACAGAGAGCATCCGCTGATTAATCTCGTCTTGTGTTTCAATCCTAGGTTTCCTATACCTTCGGGCAAAAGAATCCACATGAACAACAAAACTTTCACGTCCTGACCTCCTTTTCCTACCACTGGAATATTGACCATCCCAATCTACATCATCCCTATCATATAGGTCAACATCTGCAGGGTCACTATCCCACTCATCAACCTGAAGCAATAAAAACAGATATCAGTATATAATTTGCTCAGATACAGAATTGGAAGACAGTCCACAACCATAATACAACCATACCCTTGGGGGCGAGTCTGCCCAATGCCAATTGTCCTCGGGGAAATCAACCAAGTTGAAATCAGTTGAGCAAATAGAAGCATGAAGAGAAGCAACCTCATCTTCATTTAAGCATCTTCCCCACAGGAAAACATCCATTATATGCATCTTAGACTCTACTCCTTCACTATCTGATCTTCCAAATGCATCCACATCAATAGGAGGCCTAACACCAACCCAAACCTCGGATCCTTGTTCCCAAATGCCATTACCCACAGACAATGGTAAGCCAGTTTGATAGCCATCAAAACCACCATCTAAATAGCAAGTTGCCTCCCCTATATCAGCATCAATAGTCATTGTAACAATATGCCACCTGCAAAAGAATCACCATCCTTGTAAACTCGAATGCCAAAGGGGAAATACTTTGGCAGTAGACGGAAGTACAGGGAAACAGCAAAATATTTTTCCCGGATCCACAAATTTCTTAGAGACAAATGTGACTTCATAAAAGAAATCTAATAGAGCATATACAATGAAAAATACACTTAGATAAATAAAGAATAGATCATGTATTAAGAAAAATTGTAGGGAAAAACTAATTGCAAAATATTTCTGTTAAAAGAAAAGAGTCAAACCTTCCATCCGCAATACTTGTGGCACTGATGCTCCATTCCTTTGCAACAATTGTCTGTCTGTCACCCTTAGTAATCAATCTAAGTCCAACTTGTCCAGCTTCAATACCTTGTTCTGAACCCGCCACCAGAATTTCCCAGCAGACCTTTTTCTGGAATTCAGTCCCTAATAGACAAACTGGACCAGACTCTGGTTGGATCATCACAGCAGTTGAAAAGCTGACCTTTTGACTTTGACACATGCTTGGATCAATTTGGCCGCAGTGTCTGCCACTTGTTGTTGGCTCATCATCAAGGATGCAAACAGCACCAGAAATTCCCGTCTGTCAAAAACATTTACATCCAAAAGCAGGGATCTTATTGGTACAATTTCTAATGATCATTACAAAAATAAGAAACAATTATATCCAAAAGCAGGGAACTTAATGATACAGTTTCTAACGATCATTACAAAAATCAGTTTAATAAACAGTGAGGACAGATACAACAGGCACCTTCTTATAATCTTGAAATAATGTTTTTCAAATGATAAAAATCAAAGGTACTGTAGGCACATATGCACATGCTATAGAACTTATGGATGAAAGATGGAACCTAACTTACACAATAATATCATAAAATTTTAAATATTCAGTAATATTAACCATCAGCACTTACTTCAAACAGTATATGTTCGAGTACCTTTTCAACTATTCTTGTTCAAGAAAAAGAAAACAAAAAGAATTCAAGACAAAGCAAACATGAGATGTCAGACAATTAGAATTCTTAGTATAGCAAAGTTAAATAGATTCACAATTTATAAGTGATTATTGATTTTCTATTTGATTATATGAGTACAATGTTTCCTTAAAATAGCATGCATGTCATATAGGAATCATGCAAACAAAATTGAAAAGTGAAAAAACAATAGAGGGGGGGGGGGGGGGGGGGGGAATTCAACAAGATCAAAATTTACCTGATTACCTTCATCATGATGGTATACATGAGAAGAACATCAGAAAATAATTCTAAGAAAAAAGATATACTACTTGAACTTATTGTTTGTTTTTATTCAAGGGTAGTAAACAATTACTAGATAACATAGTTATATGCAATCAAATGTGCTGAACTCCTATGCTTCAAAGTTCAAACTAAACTAACTCATTTAAGAATTAACAAAATACCCTTTTTATCCTTTTGAACTAGGAATTAGCAAATATTAAGAAAAAGCATTTGTCAACTAACATTCACTTATAGGAAATTATTCATTGTGTATTATCAAGGAGCAAACCATTCTTACATGCAAAAGGCAAATAAGTTATATATACAAACTCAACCTGAACTGCTCTACGAGCTAACTGAGCTGTACGGATCCTATGAGCAATGCTTGAAACTCTCTCGCGGGCAAAAGAATCCTCAAGAACAGAATCACCTCCTACAGCACGCACTGCAGCGGCCATGGCTGCAGCCTCCCGGTTCCCAGCATTAGGAATAGAAGAAATCAGGGAAGCTTCAATCTCCTTCCATTTACGTTCTTCCTTCTCCAGAAGAACTTTCCTTCTCTCTTTACCTCTCCCCTCCTCTTCACGCCTCTGCATTAAGATTTCCTCTTCCATCTCTTTCTCTCTTATATAGCTATAAATTCATAACGAGAGGATTTAAAAACACAGCAGAAATATTGAGTTGTAAAATTAACATATGAAAAAAGTCAAACTGTTGCTACCTCTCCTGGATGATTTCAAACTGTCTACGGTCTTCCGGCATCCATTTCTTGATTTTCTTCGCACTAAGATCTGAAAACCCTATACTGTCGAGAAAAAGGTTCAAGCGCACCTCGTCCTGCGACATGATTATATAACTATCACGAAAATTTTAAAATGAATCCATCAAACATGGAAAGCACATAAGGCAATGACAAACCTGTACTCGTTCTGCCTGAGCAGTTAAACCAAGCAATAGCAGTAAATAACCTCCAAACTTATCCCACATGTAGACCCATTCAGTATCAATAGCCTCTTCCAAAGCTAAAATCCGTGCATGTGCGCACGTTTCTCTTGTGTAATCTACAGCATTGATTGGTTCATGTCTAAACCCCCTCCGATATCTCATTCTATGGAAGAATGATCCAGTGACTAATTCCTCGTTTCTCAGGCGATCTCTTAATTTCATGACATCGTCTCTAGGAAGCACAAAATTCCCTCCCTTATCAAGTGTAGCAGCAGGGTCTCCTACCAAAAGAGCTGCTGAGCTTGCAGACCTCTGTGGAGCGGAATAGGTTCCAGACAAAGCATTTCTTGTCTGCTTGCAAACAAAACAATAACTTAAAAATGACAAGAAAAATAACAAATCCACAAAGAAGATTTTGGAGTGAAGACTATTCTGAATTCTGACATTAAAAGGAAATAGGCAACAAACAATGAGTGAATGCAACGGAATCAGTACTAAAAAACATAAAAAATAAATAATCCCTTAAGGCAACAAATCTAGAAAAGAAATACTATTAAGGAAGTTTTACGCATCTACAACCAATAAGAGAAGTGAACGAATACTTAACTTCCTAGAACTGCAGAACTTAAAAATTTATAAGATACCAAAGAGGAAACATTGCTTCAAGACATGAAAACTATTTGTAGAAACATGCTCACACACCTTAGTAGCAGATCTAGAAATTGCTTGGACAACAGTATCTTTGCTGAGAAAATGAACTGCATCTTCCATCATCTGGTAGTAATAACAAATGACATAAAGTTAAAAAGGTTGTATGCATTTTATGCGAGTCGATTTAAAGAGAATGTAGAAAACAGAGTAATTCTTGTATTACTTCTTATTTCAATAGGACATAATACATAAACTTGTCTATAATTAAGGAAATTCTAAGTATGGAAAGATACTAATCCTAGGAGATATAATCCCTTAAAATAAGGGATTGTAATAAAAGGAGAATTTACAGAATCTCTAAACTTAAGGAATGGAAACAAGCCGTATAATCCTACAGAGAAAAATTGACATTCTTTCGGGCAACATGCCAAAAATGTAGCTCCAAATCTCAGCAATAAGCACATCGACATATCAGACAGGACTCATACCTTAAGAGTTAAGCATGGCCGAGAAACAGCAAAACCGAAAGCTACAACAAGGGTTACAGCAGATACAGCAGCACCAGCATATGGTGGATAGATTTTCAAGCTAGCTACAACACCCCAGCCTTCAGTTGCAAGTGCAATCCCATAGAGGACAAGAAATGCAGCACTATAAAGAACAGAGAGCCAAATTTGCATGTCAATGCATGACTAAACATTTAGATTCATCATTAAATTTAGCAATTCTAAAAACTTATAATAAATAAACAGATGTCATTGAAGATAAATTGGAAATCCATCAAAGAGAACAGTCTATTTTAACAAACCTGACATTCTTTCCGCAATCTGCATGAGCATCATAAACATATACAGGAAGCACTCGTGGAGAATAAACAACAATAGGGGGCGAAAGAAGAACCTAAAGAAAAGGAGTATTTTCATAAACAAAATGAAGTGGAAAGAGAATTGCAAAACCTTTTTATCAAGATGATTGAAAACAACTCACCGTTAGAGCTCTCCCAGCAAGCAGAAATAGAAATGTAAAATAACCAACAGATGCTCCAATAAAAGGTTTATCTGAAAATTAAAGGTGAAATGGAATGACTCCAACAATATAAGTTGTAAAGTTATGCATCAGAGTAACATTTTTACAGATAAAGCACCAAAAAGTAAAATAGGTAGGACGGTGGTTATGTTCACCTTGAAACCAACCAACAAAAAATGCTGCCAAACCCAAAAGAAAAGCAAGGAAGCAAACCAAGAACATTTGGGCCCGGGTTAAATAGAAATTGTTTGATGCCCAGTGGTGGATAACACCGATAGCAAGAACAATCAAGAGAAGTACTAACAGGAATGCTGCCCCGATCTGTTTGTGACTCAAGAAAGACAACAGATAAGATATGGAAATAGCTACAAGAGTAATTCAAATCAAGGATACCAAAATAAGTCTCACATACCGTCCATGGCCTAATTACAACAATAACAGCAGAAATTGCAGCAAGCAATAGAAGAAGACCAATAGTAACAAATACATATACACCTCGAGAGAGTTTCCAACCATCATCTTTCCTGCATAGTAGCATGAATTGCACAGTGAAAAATGATGACTAACAATAAGTTAAAAACCAAATCATGTAAACTATACATCAGATTGGGGCTTAAGGTTCTATTATTTACTAAATTCAAGAAGATTACAAACCATTTAAGTAATCCTGTGCAAAGTGATAGCAGTGCTGGAATGCACACCAATGGAAGAAAAGCAGCAAGAAAATCACCAACTGTAGGAACCTGGTCATCCCTAGACTTCACAATTTTCAAATAGGAGGCCCCACTAAATGAGACGAGTACAGCTGACACAATAGCAGCAGTAAGTAAGATTACATGACCTAACCTCTAGGAAATGGATGAAATAGTTCCTAAATGGAACACAAACAGAACAGCTTCAACTGACAAGCCAAAAGAAGAGTATGAAAATAAAGAAAATGTACCTGAAAATATACTGACACATATAGCAGAAAAGATAGAGAACAGGTATGTTGCAAACCATGAAATGATGGGAAGCACACCAGTAACTGCTAAAGCAACGGCAGATGCCATTGCCCAGCCAATGTAATCAGACGATGCATAAGGAGAAGTAAAGTTATTTGGTTCACCAGTCCATCCCTTGTATCTTAAATCCTCTAGAGGCGTAAAAGACACTATTGCACCCAGTGCCAGTACAGAACCAGAAAATACTGTTATGCAAAGAGTAAGAACAACGACCTGAAAAGGATAGCAATGAATATTACAAAAGAAAAGTGATACAATTCTACAAATCAATCCCAGAGAGCAAGAATGTGTAACTAGAATACTGAGGACTAAGCAATCGCTTCTCTTTAGACAGAAGACATCTAAAAAAGACAAAAATTAGAAGAAAAATGGAAACTACATAAAAATGTTACTTCACATGAGTACAGCCTATATGGAACTAACTACAAAAACATAAAAATTAAACCTCTGTGGCCATATGTTAGCATAAAAATACAAATAGACTCTGATTAATTTAGTCAGAAAGATAATTGCAGCAAATCTTAAAAACTAGTCAAGAATAAAGAACAAAATCAAAGGAAACACAGCACAGAGTAATGGCATACTCTTCTCATCAAGTTAGTTCTGAAAACTTCAAGACGGAGAGAGAGAACAGGCAGAAATTTCCATTTTTATCGCTTTGAATCTTGGGTTACAAAAAGAAATTTCTACATGTTAAAACAACAATGCTTAGAGAACTCCAGAAACATAAGTTTAAAACGAAAAAGTTACTTCATATATAAGTTTTCTTTCCTTTATCCATTTTCCTTTTGTTATCTTGGATATTAGAGAAGCATTTTATCTTTTCCTTTCAACAAAATTTTTTTAGGTGACAATTTTAAGAAAAAATCTATGACAAATTATTTACTTAACAAATCTGCCTCCAATGAGTATAAATCCTAGATGCATCCTTAATTTTCAATCACCATTGAAGTTCTCAAGTTAAGGCCTATTACTACTTATGCACCAAAACATTAAGGTACATATCATGAACTTGAGTTAATTAAATTTCAAACATGCAAAGTGTTAAAAAATAGCTCCAATGCCTGATAGAGCTGCCCTCTTAATTGCATGTCACTCCCATATTTAATGAGCATGATTTGAATTCATTTTAGGGAACTATTAACATTCATGTTCATCAACATCCAGTGGATCCTAAGTAAGTAAAGGCTATAGGAGGCAATTTTTGGAAAACAGTTGGGAGAACCAGTTTGTGCCCATTATTAGATTGAAGAGGATCAATTGAGAAGCCTGGATTCAAAAATCTAAGTTGAAGCTGCTAAGTTTTGGTAATGAGATCCTTTTGTCAACCTAAGGACATTGATGCAAGACCATCATACACTCTATTATCTTTATTACTATATGCTATAATCTATATTATGTTAGATATTTTATTATATATATTTCTATTTTATTAAGTGATCATACAAGTAGAATGTAATAACAAACAAGGTGTTCTTGCTCGAATTCAAAACCATACCAAGTATTGTATTATGCATCCTTTTCTAATAGTAAATTAGTTATACGCTCAACAATTATATTTTTATTTAAGTGGTCATATGATTAGCATGCAGTCACTTGATGACTTTCAATTGCAAGCAGGATTAAGATACTATAACCATAGTATTAACAGTCTTTTCAATACATTAGGCAGCACTACTCTAATCATATATTATTTGTAGTGTACCCAAACAATAAATAGTGTTCTTCCAACTTCAATTTTGCATCAATTTTAACCTTTATTATGGTGTTTAGCAACAATTTTGGGTTTTTCCCATTGTTTGTGTTTCAGCACTACTGCTATCCCATTAAACTTTATAACTTATTTTATATTTTCCTAAACAATAGCACCAAAATAAATGCAGGCAGAGAACCTATGGACTGATCATATGCCAAAAGCTAAAAAGCTTGAAAGAGTAACAGAGCTATATTCCATAAAATCAAAAACCCTGAAGGCAAGTTGAAAGATGATTGATGAGTTGACTCTGAATTAAGGATAAGAACTAGATGTTGCCGGAAGGAACCAAAGAGAATGGGCGGAACATACCTCCTTTGTCCAAGAAGGACGATGATTTCCAGCAAAACTTGTACACTGAACTTGTGGAACACAAAATTGGTAGCCATTGCGGATCCATATAGGAATCGCAACAGAGAGACAGGCTACCATGAGAGGCACTGTCAAAGACAATCCAAGAAGCACTGATGACTTGCTGCAGAAAGGAAACAGATATTAGTACCCAACATGCAATTAACATGACACCACAATAATAATTGCAGCAATGGTATAAAAGAATTTGTTAATAAGCAATAGTGAAAAGGGGATGATAACAATGAAGGGAACAGTCTTAACAAGCATGTTTGAGCTGTAAAAAGTATCAACCGAACAGAACCAAAATAGTATGCACCCTTAACTTCAGGTCAAAATGAACTAAAAATACAAAACTGGGGATTGGATAATGCGAGAATTACAGAATGAACCAAGGCAAAGCTATTCAAATACATGACAAATAATGGTTCTAAAAGAAATAGACATCTGACAACTTAGTATTTCATTTTCACACTCGAGAAAACACAAAAGAATAAAAAAATAATAAAGATAAAGGAACCCCACATTTGGATGATCATGTAGAAATAAAATAAAATTAAACCCAGCAGTCACTGCACACATTTTATACTACAGAAATTGCCATTGACAAAAAAATGAAAACAGTTGAACCAAGAAAAAAATGCAATGGCAGGAATTAATTCATGCATAAAATGGACCATACCTCAGGAAAGAAAGCAGCAGTCCTACGGAAGTGCTGAGCAGCCAAGCAACAAAGCCATACTGAAACAAAGTAAAGAAAAGGGAGGGGAACAAAGCAGACAAGAAAATCATTATAACTAAAAGAAAGAAAGGATTCATGTAAAATAATGGAAGCAACACCAGTTAATACCAGCAATGGTAATCAAACATTGGATGTCATTACAAAATTAATGGCCACAAAACCCTTGAGCCACAGGGCAAAGAGGAGTAAAATCTATTATTAGTTCTTTCTCAGAAAGAGACATTAAAAGATAAGAAGAGAAGATTAAATTGAAGACAGATGCAACATAAAATTCATTCGTTAGTGGCACATGAAAAGTTCCACAACTTTTTGTTTCAAGATTACATTTATGCCCAATCAGAAAAAGGAATGAAGGATGCACAAATAAAATATAAAAGTGCAGGTCTGTAACAAGAAAACACTTCAAATATATGGCTATCCACAAGCACTGAAGTTCTGCGAAACCATCTACTTTTATTCACCTTATGATGTGTAATTATGAACACATGTAGGTCTCCTTGAAAAAGATAAATAGACTGTCAACTATAAGTAATAGACTCTCCTAAATGCTTGACTCAAAGAGAAAGCATGGTCAAATGAAATCATTGGTTGTGGAAAGTAGAAGGCCTATTGGACCTATATTTTCATACAAGCCTTTTCTAGAAATGTCCATTACTGATAGTCTGATACTGACAACTCATGACAAGAAAAGTAACAGAAAATCCACCTACAGATTGTCACTTCCTGAAACTACTGAAATGTTCCTCCGTGAATGCATATGAGGAAACGTACACTACTATATTTTAGGAAAACACTAACGATACATTTGGAACAACTAGTAGAATCCAAAAGTTCGAACCCACAGATCCATTAAAGAAGAGAATGTCATAATATTAAACAAATAGGCCAATTTGTTATGAAAATAACTACAATCGTAACTGGCATTTTAAAAGTTCGAAAAATCACAATAACTTCTCAAAGGAAACCTCCACGGAAAATAATAGAGAAACAAAATCAAGGATAAACTCATATTAGTTATCAAATTTAATCTGAAATCAAATCATTATTTCATAAAGGAACACCCAGTACAAAATTGAGAAAAGCGGTGTACCCTGCGAGGTTTTGGTGTCAAGGGTGTTTCTTCTCCTTGAAGTGAACGAATAAAAGCCATGATTGAACAGACAACAGGAGATAAAAGCAGCACAGCAAAGCCAAATTCAAACTGCAAGAAATAAACACAGAATCTCCACATTAGCAAATATACGGCAATGATTAACGCAGCGTCTATTTACAATTATTGAATAGCTAAAAACATGTACATCTATCAGGACACTACCAAGTGACGTCAAATAAAATAAGTGACATCCCAAGAAAGAAAGGCCCACTCACTTGATGATGTGTAGCATTTATAATTTTGATTGTCTTTGGACGAAAAACTGCCACAATGATTGTTTCTATGATAAAGACAAAACTAAAGAGAACCCATGCGCGCTCTGGAGTACTTGCTATATGATGCAAAACAAGTCTGGAGAATTTCAGCCACTTTTCAAGCCCTTGGAGTCTCAATTCTTCTGACAGAGAAATTTGATTGGGCATAGCATTATCAACACTATTGGAATCAACAATTGTGATATCAGTATTGTCTCGATGATCCCTATCTGCATCCAAGCTACTCCTCTGCAGTAATGCAAGTATAGTTGGATCCAAGCTCTTCTCTTTCAGCATCATGGCAAAATTAGGATCCAATCCTTTATCTTGCAATAAACTAGTCAGTTCAAGATCACCATGTCTTGCTCTCCTTTTCAACATCGATGTAATCCTAGGATCACTCAACCTTTCTTGAAATGCAAGAGCTAAATTCAAATCTAACATTTGTTGAGTTGCTGAAGTTGATGTACTAGACTCACAACCTTGACTATCATGACCACTACTGGAGCAAACCACAAGAGAGCCATTCGGGTAAATATTTTTCTCTATTGGTCCCATTTCATGCTCTTGGACTGAGCGATGAGAACTGCTATGCAATGCTAAACTCGGTCTTCCACTGTCTACACTCTTATCACTGTTTATCCCCTCTTGAAAGCTAGAAGTTGGATACATAACAAGACTATTCCAATTATTAGCATCAGCAGAGCATTGTACCATACTCTGGCTATTATCTTCAATAATATTAGTAAAATGTCCTGCTTCGGCACTACTACTGCGTTTCACACTTGATCCACAACCATCAGATGAACCAGAAGAACTATTCTGCTCCTTCCTACGAAAACCTTCCCTCAGACGAATCACTGTGCTCTGCAAGGCATCTCTTCGGGCAGCTAATGGGTTTGTAGCTGAAAAATGGCGAGAAACTGCAGCACCTAATAAAACAGAAGCTACAACTGCATAGCTAATACAATGCCCCAAGTACCTGAAGAAATTTTAGGACCAAGAGAGAAAGATAGAGAGGTCAACTATTACAATTCAACAGTAACAAAACCAGCAATACCAGAATCATGTGGGAATCCAGAACAAACCAATAATGTACTCCAAAGCAAATGAGAAAAACCCGTGAAGCTCCAGCAACAAAAAGTGCAACAACACGACTTTTAAGAAGCTGAAACCCATACAAGCATGCTCCCATGTTCCAATCTACAGGACAAAAAAATTAAAAGAAACTGACTTTGCAAGACAGAGATATGAATGTTGTACTAGGATATCATTGTTAACAGCTAAAATAATATTCACTCCAATTATTAACATACCAAGAATTATAACCGCGGCAGAAGTGATAGCCCCAAGCCAATGAGCATCCTTCGCTGTCAGACCATATAGAATAGAGTAGACAAGGAGAACAAGAAGGGAACCAAGGTAAAGAAGTCCAAGATGTGAAGCCCTAAAAAAAAGGGGAAAAAAAGGAACCCAATATAGTACGAAAGTAAGTTCCTGCAGAACATAAAGGTTTTCAAGCATAAAATGATATTAAGATTTGAAATTGCATATGCAATAAGCTTATGAAGCATTCATTTAGTCTACCAAGAAAAAAAAGTGAGAACTTGAACAATTACACCATCTATTCCAGTATTCCTATAAAAGAGAAATGGAGAAAAAACTTAGCAAATTGAAAACAAATAAGCATCGTGTAAGGTATGCATATTGCATAACCTGCTATATAAAACAGATTTTATTACACAGTATCTAAAATGATTATTTAGAATCATGTATATTCAAGACCATCACAGAGCATGGCATATAACAATAGATGTTAATTACTCTGAACTCATACATAAAAACCTACCGTCTAGCAACATTTCATACAATGCCAAATATGAAGATTTAATGTATTCAAGTATGACCCTATTTCCATGCATGTTGTTATGTGAGTAGGCAGGTGCCACTAAAAATGACTCCTAAGAATCAAAGAAGTGTGGAGAGAAATTCGGTCACCCTGAATACTAATACAAACACATTAAATGAACTGGCTTTACCAACTGAATTTCAGACCCAAGTACCAAAGCAAACACACTAAAATGGTTATACCTACTGAACTCCCGAGGATATAACTCATTTGGATCTGGTGGTTCTGGTAAACAAGAAACGGGACCCATTTCTATACTATCAGAGTATGCAAATTTATATGCCCGCCGGACATACTCATCCACATCCAAGCCATTTCCTACACAGATGATGAAGGGAAAGCCAAAGTACAGTCAGTTACAAGTCTAAAACAGAAAATAGAAGGAAAAAAATAAAACCCTCCATACATAAGCAAGATTAATGTCCTGGAACTTGCAGATGATAACATCAGACTGAAGTTCCATGTATAGAAGGAAATGAAATGACGCATCAAGGGTCAGGATAGCATTAGAGTAAAGATTACCGTTGAAGACCATGCGGCAGATAAAGAGCATATTGATTGCTAGGGCAATCGCCGATACACCAAAGAAGAATCCAGAAGGAGAATAGCGCTCAGACGCACTGGAACCAGCCGTAACATACACAGCACAAAGTTCATATGCACAAAGCAGAGCAACAGCCAGCAGAAGTAGAAAAGCAACAGCCCCTACCAGAGAAGATAGAAGATGAGTATGAAATACTGCAAAATAAAATAATCACTCATTGAAAGAAATCACAGAAGATAATCAAATTACAATCAAGAGAACCTATTTAAACAAAAACATAGTATCCTTAAACATCAACAAAGAATCCCAACACCTTTTTCCTTAAAAGGTTGCTTACGGTAGATACTCCCTCCATTTCCTCTTATAATAAATTACTATAATTTTCTTTTCCCATAGCTTTTGCAAGCTATTTTATGTTACCTTCTACCAGAAATAATAACTTATAAAGTCAAAAAGAATGGAGAAATGATGTTCTCTGAAAACTACTATTGGAATAAACCAATTTTTTATAAAAGAAGAAAAGCATTTTATCTATTACAAAATATCACTAAAACAGACATCGGCTTCTCATTGCAGTTCTTCCCTAATTTGAAGATTTGGTTTTAGCCTACAGAAGTTCGGTTTCAGCTTTACTAAAATAAAAAGTTGAAGTTGAAAGCCATCATTTGACTAAGCTGTGTCAACCTAGCACACATAAGTAGCTTCCCCAGAACATAGACCAAAAAGGCACGAAAAAGTTTTGTTAGTTTTCTGGTCCAAAATGAAGAATGTCCAATGGTGCTTAAATAGCAAATGTCATACTCAGTGCCAAAAGGAGAGTATATATTTCAAGACAAACCTCCACCCGCTAACAAGAACTTTCACTAAACATATATGAAAAAAACTAGCTACAATCTCTGTGTCATATACACTCAAAAATGCAGACAGTAAGGCCATTCCATTCTAATTAAAACTAAGTTAAGGTGTAAAGTGCATGGTTTTAACCATATAGCGCTAATAGCAGTCCTTCAATACCATTAACACTCTTTTTCCTTCAAGAATAAGCTTTGAGCTGATATAGTTAAACTGTAAATTATCAACCTCGAAGAAGCCAACTCAAACAGCATTATAGAAAGGGGATCAAGACGAAAAGAAAAAAAAAGTTGTCGCACACCCACAGGGGAAATGGGTAACTAAGTAAACCAAACACCCGGTAAGGCTCACAACCGAGGCCAAGAGAAAAGGTACCATTGCGACATCGTCAGACATTTACAAATTGCAGTATTAGTATATATAATCTACTTCACTCACCCTTGCTGCCGTTTAAGAACTACTTCTTCCCTTAGAGAATAAAATTCTTAAAATATACTTCACTAGAGCCAATGTCATTTATCAATACTGATTCAATTCCTAATAAATTTTATATCCACTACCTAGCTCATGGACTTTAATATGTTCTTATAAATCTAGACAGGTAGAAACTTCCTTTTCCTTCGGCAAAGACAGGTGGACACTTGGACTTAATGTGATTAATTAAAATTCCATCACTATTTCCAAATAAAGAACCACCACAAGGCTTCAAATATATTTCAGTCAATTGGAAATAAAATGACTGGGAAAAATTCTCTCCGTCCTTAAAAAAAATTATATCACATAGTTCAAGAGGTAAGAAAACCAAAAAGAAAAAGGTCATTAAATTTAAACACATACTTGAGCTTTGCCATTGAGTCCTCCACCACAGCATTATTGAATAAAATGCCAATAATAGAGCAATGCCAGCCATTATTACAGCCAGCCCAACAATATCTCGGCCTAATATTATGATTAGCCAGCATCCCCACATGATAAGCACCAAAACTGGAGACAGAACAATCGTCCATGCCGATAGAGATAAAAGAGCACATAGCATACCCAGTTGGGGGCCTTGTAAGATACTCGGCCATTTTCGAGCAAAAATCCAACTGAGAAGAGAATGAAAAACAATCATAGAAAGTTAAAAAAT
Organism: Abelmoschus esculentus; assembly: GCA_035048815.1. NCBI lineage: Eukaryota > Viridiplantae > Streptophyta > Magnoliopsida > Malvales > Malvaceae > Abelmoschus > Abelmoschus esculentus. The sequence continues at coordinate 1,794,425 of JAUCBN010000059.1, forward strand.
GACATTACCTCAACACACGCACACCTCCACCAAGGAAAAGGCATGGAGTGCATGCGGTAAGAAAAAACCCATTCAGGGTAAGGAAAGTAGAAATTACATGCAATTTTTTATTAGGAAGTTTTTAAAGGACACCCAGAAAACCAAAGAGAAACAACAAACATAAACTCAAACAGTTTCTGGAAGAACCAGTAAACAGATATATGGTTTAAAAGTTAGCCGTTTCGCCACCGTTGCACACAGAAGGCGGACTTTATCCAAATGGCATATACCGGCCAAATTGTAACGGACAAAAAGTTATATATAGATTACTTTTTTTCTGTAATTGGAAATAATTAGTTATTCAAACTGTGAGAAACAATTAAAATAACCCAGGTCATACACCACATCTACCCGCCATAGGTGTAAACCATATTAGTAGTGAAGACAACAAAACAAAGGTTACTAATAAACATCATAATCAAATTGTCAATTTGATATAAATGCAATTACAGCAAAGATCTCAGTTGTGTATAATCAAAGTCACAATGCATTATTAACAATTCACTTACATAACTAGAAAACAAAAATAAAGCAGCTGCATTGAAACGCAGTTATGATGTTAGCAACTATATCAGATTATCAGTAGCAAAATTGAAGGTCGGAAATATTAGATGCAATACCTATAAATCCGCCACGGGCGCCAATTGACGGCCCAGAGAATGGAAAATGAAGCTAAACCTAAAACACAAAAAAGAATCCCAGAAATCAAACACGCCAGCGCAACCCCATCTGCTTCCATGGTTTCCTTCTCTCACCTTCAACCCACAAGCAAAACCCATTTTTACATTTCAAACACATAACTAGAAAAAGCATCAAAACAAACAATTAACGAGGAAAAATCGTAACCCATAACAGAGAACAGTGAAGAAGAAATGGGTTTTTACCTACTCAAGCGAAGCAAACGTAATGGCCAGTAGCATGACGGCAAATTTAGGTGAAAGTGGCGAGTTTCGGGAATGGAATTGTGGGTTTTCAGCTATAGAAGACTAATCATCTTGCAGCGAGCTGGGATTGATACTGAAATGGAGAAGAAGCTGAAGCTGAAGCTGAAGATTAGGGTTTGTTTGTTTTTACTCTTTTGGTTGGGAAATTAGTGAAAGATTAAAAAGTTTCAGATGAAAACACAAAATGCAAAGGAAGAAAAGAGTAAAGTTCAAAACCCTACAGCTCTCTCCCCTTTACTCTGCTGTATGTCAACTGTGAATTCTCTCAAGTCAAAAATCAAAATAAAAAATTATTCTTTCAATGAAAAAACAATAAAGCAAGAAACTTTGAGTAAGAGAGAGATTAAATAATGGGGGAAAACATCCAAAAATGATAGGTGAAGTAAGCGGTAATGAAAAATATAAGGAAAATAAAACATTTAGTCCCTAAATTTAACAATTTATTTTAAATTTTTCTTCTTTATTCGTATTGGTCTATGAACATCATCAAAATAAGTGAAAAAAAATCTAAATTCATTACGAAAAGCTAAGGTATTTTAGTATTTGAGTCTATTTTTGTTCGTACATTTTGTGTTGTAAGTTTTATTTTAATATTACTCAAGTGTTTTAAATATTTTTTATCAATAAAAATTAATTTGAATTTTATTTTATATATTCGAATGACTCTAAAAATGAAAAATTTTAAAAATAAAATTACATCAATATAAGTTTTTGTCCTAAGTTGTAATGTCTTTCTTTTCAACATGCACGTTATTTACTATATTTTGTGTCCCGACATACACGTTATTTACTATATTTTGTGTTCCGATATGTACGTTAAAAAATTAAAGATTAAATCATGCATTTATAAGGGTTAGATTCGTATTTTTTAAAGAATTATAATATTGGCTTCATTAAAGTTGGTTTGAAAGATTAAAAAAAACTAAAATTATATTTTAAAGTCGATGGAATATGCTTATAAACACTAATAGTGATTAGAATGCAAGGGAAATCAAAGTAAATTTAGAGACGTGTTCAAAAGAGTTGAATCGAAAAATATTAAAAGTATAGTCGAATATAAATCTATAAATATTTATATCCTCTAACATAAAAATTTATGTCTATGTATATAATTTAAACCGATTTTTTTATCTTGACATTTATCGACTTACGATCATTCAAACTACACGAGTAACACGGTGTCGTATTGGTTGGCTTGTTGGATGATTGAAAATTACAATTTTTGGTTAAATTGTTATACAAACTAATTAAGAAGCCTCGATTTTGTAATTTGTATTTTTTAGCAATTTTTTTGTTTAATTTTCGATTTATAACGATATCCCTTACTTTTATGTTTTGTAGATTCGTCCCTGGAAACGGTCCACGCTGTCACGTCCAAAATATTCAGAATTGTGGCGTTACAATTACATAACCGTTACAAAAAACAGAATTGGAGCGTTACTATTACAGAGTTGAAGCTTACCAGTAGTAACGTATGTATCACGTGACCTATCGTGGCCAATAGTTAGATATTTTAAATTATATTTCGGGTTAAATTTTAATATCGTAAATTAAATTAAAATAATTATTTTTATATAAAAATATATAGTACTACTTATTAATAGTTATATATTAAAAATAAAATAACGTGGGATTTCTAGGACATGTGTTATTCGATTGTTATCGAAAGTATTCACACTTATGTGGTTATAAATGGTTAACGGATGCATTTAAAAATATTTTTTAAATCGAGATTCATTAATTTTATTAAGCAAGAATATATTCGAAATTATAATAAAAATTTAAATATTAAAAAATAAAAAATTTAAATCTAGACATACATCTAATAAATAAAACTATTGGTTATAATATCATAAGAGGACCAAACAATTAAAAGATAGAACTTAATCGAAAAATTCAAAATAAAAGAAGGATGCGACATTACCAAAATCGATGAAGATAAATAAAATCATCGACAAATAACATAAAAATACATATAATAATGAATGTACATCGATAATATAAATATTATTATTACTCAATCGCGAATAAATAATGATAGATATAAAATATATATTAATATAAAAAATTAGATTTCATAATAGATTACTCGGATCGTGGATCTGCCGCTATTCTACAATATATCAATGGCTCTGATTGGTTCTTGATGTGTTGGGTTGGCCTAGGTGGAACCTGGCCTGTTGCTATTCTTTCTCACACTTTTGGGCCTTTAATAACAACATCGGCTTCACTAGCATAGTTGTTTGAATAACAATATAATCACAATGAACAGCAATATAGAAAAATAATAAATATATTTTAAAATTCATATAATAATAATAATATATTTTATAAAATATTTTATGTTATAAACTTTAAACTTACCGAATCCTTTTTAGAATTAAATCTAAATTAATTAAATTAAATAAAAAATTATTTTATAATATTTTATTCAGATTAATTCAATAAAAATTTCGATTTCAAAAGGAAATCACGGACCGCGAGGGTAGTGGAACCCAATGTCACAAAAAATTATTAGGTGAAACTTATTTACCACGTCATCTGTGGTCTCAATCAATCAGGATCGTTCATCTTAATTTTTTTTCAAGTGAATCATCACATTTTTTTACATGTAATTAGTGGGTGAATAGTTATTAAATGATTATTTAAAGATGAACAATTTTAATTATTTAGATCATGAATAACGTGATGAACGAGGTTCATCCTAATGATTTTAAAATATACTCGAAGGAAACACCAGACAAATCAGCAGTCACCCATTGTCTTGATTTTCCAAGCGGTTTTATAGGCTGATGTCTTCCACTTGACAACACCTCAGCCGAGTCCATTGGTTTGCAGCTTGTCACTGCTTGACAAACGTACGGCCATGCCGGGAAGTCAAACAAATAGAAAACCAGACATTAGCTGGTGATAAAACCGAAGCCAAACAGCATGAAAAACACCTTCACACTCTTTGAACAAATCGTTTGTTGTTCACCGTAACAAACCATACATCACCTCACGACCATACAAACCATCTACTTTTGTCCTTTTAGTTCTTCAATTTAGCCTATTACTTCATCATTTATACTCGATCGGTTACTCCCCACCACCACCACCACAAGCGAAGCTAAGATGTCTGCAGCAGGGATCTTTGCTTCACCGGTAGCTGGTTCTGGTTTTATCGGTTTGAAAACCAGTGTTACAAAGCTGGTTCCGACCAAGGATTCTGTTTCGTGGAACAAGAAAACTGTGTCCAATGGTTCAAGAACCCACTGCATGAAGGTAGTACTACAGGCTACAGCCATCGTTTTATTTTCAGTTCAACTTTTGCTTATGTATTGTGTTTCGATCATTACATGTTTTGGCTTGTGATGTTTACAGACATGGAATCCGATCAACAACAAGAAGTTCGAGACGCTGTCCTACCTTCCACCTCTCTCGGATGACTCCATCGCAAAGGAAGTCGAGTACATGATGAAAAACGGGTGGATCCCTTGTCTTGAATTCGACGAGGTAACAACAAGCATCGACAAAATGTACATATTTTCAGTGCCTGTATCTACCAGTTTACCTTAAGATCTGGTTTTTGGTTTAGGTAGGGACTGTCCACAGGGAGAATAGCAGGATTCCAGGGTACTACGACAGAAGATATTGGACGCTATGGAAACTGCCAATGTTTGGGTGCACCGACTCTTCTCAAGTGCTGAAAGAAATCAATGAATGTAAACAAGCATACCCGAATGCTTACATCCGTTGCCTGGCGTTTGACAGTAAGCACCAAGCGCAGTGCATGTCCTTTGTCATTCAAAAACCTACTGAAATCCCCGGTTAACAGGACTTCCGTGTGATCTGCAGATAGAAACCTCTGCATACATACCTGCATGTGTGTTTTTCTGAAACCTGTGTTCGTCGCCTTCCCTTTTCCTTAGTATAATAATACTCTGTGTTCTGGTTTTTCTTCTGTGGTTTGGAATAAGACAGTGAGTGATCGATGAAAAGAGTGGTGGGTTTGTTTTGTTTTGTTAATTAAGCCACTTGTTTAGCTTTTTTATTAAAATAATTACTCATTATTAAAGTGGGTTTGAAAAAGCTTAGCATTACAGTGGTTGTGACATTTGAGTAGCACATGGTTTTGGTCTGTTGGGTTTCTTCTCCCACCTGTTTTATGATCTTAACACCATGTTTTAACTTTTAATAACTATACTTTCATTTGGCTAATCAATTTAAATCAACATTTGCTTTATTGGAGGAACTAGATATAGTTTAGATTTATTAAATTTAGATTTGATTTTATATAATAAATATTAAACTTTTGTAAAATAAATAAATGTTTAAGGTATTTAATTTATTTATTAAATTCATAGGTATTTGAACTTAAAAAATATTTAAGTGTTTTGATATTCAATTTAACCAATTTGATATTGACTATCGATACGACCTAAGACATAACATATAATTTTTTGTTACTAAAAAACATTTATGACATATCGGTATAAAATTTAAAATAATTTAAATTGTATATTTAAAATAATTTAAATTGTATTTGAAGTACCGGCATGATCTATGACATATCAGTATGAGGTTTAATAAATTTAAAATATTTTTATTAAATGTTTTGATTGTTGCTTTGTTAGAGTTTTTAGAACTAATAAGGTTTAATAAATTTTTATTAAAAGTTTTTAGATATACGTATGTTTCAAAAGTATTTCTTTCTTTATAAGAAAATAGAACCTAATAAGGAATGAAAATAAAAGGGTCACGACTTTGACCCAAAGCAAGATTGGGCTGGGCCCTTAGCTACGGCCTTTTGCATTCAAACAAACCTAGCTTAACTGCTACATTGCAGGTCTCTACGGCTCCACAACTTTAGAGATAGTTTAAAATCGGCCCAATAAATTATAACGTAAATTAAAAAAAAACACTCTAACTCTTATTTTATATATTTTAAACCCTAAATATTTAAACTTTTAAATACGAGTAAAAAGCATCCGCCTCTTTCTCATATATCCTTCCATATCTCTTTTGAAAATTTTATAAAAATTGAATTTCAAACCCCAACCCTTATTTTATATATTTTAAACCCTAAATCATATACCTTAAAAATACACCTTAACCCTAATTCTCTAAATATTAACCATAACCCTTAATTTTAAACCCTAAACACTCTAATTTAAAACAAAAGTATGAAAGGATGTATAGAAAAGAGGTAGACGATTTGCATCATTTAAATACCCATTAAACTAATTTTGAACATTCTTATTCATATATCAAGAATTTCGACATATTTTTTTTTACTATGAATGATAATTTAGTCCGAATCAGAATTAAATTCAATCCATTTGAATGTATATATATATATATATATATAAACAAAGATTCAACACCCCAAAGATTCTTTCTTTTGTTTATCAATTATTGTAATACCATAAGCAAGTGTTTTCCCTCTCCAAGCTCCACGTCTCATGTTTTGTGGTTGCACCACCCCTTCCAAGATAAACCAACTCCTAAACAACCAGCAGTGGCGGCGTTCAACTAACCCAAATTTATGTGGTCTGAAATTCTTTTTTATTTATCTTTATGAAGCCTGGACCCATTAATCAAAGGGGGGCAAGTCTAACTGTTCATCAACCGCCATGTGGTCTGGCTTACATTTTATAACACACTATTTTAAATCATTTCAGACACTGTAGTCAGACATATGTAACTAAAATATATAATAATATATATATATATATGCTCATTCTCTATGTTGAGCTTAGTATAGAATGCTTGTCTCAACAAAAGCATATAATTTATTGATTAACAAGTTCAAAGTCCATAATTTGGGAGCTACAAATTGTTTTTTATACATGCTAGGTGAGAATAAAAAAATTAAATCGTATTCAGGGTTAGATTCAAAATTTTATATAAGAGGTACAAACTGTGAAAAAAATTATATATTAGAAATGTAGGAGATGTAGAATCAATAAAGAATATAATATAATTTAAAATTTTAAAGAGTACAATTGTTCCCCAACACCTGTAAATTCATCCATGATCATACATGTTTATTGAATTTTAATTCAGAAGGTGTATTATTGATTTTTTTTTATTAAACTAACCTTGCTTGAACTCGACTATTCATTCATAGAAAAATGTTGATTCCACGTCCATTTGGACCACACCTAGACTTTGATATGTGTGTATATATACTATTTAAAAACCAAAAACCTGTTATATTCATAATTTGCAGATCCCATCTGGCATGGGTTCCACCAAGGGCAGGTTAACCCAGGCCTTTAGGGCAACATACCTGGCATGACAATGTGACTCAGTGCCCTAATTTTGTCCTATTTTTTTTTAATTATTTATTGGTAGTCACTTTTATTTATTTGTAGCAATTAATGTTTGGTTGGGTGTTTTTTTTCAAGAAATTTCATTTCATTTTGTATCACATAAATTCATGAAGAACATGCATGGGGAGGCCCAACAACACACAATATTAATAATAATTGGTGGTGTAATGAAGAAGCAATAATTACTTTATCATTTAGGTCACTTCAATTTCCATCCATACATATATGGAAACTTAAATCAATCTTTTCATATATATTTGAATTTTAATATTTTTAATTTATATAAAAATAAATTTGAGTAATATAAATGATTGTTTTAGAAATATATTTTCAATTATTAAATATTAATCGTTCAATCATTGTGTTGCAATAATAGTATTCGAACTCATGACCTCTAAAAATAATAATTATCTCTTTAATCAATAAAACTAGAATAAAACTTATACTTAAATATTATGTTTAGGATAATATGTCAAACCCTGAATTATAACCCTAAAATTAAAATTCAAACCTCAATACTTAAATTCTAGGCATAAAAAAATAAACCCTTGAATTAAATTTTTATTTTTTAAAGTTAAGACGTTTATAAAATAAAAATAAAAATAAAAATAAACGATAATTGATACATAATATAATTATCCATTATAAATATTATATTAAATTGTGTTGAAAACCCTTCACCAATCAATGAATTTAATCATATAAGATATTTTTTTCCAAACTGTTTGAGCTATCTTATTTATATTTGGATTTTCCCCTGTTGTTTTCTTGAATAATTTATGAATAACAGGACAATATACATATTGTATTTTTATAATCACGCTCTTCCTCTCTCTATATTTTACAGGTTATAATTGCAAAAACATTTTAATATTTACATGGAGACAAATATATATTAAATATATTTTTTTAGATTTATTTATTTTTAATTTCTTTCCCTCAAAGAACTTGCAGTCGAGATAGAATCATCAGGTGAAGCTGAGAAAGAAGTGTGACATTCATATTCAAGATCCTCAAATCCCCAGAATTCATCTTGCTCTTCTGCTTCTGGCATTTTCCACCTCTCTTGATCTGTTTCACCTTCCATGAGTACCTCCAAAACCTGTCATTTTAAATAAAAATAAATAAATTATTTAGTCATCATCATCCTTAGCTTTATGTGATCCATGACAAGAAAAAAAGAAAATGTATCAGCAATGCCATGTGTTAGTACTATTTCCTTCTTTACAGGGCACCCGATTTCGGGTACGAAAATATGTCATCCGTCTCGTAAGACTGTTAGTAAGACTCGAATCGTGATACTTGTCGGAAAATCTAAACATTAGGTAGAATAGAACATCTTTAGAACAGATCACCGGATTTAAGTTTTCATGTTGCATTCTCTTACAGGTGAAAAGGATGTTCAAAGTCATTTACAGGCAAACCTACAAAAATGTTGAGATGATGACAGATGACATTAATCATATTATATTGATACAATTTGTGTGTTTTTTAAGTAGCAGAAAAAGACCCTAATTGTAATGTATTGATCTTTCAAAAAACATGGTTCGAAAACTTAACACTCCGTTTGAAAATTACATCATCCCGTATTAAAAATATGTGTAAGTGATTGAATATATTGCTTGTTAATCAGAATCACTGCCTGGACCAGCAAATTGCAGATAAAATACCTCGGTCATGGTGGGACGCCACATGGATGACGCTCGAATGCAGAGTGATGCTGTGAACGTAAGTCGCTTTAGCTGTGAACTGTCAAAGGACCCTCCGAGCCTTGGATCCACCAGCTTCTCCATCTCTTCACGGTTCAGCAGTGGTTTTGCCTGTTGAGTTCGAAAGGGTAAGCAAGGCATGGCAATGTCAGCTTAGAGTTTCAGCCTAGCAAACCAGCAGGTCTTAATGATATTCGTTTGTTAGGTTGGAATTCTAACATCATGACAAAAAAACAGAAATACCCAGCAGTGCAAGCTTTGGTGAGAGGCGTCCACCGGTTTCCTCCCCGATATGATCTCTAACAAGAAAACCCCGAACGCGAACACATCGGTTTTTTCATCCACGGTTCCGTGCATGAAGTATTCGGGCGCTAGATGGCTACAAACATCGATGAATCTGTCATGAATTTCGGCCTAAAGACTAAATTAAAACAGAGAGAACAGGGTTGTCATGTTATAGTATTAGTACCCGAATGTCCCTTCAATCGGAGCAATGGAATGGTGTGTCCATTGAGAAGGAAGCCATTTCGCTAGTCCGAAATCCGATATCTGAAACATGAATTTCAAACAGAATTAAGCATCGAACTCGAAACCGAAATCTGCCGGCACATCGGAACATGAATCGAGAACCGGCACCTGTGGTTCAAAATCTGCAGTCAATAGAACATTTGAAGACTTAATGTCTCGGTGAATTATCCTTCTTTGGCACACTTTGTGCAAGTAATGGAGTCCTCTAGCAGTACCGATTGCTATCTTATACCTTGTTTTCCAGTCCATCGGCGGTGAATTCGCATCTGCATGAACAAAAACTTGAATGAAACCCAGAAAAGAGAAACAGTTCAATTTGATGTTGAAGAATCGAGAAAACCAGTTTGACCATGGAGACGAGAAGCAACGGAGCCACGAGATGAGAACTGAAAGATCAGATAAAGGCCATTGTCGATGCAACAGCCTAACAGTGCTAATACATTCGGGTGACGAACATGGCCGATAGTGCCGATCTCCGTCAAGAAATCCTTCTCTTTCCTTTCATCACTACAAGCTTTGGTTAGCCTTTTCACTGCAACTTCTTCCCCGTCGTTGAGAACTCCTCTGTAAACCTCTGCATACCCTCCTTTTCCGACCAAATTCTCTGCTTTTACACACATATAAGACCAAATGAAAATTTTTAAAAACTTAAAACACTGGAACACAAGAAGAGATTCAAAGCAGACCTGAGCTAAAACCATTGGTGGCGAAGAAAATCTCTTCAAAGGAGAAGCATCTCCAAGAAGGTCTCTGAGCAGCCGTAGCAATCTGGAAACCATCTCTGCAGCCGTTGTTGTCTTCTTCTCCTACGATAACCCCATGTTGTTTGGCGGCAACACCTTCTTCTTCGAAGCTGCGTCTCTTCAACGAGAACAAACGTTTCAAGCTATTAGCTCGGATATACTTCATTGCAACAGTTGATAGACAAAGGCAAAGGAACACTCTGTTTCATGCAGGAGACAGAGTAGCCGGCCAGCTAGCAACAAAGCGAGAGATTGCCTTGGAAAAAGGGGAAAAAACATCAAAAGCAGTTCAACTATCCGCTTTAATTTTGTTTAAAGCGGAGATCTGGTGAAGGGGGCAATGGGGAAGTAATTTTGTTGCTGATTAATGGCTAATTAATGAAAAGTATGAGTCTTAAATGAAAGTGTTTGGAAATTATATACAGGCTATAATTCGATTGATATTGTCCTTAATATATTAAACAAGAAAATATAAGATCGAATATATTTAAACATATAATATCTTTTTATTTTAGAGTAAAAATCATCCACCTTCTATTCATGTTCTTTTTATATCTCATATTAAAAAAATCTTAAAAATAATTTTTATATCTAATCCTAATTTTTACGTCTTAAATCGTAAATTTTATATCTTAAAAATATATCATACCTATAATTCCTTAAATTCTAATCACTACACTAAATGTTAAACCCTAAATATACTAATTTAAGATAAAAATATCGATAAAAATATAATAAAAAAAACAAATGATTCACGTATTTTAATTTATAAGCTAAAAATCAAAAATTATACTATGTGTTAAAAAAATAAGTGTATTTTTAAACGTGTTTAAGGTTTAATTATTAATATTTATTTTTTGAGTTTTTAATGGGGTATTATAAATTATATATTTATTTATTAAGGCATGATTGTGTATTTGTTTTATGTCTATGTATACAAATACTGTACGAGTATACTAAATACATTTTTCTCATAAATAATTATATTAAATTCAAAGCCTTGTTTTATCCACACAAATATGCTGTTTACTAAATTAGGACGGCTATCATATTCTTTAAAAACTTGTTTTGAAAGTATTTGACCTAGTTAGTATACACATTTTTATAGGGATAATGATAATTTTAATGTTTGTCTTTATTTTTATTAAATATGATAATTCAATTATTTTTTAAAGGTAGATGGTCAAATAAAATAATCGATGCATGAGCCTTTTAATCCAAGTGGTTAAAAGAACGGTTATTGTTTTTAAAGGTCACGGGTTCGAGCACCAGTGATACCAGCAAAGTGATTGAGCGATAAATATCAAATGATCTAGATTATATTCTAGAATAGATACTATTGTAATCACTATTATCTTATTATTATTAGATAAAATAAAAAATAATTATTTTTTAAAAATTTTATGTTAATTATACGTTAATAATTTAATTAAATATTAAACATATTTTCTACTGTTATGCCTCGTATGTTTTAAAGATAAAGAAATGACATCAAATTTTATTAAAAGCAATAGAAATAAATAAAACAATATCTAAGTTAAAATTTGTATTACATCACATGAATTATTATATAACATAGGGGAAAAGAAAACCACTTTTTCAAAATTATTAAAAACATTATATTGATATTATTTAAGCAAATATACTTTTATAATATCAATTATAATATTTTGAAATAGTTGTGTCTGGATTTTTTTCTCCCTTTTTTAAATAGAGATAGAACAAAATTATTAAAAACATTATATTGATATTATTCACTCGTATCTGATTTGAACATAAATACTTTAAACTCGACCCTTAATAAAAAATTGATTCAACTCGAATTTAATTTTAGAGAGAGTAGAATATCATTATAAATATTCTTAAAAAAATTTAAAAAAAATCATATATTTAATTTTAGGTCAAATCGAGTCGAATATTTATACTCTAAATTTAAATCGACTCTCAATAAAAATTTGATCCAACTCGAATTTAATTTTTCATTAAAAATCCAACCGATTAAATCTGGTCAAATAAAAATCCGACTGAATTGGGTAAATTTCCCATCCATTTTTCAAATAAACCGGTGTTTGAAAAAATATGGTTGGAAAAGTTAATTGTACGGTAAATGACATGTTAAAAAATTAAATCCATAATTAAGATTGCGTAACAAAAGTGCATCACGAAATTTCAAAGGGCCGTATGTACATCTTTATACGATGCCAATAGCCCAATACCCACGTCTCGGTTCGAAAATAATATTATTAAATTTATTTTAAATTTAAGGTTTATTGAATTTAAAATTTAGGTTCGAATTCAATTAAAAATAATATTATTAACTTAAAATAAATAATTTTATTATATTTTTTTATAAAAGATGGAGTTTTATTAAAAAAATTATTTATTAATATCTTAAATGAAATTCAATGTTAAAAATAGTTTTCAATTTATTTTTTTGCTTTTTTTCTCTAATTTATTTTTTCTTTATTTACAAGTTTTTCGAGTCAATCTTAAATCAATTCAATTTAACTCGTTAAAATTTTAAATTAAATACAAACTCGAATTAAACTTACTTGAACTTAACTCAAAACTCGTAAGTCGATGAATCTCCTTGTTACCTTGGCCACGTCTAAATCCAACTGCTTAGCATTCTGCAATTAAGAGTTTGATAATTTTTCTGGATATAAAACACATTTTAAACTCGTGATTAGCATTTATCATTTATATAAACTAATATGTCATTAATGAATCAATTATTAAAATCGTTCTAGTTTACACTAAATAAACAATTGCTTAGAAACCGTCTGTCAAGGAAGTTTAATTAAATTTCAATAGATAAATATACGATAAAAACACGTAAATTTATACGTAATGACGTATTAAATATTAAAAATAATTGCGTCTACTTGTAATTTCAACTATGAAATTGAAACCCAGCTGCAGCTGCCGACCCATTCCATATTTGAAAACTCTTCTTCTTCTTCTTCTTCTTCTTCACCTTACACGAATTCCAATTCAACAACTTCCGCCTCCAACCACCCATCATGGCGGACGGCGTGGATTCCCTTTTCAGCCGTCTCTTCTTCGTCTTCTTTCTTTCTGGATCAACCGTTGTTGTCCTTGCCGTGACATTTCGTCTTTATTTGAGGTGCTTGAATAGACGCCAAGATCACCGCCGCCGTCAAGCGTTTCTCAGACGCATGAGCAGCTTAGGTCTAATCCCATCCGGTGGCGGAAACACGCCTCTCGATCCCGTGATTATCAACTCGTTGCCCATATTCCGGTTCAAACAAACCACCCAAGTCGGTGAAGTTTATCATAACGGGAAGTCAACCGAGTGCTCGGTTTGCTTAACCGTGTTGGAAGATGAAGATATGACCAGAGTTTTACCCAACTGTAGACATGTCTTCCATGCCGAGTGTATAGACAAGTGGTTGTCTTTGCATTCAACTTGTCCTCTTTGTCGAATCGAGGCCAAGCCGATGGTTAAACCCGAGAGTCGTGAAGGTCCATCCATGGCGATCGTCGACTCCTCGGCTGATCAATATTCCCTTGGTAGAAGGAACTCCACCTTGGGTTCTTTTCAGACAATTCTTAACAGAGAAGCATCGATGTCTAGAGTTCCGTTATGTGGGGAAGAAGACGAAGGCCGTACACATGATCTAGAAAGACAATGACATCATAATTCGAAATAGGGGTCTTGGATTTGGTCACGGCCACAATTGCAATAAACCCATCATAGATGTTACCAAATATGTTATTTAATATTAGATGTGACGTGATAATTAAATAAACTATAGGTCTTATTCGAGTATTTTTAATTTTTAATTAATTAATTTAGATCGAATATTATAAATATTTTTTTATAAAAATGATATTTTTAATTTAATTTATTTTATTTATAATTTTAAAACTTAAATCCTTGATATTATTCAAAAGAATTACAAAGTCAAGACAATAAAAATCCTTGATATATTAAAAAAAATACAATAAAATATCAAGACAATATAAATGTACCTTTTTATATTTACATACCAAATACTTGCTATATATTTAAAAATCTTTGTATGAGCTTTAAATCCCCAATTAATATCAGAATTATTATTTTTATTAAAAAATAAAATAATGAATTGTATGTTTATTTATTACAAAGTCAAAAGAAAACTCAAATGTTTGGTAACTGATGGTGACTTAAAGAATATGTCAAGATTTTATTTTCATTCGGACTCATTATTTATAATTTATAGATCAAATAATTATCATTATATTTTTTTATAACTTAAAAAATATTTAATTGCCATTTCAATAAAAAAATGTGGGTTCATAGCATATGATTTTTTTACATTATCAACAAATTTAAATATATTAGTAGTGGTGGAAATTAATCAAGTATTTTAGTTTAATTTTAAATTTAAATGAAGTTATATATATAGAAAATATATTATTTGAATTCATGTCATGTTAAAAATTATATTGTTTTTTTTTTAATCATTTAATGTTTTCGAATGCTTGATATTTTCTATAATAAACTAAAAATTGATTCGAATATATTCGAATTAAAAATAATAATAAAACATATATTGAATAATCATAAATCTTTTGACAGAGAAGGAACACTTTCCTTTTATTCTTGTGTTACAAATCAAATAATGAAATAATCTTATAGACATAACGGATACCAGTCAGTCATTCAGGATTGCTACTTTTTTGTTCCAAGCTCAAGAACAAAAAGGCATGCCGGTGGCCGGCGGTGGACGGATGCTTGTTTTGGCGGTGGCTCCATTTTTCACGATGAAAACTGTGTCCATGCCCCAGCTACTATGCCTTTCCAAGTGACAGTGCATAAACCAAACACCTGAAATAGTAAATAATTTTCAACATTAAACCGTATCACACAGTTCAGATTCTCGTTACTTGTTAAAGAAGTTTTAATTTCTTTACTTTGGTTAATGAAAACTTACCAGGATTGTTTGCAAAGAACCGGAGTGCAACCCATCCTCTAGAGGGAACATGCACGGTGTTAATCAGTGGCGGATCCACCAGGTTGTACGACTTAGGGTCGGTCACATTATTGAAATTGCCTGAACCAGTCCCCACCATATAGAAACTGAAGCCGTGCAAATGAAGTGGATGACTTCCTCCGGCACCGAACTGGGTTGCTTGGAAAACGATCTCGACTGCTTCACCGTAGTTTAGCGTGACGGCTCTTGTCCCCATACTGACATTCGGATTGATACCGGTCAATTGTCCGGTGAAGTTATAGAATTGAGGTGGCTCAAGGGGGAAATCTTTGGTGAAAACACCGTTGATGCTCCTGTTGTAGTATGCTTGGAGAATGTCTACATCTGGGAGTTGAAAGATCACATCGTTCATCGCCGCGACGAATCTCGTCGGAGAAACCGCAAGGCACTCTGGGTTGGTGCAGTTAATAGAGGTTGTGGCAATCGCGATGTAGACTCGTCTATCAATAAGTCTAGGCACATTCAACCGCGGGTTCTGTCTGACTCTCGCATTCCTAATTCGGCTCACGAAGCTACTTGTAGCGTTCGAGTCACCCGGTAGTGGCAATTTTACCAAGGAAGCATTACTGTTCAATCCACCAACACTGTTCTTATATCGGAAAACACCAGTAGTGATGTTATTGTTCGACGGAGCAGCGCTGTCGTGGAAATTCCTCATGACCATGTAATACTGGCCAATGTTCTGGTTTGCATGGACCAAAACATCCATGGTTTGTCCTGGACTGATCATTAAATAGTCGGTTGCAAACCTTTGAACGTAGGAAGCATCTTGTGCAACCACTATGAGGGTGTGGTTCGCAATGGAGAAGAACTTGTCCTCGTTCATTGCAGCGTTGATGATGCGAAGGAGATACGTCTCCCTCTGATTCACTTCCATTTCGAATATCGTATCTGCAACATCGAAGAAATCTCTTTATTTAAATTACAGTTGCAATATTACGTTACGATCTAAAATGATATAAATGATAGAACTTAGTTATACGCACCATTGCATCCGGTATTGTCACCTAAATGCCCATTGATAGCGTAAGCATCCGGTGGGGGTATAGCTTGTCCGGTTGATGTTGATTCCCGGAGAAGTTGTAAATAGTCTCCATTGTACCATGATTCTATACACATTAAAATCAAATAAGACGGCCGGTCGGAATAATCGTACAAAAAGTTACGAAAGCGTACGAGTAGACCCCTTACCGAGTATAATTGTCTGTTCAGCATGAGGAGGATGGAACGGATAAGTTTCGTGCTTTGCCGGTAGAATGACGAAGGCGCCATGGACGGAGCCACGAGTCCAGTCACTGTGAGCGTGCCACCAGAGAGTCCCGATTTCATCGGATAAGACAACTTCGTACGTGAAGTTTGTTCCTGGTCGAATCGGACATTGCGTTACAAACTCGGGACCATCCGACCATGGATTCCTCGGTTGTTTCACACCATGCCTATTATGATTCAACCAACCCATTAAAAACACTGGACGAGATACAAGCATCAACAAATAAAAAATCAAAAGAGTTAAAAATTAAATTGTTATTACCAATGAATGGTAAATCCATAAGATCCTTGATTATGAACATTAACAAACACAGTGTCTCCCCTATGAACCCGAATCTCAGGTCCCGGATAACTATCGTTTACGACCAACATCGGTTTCGTATTGCACAACTTCGTAAAATTTGACTCTCGAACCTCCCAACAATTAACAAAACATCAATGTTAGAATCATTAATCATGCACATCAAATTTCAAATACAAATAAAATACAAGAAGTAATGTCAAACTAAATAAGCTAATACTTACAAAGAAGTCATAGTAATGGACATCTGCCATGCAAAGGCTACATAGGAACCAGATCCCAAGCATCCATGGCACAACCCCTAGCTTCGATAAACCCATATTTTTCCCCGACAGATCAAAATAAGAAAAGTATTGTGTCTTAAAAGTGTTGTTCAGTTCGCAGCTTCAATTGTTTTGTGAGTTTTGTGTTGCAAAATTCATGAATTTATACAGCATAAAAGCGTACCTATATTGACTATGAACAAGTCTCCCAACACAAATTCTGAATATTTATTGGTCAAATCAATAATTTTCCTACGCTGAATCCTCCAGGGTAAGTATATACTGCGCGTAAAACCATGCAAAAGTCTGCCCATAGTTACGAACAAAGATAGTCTTCTTAATGGTATAATTTTAAATTTAGTCCCTCCAAGATATAGGATTAAAATATTTAAACTAACTATAATCTGTTGACCAAAATATCTATTTTTTTTCAAAAATATAGTATTAGAATGTTTAATTTAATAATAGCGATATTAAAATATTTTTTATAAAAATATAAGGATTTGTGCATATAACATGTCATGATTTTGTGACAAGAGATTAATTTTGTATAAAAATTTAAAACTTTCATATTTATTTTAGCTGCCGTGTACTATTTATATATCATATGGTTGACAATTTGTCGTCATTATTATTTTTGTCATCCTTAGACTTTGACCTCAAATTCTTAACAATAAATTGCGACCCTGTCAAAATCATGTTGTAATTTGACATTGTTTTCCAGAAATATTACAATAGATTCAAGGAAAACAGATACTAGTCTTTATATGTAAACTTATACGAATATTATTAAATTAATTAATAAAGATTAAAAAATTTAAAGACTCAATACATAATTAATAAAAAAATGATAAACTTATCATAAAATTATTTCAATGGTGTTCGACGTACGTGGTATACTCGTCCAATATTATTTCAATAATAACCAATATAAAATAATAAACATAATTAATCAGCTACAAAATCTATTTCAATATTATTATGAATTATATTTAGTTTTTAGAGAGAGAGAGAAAAAATGAATTTATCTACTTAAGTTATTATTATTATTATTATTATTATTATTATTATTATTATTATTATATACAATTTATTAATATTATTTTCCTAATGTGAATTTTGTTATTCATTTGATCCAGCCCATAAACCTTAGCCCCAACATTTCAAGTCCACTACTTGTATATGTATTATATACTTCAATTTCGAGGATTTTTGAATATTTAAATATGTGTCACTAAAGAAAGATGTGTACATATACTCTAATATTTTTATCTAAAATAATAATTTAAGTTTTATATATTAAATATAAAATAAATTAGGTATTCTAATATGCTCTAAAACCCATCATAGAAGCATTAATTAACAACTATATGAAGCAACTAATTTGATATATGATTGAGAATAAATGATTAGGGATCAAGTTAGAAAAGAAGTAAAGTTTAAAGATTATATATTAATTAATCATTTTTAACAGTTGATTAATGAAAAAAAATATAAGGTAAACCTTTTAAAAGAATATGGATGATGGTGTACATATTAAGAGATTAGTATTTGAGTATTTGTATGGTATATATTATTAAAAAATAAAAAATATGAACATATATTATTATATAATTGTATTATATAAAAAATTGTATTTGATCGTTACGATATCGATACAAAGTAGATATTTAACTTTTTTTTTAACAAAGAAATAAGATGAAAAAAGAGGTTTAAAATGGGATTGGAATAGAACACAGGATTATCAACAATAAGTATGTTTAGTGGATTAGAATCACAAATGTTATATTTTTGATAATTCAGATTCGAATCATAATGTTATAAATATAATAAATTGAGTTAAAATGATTATCTTATAATGAATATGTACAATATTCAATATGAATAAATTGAAAAATGAGTTAGACGTAAAAAAAAATAGAATATAGGATTAAGGATGTACATGAGTTACGTCGAATTTTTTTGTCAACTTGAATCTGAACCTGAACCGAAAATAATTTTCCTAAACCCCAAACCATCCTAATAAAAAATTATATACTTCAACCCCAAACTTGGTTTGATCCCATCTATAAAAACAATTTCAATATTAATGACTTAATTAAAAAATATTTTAAAGACCTAATTATTAAAAATAATTTTAAATTCGACCTGATGGAATTGGTAAAAATACCTATCCTATCCGTACATAGGATCGATGGTGTTCTAGATGGGGATTGATGGCGAAGATAGTGCGGCTGTGGAGAAAACCCAAGCCACCGTGTGGAGCCAATGGGGTCTACAAGCGTTGGTTTTGTGCCTCCCAATGGCAACAACGCGTGCGTAGCCCTCCAGGCTCAATCCAATCAGACTCCATATAGGGGAGAGAAAGACAGCATGCTTCAACCATGTGGGTTTAGGTAGAGATATTTAAATACAATTTGATTTAAAATATAAGTTAAAATTATGCTTAAATTTATAAAAAAAAATTATATAAATTATAAATTAGAATTTGAAACAACCATAAACCTTGTATAAATTATTATAAAATAGACATAAAAATATATAAAAAAATATTTTTTTTATTCGTTCCTCATGTGCTCCCTCCATGTGGGGAGATCTTAATTACTGATTCCAATATTAGGTCGACTAATTAAGCCATGATTTGACCCTAAATCTGAGTTTAAGATGAGTCTTTTTTTAATACAGAAGTTGGAGTCCAGATTATGATTTACCCTTTTATATTTCTAAACTCTAATGCTATGCACCATCCAGCAATCAAATTATAAAACAAATCAGTTATGATTTTTATTGTATTATATATGACTTGGAAAGAATATTTTAAGTTTTTATAAATATCAAAATTCAACTTTGAGTATCAATATTATCGTAAAATATTAACTTAAAATATTATCAAAAATGTATAATATTTTTAGTTTTACATTTTATAATATTTCTTGATTAGTGTCGCGATATAATTTAGTTTCGAGATAAGCGTGACATCAAGTATTTGGTTTTGTGGACCCCTTAAAGTATCCACTTTTACTAGAAATATGAACATGTCTATCCCGGTTAAAATCGACACTAAGTTGGGCAGGTGGTCCCATTGAAATAGTTTAAAGATGTAGAAACACAAAAACATTTGTCAGATGGTGAGATATTCCGTCTTGAGACCAATAAGAAGACAAGTCAGTTCATTTTTGGATGATAAAAAATAATAATTATATATCCGTTTATTTATTTTTATTCAGCTATACAGTAATTACAGTAGTATCTAGTGTATACTCTCAATCATTATACTGATATTACTGGTGATTAAACTCGTGATTTTTAAAAACAACAAGCGTACTTTCAACTACTGAGTCTAGATGATTCGTATTTTAGTTATTTTTAAATATATGGTTCGAGGTATCAAACCGGAATTTAATGATATTATTGGTTGGACCAACATATATTTTCCTTCATTTCTCAATTCAATCTTTATATTTTATTAAATACAAATGTAATTATATTTTAAAAGAATATCAAGATTTGAATTTTTATATAATAAAAAATAATATGAATAAAGATGAAGTTAAAATTAAAAATTTATGAGCAAATAAAATTAGGTGAAAGATAGACAATAAATTTATTTTTAATATTAATGACTACTCAACTAATCTACCGATTTTAACTCAAATATTCAATCCTTATATTTAGGAGATTCATATCAAATCTACATATATTATATGTGAATTTTTAAGGAACTTTTGGATATTTTTAAGATAGACAATAAATTCACTTATATTTAGGAGATTCATATCAAATCTACATATAATATTTTTATTATAAATTCATTTCTCTTGCATTACAATTTTTTATGTTTTTATATCGGTTTTTATACAATTAGATACGAGTAAATAGATAAGTGAATTTATAATAAAATATTTATATTTTGTACTAAAATTTTAAATTTAGGGTTTAAAGTTAAGTTTAATATTAGAGTTCAGATTTAGAGATCAGGGAATTTGAATAGTGCATACTTTTAGGGTTTATACGTAAGATTTAGGATTTATAATTTATTGTTGAATTTAAAATTTATTTTTTAATATTGAGTTTAGAAAATGTCGACACTAAAAAATAAACACTTTTTCAGATGGTTGAATGAGATTACTCCTTGTCGATATAATCAAATCTACTTAAAATAGGTTAATGAACTACTTTGAAGATATAATTTATATATAATTTATATATAACATAATACATTATCATGTGTTCTCTTTGGATTTCATGAGCCTTGCCTCCCAGATTCATACCCAGACCCAGGACCTCCATATCTCCATGCATTTATCTTAGATTTTCCCCAGAAAAGACTTTGGAATATCATGTTGACTACCACACACAACACACAATTGATTAGTTTATCAAAAACACATCGGCCCCATTTCCTTGAACTTCCTTCAACATAAAGTTTGAAACTCAATTACATATGAATACAATAATATACATACATATCAGATCAGATCAGATCAGCTTTCTCTCTCTGAACTTAAATTATACTATTACTCTCATGCTAGTCTCGACTCCCCCCATTTCACAGCCTGTCAAGCTTGAATTATTAACACCATGATTATATTTTTTTATAGTCAAGACTTCCCCCTGTTGAGATAACTCTCAAACACCCTTTTCTATGTCAAAACATCTGCCAACTTTCAATCTGCAGGTTGAGGAACATGTTCAAAGAGAATCACAATCTGTCAACTTTGTTCTTGCAGGTACTATTCTTACTTCCATGGGGCCTTCTTTATTCTTTCCTGCTAGTTTATCTCAGATGCTTGAAACTTGAAAGTTAAGCTCGCTTTTGTTTAATCATGATTTGCAGTAGAAACAGTACTATACCAGATCTTTGTGCTTTGTTTCATTACATATTAACTTCAGTTGTACTGAGATTTCACCATGTGTGGAAATCAATAAAAGGCTAGTCATGATCCATTTTCTGGTCGGTTTATAGCCTGCATCCCATTTCCTTTTTCTTCATTCTTTTCATTGACCGAGCACTGTTTAGAATCACTTTAAGAGCTCTCCAATGCACTCCTGCAGGCTGCAACTTTTTTTTTTCATGTGCCTGTTAAATATGGCCTGCATTTTGGTACCCCAGAAAGGGAACAATTAAAAGGTTTGGGTCCATGATATGTAGCTTTAGGGTTATGTATGTATACCAGACAATGAATCTGAAGAATTTATCTTGATTTTCTTTTAATTGGCAAAGGTTGGAGATGACTCATATGGTTTAAATCAGATCTTTTTACTGTGTTAGTGTTTGGTGCTGGGATGTCACTTTGGACTGATTGAGCTTGGGGTCAACTAGACTCTGTCTCCACCTAGTGGGGGGCGTTTCATGAATCACCCACCCACCGAGACGATATAGGGAACCAGACAATGAGAAAAAGTTTATGCTAAGCAAAGGGGGATTTATTGTTTTCTTGTATTAAGTTCAGTGGTTAGACCATTTCAGGCATGCATGGGAACCGGACTTGACAATTTCAGGCACAACATGGACTCGATTCGAAACACAATGCTGATGCATGAAGATGTCTTCAAACACCAGGTATGCTAATGGCATTTGAATTTTTGTTTTCTCTGTTTTCTTCTTTGAATCTCAGATGACAGTGATCGCCGCAGGTGCAGGAACTTCACCGGCTTTATAGTGTTCAGAAGATACTAATGGATGAGTTGAAAAAGGAAGTACAAAATAACAGGATTTGGACTACTACTAGTGCTAGTTCTGATATGAACCAATCCCAATTCTTTAACCAACACCAGATAACAACACAAACTACTAGCGTGTTCGATTTACATGTTCAAGCTGATTCGATAGCAAGGGGCATTGATCTAGAGAGGCCAGCTGGGGAAGCAGCAGCCACTGTTGTTGTTGCAGCAGACCAAGCAGGGCCTAGCTCCAGAACTAACCAGATGATGAGCATTGAAGGATCTGACGAAGATAGTGAAGTCGAATTGACACTGAGTATCGGAATCGCTGGCAGCGGTTCGAGCAAGAAGAAGCTAAAGAACTCCAGTACTAGTTCTCAGTCAGTTCATAATAAGGAGATTACTAGGGAGCTTGATTCATCAGCTTCATGCAGTGGCCCCGGCACTCCGGTGAGCAGCTCTAGTGCAACATTTGACCAGGAAAAGAAGCTCCCACATTGGCTTTTCCAAGGTTTTAACATAAACAGGACTTGAACCATTGAACAACATAGATATACATGTGTGTGTGTTAAAACTTACAGTAGTTTGGATCTGTGTATCCTTTCACCTTCTTTTGGACTTGTGATCAAATTTACTTGGTTCATCACTTTAGATTCCTATTTTTTTAGTTATTCTTAACCTAATAAAGATAATTTGGGTGTACATTGTTGTAAATAGTTCATGGAATTTGGCATTAGTTGGTTTATTAGTAGTAGATTCTCATTAAATCTAATCCGGTTTAAGTCCGTTCGTGTATGAATTTAAATTAGATTTAGATATATTCTAATTATCAATCCTTTATTATAATGATTTATTGTGGTTATAGTTATTTATCCTAATTATCAGTCTTTGATAATGATAACGATGACTTACAAGATGATTAAGATTCGAGTTCAAGTTATTTTGTCTGCAAGACATGTGTTTGATTTTTGTTTACTTTTGTAATAAATTTACGTTTTTTATTTATAATACTTAACTTTATTATATTATTGTCGGCTTTCTTCAATAGTTTGATTTTTTTGTGGATATTTGTAGTTCCGAATCTAGAAAATGATATTGACCGGGCCAATATTAAGAGAATTAGATATAAATAAAATCTTACTCGTAAAAATTATATTCTAAAAATTTAATTTTTAAAAAATATATTTAATTATTTAATTCAAAATGTATTGTTAAAATATATTTTATTAAAAATAATTACATAACGATTGTAAAATATAATAAAAATATATAAAAAAAAGTCTTTTTTATTTTAATTTTTATTCTTTACTTAAAATTCAAAGTTTAAAATTTAAGAAATTTTAAAACTTAAAACAAATTTAAAACTCTTATATTACTCGAATTTTCCTTATATTTTATTCAAAACTTAAAATATATTATATATATTTAAAAATACAAAATAAGAAGAAAAAATTATAATGAGGCGAGCTAGGGCCTTGATAGACCCAGGCCTGCATTCACCCCGGTTATTTATCGTCACAATTAAATCTATTTAGCGAAATAACTTGAAAGATTTTTTATTTTATTTATTGTATCTCATTTAAAAATCAAATTAGATAAAGATAAAGAATATCGATAATTGTTCGATTTTTATAAATGATATGCGTCATTTAGGAAGGTATCCTTTGGATTTTTATTTTCCAAAATAAAATCCAAATTCAAATCATTAATTACCAAATTTGGTATTCAATATACAAAACCATCAACCTCAAAATAAATGACGATAAAATTAGGATACCCAGTTTTGAAACCTCAGATATCAAATCTAGGATTTGTCATTAATGCTGTCCTTAAATGCAATTTAAGAAACAGTAATTTATTCCTGAAAAAAATCTAATTGCAAATTCTTTTCCTTTTTGAACACATTTTACCACTAAGGGAGGGGAGGGTAATTTTTTTTTTACCATAGTGGGTCATTTTAGCACCTATAAATCTCTAACCAATCAGCCCTAAAATCATACCAACTGGGAATAGAATAAGAAGTAAGAACTAAGAACACCATGAACAAGTCAATTCTCATCTCTATGTTTTGCCTGGCTCTTTGCCTAGCTCTCATCTCTCCTTCCCATTCTCAAGGTAATATTTTTTACTCGGTTTAATACAGATGTCATGATTCTGGATTCGAACTCGTTCAAGGTTAAAACGGACGAACATCTTTGATCGCTCGACTGATTAAAAGATTTCATTTTATGTTTGCTTTTAATACGTGTTGTAGGTTTGAAGTTTTGCCCGACGGAACTCAAGATACCGGGACAATGCGGCAGCCGCGGAGTTTACGAGTGTTACATGGCTGTCAATGCTAAGTTTGGAGCTGCAGCCATGACAAAGGAATGTACATGTCAAGCTTTGTCAAACAATGAGCAAGACTGTAAATGCTTGATTGTTTGTCAAAACTAAAGAATGATCTTGCAAGACTCTTGTTAAGACCAATTGGTCACCTTGTACTAATTTGGTACGGAATAACAATGATAATTACAATCTTACAGCTCTGGTTATTTTAGATTTGTCCTTCCAATGGGTAATAAATATTATGAATTAAAGTTGGAGGGACTAACTTGGTATATATCCCTATAATACTTTTTAATTAAAAAGAAATTAGGGGACAATAGACCTTAAACTAGGCCTTAACTATATGAATGTTATTTTGGTAACTGTTAAATCATTTATTAAATAATGATTAGCCTTTTTATTGATATAAAAACATAATTGCCATCGATATTTATATGAGTTTAATCTTAATTTCAAATAATTAATAAATTTAATTTTTATATTTATAAATTGAAATTTTAATTGATAAAATTTATAAAATTAAAATATTAAATTTATCCAGTTGTTTATGATAATAATTAAATTAAAAATATTTAAATTGTAAAAATTAAATATATTATTATATAAATCTATCGAGTTGTTTAAAAATCTTGTTTTTAGTAAATATAAGTTAATTTTGAAATTTAATAATTTATTCTTAAGTTATACCGATAAATTTTAACCGATAATAATTAGAGATGTTTATTGTGTGAGTTGAATAGCGTTCGATTTATGCTTCTTAAAAAAATTATTATTCAATTCGATTCGTTACTCGTTAAGCTCGTTAAAATTATGTTCGACTAGTGCTCGTTCGATTGACAAACATACTCTTATTGAAAATTTAGAGTCGGTTATAATAAATATTAATTTAAAAATATATATAATATGTTTATATAAAATTTAAATTTATTTTCACTATTTAAAATATAAAGCTTTATGTTATTAAAATAAAATATAATTTTAATCATATATAATTTAATATTATTTGAATAATATTTGAATTTCTCGTTTTTTTAACCCTAATTCTAATACTAAGATTAACAGATCCATATTTGTCTGTTTGCCGCCTCTTTTGTACTGATATTTTTGTATAATTGTCACGGTCTCAGTCTCGGTTTCACTTCATTCCTTATCCTTTGCTTCTCCCGTAGTTTCATTCCATTTCACATCAGATTTAGCTCAGATCCCTTTGTTTTGGATCCCATAAATCCAAGATCTTTGCTCTGTTTGACCAAATCAAGAAAAAAGGAACGATGAGAGAAATTATTAGCGTCCACATTGGCCAAGCAGGGATTCAAGTCGGGAATTCCTGCTGGGAGCTTTACTGTCTCGAACATGAAATCCACCCCGATGGAACCATGCCCAGGTTTCGTTTATCTTATTTTATTCTCTCTTTTGGGATCAAAATTTAAATACCCATTTCTCTGTTAGTAAAAAGTTTGGATCTTGTAATGGCATTGAAGTAGTTTTAATGGTGTGATTGCAGTGATACCTCAGTGGGTGTGGCGCATGATGCTTTCAACACTTTCTTCAGCGAAACTGGATCAGGAAAGCACGTGCCGAGAGCTGTGTTTGTGGATCTGGAACCCACTGTCATCGATGAAGTTAGAACCGGCCCTTACCGGCAACTTTTCCACCCCGAGCAGCTTATTTCTGGGAAGGAGGACGCTGCTAATAATTTTGCCAGAGGCCACTATACGAGTACGAAAAACATCGTTTTCCTCTGTGTTTAACTTCGTTGTTGCTGTTGTTTGTTGGCTTACATTGATTAGACTTTGTGTTTTCCTGCAGTTGGCAAGGAAATTGTGGATCTCTGCCTTGATCGAGTTAGGAAGTTAGCTGATAACTGCACTGGTTTGCAAGGGTTTATGGTGTTTAATGCTGTCGGCGGAGGAACCGGATCCGGTCTGGGATCTTTGTTGTTGGAGCGTTTGTCGGTAGATTATGGGAAAAAATCAAAACTTGGGTTCACCATCTATCCTTCACCTCAGGTACTTGGCTGTTTTGATTGCTGCTAACTCATGGACATCTCCATTTTCAGTATGCCATCTTTGAAACGATTTTGTAGGGGTAATTTACAAGATCATTTTTGCTAACTCTGTTAAGTAATTCTAATGGAAGGGTCGGTACAATTCGTGTTAATGTTACTTGGCATGAAATTCTAAAGTTGATTTTGTTTGGAAAATAAATCATTTATGCATGTTGAGACAGCTTTTGCTTTAAAATTATTCAATGGAGTTAGCATAAGTGTCAGTGGTCTAGCCTGTTAATTATAGAAGTTTAATGGTAAATCTGATGAGATCAATGGTTTTTGACGCACATGAAAGTTGATGAACTCAAGGTTTTATCTTGTTAAATTTACAGGTCTCAACAGCAGTTGTAGAGCCTTACAATAGCGTTCTGTCCACACATTCTCTTCTTGAGCATACAGATGTGGCTGTGCTCTTGGACAATGAAGCAATTTACGACATATGCCGAAGATCCCTTGATATTGAGAGGCCAACTTACACCAATTTGAACCGATTGATATCTCAAATCATATCATCCTTGACGACTTCTTTGAGGTTCGATGGAGCCATTAATGTGGACATTACAGAGTTCCAAACTAATCTTGTTCCATATCCCCGTATCCATTTCATGCTCTCGTCATATGCGCCTGTTATCTCAGCTGAGAAAGCATACCATGAACAGTTATCAGTTCCTGAGATCACCAATGCTGTGTTTGAGCCCTCGAGCATGATGGCGAAGTGCGACCCTAGGCATGGGAAGTACATGGCCTGCTGTCTGATGTATCGTGGTGATGTTGTACCCAAGGATGTTAATGCTGCTGTTGCTACTATCAAAACAAAGAGGACTGTGCAGTTTGTTGACTGGTAAAGAGCATTTCTACTTCTGCTTCAGTAGTTAAAGGACTAGAAAAAATGTTTTCATTATTACTTTTTATATCTCTGGCGCTGAAAGTCGATTTGTACCGGTCATTCATTATTTTTCTCTTTGAATGCTTAAATTCTTTATGAACTATTACAAACATCCTATGCATCTCATGCTATGCCAACAATATACTAGGGCATTGATATTTATTCCTTTTGGAGGTTACAGAATGCCAAAGGATTAACACGGGCATATATATTGCTAATGTACTGCCAGCACATTATATTGAAGTTAGCGCTGTTGACCTTGTCTGAAAATTCTTTGGGGGTGTTCTTCAGGTGCCCAACTGGTTTCAAATGCGGTATCAACTATCAACCACCAACTGTTGTTCCTGGAGGAGATCTCGCTAAGGTGCAGCGAGCTGTTTGCATGATAAGCAATAACACAGCAGTGGCCGAGGTGTTTGCACGGATTGACCACAAGTTTGATCTCATGTACGCAAAGCGAGCTTTTGTGCATTGGTATGTTGGTGAGGGCATGGAAGAAGGTGAATTCTCTGAAGCCCGTGAGGATCTAGCTGCTCTTGAGAAGGATTATGAAGAAGTTGGGGCTGAAGGCGGAGATGATGAAGAGGAAGGTGAAGAATATTGATATACTTAAGTCAGCATTTGTTTCGAATATCGATTTATCATAGTAGGGTATTCTCACCCTCTTTCCTATATCCTCCAATTGTTCTTCTTTGGTGTGTTGTAAGAATATTGATATACTTAAATCTAGGCTTGTGTTTGCATGCCATTGTTCTGTTTCCATGTTAATGTGTGCTGTAAGATTGTCTCAAGCCATTTTATGTCATGAATGGAGCATTGTTTTAGATTCTGTTTCATGTTATTTATGTTAGAAATAATAAGTGTTATGTTAGGGTTAAAGGAGTTAACTTGGATCATTATTTTGTTCATCTTTGAATAAATAAATCGATAAAAACAATATTTGAATCATACCATATTAAGTTTGTGATTTATTATCATCAAATGAATGACTAATTCAAGTCAAGAAATGTTTCAACAAATATATTAAAATTCTACATTTCTAGAAATGATCAAATTCAGATGCCAGGTGTGTACAAAAAAAAGAATATCCATTCAAAATTTCAGTCCTTATAATGACAATGGAGGCAAAATATTTTGTGCAAACTGAAATCAAGAACACATTTGAGACACCAAAACTGCTACAAGAATTGCCATTAATGACAACACTCAAAACTGATGAACATGACCCACGAAAATGAAAAAATGATCAAACCATAAAATCACATTATTTCTTCTTTTCATGACTCGATGCCCCGTATTGTAAATCAACAACTTGTAATATACACATTCTACCAAGAAATGAAGATAAAATGGGATATGCTTCAAATATTGACTTTTTCATGCTCAATCAAACCTTGGCTGGACTGCGAGGAAGACATCATGCAAAGACAAACAATCGGAAACCTTCTCTGGGAAAAGAATTGGTAATAACTTATGCTTCAACACTCACAGACTGGATGGACACTGCATTCCTTTGAAAACAGAAAGATGCTTATCGGCATTGGATCAATATAACTATGAGGAGAGCATGGATTGTAGAGCAAGCTGTTGCTGTGGCTGCAAAGATGACCAAGTTGAGGCCAATGTTGCCGCAGGCAAGGTTTGCTGAAGCTGCCTCAGTAGATTCATCATCCGACTTGCAGTTTGCTCTGTGGCTAGATCCTTACCGCATAGAACCTACAAAATCAGCAACCATCTCTAAGAGAACATACTAAGGCATATTTCACATCCACTCAAGAATCCAGCTTCTGATCCTTTTAGGGTTGTTGTATACTTTTTAAATTAAATATGTACCATACTTGCAAATAGATTTTTACAACAATTTTCCCACCCCTATAAGCAAAATAAAAAGGGCAGATTTGGAATATAAATGAAGCTAAGACTCGGTCGTATCCCAAATTAAAAACACATTTGGAACGGCTCAGATTTTGGCATTGCCATATGAATTTTTCTATTAAATAAACCAGTCATGCATGTGTGCCTAAAGATAGGCAGCAGGAAACACATGAATGCGCTCATGTTTAATCACTCATTTATGTGCCAAGACAGATTCCTTCGAGCATAACGAGTGCAGGATATTATAACTTGGTTACACACAGAAGAATCCAATAATCCACCAGCAAACCACAAAACATGGCTGTTGGATCTTGGAATTATATTAACTTTTAGAAATTACTAAGGAAAAAGTGTAAACAATAGGAAACATTATACGTCCATGGCATTATGACCTATGGAATTAGTCCTAAATGCCAAACTTCATCCAAGATTACATTCACTCTTTTTTGTTATTTAATTATTATTTAGTTCTAGACGATAAAAGTTCCGAAAAAGAAATGATGCATAAAACTCAAAAACTGTCAGGATACTAATTTTTTTAATTACTTTTCACAAGCTTATTCATTGGATTCCAAAAATAGCATGTGATTCAAGAAGACTTTATTGCAGCAACATGAAATTTTACCTCAGCAAATATTGCAACTATCTTTGGAAGATACTGGTGGTTGGGACCCAATACATCATTGTCTGACCTGAAAACACATTAGAAACATTGTCTGTAACGAGCAGTAACAGCATATTTGGACAAAAAGAAATTATGAAAATCAGATTAGTGCAGTTAAAACAAGAAAGCCGAATTACCTCTCTATCATTGAACAAAGTTGTTCATGAACAACTTTGGCTTCTATCAGATCACCTTTTATCGGCAAGCAGTTTAACCATGCAGGAACAACCTACCAGACACAAATGGGAGTGTTCAAGGCAAGCCAAAAACACAGAACAGAAGTGAAGCACCAAAATAAGTAAAATGACAAACAGTCATGCATGACCAGGCATTACTTCCGCCAAAAATGCTTGCAAAATTGGTTCAAAAAATCATTGTCACGGAACAATTACAATCCATCTGAAATTGTAGAATGGAGTTAACAAGAAAATGTATCAGGAGTCTCATACAATGACTTAGGTCATGCATGTATCGAAAGCACAGACCCTTGCCATGCACATATCAAATCAACTAATCAACGTAGAAAACAATTTTATTGTCTGCCATACCTGAGCTGCATCAATACTGTCGCGATGGAACAAACATATTTTTCCCAAAGCAGAAACAGCATTATCATATGCCATCACGTTTTCAGATTGCAAAGCATTGGGATGCCGTATTACAGCATTTAGCCTTGATAGAGCCTCTGGAGAAAGTCACAAAAAACGTTTGTTATTCTGAAAATTAAAATAAATAATCTTATTAACAATTACTCAAAACTTACCTCCAACAAGTGGCTTAAAAACAGCTCCACCAAATTCTGTACAAACACCAAGTCCATAAACTGCTGCCTGAACATTAATCATGCAAATGTATTACAACCTCAACAATAAAAGGTGATTTAGATACTCAGAAGCAAGAGAGTACATACCTGACGCACATCTGGGTTTTCATCATTACAAGCCTCCAATATGAAAGGAAGATATGTGTCATAATACCTGTTTCAACAACATTACAGCAATTGCATCAAATGACAATTCTCTATGATGATAATTAGTATAACAAATTCAAGCGGCGTACTTCATAGCTGCCTCACGACACTGCTCTGCAACATCATCAAAAATACAAATTGCAATTCTTCTTTCTTCAGCTGTCTTATCCTTGCCCTGTATTTAAGACAGGTGAGAGAGAGAGCACATTAAAATTTTCTTTTGGCTGTAAACTGACATTCAAAACAGAGAATTTTCTGAGAACTTACCCACATAGGTGTAAGATAAGAAGATAGCTCATCAAAGAAAGGCAAGAAAGAGGCTTTAAAAGTTTTGACCAAAGTTCCCAAGATTTCACCCACCTGGAAGCAGAATGCTCATTAAGTAAAGAAAAATGAAGCATAATTGTTCCAGAAAAACTTACGCACTTATTAAGACAAGAAAGAGGAAACATTATGGTTCCACAACAAAAACATATCCTCAACTATACCATAGATTTTATCTGAAGACTTACTTGATCAAAAACTTCTTCCTCTTGCTCATTTTCCTCTTTAATCAACTCTCCTTCCTCAGCATCAAAGTCTTCAGCTTTGGCTCTTTCAGCTCTCTCTCTTTTCCTGCTTGCACTAGCTGTGATTACTTGTTTTATCTCGTCCACGATAGATCTAACCTGGTTTTCGGCCAAAAGAGTACCAGAGATCTGAAAGAAAATGCTCAAAATTTTGATAAGAATTGCACAATAGATATAATATACAATAACAGAGAGACAGACCGATTAGACAAAAAGGTATTCTTCATACATCACATGTCAATTAAAATAAATGAAACAAAAAGGTCAAGGATGGAACTCTAAAATAATACTCAATAGCTTAACTACACATGTAAACTAAAAAAAGAGATTAAAAACAACCAAGGAAACTACTTGTGTACAATTTTCAACTAAAATCACTGACAGGTTTGATTTAGGAATTAATTCAAGTTATAGCTGCTATTGAAATACCATATTAAGTTCAAGAAGTTTACATTTTTCATTTATTTAAATATATTATCACTTCTAGATATCTGTTGCCCCATAATAAACTAATAACCAAAGCAGTATAATTTCAAACAGAAGAGAAGCTCGATAAGTAAGTTCATTTCTTAATAGAACAAACCTGTATGCATTCATTCAAAGCATCCAACATGCTTGCACAAATTTCCGTATCAGGTTCCTGCAAGAAAGAATATGAAAACTTACGTACTTCATGTAGAACAAGCAAAACATTAACGAAACAATTTGAGCTTCAACAAAAGAATAATCATAAAGTTAAAACAACAATAACCTTATGTAATGCCTCCACCAGAGCTGGAATGATGTAGTCAGACAATTGCTTTACATAGGTCTCATTGCGTCCTTGAGCCATTCCCTTCTCTACAGCTAATTTTGCTGAATGCAGTAACTCGGGCATGGCTATAAATAAAATTGAAAAAGAAAGCAAATAGAGAATTAACAAAAGCCTAACTTGACAAAGAAGGATTTAAATCACAAAGTGTATACTTTTATACCTGAAACAGCAGCTTTTCTAACTTCCTCGTGGAAGTAAAATTTAAGAAGAGGAACCAAAGTTGGAGCAACCTGGAGAATATGCTCAACATTTTGTTAGTATTAGTATTGCTAGAAAGTCCAGAAAATAACCTGATACCAATATAATGAAATGAAACAAACCTGATCAATCCATGGGAAAAATCCTTCCTTCAACTCATCAGCATAGCAACACAGCATGTTACATGCCGTAGCCTTTTCCTCTAGGACGCTAGTCTTGATTCCAATTCTTTTGTCCCCAAGTGTAATGGTTTCCATACTGTACAATACCAGATATAATCTTACTATAATATCAAATAACAATGAATACAACAGACTATAGTAATAAGCCAACCAACCACAATTCGTACACAAACACAGCCAAGGCCAAGACTCAGTGTGGTTAGTGGTGTGTGTGTGCACATGCTAACTCGATTGCATGTGTGTTTCTTAGTGCTTCTACATAACAGAGAAGTAGAAGAGAGGCAATAAACTTCTCCAAATCTATATGATCGAGTGGGGAGGGTAAAGAAAATATAAATGTATCAGATTGAGGCTACTTATTAACACAATATATTAGTTAAAGCAGCAACAAAGTATAACCTTTCATCATCAGAGTCCTCGATGTCATTATCTGAATCTGCAGATGTAATAGTTACATCTGGCTTAAGTTGAGCAGACTGAAGAAGGGGAGGCATGACAACACTCATGTAAGGGAGGAAGTCTTGTCCCAAACACTTGCAGAGTCTGGCCCATGCCTGTCACATGGACAATATCATTATAAGCAAGGATGAATAAACATGCAAAAGATATGATACTTTTATGCATGTTGGTGCTATGGACATACTTGCAGCATGTAACTTGTTGTTGGATCATCTGTTTCCATTTGGGATCCTTGCAAAGACATAAGCACTTCCATAACCTTGAAAGAAGAGAAACAGGAAAAAAGTTACGATAAAAGGTATTCTTATCATTGATGGAAGAACATACAACATATTCAATAGTTAGAGTATCAATATAACCGTAATTATGTAAAGAAAATAAAACAACAATCAATGAGAAAAACAAGAAAGGTACATGATACAAATTACAGGAGACACAGGTCTGCTCATGAGTATGTAAAAGTAATCAAACTGAATCAGAAAAAGGTGTTTCTACACGCAATCCCACCTGCTTAGCATCATCTCTGAACTTCTCTTTTCCAACAGCCATTCCAACAAGACTAATACACTCCATGGATTTGGCACGCAGCATACGATTAGATTTATCAGTTGCATTCACCAAGATAGCTTTCAGGTAAGGCATAACCGCATCATAATATTTTTGGAATTGCTCCTGCAACCCCCAATATTGTTGAACTGAGTCGTCCATATAAGAGATATAAATTAATGCTCCGTCTAGCTTTATTTTGGGAAAAATGTACCTGAGATGAGTCAGCCACTGATGCCAAAGCAGTCAAGGCACCTTCTTGCACCATTTGTTTCCCATTCTGCGTAATACATTTCAAATTTAAATAATAATAATCTCCGCAAAGCAAAGTAGATTGATGCATTAGTATTTTAACTCATTTCTAATACCTGTAATAATACAAGCAATTTACTAACTATTCCATCCAAGTAAGGTGTTAAAATTTCCGGAGTGCAGTTCTCACTGAAGTTGAGTACAGCAGAAGCAGCATGGGCCTATTTAGCCACAAATTACACAACAAAACAATCTGTTATCATATTAAACCAAAAAATGTTGAAGTAAAAGGAAGAATAAAAAACGGAAAACTAACATTATAATAAGAGTTAAGTTCCCTGTTGTAGGCATGTTTTATCCACCTAGAACTAGAACCGTCATTAAATTGACATACACAAGAAGACTTAAAATGGTTCTCTATTATCCATAAAATATTTCAAGCAATTACACCTATGTAGAATCGACTTTCCGATGAATTATTTCCATTCATAATCAGTTATGAGGCTCTTGCAGACACATCCACCATTTCAGAGGCTAATCTGTGAAGATGCTAGTAACACTTACATTCAAGTTCTGTTGTAACTTTCAAGAAATATGAAAGCAAATATGTGAAACAAATCTTCACTAACTTTCAAAAAAAATAACCTAGAATCATGAAAGCAAAATTATATAACTCTGACTAACCTGTACTCGTGGATTCTGGAAATCATCCATAGCACCCGCTAATGCTGGCAATACTCTTTGGTGATATTGATTCTGCAAATCTGGACCCAGGTCAGTAGACAACTGCCCGATTGCATTAATAGCTGCCCACCTCACACGGGGATGGGTATCATGAAAGGAGTTCAAGACCGTAGAAACCACTTGTTCCAGATTTTTAATCATAACCTGCAAGTGTAACAACAAATTAAATTTCAAAAAAGAACATATACCTAACTCTTTACTTCAACTGCAGCATCTATGTATTGTAATACCATTTTTTCTTCTTTCAAACATAAACTAATTCCCATGAAAAAACTATGTCATTAGGCTATGGAAAAAATTAGAAATTCAAATATACTACACAGTTCCATCCAATTGTTAGTGAGCTGAAAACACTGTGAACCAAACTGAATAAGTATCTGCATGAATTGTGTTGGAATAAATATCAAGGGCATGCTAACAATAGTTGCAGCATAAAACATATTAAACAAATTGAAATATTATGTATACCTTGGCACACCCCTCGGCAATCTGAGCAAGGGCAATCAACGCAGCATGGTGCTTCTGCCACTCAGGTGCAGCTAAATACGCCGGCAACTGCTCTGAAGCAACGGGAACAATTGTGTTACCACCCAAAGAAATTGCCAATCGATCTAAACACTCCTGCCCCACACTGTAATTGCTTGTCTCTCCGACATCCTCATCCTCTGTTTCTGCAGTGTGCCATGCTGAATCATCCTCGATATCCAACAGCATTTTCATTAGTATTGCAAATAGCCTACTAATAAATTGCGGCAACTTCCTCATCATTCCTGGAGCACGCTCTCTTGCTTCTGCCAAGGTAACCACAAACTCAATTGCCAAATGCCGAGTACCTTCCTCAAGTGATTCAGCCTCAGCTATCTGCAGCATTGAGCCCACCACATCGACAAGCTGCCTTCTAAGAAACCGTGGCCCAGCCAACTCAATCAACAACTCAAGAGCCTCTTGTGCAGTAGCCTCATTTCCGTTATTTAAAGCCTCTGTCAACGTCCTCATCATTGCTGGCAACAAATCCTGAAATCTATCCCGATCAGATGAACTGGTCAAACACTGAATAAAGTTTATTACGGCATTCAAAGCCGCAATTTTGACATCGCCATGAGTACTTTCACTCAAACATCTCAAGAACACAGAGTGTAGATCCTTTATAAAAGGAGTCAACACATCCCCTATATACTGACTCAACTGGGCAAATATCAAAAACGCAGATTCCTGCAAGTTAGGTGAATCCGAAGAAACACACTGAAACATAAACGGCAAGAGCTCCGGCCAGCCATTCTCTGGCAAAATACTAGAAGCGAGCTCCGCAACAGTATCGCACAACTTTTTAGACAAATTCTTGGCGGATTCCACTTGGATTTGAGACAAAAGCACGGATTTGAGCGAAGACTGTGTATTGATGTTGAGGCGAGGCCAGATATAAGAATCGTCACGCGTCAACAACCTACGGAGGAGAATAGCAGCCATGGCACGAGTCTCAGGTTGATTACATACTTGGAGAAGATGTGCGAGGCGGAGACAGAGGGCGTCGGGGTCGGGTTGCTTGCATAGATTAAACAAGGCCTCGGCGTGAGAACGTTGGTCGTTGGAAGATGACATCAAGTGGGAGACTAGGGTTTCGAATGGAGCCGGGTCAGGTCCCAAGATAAGGGCGAGCTGCGATTGCTGGTCCATGGCGTCGATGAAGGCGGTGGTGTTGATTGATTCCTGAGTCACCTCCTTCGGTGTGGTTTTTGTTGGGCGTCTGCTTGATATGGAAACTGAGGGATTTTAAGGTAGAGAAAACTAGGGCTGATTAACTGTACTTTTACGTGTCATGATGATTAGAGTGAGTGCCCACTTCATCTTTTTCTCATTTTTTTGGAGGGAAAAATTCCTCAAGAATATAAAAATTTATTAGATGAAGCTGATTCATGTCATGTTATCTATAATCTCAATTAGTGAGTGAATAGTTATTTAAAGATGAACAATCTTAATTATTTGGGACCATGAATGACATAATAATTAGGGTTCACTTAATAATCTCTTCAGAAATATTTTCACTGATTTTCTTATAATTCGTTTAAGATTCTTGATTTTTTATAATTTTTATAATAAATTTAATTATATCTTATTTTAACCTCATTTATTTAGTTTCACTTTAAAACTTCCTTTTAATAATATTTTTTTGATTTTTGAATTTAATTTTTTCTTAAAAAATAACATGCCTTGTTATGTCACTGGTTTAAACTTTTTAATATTTTTTTAATTACTCAACTATATAAAATTATTTTATCACTCAATTAATAGTACTTTTTAAGAATAAACTAGAGTAAAAGTCAATCTATTTATAATTTTTCCTATTAGATTGAATAAAACATATACTATGAATTTAGAGGGAAAATTCGGAGGAATATAGAAGTTAAGAATAAATTTTAAGAAAGGTTAGAAAAATTGTAAAAGGTAAAATTTACAGTAAATACAAAACTTATTATATGTAGAAAATGAAGAGGGGGAAAGCTAAGAGATTTGGATTGTACTTTGAAAAAAAAGTAGATTTTTTTTCCTTTCGTATTAAAAAGGGAATTAAACCCAGAATTCCTACAATTTGTCATGTCATGTTTTGATACAAAATGAACAAATTGAAAAAATGTGTACAAAAAGACCTAGTATTCAAAAGAATGACAAAAAATGGATTCCTAGATCATCCTTTAGACTTATATTCACACTAAATTTGATCGAACTAGCCGGAATCCGGGAAAAGTGTTCGAGTTAGGCTATCTTACGTTTGCTGCAACTGCTCCGGTTAATAATCAGGAGGGTTGTTTCTGGAATGGAGGCTTCTTTGTAATGAGTATTCCTTCCTGAGCACAGGCAAACTTTGGTTTCCTGGTGTGGAAACTTTTGGACTCAGGCCACTAGCTGATTTAGGAGAAGGGTAGAATTTTGGGTTGCTAGTACTTCTTGGGGACAAGCTTACTTGCTCCAAAGCTCGGAATTGGAGTTCGGAGGGGTAGTCCCTCAAGCAACCGATTCGGGCCCCTGCTCCGGTAGTCCACTTGCATGACAACTGTTTGCCTAATTGGTACGAGTTCATTCCTTTTTTAGAGTTGATCCTTTTAAGAATCGATTCTTCGGGAATGTCTTCCACCTCGTTATGTACGTGATGTTCATCGCCATCGGTCATTTGTTCAGAGGCAGTGACTTCCTCTTCTGTCTCATAACCATCCTCCAGATCAGAATCCATCAAAGTATTGTTGCAAGTTGGCAAAACAGCTCTATGGTTACAGTTTGGCATCTCAAACAATTCCGTTCTTTTCGGAATTTCAAGATTTGTCAATTTTCTGCGGAGGCTGAGGAGTCTCCTAGGCTTGGGGTGCTCAAGAGCTGCACTAGTCTCTTGTTCCCTTGCATCATCGACTTCTTTGATCGAGTCTTTGGCATTGCTCTCTTCAGCCTCTAAGACGAAGTCCTCTCCGTATGAATTGCTTCTGAGATGGTTACTACTTTGTTTGTCAACCAAGGTTTCTTCCTCATCCACCGGAGTCATCTGGACGTAACAAGAAACACTGTCAGCATTTCCTTTCGATTTGAAAAAAGGAAAAAAGATAGAAGCGTATATAATATCTAAGTATGTGTGTACATATATTTACCTCAACATCCATAAGATCAACGTTGTTCTCCCTTAGAAATGAAATGAAATCATTAAAATTTTGTTGCGTGGGACGGTAATGACCACTGTGAGGACAAACTGCCTGTTGACAGAGTAACAGTAAGTATCGTTGAGAGACTGATAAGAAAAATAGTACTAAAAATTACATACGATATTATCTATAGATATACCTTAAGGACACCACTGTCAACAACTAGTCTTCCGGCAGCGATTGTGGCACCGCCAGCCAAGAAGCTAGAATGTTGAAATGTACCCTTCTTTTTCACGCCAACATACAAGATCTTCGATGTGCTAAGAACGAAAATCATCTTAGCATTGTCGTCTTCTTCGGTACCATGGAGAAGCTTTCCGGTTTCCTTGTATATGAACTTTCCATCTACCACAATAACTTCATAGG
Source organism: Abelmoschus esculentus (assembly GCA_035048815.1). NCBI lineage: Eukaryota > Viridiplantae > Streptophyta > Magnoliopsida > Malvales > Malvaceae > Abelmoschus > Abelmoschus esculentus. The sequence goes on from JAUCBN010000059.1 coordinate 1,833,788, forward strand.
CCTTCCTTTCCATCTGTGCAATGGATAATCGTTTCAGTAACATTTCGGACATAAACCGAGATAAAAGTTCAATGTATAAAAGAAATAAAGACTCACAGGACCGAGATATTTGATGCATTGTTGTTGAAGCTTTGATCTAGGACACTTCTCTAAATTTACTTCTTTCCCTTCTCCGATATCCAGCCTGTATTTTAGAAACAAGTATATACAGTTTCAGTTTCATGAAATCAAAATGTCTTACTAACGAACCAAAGCACTCGGTTAAAGAAAATTACCAGTAAAAGAAGCGCTCTCGACTCTGAGAATGGAGCCATTGCTTAAAATAGAAGTGTAAATTGTGTCCATAGCGATGTCTTGGATCAATCTGAATAACACAAGAAATGGGAATTAGTAAAAGAATAATGAAGAACAACCATAAACTAAATTCATTTTTGCTGCAAGCGACTTACTGCCTCAAGCCAGTGTTGCAAGGCAAGCTTCCGAGCTTTATCATTCTTCGATAAACCTTTACCAACCCTGGCAGCTCTAGTTCTTGCCCTCGACCAACGCGAAATTGCACTCTCGTGTTTATCTAATTCAGATAATGGTATAGAACTCCTCTTGAGTTCAGCAAACTCTAAGAGCTTCCACCTACAGTACAACAAATAATTGCATTAGGAAAAAAACAAAATTAAGCATAGAAAGGTAATAGGAACATACAAGTATGATACACACCAGCTCTGGTCAGCGAGAACTACACCATCTGCTAGCTTTCTCCTCGTTCGAAAGCTCTTGTAAACTTTCTGTAACCGTATCGCCGCTTCATGCTGTGGATTGTCGGGATATAAAACCGGTGATGGTTTCGGAGTCTCTGCTAAACTATCTGATTTGAGAGATGGAATATCGATTGATTTGCCCTTCGAATCGGCAGCTTCATCCGAGGAAGAAGACTTAAACGAAAGAATTCTCTCAAATTCCCTCCCTTTGAAGCTAACAGACCCCTCCAATATCATCTTCCCAGAACCTAACGACTTCAATATCGTCGGCTCCGAATCGGAACCTTTGAAACTGATGGATCTAACAGGTGTTCTGACTCCATCATCACCAAAGGTAATGGACTTCACAGTGATGGATTCTAAGCCATTCTCCACATCACTGCATTTGGCAAATGGGCAGGAAAAGGAAACACCCATCAAACAACAAGACTCACTGATTTCACTGCAACAAAAACTCAACTCAGTTAGGCGTATTACATGGTAATAATATATATATATATATATATATATATATATCAAATCTATTGATGTTACAAGATATAGCAAACAAAACAAAAACTAGAGCACATGTTGAAGTTTGAACATGGATTCTGGTCCTGGATCTACCAAAGGCATCAAATAAGAGCAATATCCCCACAATTAAGAGATGAACAAGAAAATAACAAACCCCTAACACCAATTTCATCAAAGCAAAAAAACAAATACAAAAACAGCATTAAGCAGAAGAAAGCAGTAGAGAATATTACCTTGGAAATGAAAATCAAGCAAATGGGTTTCAGTCACAAGTAAGAAGAAGATTGTTGAGGATTTTCTCAGCTGGTTATGGGATTTTTTCCCTCTGTTTTATTTTCTCGGGAAATGCTAGTTTCGATGCCAAAAATCAAACTATAACTTCGACCTCGGAGTATGGAGTATATATCTATACGTGTGTGTATATATATACAACTTGGAAATTTACTCGAAACAGTGTTGTTTTTCCTGTTTCTTTTTCTTTCCAACCACGTGGATTGACTGCCTGTTCCTTCTTTTCTTGGAAATGTTTTTTTTTTTTCTATCATTTTAAAACCATAGATATTCAATATCCCATTTATTTGAGGATTAATGGTTCAAAATAATATTTTTTAATTTAGTTTATTTTATTTATAAATATTATTTTTGGGTTTTAAAAATTAACCTCTTTTTTCACTAAATTAATGGGTACAAATTAAAAACGAATTTTTCAAACAGAAGTAAAAAATAAATTTATTTATCAGTTTTAATTTATTTTTATTAATTTTGTTTATAAAAAATAAGAATAAATGAAAAGATGCGAATGATGTGGAATTGGTAGCATTAATTTTAGGATTATTTGTTTTTTATTGTTGTTTTATTTTTAAAGTTTTATTCTAATTAATTAAGATTTTTTTACATACAATATATTGAATTTAAAAATTATTTAAATAAAATTAAACTATTTATCGTTAATCTAAATTATAAAAATTAAAATTTTAAACTTTAAATAAAAATATATGACAAAAAATAACTTTCTACTATTAATACAAAAAAAAATAATTTTCTTGGTGAAGACTATAAACGAAAGTACCTTGAAATTGTGCGTTTGATTGTTTTGCTTTGTTTTATTTACTTATTCAAGTTAAAATATTTTTAAAAAATAAATTTAAATATTTTAGTTTTGAATTGTTGAAAAAATAATATTATTAAATACGAATAATTTTTAAATAAAAGGGTCAGCCCAATTTTAAAAAATAAACAATTATCCAAAACCGAGTCAAAGTGAAATATGACGTATTTTTTGGCCAAGTCCAGGCGGAGCTTAGTGGTGGAAATTTGGAACTTGTAAATAACGTTGCTTCACTCCCAAGTCTTATTTTCCTTATAAAATTAAATATTATTGAAATGTTTTTAGTTAAACCCCTTTAAAATTTAAAGACTTTTAAGTTAAAAGTAATTGTTTAATCTTATATATGATAAAAATAATTTAATAATAAATTTATATTTTAATATTTTTTAAAATAATATATTTTTATTAAAAGTTATAGTTTTGCGTTTGATGTAAGATGGTAATTAAAGTGAAAGAACTTTGATTGTTAGTATAGATAAACCTGAACCCTTCATTATAACTGTTGATGGAATTATATAGATAACTGAGGTGTCGGTTGATACCTGAAATATTTTTTAAAAATAAAATTTTTAGTTAAATTGAGTATTTAAAATATTTTTTAAGAATATACATTTTTATAGAGATTTCTAAAATTTATCATGTGATATTAATAAAAATATATATATTAAATATTTATTTTAATAAAAAAACTTTATATATCTTTATTAGTAAAAAATTATACTTTAAATATCTAATTTAACTAAAATATATTATTTATTTATTTTAATTAAAAAATACTTTAAATATTTAAATAAAAAAATAATATACTTTAAATATCTATTTATGATATTTTTTTGACATTAGAAAATAAATAAATGTCTCCTTTTTGTTCTATTCCCTATCTGATGCATGAAACAGCCATTCCAGGGTGAGGCGGTGACAGTTTTATATGTACAACTATTATCTGTCCTTTATATGACAAAGGGTTAATTTCAATAGGCATCCCTAAACTATACCTATAATCTAAATTGATACTTCAACTTCTAAATAATTTTACAAAGTTTTTAAAATATCATTCTTGTATCAATCAAATTATTTCATCAGCGTTATTAACATGGACTTGATGTTGAGTATGTTAAAAGACACGGAATCATATTTTAATTATTTCGTAGTATTATGTAATTAGGTTCGGTTGCCTAATTAGTCGATATTAATTAATTAATTAGCAGGTGACAAGAGAGAGAAAGTGATAGTGGGCGTGGTAGGTCGGTCGTCCTCAGCTTCTGCTCCGTCAGTGAAACTAATCAATGCAATTGCTAACAAAACGCGTTTTGTTGTGCACCGACGACTGACGAAGGAGTCTGACTGCGATGCTGTCCGAGAACCAAACACCAAAGCGTTCGGTACCCATAGAGATGTTTATACCAAAGATTATAGTAATTTGTCTTTTCATTCTTAGCTTCAGCCTTCAGGATAATTATGCCAACAAATCTAGAGACAAAAGATATGGGTTTAGATTATTTATAATTTACATAATAATATAATATTAAAAAGGTTACAATGTTTATGTCTAGTTTAAATAAAAAAATATTTTTTATTTTATTTTTTTATGATGAATATCTATCTAAAAGAAGTTTACATTTGGATTTTATGTTTTATTTTTATATGATTTTTTTTTTTATTTCATTTCCTTTTCATGTTGGACTAAACTTCAAATTAATGACAAAGTGTCGGACAGTCGGAGAACTTGTCAAGTAAGTGTGTTGGAATTTGGAAAGTCTTTGAACTTCTTAGCTTATCAGACAAGGATCGTTGTAGGTCAAATGCTAAATTCCACAAAGTAATAATAATTTATAAGATAAAATATTTTATTAATTAATTTTAAGATAAAAATCAAATTAAATATATAAGTTATAAGATAAAATTCAAATAATTTAAAATATTTTAGTAATTAATTATTTAATTTTAAATTTTGAGTGGAATTTTTTTTTTGAAAATTTAAAAAATATAGGTATCACACATGAATATAAAAAATCATTTGATTTTAAATTAATTTTTATTATAATATTATATATAATTGTAATTAAATTTGTATAAGAACCAAAAATTTAACTCGGTTCAATTTTTATAACTTTAAATTTAATTTAAAAAATTATTAAATAAAATATACAAATTCAACTAACTTAATTTTTTGACTTAATTTATTCAACGTTTAATTCTAAAATCATTTTATCTAAGTAGTATGAATTTTTTTAACTTAACTCGTGTTTTTTATAAGAGAGGACATCTTGGACAAACCTAAATTAAAAGGATCGTGTGTATATATATATATATATATTTCTTTTATTATCTTCACTTCAACTATCATATTATATATAACTCCACGTTTAAATATATAAATATAAATCATTTAAATCCATCACAATCACTTTAATCCTCCATTTTTTTTTTATGCCGTATCATTTTAACATAAAATAAACAATTTATATTTATAAATGAATAACTCAATCTATCTATATTTAAAAAATATTTAATATTTTATATACTTTTTTTTTAATTAAAAGTAAATGAGCTAACGAACTATATTGGGCCAGCTCGAATGCGATGAAACTCTTTTGGAACCAATGCTCAGCCCGGCCCAAATATTCAACATTCGCAATTCTCCCAATTCGCATGCAAAACGCGTGGCGCGTGCAACTACAAAAGTGAACCTGGAGACGCTATATGTCAAAAAGGAAAGGTCTAGAGATCTATTTTATTATCCCTCTTCTCCTAACCCTAACTTTAATCCAATCGGCCTTCGCTTCCTGCCTTTGCCGCATCCAATCCGCCTCCGTCTGGTTTCTTTACTTTTTATTTCTAGGGTTTTGTGGATAGGTATACTTTTTGTTTTTTCTTATCCCCCCCATAAATGAGAGGCAGGAGTTATACTCCATCTCCCCCCAGAGGCTACGGCCGAAGAGGGCGGAGCCCTAGTCCCAGAGGCCGCTACGGTGGTCGCGCTCGTGATCTGCCTACGAGCCTATTGGTTCGTAACCTCCGCCATGACTGCAGGTTTCTTGTGCTCTCAGATCTTATTTTTTATGCTTTTTGAAACTTGAATTATTATTAGTTCGTAGGAAATTATGTTCTTGGTCTCCATTGTTGAATGAATGATTGAATCGTAGCTATTATTTCAGCGGAGAGTTTGTTTTTTTTCATGTGAAGTTTTAACTCTTTCTTTTTTGTTTCTGATAGTTTAATTGGACCAACGATTGATTATTTACTTGTCTACCAGAAGCATTCTGATATTTTTTTTTCTTTTTCAGGCCAGAAGACCTTCGCAGGCCATTTGAAAGATTTGGCCCTCTTAAAGATATTTATCTGCCCAAGGATTATTATACTGGGTAAGGATATATTTGTTACGATTTTAATGTTTAAGTTGTTTAGATGTACTCCTTTTTATTTTCAATATCCACGATTAAATCTATTTTCATACATTTTTATTTCTTTTAGCGTAGTAAATTCATAATTTTGATTTTCCGTTAAGAAATTTGTTGTTCAAAAACCATTCTCTAATTTTAGGGGTTTCAAGCAAAGTTTTAGAAAACCATTCTCTCTCTCTCTCTATATATATGCTATTACCAAGCACGCCCTGCTCGTGCTCCTTCATCTGAATACCATTTCATTCTTGGGGAATTTCTCTAAGTATATTGTATACTGATTTGTAATCACAAATTGGGTGTGTTAATTGAGGTGTTTGAGGTTTAACAGTGAAATTAAAGTTTTGAAGACACCAATCAAGTAATTAGAGTTCTTTTGAAGATGATGTTAGTGGTAGTGACGATTGGAAGAAAGTTTGTTTGAATACATTGTGAAGATGTTCCAAGTCTTGAAGGTTTTCAAGTGATCTTTAAACTGATATTTGCAAGGCTAGCAGGCAAGTGCTTGCTTTTTCATGCTTATGATGATCTTCCATATTGCTGGGGATTATGGTGGAAATTTGGTATGGTCCTTGTTAGATTTTATTTATTTTTGTTGCCTTGCAGTCACACTTTCATGTAATTTCTTTAGGGAACCTCGAGGGTTTGGTTTTGTCCAATATGTTGATCCTGCTGATGCTACTGAAGCCAAATACCATATGGATGGGCAGATTCTTCTTGGTCGAGAGTTGACCGTTGTCTTTGCTGAAGAAAACAGGAAGAAACCAACTGAAATGAGGCACAGAGAGCGAGCAAGGTATGCTTTCCAGTATATTTACGTTGCTGTAGATTATGTTTTTGGATAGTAGTACAACATTCTGTTCCCATTATTTGTCAAGGGGAAGTTATTTTGTTCTCTAGCTTCCAATTAAATTATTGTGTTAGTGGTTTATGAACTTGCTTCCATTTGAGCCTTTCTATCCCTGACTACATAACCGGTCGAGTTTACTTCTTTTTAATCAACTATAATAATTAAAAGATTGTAGGGTTATTTTAATTTACTTCAAAATTTCAACTTCCTTTGGGGGAGATGATGAATCAGATGATGCATGACAAAATGGTCCTATTGAGATGCTTGTGATGTAACATTTTTGTTAGATGTATGTAGTAGCTTATCTGCATGCCTTTGGGAGCAATGTTGATATGCTAATATCCATGTTAATAGTGGTTGGGTAATGCATTTTTAGTAGGTTTAATATTTTTTTTAGTTTGGTATGTTTGCAAATAAAATTGTGCTGCTAAACATATTCATAAATTCCATGCAGCAAAGAAATTTCCTGGAAAAAATGATTTGCACTACATTTCTTAGGATGACTGTTATGCTCTCTCATTGTCCCTAAACTTTCAATGTTTTCTTCCCCAGAGGAGGTCGATATCGTGATAGGAGAATGTCCCCTCCTCGATACTCTCGTTCACCACGATATTCTCGCTCTCCACCTCGTCATGGAAGATACAGATCTCGAAGTCGTGATTCTTCCCCTCCTCCTACAGATAGACATTACTCAAGGTAGTAGATGTGTTTCTTCCTCAACCCCAAATTATCTTAAATATGATTTCTTCAAAGGCTTATTCCTTGCAGGTAAGTTAACATAATTTTATGCCGTTTGCTCTATGTAGATCTGTTTCACCCAAAGGATGCTACAGCCCAGAGAGGTATTCACGGTCTCCTCCACCATACAATGGTTCAAGGAGTCGGAGCCGGAGTTTGGACAGGGAACAGTCCCCCCACCGGGGCAGAAGCCCTAGCCCAAGAGAAGTCGGAAGTCCTGTGAGAAGCAGAAGCCGGAGTCCCTACCCTGAGGAGTACAAGAGGGAACCAAATGGAGAAAGGTCTCCCAGTCAATGATATTTGTGCTGCACTCTTTTGTATCGTTTGGTGTATTTGATGACGATGGTGTTTAAACTGAAGTTAGAGGATAATTTCTTGGATTTGTAGTCCAACTGGTAATGCTAAACTTAGGATTAATGTCTGCTGAGAAATTCTGTATTGTTGGCTACCCCGTTTTTTATCGTACAGCTTTTGAAATTACGCAGGTATTATTATAACTTCTTGTGGATGAATGTAGCAGGTCACGGGCAAGCAACTGCGATGCAGTCATTTCAGAGTATTACACTCACTCTAATCATGTGCGTTAGTTTTATCGAAACAAAAGTTCAAAGATTAATTCAACTAAGCTTGTCTGTTTACGTACTAAGCTTAATATAACCAAATTTACCGATTGTAGGGTCCAATTTGGTATGAAAAATAGGGGTTTTAATAGATGGTATAGTGAACAATATCATCTCAACGATAACATTGAGTTTTTAAATTTATGTATAAATTTAATTATAATAAATATTAATTGTAGTTTAAACAAATTTTTTTATATTCATGTATATATTTTTATATTTTAAAACATAATTGACAGTTGATTTAAATTTAAAAATTAATCAATGTTATTTAAAATTTTATTTTATAATTTAAAAATTATTTAATTTTTAAAGTCAAATTTATAAAATTATAAGATACAGATCAATTATATTTGTATTAAGTAAAAAATATTTTTTTAATTATATTTTGTCAATCCCTATATCATCTCCTAAAATATTAATAAAAATTAAAATAAAATTTACCTAATTAATTAATTGAAACTCTTTTGTTTGAGTCTATAAATAAACTGAACTAACATAAATCAAAATTAGCGTTATATTATATCCTATTACCAAAAATTTACAGATATATTATATCCTATTTAATTACTATTTCTTTTCAGCCTTTTAACGTTCCAAAATGATAAGAATAGTGAAACGTTTCCGTTTCATATACTGTTACACCTCACCTCCACCAAAATTCGTACAACTTTTGGAGGGAAGATAATATCACACAAATCCAAAATAAAACATTAATAATCATGCTCTTTGAATATGGGTTTTTAATATTTTAATTTAATTATAAAAGTTTGTATTTAAGTTCAAAAATTTAAATAAATTTATATTTATAAATTATATTATCCGAATCTATTTTAATATTGATTATTTTTTTAATATGTATAATTTTATGATTTCATCTCAACCACAATATATATTTTTAATTTCTTCCTTAGTTAACACTAAATTTTAGTTAAATTAACTCTTAATTCTTGTTTACAATTATGAAGTTTTCTTAGCCTTTTAAACCCATGTCTTGTAATACCTCGATTAGTCAACCTGAACTTAGTTGTTTATGGTCTCTCTTAATAAAATACACATCTTAAAAATAAATATATTTGAATTTAAATAATTTAATTATCTAAAATTTTAATTTTATTTATTTTAAAATTAATTGAGTCACTTAATTGAATACGTATTTTAGTCAAAAATAAAATTTTATGCCTATATTGCAGGTAAAAAACTTTTAAGCATTAAAAAAATACTTTACATCTATGTAAAAAGAACATAATTTGGGTAATTAAGTCTTCTTGTAGCAATATTTTCCATTTCATAAGAATTATTGCAAAAAAGATACCCAGAAAACAACAAAGAGTTGCCATTTGCAAAGCCCCACCAAGCCTTTTTGTTTTAGAAACAGTCACTGGCTACTGAGAACCTCATAGATCAAACAAACACAAAGCTGCCATCACAGAGGTTTCTTCACTTTGCATTTGAAATGCTTTTATTTTTATTGTTAAATCCTTATCTTTTCTACTTGCAAATGTAAGTTGATGTTTTCTTTCTTTTAGTACTATGAAAAAAATGTATTTTATAATGTAAATAAAAGATTTTTTTTTATCAGCTGAAACTTTACAGCTCTCTCTCTTTGTTTCCCCTGAATTCTTTTATTAGTAGCGAGGGGAACTTGGATCAGGTACTCTAGAACTTCATTCTCTTGATTTCTTTATTTGGGTACTGTTATTTAGTGGAGTTGGCTACTGGGTAGTTTAAAAAATGCAACTTTGGGGACCCTTTGCATCTGGGCATTTTGGAACTAGACTTTACTTTCACAGCTGCATTGCTTGCCATTAATGGCTTTTTATGCTCAGAATGTGGAAGGGTGTTTTGGATATCTAAGTTTCTTTGCTTTTTTCATAAACGTTTCTCTTTTTCTTTGTGCAAGACTTCTCAAATTCTGGCTTTTGATGAGCAGAATTAGATGCGCAACAAGTTTTAAACCACCTTGGAGTCTGGTCTGGACCTACTATCTCCTGCTAATACTAAGATTTCCCTTGACATACTGGCAGCAGCATGTTCACTGAGGATTAATTCACTTAACTAATGTTATGTAGTGTTTATTTGTAAGGAGTCAAAAGAGGTCAATATCTGTTTTGAGTGGTCACATGTGAATGTGATAAGCTTATCTTTCTGAGTCTGGACCTAATATCTTGTTGAGGAAATGGACTTATAGTTATATCTACTCTGTAGTGGATATGGAAATTTACTTTCACTAATCTTTTGAGTGTGTTCATTATTTTCGGAGTAGTTTATTTTTTTGTGTGGCTTTTATGAGTTTCTTACTTTGTTTTTTTATCCCATAAATTCTCAGTATTTGCTAACCATTGTCTGCTATATCTGATTCTTTTGTTTACAGAACATTTTAGTATTTAAGCACCGGCTGAGAGTAAACAGCACAAGACAACTCATTTTGGTTGAATTTTTTATGTTAAGATGATTCCTGACAGATGTTTTGGAAGCTTGCTTCTGGTTCTAATTGGCATGTTTTCCAATGTGCTAGGTAATTTAGAAGTTTTCATTGATTGTTTATCTTTTAGGCCAAGTTCCATTTGAGAGCTTAGTGTTATTCAAGTCCGATATTACTTTTGGGGTTAGTCCTTCCTTCGAGTCTATAAGCATCAACTGTAAAAATTATAATAGTTTTGAAGGAGATTTCTTGTTAATGAGATTTTTTTATTTGAATTTACCTCTAATAATCCGGTGGGACAATTCATTTTTCATTTTAGTTACAATTTACAAAGGTTTTCTTAATGTTAGGTAATCTACCTAAAAATATCATGCAATTGTGTTTCTGTCTGGTTCCTACTGACATATATGATTGTCTTTATAGGTGCATTCATCGGGCTAAACATAGGCACCGATGTTTCCAGCATGCCATCAGCTTCAGATGTTGTTTCCATTATCAGATTCCATCAGATCACTCATGTACGACTTTATGATGCCGACTCTCACATGCTGAAAGCCCTTGCAGGCAGTGGGATTGAAGTAATAGTTGGTGTGACAAATGAGGAAGTCCTAGGAATCGGACAATCTGCTTCAACAGCAGCCGCGTGGGTCAACAAAAATGTTGCATCCTATGTGCCTGCAACCAACATTACAGCCATTGCTGTTGGCAGTGAGATTCTTTCTTCGGTCCCTCAAGTTGCACCGGTTTTACTTTCTGCTATGAACAACCTCCATAAAGCTCTTGTTGCTTCTGATCTGAATTTTCATGTTAAAGTCTCGAGCCCCCAATCCTTGGACATCATCCCCAAGCCTTTCCCTCCCTCTACTGCAGCCTTTAATTCCTCACCGAACTCTACAATATACCAGCTACTTCAGTTTTTGAAGAACACCAACTCCTATTACATGTTAAATGCATATCCCTATTATGGTTACACTAATGGAAATGGCATTTTCCCAATTGATTATGCACTTTTCAAACCTCTCCCCTCTGTCAAACAAATTGTTGACCCGAACACTCTCTTCCACTATAACAGCATGTTTGAAGCAATGGTTGATGCAACCTATTATTCTATGGATGCTCTCAACTTTTCCGGGGTCCCTATTGTTGTCACAGAAACAGGATGGCCTTCGCAAGGTGGACCAAATGAACCTGATGCCACTGCAGAAAATGCTGGGACCTTCATTAATAATTTGATCCGTCGGGTTTCCAATAATTCAGGTCCACCCAGTCGGCTCAATATTCCCATGAACACATACATTTACGAGTTGTTTAACGAAGACAAGAGACCTGGGCCTGTCTCCGAGAAGAACTGGGGGATGTTTTCTACGAATGGCACTGCTGTTTTTCCTTTGAGTTTGAGTGGTTCTGGTCAGATTATGGGAAATTCTACTACAGTTTTCTGTGTGGCAAAAGACGACGCTAGTGAAGATAAGTTGCAAGACGGTCTTAACTGGGCATGTGGGCAAGGTCAGGCCAATTGCAGTGGTATACAATCCGGGCAGCCATGCTATCTCCCAAATAACATCAAAAACCATGCATCTTATGCTTACAATGATTATTATCAGAAAATGCGCAGCATTGGCGGGACATGCGATTTTGATGGGACAGCCACAATTACTACTAATGATCCAAGTAAGTATTACAAGTTTGGATGGAAGTACAACTAATGCATTTGTACCAAAAAAAAAAAGAAAGAAAAATCACTTCTCATGATCTACATTAAAAGAAAATTCTCTTCTTTTTGTGCTTTTTAGGTACAAATGCATTAGTTGTACTTCAATAGTAATTCATTTCCTTGTTTCCTCCCTCTATCAATATTGTTTCATAGGGAATGTAACAATGTTCTATATCTGAATATAAAAATATGCATCTTATGCATCTAAACTTGATTTCGTTGTTCCGAGTGTCATGCTCTATCTGGAGAGTTTCATATCCAATGTTCTATATCTGTTGGTTTGCATGTGTTGAGTCACCCCATCAAGGCAATTTCCTTTCATGTTTACTATATCTGAAATTGAGTTCTCGGCTTTTCATAATCCTTTGTTTGCCACATTAACCATATTGCATTATCATACATTCTTCCTAGTCATGATATCCAGCTTAGTCTTTCTTACTTTTGGTTAATAACTCCACTGGTGGATAACTTGTGCAGGTTACAGGTCCTGCATGTTTACGGGAAGGTGATGTTCAAAATCTTGTACAATTAAATAAGTTCCATATTAACAAATCCTTATATAGGATCATAACCTTTTTCTTTTCTCGAAACAGTTCTAATTCAAGTTCTGGCAGAGGTCTTTTCCCTGCTGGAGAATTCGGTCCTGTAAGTCCACTGGGAGAGGGTCCAAAACTTTCGGTATCGAAGATTCGATTCGTAATCTCAACAGCTTGCCTTCTCATAGTCTTGCTGTAACATTGGAAACCTCGTTGGGGCCGAAGATCGTTATGCAACGAAATCCGCAAGCTATGATAACTGATTGTCATTTTAATCGTTTTATGAATCATGGTGGTATTCACTATTCAGTTGTTCATCCTTAACCATTGTTGCTTCCTCTTTCAGTTATCTGCTATGGACTTCATTGCGATATTTGGTCTTTAAATTTTTAGGGACCTTATAAGTAAACTTGGATTTTATTTTCTTCATCTTTATGTTTTTTTGGTGTTAGTTGACATTAAAAATGAAAAAGAAACTGTACAGCGACTATACTAAATAGACCTCTTTTCACTCGAATATAAAAATATTAAACGTTTAAACATTCATACGTTCGAAATAACAATTAACTATTTGAGCTAGAAAGACTCGTACTATAATTTTAATACTTTGTTGATTTTTTAGTTTATATAATATCCTAAGTTTGTGGTATAATTTTAAAGTGAAATTAAAAAAAAAATTAAATGTAGATTTTGGGTCAAATTAAAAAAATTAAAAATTTAAGATTATTATAAACAAAAAATTTAGGGTCTAATTTAGAGAATAATGTTACTTTATACCTTTACTTTTTCAGCTTATCAACAGTGGAAGAATCAACAGCTGGTTTAAATTAATCCGACGAGAAAGCAATATGAGAGATTGGATTCAGTCAGGGATTTGTGAGAGTGAAAGAGAAAACTTTGATTTTTCCTTTATTACGACAAAAAGAAGATTGAGAAAAAGATCATAATAATAATGGTAGGAGGAAGATCATCGTCGTCTACAACAGCAGCCGGAGGAACATGGGTTTCGACAACCTCGGTGTCGGCTTCGAGGAAGAGGATACAAAGGGAGATGTCTGAGCTCAACGCCGACCCTCCTCCCCATTGCTCCGCTGCACCCAAGGGCGACAATCTCTTCCATTGGGTCGCCACCATCACTGGTCCTCCTGGTTTACAACTCTTCTTCTTTCTCTGCCTTTTCTTAAGTATCTCTCCTTTTGGATTTTCCCTTTGATTTTGCCGTTTCTGGGAAATGGGTGTTTGTTAAACCTATTGATTTTAAGCTCACTTGCATAATTCTTGCTTTTCTAGAATTTTTTTTTTTTTTTATTGAATTTACATGTTTTCTTGTTTCCATGCTTGAATTTTCTGTTATGTTGTAATTTCCTTTGGGTTTGAATATTAGCTTAAGGCTTACTTGGTTAGCTCTGGAGGTGAAAAGGTGAAAAACTGCAGGCAAAATTAGTTGAGCTTGACACAAATTACAGACCACTTTAGAAGAAACAAACAATTGAAAAGTTTTAGGACTGTGTTTTTGGTAACATGTCCATGTTTGAATGAAATTGGTTTTAATTGTAGCTTCCTAAAAGCACGTCTTTTGTATTTGTTTTTGTTATTGTCCGATGAAAAGGTTAACTCAGCTATATTGACAAGCTTCCTAATGTTCATGTTTCTAGGAACACCATACCAAGGTGGCATATTCTTCCTTGATATAACATTTCCGAGTGATTATCCCTACCAAGCACCGACGGTATGCTCATTAATCTTATCGTTGAAGATCGTTTACAATATTTTTATTGTCTAACATTGGTGTAAAAACATAATTATGTTAATACACTAGCTATACTTGATATTTGACCACCTTGTATTGCGAATATTGAGAGTTTACTTTGATTTCAAAGTTAAGACGAACATACAAGGTTCTCTTTATATATGAGAGCTTTTTTGTAGTCTTAACATGTATACCGCTAAACAAATTGTTACTGGATGAATTTTTATTTTACTTCTTCCATATTTTTTTCCTTATTCCTTTTGATTACATGTATCATTTCTCAGGTAGTATTCAAAACTCGAATATATAACTGCAACGTTGATGCTTCTGGCAATCTTAGTTTGGACATCTTAAAGGATAGCTGGAGCCCTGCCCTAACAATTGCAAAGGTTCTAACCGCAATCAGAGCAATTTTCACTAATCCAGACCCTTGTAAGTTCCCCAATACCTGTTGAATTTGTCTATCATTTCTTAATGGCTAGGCTTTTTGTCGAGTTAAAGGAGTATCCTACAAGTAGTTGTGAGTAATAAAGAGGTTGGTGAAATTTTTGCACAAGGAGCAGCAAACAGTATATGGTTTGTGTTTGTCAGTTCATAATCTGTAGTCTTCAAGATCTCAAAAAAATTAAGTTGCAATGCCACAACAGCTTCAAATATCATGATTTTGATCAGTAAAATGTCATTTTTTGTATGCCATGATCATGCTGAAGATATGGCTGTTCTTTTAATGTGACAGATACTCCTCTCATCCCCAGTGTTGCTCATTTGTACTTAGCTGATAAAGCTAAGCACGATGAAATAGCTTCCGAGTGGACGCTGCGGTTTGCTAAATAATCTGTCAGTAATGCTCTAGGGAACAATACAAGAAGTAACAAGTTTGAGCTGAACCACATACCAGATTCATTGTAAATTTAATGGTCATGGATTCTGAACTCTTTGGCATCCAAAGGTGGTTGGATGTTGATATAAAAACCTATCATCTGCTCTGCAAGTGAACTACAATCGTAAACTGTTTGTAGACCCCATTTTTGCATGGGGACTTATATATTAGGGTTATTTGTTCGGTCTAGTGTTTTATGGAGGAGAATAATTAGGTTAGTTCCATGCTTTTAGGAAATTATAATGTAAATGTACTATTTCGTCAATGAAACCGCTCCGTTCTAGCCATAATGCTGCAGCTGTAGCACTATCTACAGTCATGCTCCTATATATTTTCTGTCATGGTAAGTTGCATTGTACTTTCAACGAGAAAACTCAGGTGCGAATCCTGGCTGCATCATTGTTAGGGTCAAAATATGTTCTCGTATTTTTGGGGCCAAGGCCCTTGCTTGTCCCCTTTGTTTTTGCCGTGTATATATGTATATGTATTGACATCGAAGGCGGTTAGATACCGTGTACGAATACAGATGCAGGTGACATGCATAAGTCTGAACATTATAGGATGTCGAATGCCAAGCATAGACATCGGAAAGGTCGAAGGCAGACAAACACCTAGATTAGATCTCGCAAAATGTGGCAGGCAGACCAAGTGAACATCATCTAACGGGGTTAGATGCAAAGAGATGTCCGAAAAGGTGGCAAAATCAAGTTCCAACACACTCCCAAGAGATCAGACACCAAGAGAACAGAGTAATATTTCGTAACTCTAAACACTACAACATTATACACGCTTTGAGATGTATGTTGCAAGACAATGTCTTACATGGTCTAACAAGTTGCTTCACGTTTCCTGCTTTTTGACGCTTATCGAATCTGATTTATGTTGGGACCCAATGGCTTAAAGAGATTCCGAAATATGCAGCATATGGTCCACCCTTCATCAAGTTGCTTGTCTTTACACCCTTGAAATAGGTCCCATACTCCCATTTCATAAAATAGTTAATCGAAGAAATCAAGTCTGTAAAGTTCGGGCTATATTCGACCTGTATCTATCTCTAGTTCTGACTGACCCACCTACTACGATCGACACCTAATACTATAGCTACTATAGCTATAAATAACAATACGAAAACTAGACTTTAATATTGTCAATTACTTTTAAATTAAATATTTAAACATCTTGTGATTACAAAATCCAGATGGTTTCTTTTATTCATTCTTTATTTATTTTTATTGAAAAGTAATTCATTGATTCGAAAAATCATTTAGGTTAAAATTTTTAGTACATAGAGAAAGTCCAAAGGCGATTAAGATACCAACATTTCATCAACAAATTGATTTAAATGATAAATAATTTGATATCGGTTTAAATTAATCGTGGGTTTTAGTTGAATAATTTGAGCCTAATCAAAATTTTTGAAAGTCTAATTATTTTTTATAAAACTTGGAGACAAAGAAAACTTTTAACAATTTTGGGGGGTTTAATTAAAAATTTTAAGAATTCATGACGAATTCTAATAATTTTTAAGGGATAATTAAAGTTTCTAAAAAATTAAGGGGTATAATACAAGGCATCAGTCTTGAACAAGATGCTCCTTCTGGTTCCCGAAACAGGACAGGGTTTGCCCCCGATGTTCGACTCAGTTGGGTCAGGAAAAAATTTATAGGACATTTTTTTATTAATAAGAGATATTATTATAAGTTTCGTTAAATTTTTTTAATTTAAATAAAAAATATCTATAATAATATTATTGAAAAAGATAACAAGATAAATTCGACCGAATCAAACGATAAGAATTTACGTGACATTGATATTATGTATGTACATGGTCCGACCCATGTAATGATGTGCATATATACTCTTGTTTAAATAGATTATATTATAATATATACTATGATATGACATGGCCATGTTAGTTTTTTTAATGTCCCCTTGTAATCACATAGACAATTTAATCATTAAGAAAACAAAAATACAATCGGACAAACGTGGAACAAGTTAGATCTAGAAATAAAAGATTCGTGGAACACATGATATATGCTAGCTAATACAGTTCCCCAATGTTTAATCTCTCTTTCCCAGTCGTCTGATCAACCTCTGTGAAACTTGCTAGGATTCCTCCATGTGTATAACATTATCTTTTACATCTAAACCTGCCATTGGAGCCTGCAATGGAAGCTTACAGGTCCCGAAAACCATGCTTGCGACGATGAGAGCACAAGTGATTGCGGCTCCGAAAGTACCGGTAGCCTTCCCGGGAACGACAAAGCAATGCATTTTTGATATGGATTTAGGAGTTCATGAAGTGGTCCGGAGGCAATCTTGGCCTAATAACTTAGGTTCCAAGGCAGGGTCTACCTCGAGACCCCGGTTTGATCCTATGTTCATCGAGGACGCTTATGACAAGTGTAGGATGATTTGTGCGGAATATGCCAAGACTTTCTACCTAGGTATCTAACTCATTTCTATGTGATCTTGCAAGACAAATCTCAATTGATCAGTCATGCATTTGTTTCTATCATGACGCAGGCACCTTGTTGATGACCAAGGAGCGGCAGAAGGCGATATGGGCGATTTATGGTAACCATGATCCCGAATTCCCGATTGTTTCGGATACTATTTTATTGACTAAAGTATGTTGCATATACAGTTTGGTGCAGGAGGACCGATGAGCTGGTCGACGGACCGAATGCAGACTACATGAGTTCGGCAGTACTCGAGAGGTGGGAAGAGAGACTGGAAGATATCTTCGAGGGCCGCCCCTATGACATGCTAGACGCTGCTCTATCGGATACAGTGTTCAGCTTTCCCTTGGACATCAAAGTATAATTAGAAACTTATCTAGTTATCGGTTTATTCGATTGATTGTCGATAAAAGTCTAACTCTAATCTGTTTCTGATACAGCCTTTCAGGGACATGATTGAGGGAATGAGAATGGATACAAGAAAATCACGCTACAAAAGTTTCCAAGAGCTTTACCTATACTGTTACTATGTAGCCGGAACTGTCGGATTGATGAGTGTTCCGGTTATGGGAATCGCACCGGAATCCTCTGTTTCGGCTCATACTATATACAATGCAGCACTCTACCTAGGCATTGGGAATCAGTTGACGAACATTCTTCGAGATGTAGGGGAAGAGTAAGTGTTTATCTTGATGAAATGAACTTCACTTCATTACTCTTTGATCTTGTCGAAACCCGAACTTAATCGAAGTCGATGTCTTTGTTTCCTCAGTGCTTCGAGGGGGAGAATTTATCTTCCTCAAGATGAGCTCGAACAGTTCGGATTATCCGACAAAGATGTGTTCTCCAGAAAGATAACCGATGCCTGGAGAGATTTCATGAAGGAGCAAATCTTAAGAGCAAGGTTCTTTTTCTATCTAGCTGAAGAGGGAGCTTCCCAGCTCGACAAGAACAGCCGATGGCCAGTATGCATATCGATCATTTACTCGACTATTCGACCAAGTCGAGAAGAATAATTGTAACATTATGGAAATGTGTTTGCAGGTTTGGTCGTCGTTGATATTGTATCGGAAGATTTTGGATGCGATTGAGGAAAACGATTACGACAACTTGACGAAACGAGCCTATGTCGGAAGGACTAAGAAACTGCTCTCGTTGCCCGTAGCGTACAGTCGAGCTTTACCAGAACCCAGTTTGAGCCTGCATTGAACACGACTGCATTGTACAGTCGAGCTGTACATATATATTTGATAATGTTATCCATAAATATGCAAGCCAACACGCCGGCAATTTCATTTATATATATATATATATATATATATATTATTTCTCGAGTGTCTATGAAGTATGTTACATTTTACAATTTCATATTGCCATAAATTTAACAGCGAAGTAAACAGGATACTGCTGTTGTTATTCTTTCTTTTGGAAATATTGTATGTATTTTCATCATATTGCTGAGGATGAACCAGATTCATGCAAACAGAACACGCCGGCGATATTCTCCCAGCGCCCATATGGGGAAAATGTTCCGGAACGACGAATACTGCAGCGTGCAGTTTCTCATAAATACTCCAGTGATCTCCTGTCGTGCATAACATCTATGTTACTCGGAATTCGGAATTGAATTTCGAATATAAGTATGTGTCTGATTCTACCTGCTGAGGGAAGTCACCATCTTCCATCTGTGAATTAATCAGGACCCTTATTCCACGATGAATCGGTGTAGGGTCGACATCAGCCTACAAACACAACCAAACATATTCAAGAACCGGTTATAGTTACAGTAACATAGATTAAAAGTTGCAGTGAAGTAGGAACTTTAGACTCGCCTGTCCAGCATCAATGAGGGATAACAGTGCCCATGCTGTTTGAACCAGATTTGCACGGTTGCCCTCCAAATTGGTATATACCTGTAAAAAAGGAGTTCAGAACTGAAGTGTTTTCTATTCATATCTCGTATTCGTATGCTAAACACGAGTGTCGGATATGGTTACTTTCGACAAAATGAAGATTCGAAGCAACGTACCTTATTTTGGCTAGAAAGGTAACTCTCCCCCCATCCACCATTCGGCAGCTGCTTTGACAATAAAAACTCACAAGCTTTGCGCATTGTAGGACTGTTGTGGTAGTTTCTGCCACAGGCTGCCAGCCCTTCCACGGCAAACCATGTACCATAAGTGTAACAAATTCCCCAGCAACCGTACCTGTTTCACCAGACAATCATATGATTGTTCTTTTTCGAATCATATCGAGAATATGAGTTATGCTCTACCATGAACCATCTGGATTTTGTGTATCTTCAATGAATTCAGCCCCTCTCGCTATGCAATGATCGATCTCGACCCTGCGGTGCTTGGGATGCAATTTTCGAAAGAGTGCAAGGGCTGCAATTGCCGAAGAAGTACATTCTACATACCTAGAGTAAAAAAAGTGTGGATGTCGAAGTAAAATCAAATACTATGGGCTAAAATCAATTGCATTGGAGAATGCTTACTCTCTTTCTATGAGAGTGTCTTCAAAGAACTCGGTAGGATTGAATTTCTATGGATGAAGAAAGGAAATTTGTCAGAAACACGGTATGATTTTCGGATAAATGGAGGAATGGAGAATGTAAATGATGTCAAATGAATTACCTCCAGCCAACTATAAGCTCTTTGAGGCTCCCAGGCCGGAAAGCCGCCATTTTTGCTCTGCGTTAGAAGTTAAAAATATGCATCATTAGGACAGGATTCTTACAAGAAATGGATTGCTGCTCATGACTTGTATCTTAAGTAAGATGTCCCGAACATTGAGTTCTTACTTGTAAGGAAAGTATAACATTGACAGCTTCGTAGAATCTCTCGGTTTCCATTTTTTCTCCGACGAGGTCAGTTGGCATTTGTGAAAACAAGAGTGCACACTGTATCCCATAAACATATTGCCAATACTTGTAAATTTATCTTTGGGAAAAAGAAAAGTCCGGAAAACATGGAATTACTTGTATAATGGAGTCTGAGTATTACCTTTAGCCCTTCTGAAGTACAGTCAGAGACTTGCCAACCATGATCTTGTGTGGAGAATGTCCACGAACCTTTCGATATGTGTCGATACATAGCCGAGAAGTCACCGGAAGGGTTCTCTCGTACCTTTCAAGATAACATCATTAAGTAAGCTACATTTCAAGGTTCAGATGGTCACTAGTAAGTACAGATGCAGAACAACATTGGCAACTAGAGAGTTAACCTGTGAAGCTTTTACGAAATCATGTGCCTTACGAAGAGTCGGTCCGTAATATTCGCTTAGATTACTCGACAAGAATGCCTGAATAGCCAACGCTGCATCCCACATTTGTGAACCAAAAGTCTGCATTTCATAATGTAAATATTGTTAACAAATTATTCCAGTTTCTTGTCATTGGTATTAAAACATGGGATTGATCTCTCACCTGCATTTTCAAGCCATCTTCTGCGATCCAATAGTAATCCGGCAGTCTCGCTAAGTGACGCTTATATGCTTCGGAGTTAGGATCTTCTACCCAACAGGCTATTAGACACAACACCTTTTCTACACATCCAATACAGAGGTATCTGCTGTTCTCATCTTCATAATGAACATGTCGAATCGCAGTTTTCAGTGCCTTCTCCCTTAGCTTACTGAATGGCCATCGCGTTAGTATCGGCTCGGCAACATGGTAGAGAACACCCCATGTTAGATCCTGAATAAGAGGATGTGGATAGTAAAGATCCTCCTGAAACAAAGCCATGACTAAACGTTAGCATTTAGCTACATACACGTCAATCGATTTCGGTAACAATAAGTAAATTAAGCACCTTGGCAACGGTGTTTCGAGCTGCATTCCAGTTTATTTCATGGTAAGGTTGATTGTACAGTTCTTGTCTTAGTTGTTTAATCAAATCAGTGATCGGACTGACAAATCTCTTCCCGTATAAGTACGACATCGGCATGTAGACTAATCGACAGTAGCATAACATTTTACCAGGATGAACCGGAAAGATATTAGGTAGAAGCCAAAATTCCGGAGGCATAGGGTTGCAACCGTCCCACTCGTACAATCCAAGTACCTGTGCTCGACACATATATAAACTTCTTTCGAATACTTAGAGTATATAATCTTGTGACATATACAATATATATACATACCGTGACCCAAAACTTTCCCCAGGATGGAATCCCGACCAGACCACCATGGTCAAGTATCCACTTTCGACCTCGAGCAACAGCCATTTCCTCGCCATCGTCGGGATCCTCTCCCAGCAACCTCAAGGTAATGTAGCTCAATGCTGTTCCGAACATCGTACTGTGACCCTCGATATGTAGTCCCCAACCTCCATCTTCATTCTGCAAAGAAGAAAGGGTTTCGTACATGGTATTATGGAAACAATTGGTGTGTAAGGTTATTATAGAAAATATTGCACCTGGTGAATTTGCGTAAACGTACCTGGTGATTATAGATATATCGAATGATTTCCTTTTGATGTTCAGGAGAAAATATTGCATGAAGTCCCCCAGTAACATACAGACCATAACCTACATATATTCCATACATATAAACTGTTAACGATATTATAGAATAATAAGGATTCTATTTTGATACACAAGTTGCCTAAAACGTAGTGTTTTATTCGTAACTAGAATTTAGATATTTAAATTAGTTAAGAAGAGAGTCGTAGCAGTGGAAATTTACCAGAGGAGGAAGGAAGAACAAAGGGCCAGCATTTTCTGTAGGCCAGTGACCATCATGAGCCTGAAGAGAAGAATAGAAACTGATAGCCCTTCTCAGCGTAACCGTTACGGCCTCTTCCGTCACCGTTTGTTCGTCTTCCACCTTCACCGCCGTCGGAATAGACCCGCATGGATTTTCTTTCGTAAGCTGCAAATCCACCAGAATAATTCTAATGATCAATAACCAAAACCTCACGTTTAATTCATTTGTTTATTTTTTTCGAAGTAAAACTTTATTGATATTAATATTAAGACCACTTAAGTGAAAGCATAACATTAGTAAGAAACTAAGAAACAAAAACGTATGGACAAAAGGCTAGTTTATACATAGGCGAAAGAAATTTGATTCTCAGATTCCCAGCTAGCCGGTTCTGAAGGTGACTGAAAATTCCCTTTGTTTTTGTAGCAAAGCAAATATTTTTCATCCACTTATATACTGAATATGATAAAATCTAATGTTCATAATTTAATATAACCATGAGACAAGAAGCCTCTTCACTTTGTTGCTTTGGTCTTTCCAAAGTAATCACAAGATGGAAGTGAGGTTAAACAAAATACCTGCATTCTCACCAAGAGATCGGAGCTTTGTTTGGCTCGAAACCGGTTGTTTTTGAACTCGAGACGAAGCTTCTCCACTTTAGCACGCTCCTCGGGGGTTCCAGCGTTGGGGTCGAACTCCCAATGCTGTCTTCCAATGTGATGGTTCACCGAGCTCAGCCACGGCCCATCTTCTGCTATCTTCAGTTTCCACATCCTTTATACTTCTTCTTCTTCTTCTTCAACCTCACTTAATCATCATCAAACCACACAAACAAAACACCATTAAGGTTTAATCAAGCCACCATCCAGACATAATCATATTAGGGATTCAGATAACGACCCGTTACTATTATATAGCGGTCTTTAATGACTGCAATAGCATAGTTATGTCTGTAACTACAATAAAACAATGTGATGACAAACCGCAATTTAAATCTCTGGTCATATGTATGTGTAAGAATTAATTATGAAGTCGAATACAGCATTTGTTATGGTTGAATCATGTATATTTTTTTACCTGCGGAGAATCAGCAATTTTCGAGTAAATAGAGAAGCAAAGCAGGGTATTGTTATGAACTAAAAAAGGATGAGAAGAGGAAGAAGATTGTGGACTCTGGAGTGCAGTATTTTGTGAGACATGGACTGAGTTGCCTCGTATAAAAAGCCAGAGATGCAAGTACAAGCACGTCGTTTTACCAGTTCACGTCTTCGTTTTGTTTTTTTAATATATTTCAATTAATTTTGTAACCTTTCTTTTTGGGTCCAATTAATTTTCTATTTATTGTACTATTTCAAGTTTTAGGAAAGTTATTAGGTGAATTATGTTTATCACGTCGTTTATGATTTAAGCAATCGATCGTTCATCTTAATTTTTTTTAAGGTGAATCATCACCTCTTTCCTATATGTAATTAGTGGATGGGTAGTTATTGAGAGATTATATCATGGGCCCTGTTTATCACGTCATTTGTGGTCCATACAATTATGTTCGTTTATTTTTAAGTAACTACCTGATAATTACTCACTCACCTATTATAAGTAAGAAAGAAGTGATGATTCACCTTAAAAGATATGAAATGGATGAATATGATTAAGTGGGACCATAGATGACGTAGTGAACATGGTTCATAATATAATTTCGGGTAGTTATTAATTAGTTATTTAAAAATGAACGGTACTGATTGTTTGGACTGTAAATAACGCGGTGAATAGAGTTTAATTACCTAATAATCTCTCCAAGTTTCGACATCTTCGCATCGTTTATTAGAGGTAAGATATTATTTGAATATAATAAGATACGATGAAAAAGGATGATGCATATTATTATATATTAACAGAATTTACAAGTTAATTATCGTAGTATTTAGGTTAATTATAAACAATTCTAGTCTCAATGCAAAGGTGTTTAAATGATTAATTCGGTCAATGATTGAATTGAATGACCTAAAATCGAATTAATTAAAATTTTAAATTTTTAATCATTAGTCAAATTAATTTTTTTAATGCCGAATTAAACAAATTTCAGTTAATTCGGATAATTTTTAAATTAATCAAAATTTATCATTAGTTTTTGGATTAAACTTATTATACAATAAAAATTATTGAAAATACATTTTAATTTACAAAGATAATTGCATTTAATTTAAACAATATCTGAAGATAGCTAAAAATATTAAAATTTTAGATTCAACATTAGATTTTTTTCATTGGGGGTTAGAGGTGGGTTTTAAAATTTTAATGGATATGGGCTTAATATGTATAATATATTTAATTTTGATTATATTTTGGATAATTCGATTAATTAATCGAACTTTGAATTTTTTTAACCATGCACCAATTGATAAAATTTTAATGATCCATCGTCTATCTGAACTAATTCGATTTGGTCGGTTAAATTTAGAAGTAAGAATGCTTTTGGATTGTTAGCTTTAAACTTTAGGCTTAAGTGTGTGAAGCTCCTGCATTTAAAAAAATCAATTAAGTCTTTCTCTATATTTTTACATTCAATTAAAATTTTAAATTAATAAATTAAATCAATTAAATTTTTTGACCAATAATGACTGATATTTATCAATATACAAAAGCCGAAAAAAATTTGAAAATCACTAAAGTGAAGTAGAGAACATTTATCAATATACTCAATAAAGTAATTAGGTGTTAGTTAAGGGTAGAAATTTTTTACCTCTTTATCTTATTGTGCCTCCTCACGATTTATACCCCAGTGTTTTTTACGAGGCTCTTAAAATTATTAAGGTTAAAAAAACATAATCAAATTTTTTATATAAAAAATTGATTGTATTTTATTTTAAGATGTCTCTCTTAAAACTTTCTAGTAAGATAATTGCTAATCGCTTTTACCAAGAAAATTAGTGTCCTTGCTAATTTATTTTCCACACTATATTAGATTTGTACTTGTTCCTTTCCTTGTTCAAGCATATTTTGCCTTTTCTCACCCCTAATAAAATATTCACAATTTCAAAGTAAACTTACGTGGATTATTTTTTTATTTGAAAACGTGAGAAGCCGTGAGTGCATAAGCCTAGTAATATATCTAGTAGAGTAAACCCTAAATTCCAATTTTCAAGTCTGCAAGCAAAAGCATGCAGCCCAGACGTCGAAGACTGTTCCTGCCCTCATTGATCGTGCATGAGTCCATGTTTTCACGGGGGATCAGTTACGACTAATAAACTAAGTATGATTTTGTGGACTTTGCATATAAAACTCTGCAGTTGTCATCAGATTAATTGTTCGGACACTCACACCAAATCCATTGCATTCTTCCTGTTGTTCTGTCTGTCGACTGTCGTGTCGTTCTTAGGTGATGTCAGCTGTCGAGATGATGAGGGAAAGTCAGTTCTGGAGAATTCCATGGCAGAGAAAGTAGTATTATAATGTTACGTATACATACAGGAAAGTGATGATTGAAATTTTGGAAAACTTACCCTAAAAAATATGGTTTAGATGAAACAAGTGGGGTTGAAGGTTGGTTTGGCAAGTAATGATCTCTTTTCATGGTAATGGTTGGTCTTGGTGCATTGGAGAGTACTTTAAGTCAATTATAATTAAGTGTGTCATTAAAAAAATTATCGTAAATATTAATAGGGTTGATTCGAATAATAAACAACTTAATAAAGCTTT
Source organism: Abelmoschus esculentus (assembly GCA_035048815.1). Classification (NCBI taxonomy): domain Eukaryota; kingdom Viridiplantae; phylum Streptophyta; class Magnoliopsida; order Malvales; family Malvaceae; genus Abelmoschus; species Abelmoschus esculentus. The sequence continues at coordinate 1,859,944 of JAUCBN010000059.1, forward strand.
ATTTCATCATCACAACATGATAAACGATGACAATAGTGATCAAATTTAAAATGATAAAAAAATTATATTATTTTATAAATTTTAAAAATATAAAAATAAATTAATGTCTAAACTAATAATATTAAAACCGTTAAACACCTATTTAATCTAAAAAAATATGTTAAACAATTAACTAAAAAATATATACTATATTTTATATACTTATTTAACCCTTAAACCTGACTTAAATAAATTAGACTAACATTTATTGTTAAAATAATACATGCATCCACTACTCCTCTCTTTACCCTGAATCCAATGGTTTAGTCTAGATTTTCTCTTGCAAAACTAAGGTTGTATAGAAGTTTAGCCCATGCGATTACGATCTTGTTTTTTTCTCACACAAAGGCCCATTAAGCTAATCCAAAGGATATTATTATAATCAATTGGGCTTTCATCATAATTCATTTGTTTTAGCTGATTACTTAAAAATATTCTATCTTATTAACTGTACTGCTGCTAAGAATAGCCGGGACTTATATATATATATATATATATATATATATATATTGGCATAACATAAAAAATCCTTTAATGTTTAATTGAATAATTGTTTAATTTATATTTTTAAATTAATTTAACTCTTGACGTTTATTTTAGGTTAAAATAAATTTTTTTAGATAAAAATATTAGTCAATTGATAATAAATAATTTAAATAATATAAAAATATCATGTAAAACCAACATGATATTGTACGCTACAATAGCAATATCATATATATATTGATTTTATTTAATGATATATCACTCAAAAAATATTTTATAAATTTTATAAAATATAACATATTTTTCTTTTGACGTGTCATTCTATCAAGTTATTTTAAGTTATTTATCATCAATTGATTAATAATTTTGATTCAAAATAAAATGTTAAAGGTTAACTTAACTTAAAATAAAATAAAAACTAAAATAACTATTCAATTAAATATTAGGAGTTTTTTGGTTTTATATTTAATTTTTTTTATTAAAATCTTCACCCGACCTCCTATAATATTTTTTTATTCTTCGAGAAAATAATATTATACTTTAATTATGATGAGAAAAAATTGAGAATTTGAAAATAGATCTAAAAGGTAGTGTTTGAATAATTTACGATTCACAAATAATTATCAAATTAAATCAGAATTTTGTTATTATTATTAAATTATAATTGATTTAAATTATTAAAATAATTTATAATTGATTTTAATTATTTGAAATAGTAAAATTCACTTAAAATGTTATCTTATAATTATGGATTATTTTTAATTTACGTGAAAAATAAATTTTTAAAAATACTTATGAAAAACCTTTGAAACTTTGTCACAATAATGTCTAAAGATTATGGAACTAAATCATTTCGTTATAATAAATTCAGAAAAGGTAAAAACCAAACATTAATATAAAAAATTGAAACAAAATATTAATATAAAAAAATGAAAACCTAAGAGAATTATTATGGACTTTTTAATTATTTTAAAAAATTGACCGAGTAAAATTATTCTCAAGTATAATTTTAATAACTCCAACATTAAATTAATTTATAATTTCTTTATGAAATAAGATGATTATATTCTTAAGATAATTATTAAGGTTTAAATTCATTAAAAAAATAATATAAATATTATTAACTGTTCAACCAATTAATAGTTCTTATAATATTCAATTCTTTGAAAAATCACAACCAAATTAAATTTTCATATACTTAATAAATAGTTGGGGAAAATACAAAATTCATACTTGGTCTTTCTTTTTACTCTTATTTTAATCACTAAATTTGAGTTTTTTTTAACTAATCATTAAATTTTCAAATTGTTTATGTTTTGATCATTCTGTCGCGACATAAATCATTTTATTAATTTTCTTATATGACAAATAATAAAAAGATAATAGTATATTTTTCAGAGTAAAAATGATTAAAACATAAATAATTCAAAAGTTTAATGATTTTTTTAGTGACTAAAATAGAAAAAAAAAGAGTTGAGTGATAAATTTTGTAATTGATCTAAATTGTTTGGTTGACGCAACCTACCAAACTACCATATTAAATTGGAATTTAAAGAGCTGTGTCAAGTCTCAACTCTCAACCGTACCACTTAATCCATGTGGTCCCTTAAATTCTATTACATTAAGCTGATAAAACTCGACTTAAGCTAAAAAATTAATTTATTTTAATTTATTTTATAATTTTATAAATGTGATTCGATTCGAAGAAAATAAATAAAATTTGAGTCATAAAATAGAACTATAAACATAAAAGATATATAAAATATTAAACATATAGTTTACTAGAAACGAACAGAACCAACCCAAGCCTAGCAACAGAGACGCTGACTCCACAGTCATCACACTAACAGTAGCTTTAGGGTTTTACACACACAAGCTTTGTTGTATACTGACGAAAATCAAGAGGGAAACTCCCAAAACCATCTTCAACACCGACCTTCTTCCTCCCTCACTCTTCTGTGCTGCACTGGATGCTCCGTTACTCGAACTCGCTACTCAGATCATAAAATCAAATAGGTAACATAATTCGATATCAAATATCCGATAATTATATTAAGTCCTAACGAATTCAGAGATTAAAACCTTTCTTAGGTTATATTTTTCATTCACAAGACTCGAAATAGAGTATAGACTATGGATATATATGTTACCAGTGGCAGCTGGGGTAGTGCCATGCCCCTCTGTCAGCTTTTCATATTCTTCAAATAACTTAGCATCTTGAGAATTGGGTGCCAAGTGAAGGAGGGCTGAATTCACAGCAAAAAATACAAGATAATCAGGGACGAATAAATGATTTTATGTAAAAATACAAAACTATTATAAAGTTATATTAAAAATATCTAAATTACAGCACCCCTCGATCCATCCTCGATATTGAAACCGAGTAAAAGTAAAATCGAAGTTATAAATATATATATGTGTTTTACTTACATATGCAGTCAGTAATGTTAATAGGGACATGACAAGTACTAGGAAGTGTAGCTGCGAGGGTGGTGTTGATCTTAAGACCGAGGCTGGGGTCATCTTTATCTTTTAGCAGCACACAGAGGCATTTCTTGCTCTTATCCACCACCTGTTTGATCCCCCCGCAGCAGCCTACGGTGGGCGTTTTGGCCTCTCCGCCGACGTAGGGGATACATGGAGCAAGCCCCACCAGCTGATTGGCGCATTCTGCTTTGTCTTGATTGACATCGGAGCTTGCGAAACCGAGCAGCAACGGAAGCAAGATGAATGAGAGTGTCAAAGTTTGGTGTTTGGACTCCATGACATATAAGATATATCCAATAGAACGATGGACAGGGAAAGGGAGAAAAGTAAGGGGCAGAAGCAAAGAGACTGTTTCAGGGCTTTTTATATGAATTTGAAATATAAAAGAAAACTCTAAAAAAGGAAATATAAAAGTGAAATTCGATCGCAATCATATAGAGAAGCTAAACCAGAACTTAAATAGGAAGAAAAGGGTAAATTACTAAATTATCAATGAATTTTATTTTTAAATTTATTTTAATTATTAAAATTTTAAAATATTTAAATTATTTATTAAGGTTTAGGTTTTCAACGTTTTTGTCATTTTTTTATTAATTTTTTGACAGTATTTATTTATTTATCGGTTAATAATTTTTTTTCAAGATTTAAATGACAGAAAGTTTTATCGTCTCGAAAAAATAACATATTGAAGAATACATTTCATTCGATGGGGAGGAGTGAGATCGACGAAAGAAAAACCAAAATTTTTTGTACGTTTTGTGAATTTCAAGGCATTGTTTAACGGAATGAAGGTTAAATTGAACTTAGGGGATAAAATAAAACAACTAATATCAAACAATGACAATGTTAAACGGTGAAGTAACAAAAAAATTTAATATCTAAACTTCAGCGAGTGAATTAAATATTTTAAAACTTTAATAATAAAAATAAATTTAAAAATAAGTTTTTAATAATAATATATTAAATATTCCTATTATTTCCCCCGCACAACATTTATTTTAAAGCAAATTAAAATTTGATTTATATGCGAAACGAGGTAGTTTTAATAAAATACAACTTTTAGTCCTAAAACCGTAAATTCATTTTCTTTCCCACCCTATTTTAACTTCATTGTGTCTGTCGAGCACAATGATTCAGATAAATTACAGATAAATGGTAAATTGCCGGTCAATTTCTACCCTTTTAAGAGCATAAAATTAAACATAGAGCATAAAATTAAATAATTTCTACCCTTTTATCCTATTTTATTTTAAGTTAAAATGACTTTTTTACAAATAAAAATTATTAAAAAAAATAATTGTAAACAATTCAAAATGACTTGAGATAATATAAGTCAATTACAAAAATATTTTATATAATTTTATAAAATTATTTTTGAATAATATAATATTTTTTTCAAATCAATATATTTATTTATATAATATTATCGTGTCAGTGTGTACAATTATATAGGTTTATCACTTCATTTCAAATCATTCATAGTTGATTGATTAATAATTTTTATTCGTAAAATTATTTTAACCTAAAATAAAATATTAAATTATTAAAAAAATAAAAATTTTCAAAAATATTATGATTAAAAAATAACCGCGATCACAATTTAAATCACTGCTCATAAAATTTAATTTTCTTTTAATTGGGTCCATGTAATTTTACCACATGGACAGAACCAAAATACAGAAGTTCAGAATGAAGTGAACTTATATGTATCAAGTCATGAACAATCATATATTTTCTCTTATAAAAAATTAAATATTTAAACCTGGCAATTTATAAAAGATCGTAGTTAAAGTTTTAAAATTCCATAAATAATAGAAAAATCTTGAGTAAAAGGCCAAAACAGTTTTTCAGAATGAAAAATCAATTAATTTAAATGATGACGTTGAATATTATTAACGTTAAATATCGTTAAATATTATTAAATTAAATAATAAAAATTAGAAAATTTAAAGACTCAACATATAATTAATAAAAGAGTGATAGATTCAACATAAAATTGTTAATTGTATGTTTAATCCTTAATTCTTTTAATATTTATTAATTAATTTAATAATATTTTATATTATTCAACGTTAGTGGTGTTTAATAATGTTCGATGCACATGATAGACTCATTCAATTTAAATTAACTTATAGTTAAATTTCACACGCACTGTTTTTCTTGTCAAGTTTAGTTTTTATTTTATTTTAGTTCTTATAATTTTATATTTTTATAGTTTAGTCCAAATTGTAAAAAAAAAAAAAAAAAAAATCCCGTCAACCGCCGGCGACTCCCACCCACCCATGAAAGTAGGCAGCAATCGGTGACTACTCCATCTGTAATTAGATTTTCTCTATTTTTCCAAGTAATTTTTCAATACATCGTTTTCTTTTTTTCTAAAAGGAAAATGCTTTTCCCCCCTCTGATTTAACCTTAAATCAGTGATTTATAATACAATATCTAAACTATTAAATTAAAAAAAATAAAAAATAATATTTATATACACTAATATCGATCTTCTTTTTATAATATTAAAACGATCACGTCAATCAAATTAAACTAAAAAGATCATATATTTTTTTATTAGATTAGTGCTATAAATATTTTTTTATTATATAAAAATTAGTTATTTTCATATTTATAGATAACATTGTTAAAATATTATAAATATAGGAGAAAAAGCTCTTTCTATTTTTTATAATAATCTTGCCAATAATCAATGACAAAGTGGATGAGATTTTTACTGAATGAACTATTTTTTTCTGTAGAAAAACTAAATTCTATATAAAATATAATACATAAATTGCTCCGAGGCTTTTATAATATACAACAAACAAGTTTTAAATGAACATAACGAACTTCAAAATAAATATAAACATTTTTTAAAGTAATTATTACCTAAAGAACGATAATTTATTCGTATTGAATCTAAAACTTACAATTTAGAATAAAATAAAATATTAATTTAGAGTCTTTTAATCACTTATTCTAAAAGTTATATTTTTTTAAATAAATCCAAATATATTTTTTCATAAATTTAAATAAATTAACATATTTTATATGTGTTCATGTATTAAAAAATATTTTTAAAAATTGATACTGGGTCCACAAATTTATTGCAATATGAGTCGTGACATTGTTGTTCACATGCATGTGTTGTATGTACATCCAATTGAGTAATTATTAATGCACTATTTATTCATATAAATTGGACCGACATATATTTCTGTATTAATATGTACTGCCCCGTGCTAACCAACTTCCTTTATTCAAATTTCTCCATCTTAAACACGGAAGGAATCCTTGTCAATTTAAATGCCCTTGGCGTAAGGTAAGATGTACCAAACCATGAGCGGACAGCCGGACGGAGTTTATACTTGCCATATAAAATACAAAAGGATAAAATTAAAATATGATTTCAATGTTTAAACAAAATAAGTATTTTTATTTTTTAAAATAATTTAATATTTTAGAGCAATATAATATATAGATAGAAATTATCAGTTAATTGACGGTATGATTTAAACAATTGTAAAAAATCTATATGATAATACATACTAACATAATATTATCATACAAATAAATATGTTGATTTAAAAAATATTATATATTAAAAATAATTTTATAAAATTATATAAAATATAAAAAATTATTAACTTATCATTTTTATCATATCATTTTAAATCATTGATTATTAATTTTTTATAATTTTTATCCTCAAATGTGATATTTTAACTCAAAATAAAATGTTATAATTAAATTATTTTAAAAATTAAATATTAAATTAATTATTTAATTAAATATTAAGGATATTTTTTTAATACCAAAACAAAACTATTGTACATATGATACCTAGTCTAGGCAATGTGCACAAATCGAACCGACCACTTATTCATTAATTTCATAAACTGAAACCGTAAATTTTTTCTTACTCCACTTATTCATTAATCAATTAAATCTTAAATTTTTAATTTTAAAAATTTAAAACCTTAATGTTTTAAGATCTAAACCCTTAATTTTTCTTGATAACATAGCGTGCAAGTTTGTATAAAAAATTATAAAAAATCTACCAACAATAAGTTGTTCTAGCGAGATGAGACGTAATATCACTTAAGCAAAGTTAAATATTCTAATTATGATGTTGTGAATAAAAAAAATGAATTGAGAGAATTGTCCCGTATTAAGCTTATACAAAATTTGATCTAAAATAGCTGATTAATAAATCAGATACCAATAATTAATAAAAAAATATAAATAATATTTCACTTTTATTTATAAAAAAATTAAATTCAAAAGTTCCAAATCAGTTTTCAAAGTCAAAATTTTAAATTTTAACAACAAAATATAAATTTTAAAACTTAAATCCTTACCGTCTAAATCAGCAACTAAATCAACAACATGATAAGAATTCATTACTTGATCGAATAATAAAAATATTTATATTATTTTATTTTATATAAATTCAAATCTTAATATTTAACTTAAAATATAATATTTTTATTTAATAAAAAAATCAAATCCTAATAGAATATGGATAAAAAAGTTTAGTATGTACACTGAATCAATTTGAATATGATTTTAAAATATTTTATTTAAATTTAGTTATATAAAAATATAAATACTAATATAATTTATTATTTTTGAATAAAATATAAATTATTCCGATAAATGGATCCCAAGCAAAGATTCATTTAAGCGAGCCTCGATTCAGCCCAGCCCAAGCACACCTTTAAAGTTTGTCTTAAAAATAATATTTATCTTTATTTAATAAAAAATATTATTTATATTAATTCATAGTTTTTACATGAGATTATATAATTAATTTAAATTAAATATTACAAAAGATTATTATAAGAATAATTTTTCTAATCAAATATATTCTATTTATAACATTATTAGTGCTTATAATCTCTCAAAACAAAGTCAAAATTCAATCATGTCATTAATGTAATTGGCAAGCACCAAGTGTTGCTCATATCTTATAATCTTCTACAAGACATAGGTTTATCGTTCTTTAGTTTGAACTTCGTCGGCCCCAACATATAAAACGGAACGGAGTCGACTTATTCCGGCAAGTCGACAATCTCCGGCCAAATGATCAGTAGTTTTCCGTCGGTAACGCTAGATATAGATGCATGGAATACGAGTGGTGTGAAGTGTGACTAGAATGCTATCGATTATTATATATTTGGTAGGCTTAGATGAACTTCTTTGGAAGGGAATTGTGGACTTACGCAACTTAAGAAAGAACCGTAGATACATACGTAAACTATGATCGCAATGAACAAATTTCCAGATTTTATAGGGCAATCTACTGTCTATTGGCCTAAAAGATTGACTAAGTATGATATATATTTTTCTTCTCGATCCCCCGTGACCTTGCCATATGAACATATAGTTTTGTTTTATTTATTACAGTAATTCAACGACCAACAGTGCCACTAATTTATTTGGAAATAGATTAAGGAGTTGTCCTAATGGTAAATGTGGAAAAATTATTAGGTGAACCATGTTCACCACGTCATCTATGGTCCCAATTAATCAGGACCGTTGTTCTCAATATTTTTCCAAGTGAATCATCACTTCTTTCTTACATGTACTTAGTGGGTGGGTAGTTATTAGGTGGTTATCTAAAGATCAACGGTTTTGATTGCTTCAACCATAGATAACGTAGTAAATAGGGTTCACCTAATAATCTCTCGTAAATGTCGCATGTTTCTGTAGGTTATATCTAGATTCAGAATATCCACGTCAGACTAGATGATCATTCATTTGGCATTAATCGTAAAGATCCCAATAACTAGGATCATTTAGAGTGTATGAACCTGTACCAACGTGTTCTGTTCAACATGGTTACTTAATCTTTGGTTAGACTTAAGACAAAACATAAAATAATAATAATCAAGTTGCATGCCACGAACGTGATTCTGTCTGTCAGAGAATACTGAAACTTATTGACTAATTAAATCACAGCACGAAAGCTAAATTTTCAGCTCTCTACCAAACCCTAACTGTATTTTGTAATAAAAAATGGTTAACCTATGCATATACGTACATATATAAGTATATGGTATGATAATCTCCTTTATTGCATCATCTCAAAAGCCTGATTACTTAAAATATGGAGTTGTTTTTCCTATGTGGTCTCACTCTCTTTGTTCTATTTGTCACCTTTTCGCTTTTGGCTATCTTTTCCTCCCCACGTAGGGCTAATGGTTGTTGTTCCAACACAAGCCTTCCACCGGGACGAACTGGCTTGCCATTCATCGGCGAGAGCCTCGAGTTTCTGTCGACGGGTCGAAAGGGTCACCCTGAGAAGTTCATATATGATAGGATGGACAAGTATCACTCTGGAGTCTTTAAAACGTCGATATTGGGACAGACCATGGCTGTTTTCTGTGGTGCGGCCGGGAACAAGTTCTTGTTTTCGAATGAGAACAAGCTTGTCACCGCATGGTGGCCAGATTCCGTCAACAAGATATTCCCTTCCTCGTTGCAAACGTCGTCGAAAGAGGAGTCGAAGAAAATGAGGAAGCTACTCCCTAATTTTCTCAAACCGGAGGCCTTGAACCGATACGTCGGAGTGATGGATTCGATTGCTCAAAGACACTTCAGGACTTATTGGGAAAGGCAATCACAAGTATCCGTGTTCCCTCTCGCGAAGAATTACACCTTTTGGGTGGCGAGCAAGGTGTTCTTGAGCATCGAGGAACCCGAACATGTCGCACAATTGTCACGCCCCTTTAATGTTTTGGCCTCCGGGATTATATCGATCCCCATCGACTTGCCCGGAACACCGTTCAACCGCGCCATCAAGGCATCGAACATCGTAAGACAAGAATTAAGTACCATCATTAGACAAAGGAAGACCGATTTGGCCGAGGAAAAAGCCTCTCCTACACAAGATATACTATCACACATGTTGTTAACATGTGACGAGAATGGAAAGTACATGAATGAAATGGATGTAGCAGATAAGATTATCGGTTTGCTTATCGGCGGTCACGATACCGCAAGTGCTGCCATTACATTCATAGTCAAGTACCTTGCCGAGCTACCGGAGATCTACCGGAACGTGCTGAAAGGCAATCTCTTTCATCAAAAGCTCATATTGAATGCATTGCATATCGAAATTTTAAAATAATTGTGTGATAACAATCTGCAGAGCAACTGGAGATAGCAAAATCCAAATCCCCGGGAGAGTTGCTGAATTGGGAAGACATTCAAAAGATGAAGTACTCATGGAACGTAGCATGCGAAGTAATGCGTCTTGCTTCTCCTCTCCAAGGAGCTTTTAGAGAAGCACTCAATGAGTTCATATATGCTGGCTTTGCCATTCCGAAGGGTTGGAAGGTTAGTCTAAAATCTCAGCCAAAACTTAATCAATCTGTCTGTCTATCTATCTGTTTATATCAACGTATGTACGCATGCAGTTGTATTGGAGTGCAAATTCAACTCATAGAAACCCGGAATACTTCCCCGAGCCTGAGAAGTTTGATCCATCGAGGTTCGAAGGTACCGGACCGGCTCCTTATGTGTATGTTCCGTTCGGAGGAGGACCGAGAATGTGTCCAGGGAAAGAGTATGCTCGACTCGAAATACTCGTTTTCATGCACAACATTATCACGAGGTACAAGTGGGAGAAGGTTCTTCCTCATGAGAACATCATTGTAGACCCAATGCCAATGCCAGCAAAAGGTCTTCCCATTCGCCTCTTTCCTCAAACAACCACAGCCTAAATTGTTTCCACTATGCATTTTCTCGTCTCAATTATAATAAACCCCAAGAGCTAGCCTAGCCTAGCCTAGCTACCTGTTGTTGCCTGGAAAACTCTGATGCAAATTGTATGTGAATTGTGAATGTAAGATGTTTGTATTACAGACAAAATAATTTGTGATTTCAACTTGAATAAACATTAATTTTAATTTAAAATAAACATATACATATGTTATATTACAGCTCAAATTCTGATTAACAAGGTGTGTGTTTTATAAAAATTTAAAAAATATAATAATATATTTATAATAAATAATAAATTCGGATCCCTAAATGATACATCTAACCTTTTTATTTTTTTCTAATAAATTTGATATCAAATAATTAATTCCACCGATCAAATTTAAAGCTTTATAAGTATTAATATTTTCTCTAATCGATGTACAATTGTGATAAAGGAGAAAGAAAGAATTGCCACATGGCAAGCAATCACAAAGTTATCTTAGTGCCAGAATTTGTTGTGATTGTTACATTTATTATTTTTAAGTGAGATATTTTATAATTATTGGGAAATTATTATATGTATTTTTAATTATTTATTTTCTTAAAATCGATATTTAATTTACTGATCGATAAATGTTGTAAAAATTTATTGTAGAATAATTTTTTAAATTTAATTATTCTATTTACAATCTTATATTTGAATGCATAAACTTGTTTAACAGATGACTTAAGGGTATAAGAAACCAAAATTTGAATCAATTAAGGTTTTTGATTAATTTTAACCATTAATCTTAAAAGTTTTTTTTTTAAATATTACTGACATATTACTACAATTCTATCATGTTATATTTACAGATTTTTTAAAAATATATATATGTTTTAGAATTTTTAAAACTTTTTAAAAAATATTATAAATCAAATAAAAATTCTAAAAATATCAAATAAAAATAATAATAAAAATTAATGAAGTAATTTAATTAGTTAATTATTTAATTCCAGAGTTTAATTGAATGCAAAATAAATTTAAGAACTTTATTTAATTTTTTTAAATGTTTAAACACTCCATACATCCTTAAAAGATTGAAAGATCTAACCTAGCTACTAAGACAACTAATCATTAATTATTTAAATATTTATCAAGAATTTATGACTACAATTTAAAACCGCTTTACCCAAAAACAACTTTTAATATGCAGGCAAAACTGAAGCCATCAAGGGCGGCAGCTAAGATCGTTGAAAACTTTAATTAATTAATAAACAAGAAAAAACTTGGAACTATGGAACATATTAGATACTGTCTACATTACACAAAACAAAAATGCTTCCAGTTTGTCTGCTTTCATTTGTCAGTCTTGAACACTTCGCCTCTTGCCTTGTTGCCCAGTGTTATTGTCATGTTCCTCCATAGTCACCATTCTTTTTCTATCTCTTCTGTCTTTTCTCCTTTGTTTTGCAGTCCCACCATTATATATATATATATATATATATATATATATATATATGCATGTATGTATGTATCTCCATGGCCTTTCCTCGGAATCTCCTGCTTGTATATTCCATTCTTTTCACATCCTACACGGTTCTTTGTTGTTCTTCATATTTGCTTTCCACCTACTAAGCCTCAACTGCTTGATTTAAAACTTGGCTTTATGAGTGAAAAGTAAGTATTTATATGTACCTTTTAATTACAGTTTCTGTTTTTGTCTGTATTTTCTGATGTATTGATTTGAAAGTGAGTTTGAAGTAGAGAAAAAATGGTATTTTTACCATTTTGGCTGCAAAGTACTGTTAATTGGTGTTTAATGCCTACTTTATTATGGTAGTTTAAGTGGTTCTATCATATTTATCTTTCTTGTTTTGCAGGTTTAATGAGTACAGTGTTTCTCTTTTGGACAAATGCAAGTATTTAGATGTGAAATTTCTATGAAATCAGATTTCAGATGAACTAAATTTGTATGTATTTGCATGTTAGAAGTTGATTTCTGCTCTCCTTAGTTTCTGGTACCAATTTGCAACAGGATTAGACTTAACAACATAAAGAAATGGCATCATCTTTGGAGGAGCTTCTTGCAGAAGAAGGGTTTAAAGGAAGGAATTCAGTTACGAGGTCGAGATCATCCTTCAAGTTAGAAGTTTCGAGCAAGCCGGATTCGCCGTTTAGTAACAGAGTTAAGACTGAGAGAAGGAGGTCTGATGTATCTCGGTATAGCTCGAAGGGTGAATCTTCGAGAAGTGATAATACCACATATAGGAGGCCAAGAGATTATCTTGTTAGAAGAGAGAAACTATATGCTGAAATGAGAAATGGAAGTAGAGACAGGCTTGAAGGAGGAGGTTCTAGTGATTGGCAAGAGGAAGATTTCAGGGGAAATGAGATCGTTGAGATAGGAGTGGAAGAAACCGAGAGAGTAAAGGATGTATTTGTTCATGTCGGGCGGCATAGTTTAGGGAGACGAGATACAAGGAACGATAATGCTTCTACTAATCACCTACTCGGTCGAAGAAGCTATAGTGGTAAGCATCGAAACAACTTGAATAGGCAGGATGCAGGTTATGACAGTGCTAATAGAGATTCACAGAATAGAAAAAACTTTAAAGACGGCCACCGTGAAGATCATGATGATCCTGTACCAACAGCTCCTCAACCTGCCCTTGATGAAGTTGCAGTTCAAGCAATTGTATCCATCTTAATCAGCTATATTAAACGCTTTCTCCGAGATGAAGAATTTCGTGCTGTCCTTCGTCTCAAATGTTTCTCTTCCCTTGACATTATCGGACTAGAAGACTATGACATTGAAGACAAGGTCATTGTCAACCTTGAGAAAGCAATTGAGGTAGTAGAGAATGCCGCTAGAGGGTCTGTCAGTGCAAAAGAACTGAAAAAAGCTTCATTGCAGCTTAGTGTGATAACCGGCTTGAATTCAAATGACTTGAAGGACAGCTTCACGGGCGGGGTTTCTAATGCAATGCTGTCCTCATGTGCTCATCTTTACCTCAGTGTGATATATAAGCTACAAAAGAAGGACAGGGGTTCGGCAAGGCATCTTCTACAAGTGTTTTGTGATTCACCTTCGCAGGCACGGATGAATTTCTTGCCCGAACTGTGGGACGATCTATTTTATCCTCATCTTTCACATCTTGAAGCTTGGTACAATCAGGAAGCCAGTTCTCTATCTGATGGATCAAGCAGGGAGAGGAAACTGAAGCTTCTTGAAAAAGTGTACAATGAAACCCTGGATTCTAGTACTTACCAATTAGCTTCTTATTACAAGGATTGGCTCACCGAGGGGATTGAAGCTCCTTCTTTTCCTTCCATCCATGTGCCGTCCGTTTCAGTCGGAAACATTCAGCAAGAGGATTCACTTACTCTTTCTCCAGATCTAGCTAGTCCAACTATTCCTTTCTCACCTCAGCCTATAGTTAGTAAAAGGTTATACGATGCTGTATTCGGACGATCCAGTAAACCAGGACCAGATGAAACCGGAGATAACGAGTCACATTACTATGATATATGTGGGAGAAGCTCAGATAGCTCTACTGTTTATGTTAAACAAACATTAACATGCTCTTCAGAGACGATTAACTATCAATACCAAAATAATGGCGAAGCTTCCTCCAAAAGCCCGCAAGATGATGCATCCTTTCTTGTAAGTAATTTTTAACAAATATGAACCCTCATTTTTTTCTTTGCAAACTCATGTGGCCCATTTTGCCTTGCTTTCACAAAATATTTGTTTTCTAGTTTATCGTTAAAGAATCTACCTGAGTATAAAATATGGTCCTATACCAGTGACACTCCAATAAGATTTCTCGAGATGCAGAACTAGGCAATTAGAAATAAAGCTTATTTAACTATGGTGCAGGAAGATGGCATCACCTCAACAGTTGATGAAGAATGGAGACTGCCGGGAATGAGCATGCTGCAAGAGGAAAAAGCTTATAATACATGGCAGACAACTGCACAAGATTACGATGAGCTACATGCACATGTCCCTTTAACTGACAATGAAATCATGCTCAAAAAGCTAGCAAAATCGGCATTTCAGTTGCGACAAACTAAGATCACAGATGATCTTACTCTCTCCGGTCTTCAAAACCTTAGTGAAGGTAAGTTGAAAGGAAACTTTTATGAATGCCAGTGCGTTGTGCTTTATATTCAAGGTTTCAAATTGATTGCTCATGTTTATCTTGTCTCGATGCAGATGTGGATGAAACTTACGGATTTTCAGATGAAGAATTCTTATTCTCAAGCATCCACAAGGATTTTATTTGTCCTCTGACAGGAAAGTTGTTCGAAGACCCGGTGACTCTGGAGACGGGTCAAACCTTTGAGATGGTGGCCATCAAGGAGTGGTTTAATCAAGGAAACAGAACTTGTCCAGTGACAGGGAAATCGTTGGATTATCTGACTTTGCCGCATACCAACATTATTTTGAAACGTGTAATTGACGGTTGGAAATCAGACAATTGTACGAAAAACTTGGCATTGGCCTTTCAAATAGTTGGCAACTCAAAGGAACATGGGTTACCGAGGAGGGGGGAAACGGCTGTATTCATTTTAGACCAATTCCTTTCCACTTTAAGCAAGGAAGAAAGAATAATGAATACCAAACACCTTATTTCTCTTGGAGGTTTGCCATTTCTCATTCAAAGGTTTAAAGCAGGAAATATGGAAGAGAACGCACGAGTTGCAGCGCTTCTTTCCTGTTGCATCGAAGCAGATTCAATATGCAGATATCAGATAGCTAGAGACATTAACAAACAGTGTCTATTTGAGCTGGTTTGCAGCAAGCAAGTAAACTCGAGAACAAATGCAGTGTTGTTACTGACAGAACTGATATGCTTGAGCAGGTTTGTGATATTTAATCTTTCTATGACAGGATCAATAATAAGGTAGATGAGAAAAAATGGTAACACAAATGTTTAGTTAGACTCTACTAGACAGTGTGATAAGTCTCGAGGGATTGTCAAAAGAGTTTCCTTATGGTGGAAGTATCAGTAAAGCAAAAATCTTTAGCCAAATATATGCAGTTATGAAAGCATGGCCTAGTTATCAGTAAAAATGTTAGATTTAATTTGATATTGATCCGGGTGAGTACCGTCTGTTTTATCACTGATTCCGGGTATCGTCTTCATCATAACAGGAGGAACGATGTCCCGCTACTACTATGTGACATACAGAATGAAGAAATAACGAATATTATGCATGCTATTCATGATTATCTCCAATATTCTCCTCCTGTACAAAAACCCTTGGTTGCCACACTGTTGCTGAGCATAAATCTGTTGGTAAGCTTGTTAGATTTAATAGTATATTCTAAATGTTGATTATTTTTTTCTTCATATTATTCTGATTGTTTACTCTTTTTTCTCTCTTTTTTTCGCAATCTCTGATTCTGTTTTCATTTATTCATATCGAACTAAGTCTGTTTCAAGACTGAGATGAGCACGTACTGCAGGTAGATCCTAAAAAATATGGCTTATACAGACAACAAGCTGTTGATGCCATTACAGAAGCATTGGATAGCAGCTTAATCGATGAGGGGATTCGAGAAAAATGTTGCAGAGCACTACTTATCCTGGGAGGACGTTTTTCTTCGTCTGGGAAGTTATTGACAGAGGACTGGATTCTAAAGGTAGCTGGGTTCAATGAAGGTCGTGAAGCCAACTCGATCGAAAAAGTAGAGGATTTAGATATTAGTGACAGTATTCTATCAGTAAGTTTCATCTCAAAGTTCCATTCACCATTCTTTCTCCTATAATAATCTTATAGGACTGGTGTCATTGTCCCTTCTTTTATAATAAGCAGGAAGACGAAGAACGTGCCATTGTGGAGTGGCTGAGGAATTTGTCGATATCACTAGTTGGAACCAGCAACAAGTCATTTTTAGAGGCTATTTCTAAGTGTTTAGGCTCGGGAAACAGGGATTTGGTGCCTGCCTGCCTAACAACTGTAGCGTGGTTGACCGGTGTATTACCCTCATCAACTGATGCCGAGTTGCAGCAGACCTTATGCTCTCTTATCTCCCAGCTCAAACAGAACCTTGAAAGTGGTGCACGAGTTCAACATAAGATTATTGCTTCAATATCTTTGCTGAACTTGAGTAGAATTCCAGGTTAGCAGTTTCCGTGCAATGTTACCCCATGTTTTCAAATCCGAGGAATCGGCTTACGGAAAATATAAGTGGTTCAGATTTGAGACAATGCAGTCTAGGTTGCGCTTTAAACGATAAAATGATCATCTCCATTATGTATTGCAGAATGCAGGGTCCTGCTAATGACAATTGCAGAAGAGATGGAGAGTCCTCTAAGAAGTCTTGCTGATATAACATGGACAGCAAAGGAGCTATATGACATAATTTCTTCTACTAAAGACCTCTAAATTTCAGGAAGAAGATGCTGCTCTGTTGCTTCACAGCTTTAAAGTTTTGAATATATTTGTCAGTTAAATGCCACATACTGCTGTAAACATGTAGAGAAAGTTTTTTAGTTTTCAAATTGATTCTTAGAACAACCATATATAGAATTATCATAACATATTAGGAAAAATACTCGCATTGTCAAAAGAAGTAATGTCTTTAGTTTTTCTTCTGAACTGGTTATTTTATAATGTTTTAGATGGATACACAGATAGAAGATTGTGACTCCAAGCTATCATTGCTTTCAGCAAAAACAGAAACTCATAGTACAGCAAAATGAACAGAAAAGAGTTTTTACCTAACATAAGACATGAGGAAATCATATTCCCGGTTTGCGTAGTTCTTCAGCTCCATGTGCAAAATGACACCTATCACCAAAAGTGCAGGATCCTTTGGAAAAGTTCTCACAAAGCTTAGTTTTCAAGTTGTTTGCTGAACGTGAACCACCCATAGCAGGATTCTTCTTGTTAGCTACAGAGGATGAACTAACATTTAAAATGAGTTCTCGAACCATTGAACTAGCTTCCTTGATCTGTTCAAATGTTCCTTCCAGCTCAATGTTCTTTGAACTGGGATCTGACTCATTGTCTCTTATGGAAAACTTGGCTCCTGTAACACGACAAATATGCTTTGAGTTCACACCATTTTTACCAATAATAGCTCCAGCAAGGGATGCGTCAATGCTGATCTTGGCAGTGGCAGATGCTCCAAAGCTGGCCGCAGCACCAAGACCCTGTGAAGGTAGCTCCATCCTACCAGCCATCCTTCCTGGCATAGATACCATAGCACGAGGATCTTCATAAGCAGGACCAGTTGGCTTGCCAAGCTCCCACTCCCCATGGGCAAAATGGCACTTATCACCGTACTTGCAACCTTCAGGGCTACTGAATTTGTTACACAAATGGGTTTTCACAGCTGGAGGAGCTGAGCCATCGGGGAAGGATGGGGGGACAGCTGTATTTCTGGAAGCAGTAGGAAGTGCTAGGTTGCTACCAAGCATCTGAGACACTGCCTTGATGCCACCAGGAACATAGTGCAAGAAGTGACAGCTCTCACCAAACGGGCACCCCGAAGTGCTGTGAACAAAACTCGTGTATCAGGCTAAAATTAATGAAATACACTTTTACTAATGCTATAATATTAAGTATCAGTTATTATATATAAAAACATTGAAATCTAATAAGATTATGAATGATCAAGGCTCTTCAAGCATTTGTAAACCCATTCAATACTAAGCAATAGTTATAATTTATAAAGTGTCACTGCATTTAGCATTCAGGAACAGCAAAAAATAGCAAACATCTGTTTCATTAGATCGTCGAGTAACAAGCACCAAGAACATCCCACAGTCATTTATGTTAGTCCAGAACCAAGCAAATCAACAATCCCATTAAACAATAGCAACTTTGGGGGGAAATCATAATTTTGGGACCTCAATCTAGTGGTTATTTCCTCCCCTCAAATAAGTGGTAAAACTGATGAGTCAGATACGAGGAAAATTTTCCAGATCACGCAGCCAACAATTGTAACAATGATAGCAATAACAATAATAATAGCATTACCAAACGTTATCCCCGAAATGTTAGATGTACCCTTTTCACCAATTCACTTCAACATCTTGTTAATTGAACTAATTAAAAAGTCAATGATGTATATGTGAAATTTTCAACCACAGAAAAACTACATGACCTAGAGAAAATCAAGATGTATTTTGACTTTCGCTTCAAAAGTGATAAAAATCTTTTTGGAATCAGATAAAAGCACACAAACCAGGTTAATATCATCACAGATTATCATGTTATGTACAAAAAGGAAATTTAGGTATGATTTTTGTGACGGGCCGGATCCTACACGTGATTGATTATGATGTGTGTACTGGAAATACAGACGGGAATGCAGTCAAAAAAATGGTTTTACACAGGAATACACACGAGATAAGAGAAGACTATTGATAAAAAAAAAGAGATGGAAATTTTGTTGCACAAGGGGAGAAGAAAAGGCCATTTAAACTCAAATTTGACAGAACTCTTGATTTTACAAGAGAAAAAGGTTTTAAAATGTAGTCACAACTAGACAATGGGAAAAAATCCGTATCCCTTGAACGGTTGAACCTTCCCATGTGAACTTGACATCAGAAAGAAATTTTGCAGATGCATGAGAATGAAATGATGAAATAAAAACACTAGATAAACATGGAACTCAACTACTGAATAATATATTCAAAGGCATATTCATAGAAAATCTAGAGCTTATTTAATAAGGGGGGAAACAGAAACCAAAATTGGAAAAGAATACTAACAATATATAATTTTTACATACTATATTATTTATTAATCAAGTAAAAGCTGGGGGGGGGGGGGCTCAAAAATTACACAATATTCAACAATAAAATCTCAAAATTATATTCTAATTAAATAAAGATCCATATCTCAAACAATGAATAAGGAGGCAACCTCCAAATATGTAATTCAAAAGCAGCAGCATTGATTTAATTAAACTTAATTATGTTATATATTCTGTTTAAAATTTTAATATGCCTGTAATTTTGCATCTGAATGAAGAGGCCAAAAACGCACCACCAAAAGATACATAGTAATGAAAATTTAGGCTTACTTCTTCAGCACTCTATTTCCATTATCTATGAAAATAAACCACCCCATGCCATACTTCATGTAATCATTTGATTCATATCACTGCTTTTATTGAAAAGATTATAGTGAGCTATAAGATGGAAAAGTTTTGCATCCTGCAAACTTGCTTTCTGCTTGCATATAAGTAGTTAATCCAAGAATATTTCCAAGAAATCAACCATTTCTGTTCCATACTCTTTCTTATCAAGATTAGGGACAAGAATATTACCTGTATTGCCATTTTAAGTGATCAATTAATTAGTAATAATCACATAAATCTTGCACCAGATGGCCGTTGTCTAAGAAAATTTTACTTGCAAATTACAAAAATTATAAATAGATGAACTGCAGTTGGCTATTTATTTTAGATAGGTTAAGATTTGAACCTGAAAAACTTGGTGCATGGCTTCAATTTGCTTCCTATACCAGTTGGAATGGACTCCATTTCTGTTACAGAACATTAATTAATTTATCTCAGTTTCACTTTAATTTTTATTGGTTTTGGAACTTAACAATTATTCAATACCATGATACCATTTCTCATCCTGACTACAAAGGAAAATATGCACTTTATTAGATGTGAATAGCTGTTTTACATCAGTCTTACCCAATTTAATCACCAACAACATTACTAACAAATTGACTATTGGGCAGACAGTTTGGTAATTACATCCAGTAAAAGACATGTAAAATTGTTATGTACGTCAGAACAATACTCCATTTTCAAGAAAATGAGAAAAAAGAGAAAGAAAATTATATTTAAACACCATGCTCATTTTTTGGCCTCCCAGTATAAATAAAACAATCATGTGTTTCTAGAGTAAGTTAAGCTTCCTATTTCCTAGGAGTTGAGTTCAAGAATATCAAGACAAAGTAGATTCCATTGCCTTTTCCCTTTCCATGATTTTTTGGATGACAAATCAGATTTAAGTAAAAGATCTATATGCTCCAGAAGCCTTTTCCCAAACTTCAACAATCAACATGAAAGAAAATTTGCCAAATTTTATCATAAAAGGATATAAATAAAAAATAAAAACTCTAACAAATGCAGCAATACAACAGAGAGAGATATAACATTTAATTTACAGTCAAAGTATGATAGCATTGTTAATCATGCAAGAAAAACTTATGCACAATGTAAAAAAGGATTAATGGGCTGCATATTCAATATTGAACCACATAATAGAACCACACATCAAAAAAGTAAATAAAAAAAGCAAATGAAGAATTACATGCAAAGTTCAAACACACTACTGTTAATGCTCAGCAAATTCCAACCAAGTGAAACAGTGCACACAAAAACATTTATGGATGATACCTACACATCTACAATCGATAAAAAAAATAACCACAAGCTGGTTAAACTAGTTCCCACAGTTGATTTAACAGTAAATAATAAAGTATGCATAAATTCATTAAGCTAACATATATTGTTAAATGGAAACTGAGATCAATTAACCCATTTGTACAGCATATATATATGCTTGCTTGTACAGTGTATATATATGCTTGCTTGTACAGTGTTATATTAGTTCCTCTAAAACTCAAATGTAGTAAGCATATAAACCTTCTTTTCATGTTCCAGAGCTTCACTCTTTCAGCACAACAAACAAAACGAAGAAAGTATTAGAAGTTCAAGCCTAAGAAACCATCGTTTTCATCTCAAATACACTACAAAGTACAAACGAACTCATACAAACATAATATATATATATTATACAAATAGCTAAACATATATATGTAAAAACCAGTCGAAGTTCGCACCTTGCTTAAATTTCTTGAAGCCGCCATTACCGTTCTCCGGCCTCCCTCTTTTGCGTCCACCAGCACCAAACTCCATAGAACCAAGAACTGAGATCCGAGGGGGAAAGGGTGAAAATCGAGAAAAATGGAACCCTAGGAGAGAGAATATGAAATTAGGGTTCGGAGAAGAAGGGAAAGGGGTTAATGAGGTAGAGAGAGGGAAAATGGGAAATTGAAAGATTAGGTTTAACTGAAGTTCGATTTTTTGTGTTCAAAGTTTAGCTGCGGTTGATGATGACGTATGCACTGAGCCTGAAATAAAATTATTTATATTTATTATTTATTTTATAACGTTACCCATTTTATTCATATCACGCGTCATTTACCTCACGGGAAATACGACGTCGGTTAGTAGTTAATGAGGGTAAGTGAAAATATCTAGGTTAAACCAACAATTTAGTGAATCAACTATTTTTGTCTTTTTGTTTTTGTCTTTCATCTATTGATATATTCGTTTTAGTCACTAATTAATGTTACAAGTTATTCGAGTTTTGATCAATTTAGATTACTAAATCCACTAAGAAAACTCATAAAAAACACATAAAACATAAAAGCAAATGATTTGAAAAGAAAATAAATAAATATTTTTTTTCCGAACGTGTTATTTACTTTTCATGAAAAATCAATCATCTATTAAAATCTAATTGTCTTTATTCAATTAAGCATGATATTAATATAAGAGTGGAGATCAATAAAATTAATTTTGTACATTATTTCGTTAATATTTTCGATTAAAATAAAGGTGAAACCCCATGCCAGGATATCGGAGAGGGTCAGTCCACTTCGGAGTTAACTAAGTCAGTGACGAAAGTTTCGTTTAAGATGAAACGACTGATAACCAGGTAGTGAATGATAATATCGATAGTAACGCTGGCTTGTCGTCGTCGGTGCCTCAAACAACTTATGTTAGTGCCGTGAAGGGTTGTACCCTTAAACCCTCGAATAAGGCTTCTTTCAGTGGTGAAGGAAGATATTATGGTCACTGCAGAAGATGTTAGGATTGATCAAGATGGATCGATTCCATCTATTCGGTTCTCTGAGAGGGTCCATGCTCTTATTGATTCAAGAATGAAAAATACAGATATCGTTCGTCTCTTTATGCAGACCCATCCTCCTAGCTATGACTTCAAAGTCTGGTACTAATCTTTCCCTGGGGCTAGGACGACCTCTTTGAAATACTTATGCTAGGCTCGAACGGAGTTTGATCAATAATACCTTACAGGATCTTGGTATTTCAGTTGTTCTCCGTGTTTTGATTATAAACTGTCACTTTGGTTTCTACACAGACTATAAACTATGTTACAGCTCGAGCTAGAGATAATGCCACTGGATCGAAAGGTGGTATGAATAGACATGTGGGAGGTGTTTCAAGAAGATGGTCCCCTCCTATCAGTCACGATGGAGGCAAATGAGGTAGGGAGAGAGAATCGCCCCTACCCCGATTTTTTATTTTATATTTATCATTCTATTTAAACTTTTTTAAAAAAATAAGTTTTTATGAATTTACTCTTAAATATTTATGTTTTATCTTTCAACTTCAAATCTTGATTATGTTCTGTTAAGTTTAGGTTATAATACAATATTTATCTATTAATATTAATTTTTTATAAAATATATTATTATATAAATAAAAATTATTGGAATTTGGATCATTTAAAAGTAACAATATTTAATTTTTATTGGAGTAGTTGAATACATTCAAAAGGTACTAAATTTAAAATGTACGAAGAGCAAAAAGGACTTTTAACATATTTTAACCTTTTTGAAGTTCTGTACTAAATTTCTCTCTTCTCACATCCCCGGCCTCAAACCACCACCACCACTCTGTCCCAGCCTTCTGACACCTCTCATGCCTTCAGGTTCCTGACAGAC
The DNA here is from genome assembly GCA_035048815.1 of Abelmoschus esculentus. Classification (NCBI taxonomy): domain Eukaryota; kingdom Viridiplantae; phylum Streptophyta; class Magnoliopsida; order Malvales; family Malvaceae; genus Abelmoschus; species Abelmoschus esculentus. The sequence goes on from JAUCBN010000059.1 coordinate 1,883,378, forward strand.
CAGCAAATTAAATTAGGTAAATTTCAAAGCCCTAGACTTTAACTTGAAGATTTCTACTTGATTCCTGAGATTTTGATTTATCTGCCTCTTCATCACTCTGTTATATTTTGGTGTATGGAATTGCGAAAAGGAAGGCACCCAGGGATGCTGTAGATAAGAACAACTATCTACAGTGATTCTAGGGTTAGTTTGTGAACAGAAAATGGGGGGAAAAATGAATGAATTGAACTTCTGACTTGTTATTCATTCATATTCCTATTAGAGACTTCATTTCTTCTTTGGTTATTAGTCTTTTGTTTTACTGAGAAATAACTGATGAGTCCTTTAGCAGCAACAAGTACATGCATTTCTAATGGATTTGGTTTTCTCTTTCTCTCAGACTTGAGTTTAGTACAAAATGGAAACTCAGTGGCTACTCAAGACAACACCTCTTGCCTTCTCTATCAGCTCTCTCAAATCCAACCCTTCTTCACCAAACTTCAACAATAATCCACCTCTATCCCGAAAGGTGATATCGAATGCTGTTGCGCTCCTAACCTTCATTTCAATTGGTTTTATCTACTTGTTTTGTTTACTTGGTTGTCGGAATTCTGTTGGAGCAGATGATCAGGAAATGGAAGAGGGAAGGACGTATTCATAGGAGGGACAACTTGGTAGACTGTGCTTCATTGGTTCAAACCTTAGCTAGAAAAAGGATGCCTCATGTTGCTCATCAACTTCTACTCGAGTTAAATTCTCAAGGTTTGATGCCCGACAGTGGTACTCTTTCTGCTCTCCTGCTTTGTTATGCAGATAATGAGCTTTTTCCTCAGGCTCAGGCAATATGGGAGGAAATGTTAAATGCTTCATCTTTTATGCCTACCATTCCTCTGGTTTCGGAATTCATGGATGCTTATGGAAAGATGGGGTATTTTCACCAAGTACAGAAAGTTTTGAATCAAATAAGTATGCACAGATTTAACTTGTTACCCCAAGTTTATCCAGTAGCCATCTCTTGCTTTGGAAAGCATGGACAGCTCGATTTGATGGAGAATACATTGAAGGAGATGATTTTAAAGGGTTTGCCTATAGATTCTGCCACCGGAAATGCCTTCATTAGATATTATAGCATTTTTGATTCCTTAACTAAGATGGAGGCTGCTTATGCTCGCCTTAAAAGGTCTAGACATCTGATAGACGAAGAAGGAATCAGAGCAATGTCATTTGTGTACATCAAGGAACGAAAGTTCTACAAGTTGGGCGGATTTGTAGATGGTGTGGGTCTTGGGAGGACAGATTTAGGGAACCTCTTATGGAATCTCTTGCTATTATCTTATGCTGCCAATTTCAAGATGAAAACCCTGCAGAGGCAGTTTCTGAAAATGTTGGATTCCGGTTTCCTTCCCGACTTGACTACTTTCAATATAAGAGCTTTGGCCTTCTCAAGAATGTCTATGTTCTGGGATCTTCATCTCAGCCTTGAACACATGAAACATGAAAGGATTGTTCCCGATTTGGTAACTTATGGATGTGTTGTAGATGCATACTTGGATCGAAGACTTGGAAGAAATTTGGATTTCATTTTGAACAATATGAATGCCGATGATTTACCACTAATATTAACAGATTCACTTGTGTTTGAGGCTTTGGGTAAAGGGGAGTTCCAGTCAAGTTCAGAGGCATTTATGGAGTTCAAGGGACAAAAGCAATGGAGTTATAGGCAGCTAATTGCAGTTTATCTCAAAAAACAATTCCGAAGAAACCAGATCTTTTGGAATTACTAAATAGTGGAATGCTATTCGTGTGCAGATGTGGTTTCTCAGGTTGTTGTATAGCATTATGTCATTTCCATTCTTCCATCTTAATCTCATGTTAATGTATTCTTTTCCCTAGAATTGTGATAAATTCCAAAAGCAGATGATTTGATGAAGCAATTGAATGATCCATCTTAATATTGTAGATGAGTTGAATAGCCAGACTCCAATCAAAACCCAGAACCAAGCTGTTGGTGTAAACACCTACACCTAAACTCTACACCCTAAACTGAGTCCTTGAACCCTAAAACTAAGGTGCTTCTAAACCTTAAAACTAATACACTTGTGGAAACTAAAAGTTTTCACTGTCAGTTTATTGGATATAAATTATTTTTTATCTTAGTGCAATTTAAAAATAAATATTTTTAGTAAATAATATACCTGATGGCATTAATGAACATTTATTTGTAGCAAAATTTTAGCAAAGGGGGCAAGCAAATGATATTCTTTAATTTTTTGATCTTATCTTGCATAAGTATCAGCTTAAGAATCGAGTGCTTTTCGTTTGTAAAGGAGCCAAGTAAAGCACCCTTAATGGAACGGTATCGTCTCCAATGTCTCTTTCTGAACTTGTACGCTCTCTCTACCTTCATCAACTTTGTGATTCCTATCATGGAACTTATGCCTTCCTTTCTCCTCCATTGATTTTTAGCAAAAGACAAGTGTTTAGCATTCATTTCAATCATTGATTGAATTCTTGTCAACAAAAATGAGTTCAAGCTCTGTTGATTTTGTACTAGGCAGACTCATCACACTCCTACAAAATGAAGCATATGAGTTCCAGATGAAATCCGTGAAATGAAGCTTCTACTCGAAACCATGGGATCCTTTCTTGTTGACTCTGATAGAGTAGGGGAAGGAAGTCAAATTCAGAAGGTTTGGGTTAAAAACGTCCGGAAGCTAGCCTATGAAGTCGAGATGTCATCCACGAATTCACCTATCATGAGAGCAAGCGACAACAATGGCGGCGGGCTAACACTTGCAAAAGGTTCATCCAACGAAGTCTTCATTTCCCAAAGCATTGGTACGTGAGACATGAAGTAGCAGCCAAGTTGCAAGTCATCAACAAAAGGATGACAAGCATCACTGAGAGATCCCATCAATTTGGAGTTCAACAACTAGTAGATAGGGGAACCACTTCTCACTATGATCCTAATTGGAAGAACAAGCTTAGCAAGTCATCGCTTTTCTTGAAAAATGAAGAGCTCGTGGGAATAAAAAAAGGCACAGTAAGAGCTATTGGGACGCCTAATGGCTGAAGAACCCCGACGCACAGTCATTTCTGTGGTCGGCATGGGTGGTTCAGGAAAAACCACCCTTGTTGCCAACACCTTCAACAAACAAAGTGTTAAACAACATTTCGAGTTCTGGCACTTGGATCACCGTATCCCAACAATATGCAACTGAAGAGATGTTTAGGTCCATTGTAAAAGACATTTACATCCAGACGACTAGAGAAGTTCCGATGCAGGTTGATTCAATGGCCTACAGGGGATTGGTGGAGACACTTGTGCAGTTCTTGCAACCAGAAGCAGTTTGCTTCAAGTCGTAGGGAAAAATGAGTTTGGAAGGCCGAAGACATTGAAAGATCTTAATACGGGACTTTGCAATTTCGAAAGCAAAAGAAGAAAGTTTTGTTGCTGCATGTAATGGAGACAAAGGAGTACTAGAAGTGGAAGGAATTCATTGCTACTCTGTTCGAGTGAAGGATAAATAAATAAAGACAGGAAATGGTACATCTAAACTCCGTTCCTTGATCATGTTTGTTGTTGATGAAAGTTGCAAATTCAATAAATTGCCATCTGGTTTAAAGTTGTCAAGAGTGTTGGATTTGGAAAATGCTCCAATCGATGAAGTACCAAGCGAGTTTGGAGATTTATTTAATTTGAGATATTTGAACTTGTCAAGAACTCAAGTGAAGGTACTCCCAAAGTCTGTCGGTAAACTTTTTAACTTGCAGACATTACTCCTCAAGTATTCCCAAAGTCAGAAGCTTCCGAATGAAATTGTGAAGCTGCAGAATTTGAAGCATTTAAGTGCTTACTATTTGCTAGAGTGAACTGAGGTGTATCTTGGAGTCTTATACGAGCATAGAAGTAGCCCCAGATATTTGTATGATAAAGAGTTTGCAGGTTCTACACTGTGTCAGAGCAACGAGTGGCTTGTTAATTAAACTGAAAGAAATGGAATCATTAACAAGTATCGGGCTTGATGGATTGACCGAAGCCTATGAAGAGCATTTGTGCATCGCGATTCAAAGAATGCAACACCTTCACTACTTACGGTTGAGTTCCCAACCTCAGGTTGCACTAAAGCTGGATGCTCTTCCATCATCCCCTCCTTACCTTGAGAAGCTTGTTCTGGTTGGGAAACTGGGAAAAGTGCCACATTGGTTTAACACCCTACTCTTTAACACAGTAATTAACAATTAATCATACATAACTTCTGTTCTTCTTTCTCTGACCTTGCAGAAGTCAGAACATCAACAAGATATTCATGGATTGGATGTCTGATTCAAACAGAATTCGAGTTCTCTTCAATTCTTAAATGATGATGTCATCATTCTATCAGAAGTTAGTGGTGTAATGACGAAAATAATTCATCTAGTGACAGGAATATAATTTATTAAAAGTGTAGGGATAAACATATAATCTTACTAATAGTTCAATGACCGTGAGTATAGTATCCAAAAAATTATCACTTATTTGTTTCAGTAAAATTCAACTTAATATTTACTTAGACTAAATAATTCATTTAAGCACGAACCCTCTAGCCCAAGTGGTTAAAGAAACGGTTGATGTTCTTAGAAATCACGGGTTCGAGCACCAATGATGCTAGCAGAGTGATTGAGTGATTAATGTCAAATGATAGAGATTATATTCTAAAACAGATACTACTTGTAATCACCGTTAGTTTGTTAAAAAAAAATTATTTAAGTTTGATTTTTATTTTAAAATTAATAAATTAAACCTAAATTATCAATAGTAGACATGGGCTTTGATTCTTAATTTGGACTTTCGGTTCTCCAGAAAAATAATGATTGAACTTGTACATGAATAAAATTATTAAAAATATTAATTTGAGATAAAAATTCCCCAAAAATGTAAGTTCAATTCCGAACAAAAGAATTTTGTCCCTAATCATGCCTCTATATTTTACTCTAAAAATATTTAAAATAAAATTATAAATCTTATACCCTAAAAAATATATATTATCTCTTAATTCTCTAAATTCTAACCATAATCTCTAATCTTAAACCTTACATCTTAAACTCATTATTTTAAAGTGAAAGTCAAAGGATATACAATAAAGGGGAGACGATTTCTACCCTTTTATTTTGTACATCTTGAATTGTTCCGACAATAAACCAATCCCCTCAATAAATTTTTTTTACCTTTAATCATACCTCCTTCTATACCCCACATTAAAAATTACTAAAAAAATTAATTTCGAACCTTATCTTAATTTTCATATCCTAAACCGTGCACTCTATCCCTAATTTCTTAAACCCTAATTATAACCCTTAACCTTTAATCATACAACCAAAACCCACTATTTTAATGTGGCACACCAATACAGATATAATAAGGGAACAAATAATTTGTACTTGTCCCCTTCAAAAAAAAAAAAAACAGAAAATATATATTTTTATAATTACTAATATTCGATTTATTGACCTATTAATTTAAATCGAATATTATATATATGTTATAACTTAGTTCTTTTATTCAAGTATACTCGTTCATAATATTAAAATTCAAACGATATTTTATAAAAAAATCTGATATTTTATATCACTTAACCGATTGTTAGATAAAAAATCTTATTTGATCGTACATTTGCTTGATTTTGTAAGTATGAGTATGAGCCACAACTCCCTTTGGGTCATGAAAATAATACCTAATAACTACCCCACTCGTGTCCAGTCTGAATCTTTCATTGCCTCTGCCTTTAAATCATTTGAAATCTGACAGTGACCGAGAAACTACAAAACATACACAGTCGGCAATGACCAAGAACTCACACAGACACTCATTTCAGGTCAACCCTTCCACTATTCCTCAAGGGTAATCCCTTCATAATCATATTCCCCATGACACAAAATTCTATGTTCTTCGTTACAATGATTGGACAATGACACCATCTTGGTTGCTTGTCATGACCAATCTCCATTTGTCTTTCTTCTTTTGGTCTGAGAGTGAAAATCTCTGAACTCATATAACAATTAGAGTGCTTATACCATGATTATTGGCTCGATCCATGAATGATCCAATTCTTGTCATGGCAAAGACATTAATCTTGGGTAGATTTGATCTTCAGAGACTGATTTGATTAAGGTGGTATAGGTTGGGTGGTGCTTTCCTGGACTAGCAGGTCATGTTGGTGTCCTCTCGTTGTCTGGGTTTGAATGATTCATGAATGCTGGTGATGTCGTTTCCTTTTCGCAGTATAGATCTTGGCAAATCGAACTAAAAGGAATTGCAAGATGTATGTGAAACCACAGCTTTAATGGTTTGAAAATTAACCTATCTAAATGGTTAAATCTAGATACTAATAGTAATTCCGTAAAGTAAAATATAAATATTTAGAAGTAAAGGTTAAATTTATATATAAAAAAAATTATATAAAATTCTTAAATATTTCAAAGCAGATGAAGTTAGTCTTAAAAGGTTTGAATTTATTTATTTTATCGACAATGAGTGTATTATTAAACAATTAAGAATATTTATAAATAAATATTATATTATAATTCCCTTTAAACTATTATTCTTAAATATTTTACGGTTAATTACACAACATTCCTAAAATTTTTAAATGTTATAATTTTATTCTTAATTTATTGTTTATATCATATCATATTATTATATAGTACACATAAAATTTTCATGACAATTAATATTTTTATGACAATAGCATCAACATAAGATATGATTAAGATATTGATAATTTGGGATGAAATTAAACCACTAAAATTTTTGAGAATAAATTTAAAACGATAATTATAATTTGAAGTTGAATTTAAAATATTCAAAAAAAAATTGAGAATAATTCTTTTTGAACAATTTCTACATAGGAAAAGACGAAATTTGCTTTAACGGGTTTTAAATCCACAACCTAAGAGAAAGTGAAAGATGTCAACTTAAGAGTTTTAATTACTTATCTTAAAAACTATTGATATAATTAAAACAAAGATCATAATTTAAGAATGTGCGATATAATTAACTCAATATTTCTGTACTTCACTTATAAGTCAAATGTTTATAGTCTGTCAGAAGGTATTATTTCTTTCGAACAAGTAAATTTATTATAACATAATTTTCTAATTTAATTTATTTCATTCACAATATCAATCTTAACACCTCGTCTCGTTATATAATCATTAAACCGTGGATCTCTTTCTACTGTAGACGTGGAATAATTAACAGGGCAGGATCAACAATAGGTGATGGGACCAACGATAAATTTCCCAATTTGAATTACAAAAAATGGAAGCAAGAAACCAGCCAAAAAACAAAACAAAAGCAATACTCACCACTCAATTATAAGTGGAAGCGAGTTAACCCATTCAAGAGGTGATAATTGAATACAAAATAAGTGCCTTTATTCAACCGGTTAATTTCTTTTCGGTTTTTAAAAAACGCACTTATATTATCTGTTTCGATTTTTTTTCTATTCTTTTTCGATCTGACTTAATTAAAAGAGTGAAAATAAATTTTTAATAAAAAATATTTATAAAAAATTAAATTATATATAAATTTTTAAGAGTTGATAACCTCTCGAATCCGAGTCGGTCCCTCCCTGAACTTTACTGTCAATCGTTTTTCCCTTCTGTCCTTTTCCTTGAAAAACAAATAGTATGGCCTCGTTCGTTCCACGAATATGGAAACTTATTTCCCATACGGGAATTGCAAGACGACAACACGGTTGCTTAATCATTTAGGTCTCATTTACGGTTCAATCATGCATACACGAACGAGAACAATGTTGTATTTTCTTACATGGGGACATACAGATGCTAGAACAGACCCTTGCGGATATGTCTGTATATATCACTGTCTTGATGGCGTTCAGACAATGTTTCATCTCAAATACTGACCAAGTTTTTGGAGTCCAATTGAAGTCCCCACTTAAAAGGAGTTCGTGAATTCCACTGGTGTAAATCCAAAACACATTGATTGCTGATTAGTTTCCATCAATAACTTTCGTTTAACGAAGTGCCACCGAACTGGATTCTTCAACTTGATGACTCCAAACGCCATTCATATGGCTACAATTTCGAGTTCCGTTCTACGAGTTCCCGAGATTTCTAGAGCCTCATGGCTACAATTTATGACCATGACATATGGTAGTCGATATATCGACATGTTAAGATCTTATTGTAATAGAATTTAAGTTGTAACATCGTTCTTTGCTGTCATAATTAGAATGATAAAGTTATATTATAAATCAATGAAAGCGGAAAAAAACAAACATGAAAGCAAAGGATAGCTACTCAACAATAATAACAACAACGACCAAGACAAACGTGGCTAATAAACCCTAAAAGCTTCAACAAACAGACATAATTAACCAAGCTAATGGAGGCAATCATGTGGCTAAAGGTCATGCCTCCTATGGGAAAATGGACCCATATTTTTCCCAAAATGTTAATCAAAGAAGCTAGGGCACTTTATTTTAGTGTTCAGAAGGGTTTAAACCTTTGCGAGCTGATGATCATTCTGTTGTTCTTCGAGTTGAATCTCCTTCTCGTTGGTGTACAGGTTGATGCATGTGTACCATTTGGCACAAAACACGTAGATTATGAAATCAAGAGCGGCTAGACCGGCGATGAGGAAGTAGAACCGGTCCATATGGCCTTGGTTCAGGTCGGCCGGGATCCAACCCGGACTGCCACCTCTTGCTGTGATCCCCATAACCATGCTAACTAATAAACTGCTAACGTAGTTTCCGAGTGAAATGGATGCCATGCAAAGGGAGCTTCCGAAGCTTTTAATACCGTCCGGAGCTTGATCGTTGAAGAACTCCAATTGACCGACGTACATGAAAACTTCGGACGCACCGACTAGAACATATTGTGGAACTTGCCAAAATATGCTCAATGAACTCTTTTTCTCGCCCGGGGTCACATATTTGAGTCTTTGTATCTCGGTGACACCGGCTGCGACCATAGCGAGCATTCCGATCACGAGGCCGATTCCCATTCTTTGAAGCTCGGTCAATCCCTTGGGGTTACCGTTTAATCTTCGTGCCATTGATACGATGATTTGACGGTAGATTCCGGTGGTAATGAGAACGCTGCAGATGTCGAAAGCTGACATACTAGCAGCCGGAAGGTGGAAGTGTCCGAGTTTCGAGGCCATTACATCTCCTTGCTCCACAAAAAGGGATGCCATTTGAGTGAAGATGACAGAGTAAATTATGGTGCATAGCCAAATAGGTAACATCTTTAGTACACATTTGGCTTCCTCAACTTGAGTCACAGTGCAAAGCCTCCATGGATCTTTCCCACAAACATCATCTTCTGTTATTGTAGCCGCTCTGTCCAGGAACCTGCAAGTAAATTTTCAAGTCAATACAGAGCAACATAAATAATCGTAAATATTAAGATTCAAACTCGATACACGCCACGACTCGACGTTATCTTTTATGTACTTACTTAAAATCATTACTGTGGAGAATTTTCCTGCTGCCTTTTATTGCAGATTCTGTTCCTTCCACCTCATACAATTCATCGGCAGTAGCCGGCATGACATCCCACTTCTTATAAGCGGCGACGAATACTTGTCCGACACGCGGCAGCGGGTTGCCACATGGCTTCACATACCTATATCTTGATGTCCCCAACAAATAAAACAGTAACGCTACAATTGCAGAACCTAACGAAACCAAGAAGCCTAGCGTCCATTCTCCTGAATCCTCGTAGTAGACCAATATGGTGTTCGAAAACAAAGATCCGACATTAAGTGCAAAGTAGAAGTAACAAAAGAATGTAGCTTTCGAATATGCCGCCTTCGGGTTCGAATCATCAAACTGATCAGCTCCGAAAGTGGCTATCGTCGGTTGATGCCCGCCGTATCCAAAGGCGACCAGATATATCGATAAGTAAAAGATACCGACACCGACCGGGGACGAGTGTGTGCAGGTCTTCGTACCGTCGCCGCAACCAGCAGGGTTAATCAAGAAAAGCCACGAAGCCAAGGACAACAGCCCCAAACCCTGCAAAAACACCATTCTCAATATCAATCCGGGACTAAATTAAGCTCGAACAACATTTCGAATTTCGATATTCGGTATTCGGATATATTACCAACACGAGTATGAGCTGAAAGACGGCACATGTCAAGTAACGACCCCAGTAGGAATCGCTGAGGAACGCTCCGATCAAAGAACAGAGGTAAACAGTTCCGGTCCATTTGCTGACATTATTCGCCGCATCGGCATTATCTTGGTCCAGAACCCTGGTCAAGAACAAAACCAAGTTCACACTTACTCCAAAGAAAGCTAACGTTGCCAGGCCTTGATTCACTGCAACAAAATAGAAGCCTGTCAATTCTCAAGTTTACAATACAAAAAGATCGTTTAAAGTTCATTTGAGAAATACCCAGCAAAAGACTCGCATAATTCCATCCTCCTAAGTTCTTGCTCTCGTTTTTGTTTGCTGCTGCTTCTTGTCTAGAACCAATAATTCGAGTCTCATGGGCAGCCATTGATGGTTTCTTCTGCAAGAAAACAGTGAAAAAGGGTGAACAAAACGTAAGGCTGAGTTTTCCACGTATGAAAGTTTCAAGCTAGGGGATTAATGAAAGATGAACTTACTTAGACTTGAACGGAAGGCAAGCTATCAACTGATAGAAAAGGAAGGTTTCTTATTAGGAGAGAAGAGATGAAAGGATGGTGTGAGAAAAATGAGGGAAGAGTCCATTATATATAGAGATATAAAAATTTTATGACTATTTGTTAATTAATAATATTATTTATTTTGAACTAAGACTCGAGTTTTTTTATATTCCACACTAAAATAATTAGGTTTATGATAAATGTTTAATGTCAGGATTTATGAAATTATGAGTAGAGATTATTTTTTAAGGGTTAAACTTTACGATTAACGATTTATAATTTAAGCTTAAGAATTAAAATTTAAATTATTATTGTTGAGATATAAAAAGTGATATAAAAAGAAAAGATCATTTTTTTCATAATTTTACAAATAAATATATCTAATTACTTTTTATTAAATAAAAATATTATATTTCAATAGAAATATGGTGATTCAAATTTTAAATTCATACAAAATAATAATATATTTTTAATCACTAAAACAAATATCGAATCTCTAATATCCATAATTATTCATTATGAAAGAAAAGATGAATCTAAAAGTCTTGTTTGAAGACTGTATGCCACATATATTAGGTCATTTTTTTCCTTCCATGAAATCTTGTTTAGTGGGATTTCATTTTCAATTTGAAAGTGATATTCCATCACTATATCTCTTTCCTATGTTCAGATTTTCAAAATATATTTGATATTCACTCCTAAATTTCATTCTTCATTTTTATTATATATATAATATATGATTGATCTGATGTTTTCTCTATATTATAATCAAGTGTATTTATGTTTTGAATTTTGATTAATATAAAGAACAAAAATACAACCCAAAGGAGCTGTATTAATTCCATCATTAACCAGGTGAAATAGTTACAAACTGTATACTGGGAAATTTATTACATAAACCCTGTTTATTACGTTATTCATGTTCTAAATCAATTAGATTTGTTCATCTTAGATTTTTTAAGGTGAATCACCACTTTCTTCTTACATGTAATTAGTGGGTGGGTAGTTATTAAAAAATTATTTAAAGATGAATGGCATGAATCATAAATTAAAAATGTATGAATAGGATGGTCCAACAGGTACAAACCTTAAAAAAAATCAAAGGGTTATCATGTCTAAAAGATTCAATTTTGTGCATCGTGTATACATAATCAGAGATGGTTCAAAGATTTTGGAGTCATATGTAATTTATTAAAATAGAACATTACTAATAAGATATATAATTTTTTTCTTAAAAAAATATTTTAATAGAAAAGTATTATTAGGTTATGCTATTGAGTAAAAAAATATATATTAAATATCTAAAAATCAAACATTTTAATTTTTCACCTAAAAAGTAATGTTTTTTTCTTCATATTTTAAGTTTTAGATAATTATAGCATATATATACATAATTTTATATATTTATATTTTTTATAAATATTTTTTTTTATTTTAGGCCCTTTCTTTTGAAGCCTTGTGTGATCGTTTTTATTACGTTTATCCAGAACTCCTACTAGACACGATGTTTAAATGATTAAGAGTAATATATATATATATATATTAGCATGTAATCGCATCAAGATAATAAAAATATTTTTTAAAATTAAATTAAAATATATCCAAAACTTGAACTTTAGAAAATAAAACTGGTTAAAATCCAAATAGCCCATAAGCGAAAAAGGTGACAACATAATATTCTAAAATTCTACATATCCTAAAGTTTTCTCTCTCTATAATATCCTTGCCTGCCACCAACATTTTCTTGGATGAAGTTTATATGATAAGTTTGGAAAACTTTTAAAAACAACTTTAAAGATGAATTTGTTAAAATTAAATATAGAAAAGAAAAAGCACAATAGAATTTGACAATCTTAAACATATTCCTCAAACAATGTCAAAATTAAGAACAAAAATAATTCATTTATTAGGAAAGTTATAAACACAAGGGAACTGCCTTGATTTGCCATGTTTACAAAACTTCCATTTCTTCTTCTTCCTTGGTTGTGGTATGCAAGTTTTCTAAACAAGGGAATCACTCCATGGATAAGAAGAGAGGTGATGAAGAATATTTATATATGTTGAAAAGACGAGTTAATTATATCATATATCTTTAAATTATGACTTTTAATCTAAATCGGACCCTAAATTTTTAAACAATCTAATTTCATCTTTAAATTATGACTCTCGTTTTAAATTGGTTCTCGAATTTTTTATCATTCTAATTTCATTCTCAAACTATATCTCTCATTCTAAATTGCTCTCCAAACTTTTAGACATTCTAATTTTATTCCCTAAAACCCTCAAATTATTACTATATACTAATCATATCAATGATTAATAAAATCGTTATAAAATTATTTACTACTATGCGAACATTTATGTTTATTATGTAATAATATGATATATCATAAACAATAATTTGAGAATCAAATTGAATTGTTTAGAGGTTTGAGGACTAATTTAGGATGTGAGACATAGTTTGGGAAAAAATTGAAGTATTCAAAAGTTTAGGTATGATTTAGAATGGGGGTAATTGTTTGAGGATGCAATTGGAATATTTAAAAGTTTGAGGGCTACTATAGAATGAGAGTCATAGTTTGGGTCCAATTTATATATATTGAAAGGGCCGAAAGCATATCAACAATCAATTAGTCTAGTGGGATGAGACATTAGATTCCTTAAGTAAGGTTAGATGTTTGAATTTTGTCGTTATGAATGGGGGTAATTGTTTGAGGATGCAATTGGAATATTTAAAAGTTTGAGGGCTACTATAGAATGAGAGTCATAGTTTGGGTCCAATTTATATATATTGAAAGGGCCGAAAGCATATCAACAATCAATTAGTCTAGTGGGATGAGACATTAGATTCCTTAAGTAAGGTTAGATGTTTGAATTTTGTCGTTATGAATGGGGGTAATTGTTTGAGGATGCAATTGGAATATTTAAAAGTTTGAGGGCTACTATAGAATGAGAGTCATAGTTTGGGTCCAATTTATATATATTGAAAGGGCCGAAAGCATATCAACAATCAATTAGTCTAGTGGGATGAGACATTAGATTCCTTAAGTAAGGTTAGATGTTTGAATTTTGTCGTTATGAATGGAATAATTGAGTTACGAGGATCGTCCCCATAATAGGTTTTGCAGTACCTGATATGGATTAATCAACTAATGCATTAAATACCAATAGTTAAACAAGAAAAAGACTAACAACATATATCGATTTTCGAAAATATAATGTATTTTTAATGAGAGATTCAAGTTTAAATTTTAAAAATAATATTTTTTTATACTCTAAAGGTGTTACAAGATAGTGCTTATTCATATATATCCTTAATCCTTTGATAATGTATAAACCTCTTAAACAAAATGATTAAAACTTGAATCTCCTATAATAGATATCATCTGTTTTTCTACTGAACAACTAGTTGAAATTAATCTCGAAAATAACATCGGAAGGGATAACTACGAAACTTGATAATCGACAATAAAACGATTTTTGGTTGTTGCTATTACTTTATTTTTATCTGAATGTGACAAATAATATTCCTCTCACAAATGACGTTTTCAACAGTTTCCGCTACTAGACCTAATTTTCCACGCAACAGCACTGAAGTTTCTTGTTAAGTAAATGTCATGTATTCTAATTAAGACCAAAGCTTATCTTCAGACGATGTTTCCATTCCTATGCAAATATTTCTTAACAGGAAAAGTTGTGTTACAAACCATTTACGGAACTTGGTCAAGGACATGGTAACATCTCTCGGAATTGTCGAAGTCGACGCCGGGACGAGAAAGAGCCAATGTCGAGGATTTCGATTCCGAGCCGGAAAGGAGGCTTTGATATCGTTAGGCTTTCCGGGAAGATTGAAAACAATCCTGCATGTGAATTGTGAAGTCTATTATAATTACTAGATTATAATTTGTATTAGCAAAAAATAGATTACGATTCGAATTAAGACGAGTTATTGTTTATGTTATATAAGTGGTAATAGCTCACGATCTATTTAATTTAATTAATTACGGCATAAATCAATATGACACAGTGGTTCATTGAGAAAAACGTTAAAGAATTCATCTGGATATTTTCCATAACATTAATAAACAATTAGAAGAATTGTTTTCAAGTGATAGGAACGGGTCCATATTGCGCCAGGATTGAGTAAATTCCATGTACATTTAAACTTTCCAAGTTAATTTATCAGAGCATCTAAGTTGTCTGCCACCAAACCCTAGTTTACAGAAAAATGTCTTCCACTTTTCACTTCGTTTCTGATTATAGTGAATGTAATAAACGATTATTTATCAGTTATAATAATTTCAATTTTAAATAATTGTTCATTTATTTACTGTTCAAACAAACGTTTTAAAAAAATCGTATTTTTTAACTTTTAATCAAGAGTCGTTTGTCTCAAACGAGACCAATGGTGATAAACGAAGCCTTTGTCATTTGTCACTGCCTATAGTTAGGGTAAGTAAAATTCGACTTGATTCGAAAAAACTAAATAACTCAACTTAAAAAGAATTCAAATAAAGTTTGAGTTATAAAATAGAAATTCAAATTACTCGAATAACTTAAAATTTTTAGTAATTAGAGGATTTATTTTTAAGTTCGATGAGTCTCTCAATTTTTTACGATGTATATATATATAAATATGAAGAAAAATTCTCTGAAAAAATTATGAAGATATATATTATAATCAAAATCATTTAAATTGGAATCAAGTCATATTATAACATGATAAATAATTATAATCAAATTTTTATCGAAACTCAAAAACTCAAATCGACTCGAATTTTTTAAACTCTACTCGAACTAAAAAAAATCAAATAAAATTTGAGCTATAAAATATGACTTATCAACTCGAATAACTTAATATTTTTTGACTCGATCCAATCCTTTTATCTTATATGTATGCTGCTGATGTGTATCAAGGGGGGATGCAATTCTACTATTTGTAGTTGTTTATGACAGTTTTGAAATTCATGTGGATCAGTGAATCTAAATGTTGAAATTATTTCATGCACATTGACTTTGAGATATTTCCATTACGACACAAATGCAGTAATTATTTATTCAAAGATTATAATAGAGCACGTGTTTTTTATGGCTACCCGGTTCATTCTTTGGCTTACGTATGTCAACGTGATTCGTCATCTTCTATCGTTTTAAATTGGATTAATTAAATATTAAATCGATTGAGAAATAATTATTTTTTTTTGGATAAATGTAATTTCATTTTATTTAAATCATAAAAAAACACATGCAAAATTTAAAAATAACCCCTTTATAAATTAACATCAGACTAACAATAAAAAGTAACCAATAAATTGTACGAGCCTTCTAACTCAAGTGGTTAAAGGAACGGTTGTTGTTCCTAGAGGTCACAGGTTTAAGCACCTGTGATGGCAACAGAGTGATTGAGCGATCAATATCAAATTGTTAATTAAAACTCCACGCAAGATAAAAAAAAAAAAAAAACAATAATTTACTTTGATTTTCCCTTCTCTTGTCATCTTAATCCATATAAATATATCAGTCCAACAATAATGAGAGCAAGATATACTCAACCAACCTTTAATGAACTTAAACAAGTCCGACGGTCCCCCAACCGTAACCTCTGTCGTGAGCAAAACTGGTGCATGATTAGATGTACTACGTTTGAGACAATTTGAACCAGGTTCCACCGGTCCAACATCCACTAACCATCCAACAAGAACCTATCTAACCTGTTCCTGTTTTGTGGACCCAACCAGGAGAGTTTTTTATCGGTTAAAACAAGATCCACCAACTAACAGCTTGTCATAAATCTATTAAACTCCTTGCGTTTCAGTATTAGAGCCATCACACTTACTCCTCTCGCTCCAGTTCCTAGTCGCGTTGAGATCCCCTCCCAAGAGCCACGGAGATGGACCGTTGCCTTTCAAGTGTATCAATACCTCCCGCAATCTCACCTAATCAGCCACAAAGCAAGGCACGTACACATTAATTAGATTTATCAAAGCACCATTATATGTTTGTCATGCCTTAAAAGAGACAGACATTAGAAAAATAAAATAAAATTTATATATATATAAACAATGACATTATATATATTATTAGACATGCTTTTTGAAAAAAAATATTCGACTCTGTTATAAATAATATCAGAATGATCTTTTGATTACTCGATTTCATACTGAGCGTCCGTAACTAAAGTAGACATGCATGGTAAACAAACTTGATAAGTGATTATTTTAATATTATAATTATTAGTTTTATTATAATTATTATATGTATAAATAAGGAAAATATTTAAAATATTTTTAATAAAAAATGTAATCTAATTATGATAGAATTTGAAAATAATAAATGATTTTATGTATAAATATTTATATGCAATACATGATTTCTTATAAAAATAATTATATATATAATATACGTTTTAATTAAAAACAAATAAGTTATAATTGTTTTTTCTTGTCAAAATAGATATTATAAGTAATTATTTTTCAAATTAATTTTAACGTGTTAGCATTAAATAAGGACCACATACTTTTTTCTTCAAAGGACCACATACTTTAGTTGATGTGTCGACCAACAAAGATTAATCAGCATCTAATGAAAAGTAAATAGAATGACCGACGACAAAAATCTAATTAAAATGTATTTGAAATAATTTAAAATTTGTATTTATATTTCAATAATCTTAAGGTGATAAATAGGTATGTTTTAACGTTAATCTTGATATATGATAAAAAAAAAAAAAAACTTGAGATACATACTTTTAGTTATATATTTCGTGAGTGTAATAAACTTATTGATTATATAGTATAGTTAGTTTGTATTGATAATTTTTAACATTGAGTTTTTATAATCTTTTGTTCACGATTTTATATATCTTCCATGATGATTTTAATAGTTAGAGACCCATTATATTCTTGATTTATAAAATAATAGTTAGAGACCCGTTATATTTCTGATTTATAAACTAATGTCTTAGAGTTTATGTGGATGGAATTATCTTGCCACAAAAGGGGGGAAATGTTCAAGTGTTGTGTTGTCTTACTTTACTAAATATGTCAAAATAAAAATAATTACACTTGGTATTGTAATTTTGATCACCGCAAGCTAAGTCAAAGGCAAATCCTATCTTGTTGCTGTTTGACCTAAAAAATTATCTCAAAGGAAGACTACCAAATAGTTTGTCACGACAAGATTACCCAATGGAAATGACAATAAACTTTTTATCAAACACTGTGGTAGACAGGGGTATTTAAAACCGGTCTAATTGGTACCTATCGGTCCAATAAATTTATAATACAAGTTAAGAAAATGAAAATAATATTGAAAAATAATAATAATAATAATAGACCGTTAGATACCCATTAGGCCGGTTTTGAACACTCCTAGTATAGATGTACAAATATTATATGGAGCAAAAACCTAATCTTCTATCCTTTCAATGTTTTTTTTTTCTGGGTTTGGTCCCATTTGCATGTTTCAGCATGGAATCTCCCCCATATTGTCCGATTCGTTTGCTATTCCGACAACAATTCCATGTATACCTCGTGGGAAAACATGGCATCAATTAATTAGTATCATTTTGAAACCTACTGCCCTTTCAAGTGGCAGTAGGGCATTTACAAAGGGATGGCTATGCTTCTCTACTTTGAAATTTATAATGTCTCTCTAATAAAGACAAGATTTGAGGGATTTCATGAATAGTAAACTAAAATTGGGTTATAAATACAATTGAAATAAAAAATAATTAATAGGAAAAGATAACAAAAAAATTGAAGGGTGAAATTTAATATTAAACTAAAATATAAGGGTAATTATTTTAAATTTAAAACATGCGTTAAATTTACGATTGAGGGTCAAAATTAATGAAATGAAAATTTTAAAGTGTAACGATCGTTGTTGATGATATCGACGGTGATGAGTGACGGTCGACCATGAGATATTTAGTTAAAGTTTATGGGTCAAATTGATTTTTTTTATGGGACAGAAAGACAATTTTTTTTAAATCCAATGGTCAAATTGATATTTTATCTAAGTTTTATATGCCAAATTAAAATAAAAACCTTTTGACTAACATGTCATATCATCGTACTAACGGGAATTAAATATAATAATATTTAAAATAATTTTATATTAACATTAATATCATTTTATAATTAAATTTAAATGAGAATATATTTTAAAATCATTGCAATTTATACGGGCCGGGCCAGGTGAAATTCTCTGTATAAGTTTACCTTTATTTTTATAAAAAGTCTATGGGCCGAGGCCTTCTATTGCTTTCAAATGAAAAGCCTGTAGACTTACAGAACACATTAGAGTCAAACTATTATTTATGTTCTGTTTGTGTTTGTTTTCGAACAAGTTTTAATTCATCTTTCTCCGAACGGAATTTTCGGTTTCCGACATATAATATAAGTCGATGAGGGTGGCGGCACCGGCAACAACTTCCGGCATTCTAATGACAGCAGCAAAGCCCTGCATTTCATCTTCTAATGGGGCTGTGGAAGTGCCAATTCCAAAACTTTGTCATGGACTAGGCTCACCGGAATTGTTTGGAAAAAAAAAAAAAAAACTTTTAGGATTTTCATAATAAAAAGGCAGATTTATTTTAAAAAATCTTATATATTTACAAAATAAATTAAAATTTTGTAAATAAACCTGCAAAATAAAGATTATTGGTGGTTAGATCATCTATCAGCGTTGAACAGATCGGCATGAACAATGGGTGAGTATAAAAAACGATAAATTAAATCAATGAAAAAAGAATATGATGAAGTAAACTTGGTAAATTTAGCTCAAGACTCGTAATGATTTGTCCGACTTGAGATCCTATATAAATTTGAACACGATGATTTAAATTAGATTCGAAATTCAAAACAAATTAAACTAATTTTTGCCCGAATTAAAGTTAACCCGAAAAAAATAATAATAGTAATAAAAAAAATAAAGATAAGATGCGAAAACTAAAAATCGACCGATCTCTTATTTTGTAAAGAGAATTCAAATTTTGCCATCTAACATTTATTTTGTTCAAAGTCATCCCTAATAGAAGCTGGGAGTAGACACTCATGAAATAGCTACCTTGCAAGTTGGTTAAAATTAAATCAACGACAATGTTAAAAAATGGTTAATTATTCAGGTAACCACTGAATCATGAGGTTATTTTATTTTGACAACCTAATTAAATAACTAATTAATATAAGACGAACAATTTTTTAAAGTGTTTTTTTTTTCAGCTGATAAAATATAACAGAAGAATGATGTGATGGTTAAGAAAAAAATTATATAATTACACATTTGATTCATGTTAATTATATATTATCAGTGTGGATCTAGAAAAATATTTAAGGGTAGACACACATGAAATTTTAAAATTTTAGGGTGGGTATAACTCGTAAATATTTTAAAAAATTAAAGGATTAACTCATAAAATTTTAAAAATTTAAAGGTAAATGTATAAATTTTAAAAAGTTCAAGGTGAGCATGGATCCACCCTATTGTATAGGTGCATCCGTCACTGCATATTATATCAATTAATCAATCAGATAAGGATACATATCATTATCTGATTGGATGAATTTACTCATTTTTATTTTTTATTTATTATATTTATATATCTATAATCGTATAATAACACATTTATATATAAATAAATTAAAAAATAAAATAAATTTATCTAATTGAATGATAATACATATTTTTATTTGATTGATTAATTAATTTTATTTAAATAAATTGATATGATATGTAACTACTTGAACCAAATGTGTAATTATATAAATTTCTCTTAATATCACATTATTTTTTTCTTAGATCTTATAGATTGATGGTTAAAATAGAAATACTTTAAAATTCAATTATCAAAATAAAAATAATCTCATAATTTAATGATCATTCGAGTAATTTACCCTAGATAAATTAAATCAACGGGCTAAATCAATATATTTATTTCAACTGTCCACGTCCCTTCATCCTTAGCATTTGAGGCAGAGTTTGGCTATATTTATTTGTAGTTCGGAGAGAAGTATGATTCGAATTACGAATAAATTCTTAAAAAATTTTAAAATTTAAATTTATATAAAATAAAATAATATAAATATCTTTTTATTATTTAATCATTCAATGGGTCTCGAATAAAAGATATTATATTACTTAATTACTAAAATAAAATAATCATTATCAACTATGGCTCTAGTTTAATCAAATAATATTAACAATTAAATTTGATTAATTTGCTAGTTTTGAATTAACTAAAAAATAATATTATTTTAGTTTTGATTTAAAATAATAATTTAAATAATAATAAATTGAAAATATATTTTTAGATTTTTTTTTGTTTTTAGAATTTTTTTGGGTTGAACTTAAATTTTAGATTAAAATATAATTATTTGATTTTAAATATTATCTTATTATAGGGATGCAGGCTTAAAATTTTAAATATATATCAAATTTTGGATTATTTTAATTATTTCAATTTAAAATTAATTTTAAATTAAATTACCCATTAACCTAATTTTTAAAAAATAATTATTAATTAAAACAAATTTTAATTCAATCAATCAATAAATCTAATATCCACCCTGCTAAATTTCATAAGTCGAGCTCGGCACAATTTTTAAATTATAAATATCGATTTGGTCATCTATTTTATTTTTATTTTTAAATTATTAAGATTTTTAATTAAAAAATAAAATATCTATTCTCATATATTTTATATTAATTTTAAAATTGTGCTCTCAAATATTATAGGCAGATGATGAATATATGATTTTATGTTTTATTTTTTTATTTTTTTATTTTATCTTTTGATTATGTAATTTAGATTTAAATTTTATGTTTGGATTATATTATTATGTAATTTGAATTTATAGATTTAATTTTTATCTTTTAAAATTATTTAAATTTTTATAATTTATAAAAAATTATAAACTTAATTTAAATACCTAACGGCTTGAAATTATGAGTACTTAACTTTACGATTACCCCATAGTTAGCATTGCACCAGTTCATGAACACACGACCTATTCTCATAATATATTTTTTATAACATTAACTATTATTTTATTAATTAACAAAATCAATAAAATATATCATAAAGATTTATTATAAAATATTAAATGTAATTAATAAACAAAATTGGTACAAATATTTGTATGGTATTTAAATTCCTTCTATTCAAAAGAACCAGATTTTGTTAAAAAATAGTAGTAATACAAAGTAAGGTAAATTTTTCCGATTATATTTTAATTATTTTTTTATGTCTTTTGATTATCATAAGTTATAAATTAGTTTCACAACATAAAAATTATAATAAATTGATCTAATATTATTAAAAAATTAACGGTAGATGATGTGGTAGTCAATATAAATTGATATAATTACATAATTAACCCTCAAATTTTATATTTATTTTAATTTGATCTTAATTCTAAAAATTAACCTATATAATTTTAATAATCTATCAATTTAACCACATTTAAACATTAAAAAGCTTTGTACAAACAACATCCGATCATTATCTGATATTTTTTTATCGAACCCAAAATATCATCAACAAAGCAATAAAGTCATACTCCAAAAGTCTGTTACTTTCCTTAGCAACACGAAGGGGAATTTTCATAAGACCCTCTCTGTTCACATTTTAACCCTAAACCCTGTAAAAAGAACCTTGTCAACATCCTCACATTTTAGAATTAAAGTTAAATTAAAATAAGTATAAAATTTAAGGATTAATTATGTATTATATCATTTTATATTAACTGTTATGTCGTTAATTTTTTAATGGTATTGAACTAATTTATTATGATTTTTAAGTTATAGGATCAATTTGTAATTTATGATAATCTACAGATGTAAAAGATATTTGAAGCATAATTGGGAGACCATTTAGGTAATATACCCTGCAAAGTAACCAGATTAACAGGTGTGGACGAGGAGGATGTGAAAGGAACCCAATCAAAACGGCAAAGCAGAAGAATGAAAACGAAAAACGAAATAGAACCCTAGTTGATTTAAAACACAAAATCACATCGATGTTGTTGATAACTTAAGCGTAACATGGCTAGGGAAGACGAAACAACCGCCAGACCTTGGGGTACGTTAGAGGAACTCCTCCTTGTCTCTGCCGTCAACCGCCACGGTACTAAGAACTGGGACTCTATCGCCCTAGAACTCCAGAGCCGGAAACTCTCCCTCTCTTCCTTCACTTCTCAACTCTGTAAAGACAAGTTTTCTGATCTTAAACGTCGATTCGTGTCTCCAACCGGCGCCGATTCTTCCTCCGGTTTGGTTGACCAGCTCCGGAGGATTCGCGTCGAGGAACTCCGTCGCGAGGTTCAACAACGTGACGTTTCGATCGTGTAAATATATGAAATCAAATTACGATTCCTTTTCCGAATGATTACCTAGTTTGGTCGCCCTTGTGGTGAGATCTGAGAGGTTGCTTCTTTTTTTGGTGATTTACAGGTCGTTGGAATTGAAGGTTAAGAGATTGGTGGAGGAAAGGGAAAGGACTTTTAAAGAGGAGACAGATCTGAATGACCGACAGAATATTATATCGCCGGCTACCGTCGCCGGTACAACCGCCGGCGGTGATGGTTCCGGCGATGTCGATGATCGATCATTCAACGAGTCTAACTCCAGTCAAAAACCTGAGTTGACCACGTCGGCCAATATTATTGTTAAAGACGAAGAAAACGATGCCGGAGAAGTGGTAGGAGAAAGAAAAGCACAAGTTATAACAGATCCGGTCGAACCGAGAGATGAGGACGAGGCTGATCCGGTTCGAACCGAAAAAGAACCGGCTAACGAACGATTAAACGTCGAAGAACATGATAGTAAGAAGCAGGTGAGTGACGTACAAAGCTCGGCGAGTTTATCGAAGAAGAAATGGTGTAGTGATAGTAGCAAGGGCGGATGCAGCAGCAGAGAGGAACGCGAGGGAGATGAGGTTTCTACCGTCAAGAAGTGTGGCTCGGCGGTGAAGCCTGACTTCATGGTTAGGCTTCTCGGGATCATCCGCTCTCATCGGCTCGGCTCGGCTCTGGACCACCGCCAACTGAGCCAGGTAATTTTTTAAATATTAAAACTAACAACGAATAAGGAATATTATTATTTATTTTCCTAAATATTAAAAAAAACATGAATGAAAAATAATAAATACTAAAATAAATTAAGGAAAAAAGCTTAGAGCCAATTAATCTGCCACGTAATTATCACAAAATATTGGAGGTTTCCGTAATTTCAGACCAGACTTTGGATTGACGTGGCGCTTTGTCAACATAGCATTATGGTTTACTGACATTTTGGATGAGGCCTTTCCCTTAAGCTTCTTTCTCTTATTTGAATATGGACCTAACCCTAACCCAAACCCAAACCCGAACTATTATTTTCTTTAGGACTTCATATACTATTTGCATAATTAAATTAATTTTAGGATTTAAACATAGAAAAATATAAATACTAACGTGAACCTAAAACTAAGTTTAGGTATCTAGAAAGGCAGAAACATATAAACCTTGATAAATAAAATATTTAAATTAAAATTTAAAACTTAGAAAATTAAATTTGAATCTTCTAAAAACATGAAATCATTTATAAATAAACAAAATGAGATAGGAGCATATTACTAGGTTAGAACTTTTAGGATTGTTTTTTTTTTTTAATTTAGGATAAAACTATTTATTTTATTTTATTTTTATATTATTTTTAAGATGATTTATTACTTTTTCTCCACGTAATAATTACTTAAAAAGTTAATTTTGACTGAATTAATGAAAAAAATGATAGACGGGTCAATAAATTATTTTCTTTCACCATAAAAGTTATTTTAGTAATTGTTTAAATAATTCCCAACTTTTGCATCTTATCGAGGAATTTTATTTTATTTTATTAAAATTGGTGATGGGACCAGCTTATAAGATTATTGGCGGGATCCATCCACTTAGGAACGTAAATAGTTTGTTTTTTAAGGTATTTGATGATTTTCATAAAACCCCTTTACGTATTATAATTATTATATAATCTATTAAATTAAATATTTCTTACTTTAGATTAAAATGAAATATTTAAATTATCCTTACATTATGCAGAATAATCTAAAAGCTTACGTTAATAAATACATTTACTACTATATAGCAGTGTAATTCGCAGGAGCCTGGAAGATACAGAAACCTGATAAGGCAACCCATGGATCTCCAAAGAATTGAATCCAGGCTTGATAAAGGTGTCTACTCTGGTTGCAGTACAAAGTTCTTCAGGGATCTCCTTCTCTTATTCAACAACACCATCGTTTTCCACCAAAAAAGTTCCCCAGAAGCCATTGCTGCTGAACAACTCCGAGGTTTGGTCTTGAAGGAAATGAACCATAACCTTCCAAACCAAGCACCGCCGCAATCCGAAACCGACCACCTCTCTAAACCCAACAAATCTCCTACTATAGTTGCATGCGGGAAACGTACTTCTTCCGGGGCTGTAATCAAGAATGCTACTTCTAAGGGAGGAGATAAAGGAGAAAGAGTGGTTGAAGAGAAACCAAAGGCGAGTGATAAGAAGGTTGATGTTAGTTCTTTTGTTGCCACTAATAACGATGTTGGCATAAGGAAGAAAAGAAGTAAAGAAAGAGCTGTTTCCGGCCGTCGGAACACGTTGAGAACAAGTAGCAAGAATGGGGAGACAAATTGTGAGGGTGGTGGTAATGAGCTTAGCTCACATGCTACTACCGTGGAGCTCAAGGTAGATAGCAAGAAAGAAAATAACAAGGCGAGAAAGAAACAAGGAGCAGCAAGTTTCTTGAAAAGAATGAAACAGAATTCACCGGAGAAAGAAGATGGTGACGGCGATGATGATGCCGGAGATGATGGTGATGGTAATGATGATTCACAGGGTAAGAGTAAAGATGGTAAAGAGAAGGGGAAGGTGGTGGAGAGGGTTACAAGGAGTACGGGAGGGAGAGGTGGGAGGGGGAAGCGAGGGGGAGGGAGGCTGTCGAAGAGGGCAGTGGCGGAGTCTAGTGGAAAGAGAGGGAGAGAAAATGTCGATAATGAGGTGGTGTTGGCAGGTAATGGAAGGGCTAGAAAACGAGGTAGAAGATGATGGGAATGATAAACGATAATGTTGTATAATGTATTAGGGGTGGATATTCGATCGAATCAAATTAAAAGATTTTAAATTAGTCGAGTTAGTGGATTTGTTTTTGTAATTTTAATTTTTATTTTAATTTTTTAAATCAAATTGTTTGAGTTTTTTTTTTAAATTTAATTGTATATATTTATAATATTATATACCAATTACTTTTAATTTAAGTTTTTCTATAATTAAATACTACAATACACATAATTTATATATAATGTAAAATTAAAAGAATTTATAAAACTCCTATAAATTTTATTATATAAAATATAACATAGCATGATAAATAAATAAATAAATAAATATAGAACATTCTTTTTTTTTTAAATAAATATGAGACATTCTCTCTATACAATCAATATAATAAATTAAGCAAAACATACATACAAAACAACATGCATATGTGGCACATTTACAAACATATTAAAATATACACAAAATAATAAATAAACTTATTTTTAAAACAATATATAAATTTACAATACTTTAAAGACATAAACACAAAATATCATACAATAGGAAATATAAAACCATTGAGGCTTTAATTTCTATTTTAATTCACCTGTCAAATGCATGTCAAAATTACCTATTATATCTAAAAACGACATAGTTTCATTGGGTGCAAATCCACAGCTCAAAATTTTAAATTCCAACTCCATACGTATTTATAGGTAGGTATGAATTTATGTTTAAAAAAATAGGTAGCTAATTTAATTGGTTTTTGTGCTTCAAAAGGTTTGAGCTTTATCATTATTGAGGGTAGATTTAAGGCCTAAATGAATCGAGTTTAATATTATTAAATTTGACTTAATTTGTTAAAAGATTAAATTAAATATTAATGAATTTTTAATTATATTAAACTTGAGTAATTCATAATTTTTTTTCCTATTTATAATAAAAAAATTTACTTAGATATTGTTTTTAATTTTTTTTTAAAATGTGATG
This sequence comes from Abelmoschus esculentus, assembly GCA_035048815.1. Lineage (NCBI taxonomy): Eukaryota > Viridiplantae > Streptophyta > Magnoliopsida > Malvales > Malvaceae > Abelmoschus > Abelmoschus esculentus. Next base: position 1,910,071 of record JAUCBN010000059.1, read on the forward strand.
TTTTCATTTTAATTTTTGAAATATTGCATTTGTTGCATAAATTTAAAAGACGAATTCATATGAATCCGATTATAAATAATATATTTTCGTAAAAATTCACTAAATATCTAAAATTGGAGACTCTTAAACCCGACTTTTAGAATATTATAACAAATACAAAAATTTAAAAAATAAAATTAAAAATAATATTTTTAGAAGAATTTTTTATCACAATATTTATAAAATTTCTTTAATAGTAACAGTTTTATTTACTATCGAATATAATCTAAATTATACTCAAACTAAACTTAAATAATTTATAATTTATCTCGTCTTATTTATAATCATGGACGTATTGCATCGGAACACAATCACACAAAGGGAGGATGAGTTTGCTTTCTTCTGCGGTCTCCCAATTACCAAAATAGCCTCAGCAATTCAACATTATTACACTGCACCAATCATAACACTCAGATTACAGCAAGCACGCAGACTAAAGTACCAAAGCCAAATAGCCAATCAACAAATATCTATTCCAAGCTCTCTTCTTTCTTTCACTCTTAAGCATGTTCTTGAGAAACAATATGACCTTATTTTCTTCAAAGCTATCTCTTCTCTCTTCTGGGTTTTAACACTTCTCCAGATCACAGTTTTATTAAAGTTTGAAACTTTCCTTCATTTTTGTTATTCCAAGTATTTAACTTTCTTATCTTAAAATGGGTGTGATTGCTTTGTTTTGAACAGATTCAAAGTGATGGGTTTCTTGTTTAAGATTCATATTAACTTTGGTTCATTTCAGGTTGGTTCCACTTCTCTCTCCCTCTTATCTATCTTCATTTTCTATATTGGAACTTTGAATTTTCTTTTTCCCTTTTTCTTGATGTTCATCTCCCTTGAAATTTATATGATTTTTCGTTTGATCTTGATTGACTGAGCTATTAAAGATTGTGAATTGTTTTCAAAGTTTAGTTTCTGATTCTTCGTTACTTTATCAGTAGCTTCTTTATATGTTTCCTCTGTTTGTCAGTATATTTATTAAGCTTGAGTTCATGTAAATTTGTGTACCTAATACCAATTATTTTGATGGATATTTGTAGTTGTAAATCCATTGTATTCCTTATTAAAAAGGGTCTTATTCAATTCTTAATCCTGGGTATTTTTATTGAAAACTCGAAATTTGAAAGGAAAATAGAGTACTTTTTTCTCATCTGTAATAGAATTATAAACCAGGAGTTTAAATTGTTTTAATGTTCTGGAAATTGAATCAGCTTTCTCATTAGTATGATTTAAAAATGGTATCACTTCAATTATAATATAATTTGGCTAGCTTTATAAGTATTTGAGAATCTATGGAAGTGACATAATATTGCATTTTTCTTTAAATTATTAGCTGCATATTTGTTTAACCAAACTCTTTTATCTGTGGATTTATGGTTTGGCAGTCTGCAACTTGATTTTTATGGTAGCTTTTCATTAGTTGGGTTTAAAACTATGGGTAGAGGTAGAGGAAAGGGGAAGAAGCTGATTGTTAGCAGCCACGACGACACGGGAAGCGGTGAAGAAGAGAGAATTCCTTTGCAAAAGAGAAGGGGAAGGCCACAGAAGCTGTTAAAAGATGAAGTCGACATCGAAGAAGTTGAAAAATTAGAAGAGGAGGATGATGAGAATGGGAAAGCTGATATGACAACCAATGAAAGGGGGAGTCTCCCTGCTGCTGAGAATGGGAAAAAGAGAAAACGTAACTCGAAGGTGAAAGAGAAGGTTGATTCAGTCATAGAAGAGAATGGCTTTGGCACCAGATCGAGTACTGAAGACTCGTCAAAGTCTAATGGTTTTCGGCAAAATGGGAGTAGGCGTAAAAGCAAGCCACGTCGAGCTGCTGAAGCAGTCGTCGAATGCAAGTGAGATTGTGGTGGTTATCGCTATAGATGTCTTCTTTTTTTCACTTTGCCGAACACATGATGAGATGAGAAATGAGGCCTAGTAAATCTCTATTCTAATGTTCCATCTAGGTAATGTTTCCTTCCATTTTTGGTGATTCCTTATCTTTAATTCCGTTTCTATTTTATCTGGATTGGGGGGTTTTGGAACTGATTCTGCTGTTGTATTTTTTGATAATGCTATTACATTCCATATTGTCACGGGATTCATGCCGCATTACAGTGCCAAGCTCTTCTTTTTACCATTTTCATAAACTCGGTGGCTCATATAACACAACATAGGTGCATAGTATACTATTATCTAGTTCAACTAATGGATGGCTTTTAAACCCTGTTTTCCCTGTAAGAAGCCGTTCTATTGCAGTTTACACCGTGTTTAAGTTCCTTATGTCCTCCTACATGCTTCAGTTTGTTGTCAGACTGAAGCCGCTCTGTTGCAACTTACATCTGTTTCTTACAAGTCTCAAACCTTTTCCTCTTGTGTTCAACTCGGAAATCACATGTTAGTCAATATGAAGTGGTAGGCAATTGCACCCGAAAACCGCATTCTTGGATAATACCTTTGCCTTTGGAGATGCATTGTTCTGTCTTTTCTTGCACCTTTTTTCTTGTTGTAAGACGAGAAATTCATTGCTGCCTGATATATTGTGCTCCCATGTTTTTGAATATGTTACCCCGGATTTGAGAGTGGATATTCGATACGAGTATGTTCAGTTTTCTTTTAAGCTCATTTTCCAGAAATCATATTCTCCTACTCAACTGAATTTGTTCAAGTCACGAGCTTGAGTCCGAATAATCGGGATACATGCATACTCATCAGGTTGAAGAGCATTGTCTACTTTCAATACGAGTCGAAGTTCTTTTGAATCAACGCTAATCAGATTGCATGGCCGCATTATAGTGAATATTGGCAGCTGTGTACTGCACATATATAAACATTATCTTCTTCAAGTCTTTTGTCAACTTTCTTGCAGGCAGTGTTTTAATATGGAAACTGGACTCTGTTGAAACGATGCGTCGATAATTTAAGTATTAAATACGATATTAGAATGATTTTAGCTGTCATATTTCTTTAATGCACGCGGCAAGGCATGTCATGCTTTAGGTGCTGTGCTGTCTGCCATAAACATATATGCTGTTTTCTGCCTCTGCAAGCTAAGGGTGTTTTTGCTTATCCCAACACGCTGGTCCCAACAACATTGATGAACTTATTAATGTTATTGTGCAACTTCTAATTCGATAATGATAAGATTAGGACCAAGCTTAGTTTGAGTCATTTGAGTGCTGCTGGGTACTGAAGCTGAAGTTCCTGGTGGGTGGTGATGCATATATGAAGCCTAGTGAGCAGAGGCCCATTTTGGATCATGGCTGCTGAAGTTTAGTTGCCTGGCATTATAGCACGGAATACTTCAGAAAAACACTCTCCTGACTGTCGTTTTCGGCTGTTGTTCTTTTTCTTTTTACTTTTTTTTTCTTTATTTAGTTAATACACTTTTGGAATCTCCTATGATTAATAATAGGTTGCTCACGAGTAAAAAATATTCTGTCTCTTTCTTATATATCCTTTTATCTTTTGAATTTTTTTAAAAAATTAAATTTTAAACTCAAAATTTTATTTTTTATATTTTAAACCCTAAATTCTATACCCTAAAAATACACCTTACCCCTAATTCCCTAACCACAACCTCTAACTTTAAACCTTAAACTCTCATTTAAAACAGGGGTATAGAAGGATGTATGAGAAAGAGGTAGACGATTTGTACCCGTTGCTCACTATGGTTTCTATAGTAATATATTAGATTAGATCTTATATGATTATTTGGATCAAAAGATATTCATTTGAATAATCGGATTTGATTATCTAAAATATTATTTGATTTAGTTATTTTTTGAATTTTAAGGTTTTTTTATAAAAATTTTAAATATAAAAATAATAAATTACTAAATATAATAAGATTTAGATCTATAAAAAATATTTTTTTTTATTTTCGAATATAATAAACATCAAATTGTTAGATATAATAAAATTAATATTTATGAAATATTAAATTTTCATAATTTGAATAATCCAAAAATTAAAGTATTATAATTCATATTTAATCTAAAATTTTTAAAATTAAATAAATATTTGATTCAGAAATAAAAATCAGATCATATACTATTATTCAAATTTAAATAATAAATAATTGAATCAAATATTTTTAAAAACTCCTATAATGCACTCACCAGGGTTCACCGCTCAAAAGGTTAAATATTATTTACATTATCAAAATTTTATTTATTATTAAGAATTTAATATTTTAATATTTATTGAGTAAATTTTTCAATATATATTATTAAAAGTTTATTCTCAATATTTAATATTTAATAATTATTATTGGAATCCCGTATTTTTAGTATTTGTTAATATAGGTACTCTTAAAAAAAATATTTGTTATTTGGACTCAATATTTATAACAATGAATTTATTCTTAAATTTTACTTTTTATTACCTGTTATCCAAAATATAAATTTAAAGCCATATACATCCATTAACAACAACCATTATATAAAATAATAACAACAACGATTAATATATCGATAATAACATATATTATTAAAAAAATTATAATTATAATAATCAAAATAACATTAATTATATTTATAATCACGATAAATATAATATAATAAAAAAATAATTATTATAATTATAATTTAAATCTGATTAAATTTTTAGGATCATTACAGAAAAAAGGACCGGCCGTATATGTGATTGTAAACAGATTTAATTAATTAGTTTTGCCGACTTGTTTTTTAATTAGAACAAAAACAAACATACACTAAAAGTTAAAGAGCCAGTAAAACTAAACAGCATAAATTTAGAGCATAAAAAAATAACATTATAAACATAAATGAAAAAAAAACGAATAAGAAAAATCAACCACGATTATAAAAGAGAAAACAGGTTATAAGTGGCATAATTAGAGGTGTTTATCGAGCGAGTCGATTGTGAGTTAGGTAGTGTTTGGTTCGTGTTCGTTAATATTTTTTTATTGCTCGATTCATCTTATTACTCGTTAAATTCTTTAAAACTATGCTCGACTAATGCTCGTTAAAATTTTTTGTTGCTCGACTCGTTGCTCGTTAAGCTCACTAAAAAAAACATTTTTAAACTAAAACTAAAATTTTATAATACTATATGGATTAATCTTAACATAAATTAATAAATTTAACCATAAAATATCAAAAGAGTATATAAAAGCTTTCAAAGTTTAAATTCTAAAATAACATGTTAAATTTAAAGTAACAATCTATAAATTAATCATTATTATTTAGATTTATTTTTAAATAAAATAATTTTAAAATAATCAATTAACGAATTGCTCGTAAACTTGTCGAGCTGAGTTAGATTTTGTTCGATTCAATTTAATAAAATTTCAAATTGAATTTAATTTTCAATCAAATCAATTTAAATTAAATATTTATTAAATTTTAACTGAATCGAGTTCAAATAACTCGCAAACTGCTCAACTCATTAAACATCCCGGTCACAATAAGAGAAACAATAGACCTTTTAATACATAATAATGCATGATGAATTATGATGTAAATGATGATGTAATCTGAACCCTTCAATGAATTGATTACGTGGAAGAATTTTCACTCGTCGTTTTTATGATGAGGGAGAGAAAAAATCACAACTAAAATAATATTGTATGTTTTTAAATAATACTTTAATATTAATTATTAAAAATTAGAGTTTAAGATTTATAATTAAATATTTAAATTTAATATTGTAGTTAGGATATAAGGTTAGTATTTAAAATTTAAAGTACAAAGTTTAAAATTTTAGTGTTTAAGATTTAGAATTTATGATTAAAATACATATTTAATTTTTCAGAATTAAAATATACAAAAAAAAATAGATGTATTTATTCTCAGTATAACTATTTTTGAAAAGATAAAACATTCATTTTAGACATGATATTATAAAATAAAAATAAATAAATAAAAATATTGTTTAAATTCATTTTCATAAAAAAAATATTAATATTATTAATTTGTAAATTTTAATTCAATATATTAATAATTATATTTAATAGTGTTTTATAATATTTATCTAAGATGATTACCACTTAAATATTGTTGTTATTTTATTTAACCCTCAATACGTTTAGTATTTGTTATTTGATCATTTTGGCCGTTAGCTTCAAGTTGTTAAATATCATATTAAAATTAAAAAATTTATTATTGATCGATCCAATCGTATGAGTCAGTAAATCTTATAAATAAAATTTAAAGTTTTAAAATAATGATGTTATAAACTAATTAAATTGAATTAAAAAAAGTTGTCTAATATTTATAATATTTGATTCAGATTAATCGAATAGATAATTTACTTTTAACTTTTCCAAAATGTAACTGCCATTACTTTTAGTTATCCTTCCTTTCTCTTTAAAAGGGTAGCTAAGTAGTGTCCTCTTAAATCAAAAATTCAAAACAGAGAGAAAATAAAATGGTGATTCAAAGATGGCGTCTGGTTTTTGTTTGGATATTTGTTGGATTATTATCAGTTGATGGAGGAGTCAGTGGTTCGTCGCCTCCACTGAGTCGTGAAAGTTTTCCCGCCGGTTTCCTCTTCGGAACAGCATCAGCATCTTACCAGGTAAATTACTATATCGATTTGATTCCGAGTCAGTAAATTTTATTCCGTAGATCTAATGAAATTTCCTTCGTCGATTTCCTGGGAAATTTTTTGGTGAAAAATCAGTATGAAGGTGCAGCTAAAGAAGGAGGGAGACGCCCAAGTATATGGGATACTTTCACTCACAAGCATCCAGGTCCATCGTCTTTAACTCTTCTTTGAATTACTAATATCTATTTTCCATTGGATTCTGCTTTGAAAATTATTTCGATGATTCTGAAGTTGATTTAACTGGATGATAAATTAAAAAAAAAATCGAAACATTTCAGAAAATTCGAAATCAATTTTTTTTTATATTCTCAACGTAAAAAATTAAAATAAAAAACTATTTAAGTACGTACTATATTATTTATAAATTATAATTGTATTTTCTACTCTAACTTCAAAAGTTTAAACTTGTCTGTCTACAAAGCTTGAAAAAAGAACTGTTTTTTTTTTTTTTCTTATAGCCTCCCGGTTTGACCGTAGTGTCGAGTTAGACTCTTTAGAACAATAAATAAATAACCAAGACAAAAAATCTGATTATAGTTATATAGAAAAAAAATAGTTTTGCGCAATGATAATTGGCTCCGGTCTCCACTATCTTCTTATATATTATATAGTTTATATTATCTTTTTTCATTTTTTGTCTTATTATTGAGGGTGATATTCTATATTATCTTAGATTTGAATAAAAATTATTAAAGAACATGTGATTATATGAAATATGATAAAATTATATAATAAAAAAAATTTAAATTTTATATATTTTTTTGAATCGTTAGATGATTAAAACGTTAACTCCGTTTTAATCATCCGATAAACTAAAAAAATTAAATTTAAAATTGTTTATATAGTGTAACTTGATTCTATCTCTAAGTTATATATAGTGATTGTTAACGGTGAAAAATTGAGAGATTTAATTAAAAATTTAAATTTAAAATTTTAATAAAATTATTTTTTTAAAAAAATAAGGTCTCTTTGACAAAAATGAGAGACTTAATAAAAATTCTAACAATTTTAAAGAATTTAATTAAATATATTCAAAATATTAAGATCTAATGGAATTTTTAATAAATTTGAGAGACCTAAATGCAATTTCTAAATTTATTAAAGGGTGTAATTTAAATATATGTATGTACTAAGTGATTTTAAGTAGTTATTTTTTACTGTAAATTTTAAGTAATTAATTGAAAGATTGGTATTTTTATAGGAAACTATATTATAGTGCACATCATGATAAATTAGTAATGTTAAAAGAAATATTTAAGGAAAATTTTATAACGAGTGTTGAATATTGTTGAACATCATTAATATTGAACACTGTTGAACACTATTAAATTAATCAATAAAAATTAAAAATCTCAAAGGACTTGATATATAATTAATAAAAGAATGATAGACTTAACATATAATTAATAATTGTGTGTTAAGTCCTTAATAGTTTTAATCTTTATTAATTATTTTAATGATGTTTAACAATGTTTAACATTAGTGATGTTTAACGATGTTTGACGTCCATTTTAAGCATATTTTTGTCATGAATATAACGGCAAAAATATGATTTAGAAATATAACGGCAAAAATTAACCTTTTAGGATTTTTTAAAAATAAAAATATATGATTTAGAAAGAAAACTTATCAAACAATTATTCATAAATATAACGGCAAAATTCCTTAAATTTTACTACTATATAACTGTAAATAATATTTACAAGGACAAATTACTCATGTAGCCCCTCAGTTTTAAGCATATTTTTGTCATGAATCATGATGTCATCTAACTGTAAAATTTTGAATTTCAATATGGTCATCAAATTTTCAAAATTTATTGGGTGACTAAAACATAAATGTTGAAAGTTTTAGAGCTCTTTGCATAAATTTAAAACAGTGATAAAAAATTAACGCTCAAATGACGAAAATATAAATTTCAAAAATTTAACTATTAAATTGAAATTTGTATAATCAAATAACCAAGTCAGTGCTTTCTTTAACCATTCTTTTGATATATGTTCTTTTTGTACATCAAATACTTGCTGTATTTCTTTTGACAAGTCAAGAATTTTAAAATATTATTTCTTTTTATGATTTAATTTGGTCCACTAATTTTACCCATAATGTTAATTATCATGACCTAATTTAGCTATGCATTACAAACAGTGACAGCATAATGGTAGGCATAATCTAATTTTTTTTTAATCAAACGTCAAAATAAAAAATTAATTAAATTTGTCACTACATCAAAATAATTATTATATATTAACTTTTATGAAAAAGTTATAGAAGCTATAAAGTTTTGATATGACATATCTAAATAAACAAAATAATGTTTAAAGAGAAGGGATTGTCTCCCTGTTCCTAACATTTCGTTGTTTACTAATTAACAAATAATAATACTGTCTCAACAAACATTATCCCATATTATTTTTTTTGAATATATTAATATAATTATAATATAGTATTTATTTAATTTTTAATAGTAAGTTTTTTTAAATATTTTAATTTTAAAGTTTAAAATTTTTAAGTACAAAAATATAGAATTTATGAATAATAATTAGTTTAAATATTAAAAATTAAATTTTAATTTTTAAAATAATATATTATAAAAATTTAAATCTTTAAACCTTAAATTAAAAGGTACGTAAAATTAAAAAAATTTCGTATCGCAGAAAAGATAGCAGACGGAAGTAATGGAGATGTGGCAATCGATTCCTATCATCGCTACAAGGTATGTTCTATGTTGCACATTAGGCTCAAAATATTTTTTTTTTCATTGTAATTATTTTAAATATTTTAAAAATAAATTTTATAAAGATGTATTTAAAATTATTTAATTAAATGTTTTAAATATATATTTCATAATTTTATAAAAATAAATTTTAAATTATAAAAAATTAAAATGACGATGATGATCAAAATTATTAGTTTTTGACAAACAAAAATGTTTTCAAAGAACAATTTCAATTGTTAAATTTAATATTTTTAATTTATTATTCGATTCAAATTTTTAATCTTTTAATAAAATGATATTTTAAGAATATATTACATTACCATTTAAAATTGTAAGATAAAAGTATATAAATGGTTTCCCTATTATCATCTAATTTTTCGTTGAGCCTCTGATTATGAAAAGTTATAAATAAGAATTTTAACTAATCATAATTAATAAATCGATCTAATTTCATTAAAAAATAATGATTGATGATATGATTATTAATAAAATTTATATTATAACAGATTTAACCCTCAACTTTTTATATTTTATCTTAATTTACCCTGAACTTAAATTTTTATTTTTTAATATTTAAATATTATAATATTTTAATTCCTTAAATCATAAACTTTATCTTCTTCCTTTGCAAAAAAAAACTATATTAAAGTTACCGATAGTCATCTCTAATCTCATTTGATGAGAAGTAAAAAATCGTTAAAAACTCAAAACCTACATTGATATTTATAATAACAAAAAAATATATACCTTTTATTTTAAAAAAGAAAAAAAAATGACATTTAAGACATTAAACATTATTTTTAATGTATTTATTAACTGTGAAGAATAACACGTGTTTCACATGCCCCTTGCATTACAGGAAGACGTTGGGATTATGAAAGAAATGGGGTTAGATGCTTACAGATTCTCAATGTCATGGTCTAGAATTTTGCCAAGTAAGTTTTAAATATAAATATACATAATAAGAATATTATGTAATACATAGGTTCAAAAAAATTATAACTTACATAATTTTTGTTTATTTTAAGGTTCAAAATGTTATTTAATTTTTTTAGAGTAAAATTTCTTTTAAGATTTTAGATTCTAATTTTTAAACTAGAATAATAATTTTAGCATCCAAATTTATAATTTAAATTGAAATACCTAGTTGCATTGCTTAAGACATCCAAATTTGAATTAAAATAAAAGAAAATAATATAAATTTTATTAGCAACTCGATTAACTATCTATGTATATAGTTATAATTTACCATTTAGTCATTGCATGAAATTGAGAATAGTTTTTAAGTTTAGGTACTAAAATGGTCTAAAAAAATTTAGATGTCACTTTGGAAACAATTTCCAAATTTTAGGTACCAAAGTGTCACAAAATTATACAAGACATTAGCCATAATTATTTAATGTTGAGTATTTGTTGCAGATGGAAAGTTAAGTGGGGGTGTGAACAAGGAAGGAATTCGTTATTATAACAATCTCATCAACGAGCTCATTGCTAATGGTTTGAACTGATCCTAGCTTTATATTTGAATTGGCATGAGTTTTTTAGTTAATTCTGAAAAAAAATATTTTTAGGGGTTTTATTAATTGGAATTAAAAATGATTTTTATTGTGAAAAATATTTAGGTATACAACCTTTTGTGACTCTCTTCCATTGGGATCTTCCTCAAGCTTTGGAGGATGAATATGGTGGTTTCTTAAGTGCTCGTATTGTGTAAGTAATTTCAACTTCCATTAGAAATTATCAAAATTATTATCAACTATCGGTAGGTCTTATGAGATACGACGTTAAAATTAAACGACTATCTTAGTTTATAAAGGATTTTCTCTTCTTATGGTAGGGATGACTTCCGAGACTATGCTGGAATATGTTTCAAGGAATTTGGAGACAGAGTAAAGCATTGGACCACATTGAATGAGCCATGGAGCTACACTTATGGTGGATACGTTCTTGGGTTCCTAGCACCAGGTCGTTGCTCCGATTGGCAAAACTTAAACTGCACCGGTGGCGACTCCGGGGTTGAGCCATATCTGGTGGCTCACCATCTACTTCTTGCACATGCAGTTTCTGTACAACTCTATCGCCAAAAATATCAGGTGATACAACATACATTCCTTAGCCAAAAATATCAGTAATCTGCACTGAAACATATATAGTTGTACTCGTAGAGGTGTTCACGGATCGAACCGAACTAAAAATGAAAATATGAATTTTAACAGGCAACTCAAAAGGGTATGATTGGGATCACATTAGTCACATACTGGTTTGTTCCGGTTTCAAATGCAAAGCACCACAAAAATGCTGCATCAAGAGCCATGGACTTCATGTTTGGATGGTTAGTTTTACTTATTATTCGAATCCCGGTTATGCTCTTCGATTTCTTTTTTTTTTTTTTCGTAAGATTTTCTCCCTTTTTCTGCAGGTTTATGGACCCTATAACCATTGGAAACTATCCACACACCATGCAATCTTTAGTTGGAGATCGTTTGCCTAAATTCACCAAAATACAATCTGAGATTCTCAAAGGGTCATTTGATTTTCTTGGAATGAACTACTACACTGCATCTTATGCAGCTTATGCTCCTAAGAACAATGGTAGGAAGCCAAGCTACTCGACAGATGCTGGTGCTAATCTTTCATGTGAGTCAATAGGTTCAAAATGCTAAGCAAACTTTAAGATTAACCTCTAAATCTAAGACTAATAATTTGTTCAATATGGCAGCTGAGCATAATGGTGTTCCAATTGGTCCGGTGGTAAGGACATAACATATATAACCAACCCTTTTTTTCATAGCTCAGATCGAGCTACACTAATAATATTTCTGATTTCTAATGTTACAGACAGGTACACGTTGGATCTTCATGTACCCGAGAGGAATTCGAGATCTTCTACTTTACACAAAGAAAAAGTACAACAATCCCTTAATTTACATCACTGAAAATGGTAAATGACTCAATTTTTTTTAAAAAAAATCTTGAATAAACTTTTATATAAAATAATGAAAAATAAACATGAACGGAATGTAGGGGTTGGTGACACTTATAAAAATACATCCGTGCCGTTAAAACAAGGCCTTAATGACAAAGGGAGGATCGAGTACCACCGTCGACATCTTTCTTCTATTCAAAGTGCAATTAAGTAAGTTTTTTTCTTCTGTTTAACTTTTTTTTTTGCTGCAAAATACAATTGATTAATATGGTAATGTTGGTTTTATGGCTAGGGTTGGTGTGAATGTGAAAGGATATTTTGCATGGTCTCTATTGGATAATTTTGAATGGGGAAATGGTTATACTGTAAGATTCGGGCTCAACTTTGTAGACTATAAAGATGGATTGAAAAGATACCCCAAACTATCAGCTCATTGGTTCAGAAATTTTCTCAAGAAACAAACATGATGATGATTTTCCTTTCAATGGGTCGTTTTAGTTTTGTTATTATGTCAAATAATGCAATGCTCTCTTTCAAGTTATTAATGCTTAAATGTCTGTTTTTGGACAATTCCTACTTAAGGGAAGAGAAAGACAAAATCTATTCCTGTTGATTCTAGACCATTTCTCTCCACATTTCAGCTGCAATCCACATTCAAAATTCAAATCCCTCCATATAGGGGAACTTGAAATTCTTAGTGAATGCGGCTGTTGGCAGTGGGGTTTTTGGACAGGCGCAATAGAAGCGACCGCACAGGGCCCCAAAAAGGGCCAAATTTTGATAAACTACATTCATTAGATGATATTAATCTCGAAATTCATTGAAAAATTTTGAAAGCGCTATTAAAAAAGATGAGTTATAATTGTTAAAACGTTATAATTATTTCTTAAATATGAAAATTGATTATAGAATCTTATTAATTACTATTATTACTATTGCTTTAGTAGAACTAATAAGGTTTTGGACATGTGCAATAGAAACGATCTCACAGGGGCCCCTAGAAATGACATTTGCTTCTAAGGGCTACAATTTTATAACTAGTGGAGGTCATGGATAATTATTTTAAGGATCATATTTTAATAAATTATACAGGACCCCAAAATCTTTGAACTGCCCCTACCTGCCGGAGAAGCTTTTCATTCAAGGTGAGATAAGCTGTTATGATCTTACTATGAGCCAAGATGGTTATGTTCATTGTTCCTTTAAAGAGGGTCGTAAGCTTTTTTCTAGTTTGGCGTTATTTTGCATAGGATCATTCTGAATTTGGCGTTATTAAAGTGCTGACGTGTGAGAAATAAATAAGTTTAGATACTAATGTTAATAAATAAAAGTTTAAATACTAAAGTGAGAAAAAAACAATAACTTTAGAGGTTTAGATCTGACTCATCATCATTGCTACTTGGAAGTTTTTAATACTTCAAATCAAGGTGCATATCTTGTCAAGTTGAGGTTTCAAATATATAATTAACTTTCTTGAGGATTAATTTTTTAAAAATATATATCCTTTTTCCGCATCCTGAATCGTTATTAAGGTTTATGATTTAGATGTTACGGATTTATATTTAATAGTTTAGAATTTAAGATTTAGGCCTTATAAATAGAATATAATATTTAAAGTAATATGATTAAGAATTTAAGTATTAACATTGTAAACCTTAAAATTTCTGATGATATTTTAGGTTGTGTTTTTTAAATATTTCGGTTACAATCTAAGTTGTAATCTGTACCAACAACAAAAAATTATTTTAAAATTTTTAAAATTTATATATTTTATTTTTTTAATTTTTGTTGAATTAGTCTTTAAATTTTTATTTTATGTGTATCCTGAAATTTTAAAATTTTATATGTAACCACTCTTAAAAATATTCTTAAATCTACTATTACAAAAACAAATTCACTCGAATTAATATAAAAATAAATAAATTACATCAATTATATCTTAATTCAATTTCATACAACCATTTTTATGAATTCCCTAATTTCAAATATATCTAAACACTTAAAATATTTAAAGTTTAAATAAATAATTATAATGAATTATACATGTTTGAAATAAAAAAAGGGGACTGGGTCTAAAACCAAATCCACCCAAGACATCAATTCTCTCATTATTTCGTGAAAAAGACTGAACAATTTTTACTTTTTCCCCCAGTGGAAAAAGGGAAGACCCACTGCATATTATTGTTATATAATTTTTTTTAATTATTTATATTTATATAATTATTACAATTAGCGTTATGCATTTACGTTCAATTGCGTTATTATTATTATTATTATTATAGATTATTATTTGAAATATTAATAATATTTTTTATAATTAACTTTAATTTATTATTCATTAATACTTGAATAAAAAAATAAAATAGGTTTCAATCATAATGATCCAACTCATAACATATTTTCTTTTATCTTGTGTCGTATTTTTTATGTGTCTTGTAATATGTTTATGTTTTATAATATAATATCACCTATTGTTATAGTATATTTGTATTTTTTAGATATATTTTTAATTTACGGATTATCAATTGTCTTTAATCAATATATTATTCAAAAAAATATATCGTAAGCATCAAAAAAATTTATATACGTTTTAATTTTAAGATTTATGAATTTAGTTTAGTGATTCAGTTTTATGGTTTTAAAATTTAAAGATTATAATTAAAATTTAGAATTTATTATTAGAATATAAAATTTAATAATTTTAACTTTAAATTCTAAATTTAGCTCACACTCCATAAACTATAAACACATAAACTTAAACCATAAATTTTAAACTAATCTCTAATCTCTAAAATTATTTTTTTCTAAAATTATTATATGTGTATAATATAATATAATTACCTTATTTTAATTTAAACCTCAATCAAATTCAATTCTAAAATAATTGGATTATGTGTAACTAATCATAAATAAAATAATAAAATAATAAAAAAAAAATGTTTTGATAAATATAAAGAAACATGGAGCGGTGAAAACAGTCGGGCAACACCACCGAGTCAGAGGTCCACCAACATCAACACAAACAAACAAAAAGACCACTCTTCTTACTCTTCCTTTATAGCAGTAGTTAGATTTTCAGTCTTGTAGTCCAACATTTCTCATTCTTACATTCAGACACGAACAAAGGTATGATCTTGTTTTTGTAAATCAGTGATTTGATTCCAAAAGTTATGTCTTTGTGGGGTTGTTCGAACTTAATAATGCATGATAATGATGCATGCTTTGTGTTTTTTCTTGCGTTTGATTTAATGGGTTTTCTTGCTTTAGATCTGTTCCTGTTTCTTCATCGTGTAAAATGCATTTTTTTTAGTACATACTGGTCAGTGTTTTCTCGTTTAATGCTGTTTGGTTGCTGAGAAAATGTTTAAACAGACTTCAAGTTTGCATCTTTTTTTTGTTTTGTTTTTTGAACTGCATTAAATGCTTACTTAGTAATGATTATTGATTATAATTAATAATGACAGTACATATGAACTGTTTTACTATTATTTTTACTAACTTTTGCCGTTTCGGAATTCTAATTTTTTTCCTGATAACTATTGCTGTTTTTCTTGCACTACTGTTGAGTGTTGTTTAGAAGCGAGAAGATGCAGAAGCCTCCACAATCAGTAGACTTTGCTCTGAAGCAGACCTCGCCCAACATCGGCGCCGGGTCTGTCACCGGCGATAAGCTTTCGTGCACCTATGACCTTGTGGAGCAGATGCAATACCTCTATGTTCGGGTCGTGAAGGCCAAGGATTTACCCGGAAAAGATGTCACCGGTGGTTGCGATCCCTATGTTGAGGTTAAACTCGGGAACTACAAGGGAGTAACCAAGCATTTCGAGAAGAAGAGTAATCCGGAATGGAATCAAGTGTTTGCATTCTCCAAAGAAAGAATTCAAGGATCTGTTTTGGAAGTGTATGTGAAAGACAAGGATGCTGTTGCAGATGATTTAATCGGCAGGGTCATGTTTGATGTCAATGAAATTCCGAGAAGGGTTCCTCCGGACAGTCCGTTGGCGCCACAATGGTATAGATTGGAAGATCGAAAGGGTGATAAAGCCAAGGGAGAGCTCATGCTGGCTGTATGGATGGGGACTCAAGCCGACGAGGCATTTCCCGATGCATGGCATTCCGATGCTGCATCGGTTAGTCCCGACAGTGTTGCAAACATTCGATCCAAAGTTTATCTTTCTCCCAAGCTTTGGTATGTGAGGGTGAATGTCATTGAAGCTCAAGACTTGGTGCCTAGTGATAAAGGCAGGTTCCCTGAAGTGTTTGTCAAAGCTGTTCTCGGAACTCAGGCTTTGAGAACTAGAACATCTCCGAGTAAGACCATCAATCCGATGTGGAACGAGGACTTGATGTTTGTAGTGGCTGAACCTTTTGAGGAGCCTCTGGTTTTAAGCGTGGAAGACAGGGTCGGATCAAACAAGGATGAAACCTTGGGGAAGTGTGTGATTCCTCTGCAGATTGTTCAAAGACGGTTAGACCATAGACCGGTGAACAGCAGGTGGTACAATCTCGAGAAACATGTGGTGGTGGATGGAGAGAAGAAGGAAATGAAATTCGCCAGTCGGATTCACCTAAGGATGTGTTTAGAAGGAGGGTATCACGTTTTGGATGAATCAACTCACTACAGTAGCGATCTTAGGCCGACTGCAAAACAGCTGTGGAAACCAAGTATTGGAATTCTGGAGCTGGGTATTATAAGTGCCCAGGGGCTGATGCCGATGAAAACGAAAGATGGCCGAGGAACCACGGATGCTTATTGTGTGGCTAAGTATGGGCAGAAATGGATCCGGACTAGGACAATTGTTGACAACTTCATGCCAAGATGGAATGAGCAATACACTTGGGAGGTATTCGATCCTTGTACTGTCATTACTATAGGGGTTTTCGATAATGGTCATATGCATGGGGGATCCGGAGGGACAAAGGATGCAAGAATCGGGAAGGTAAGAATTCGGCTATCGACACTTGAAGCCGATAAGGTTTATACTCACTCGTATCCCCTACTGGTTCTACATCCTTCAGGAGTTAAAAAGACTGGTGAAGTTCAATTGGCTGTGAGGTTCACCTGCTCATCATTGATTAACATGCTACACATGTATTCGCATCCATTGTTGCCTAAGATGCACTACATCCATCCATTGTCCGTGATTCAGCTCGATAGCTTGAGGCACCAGGCTATGCAGATTGTCTCGGTGAGGATGAGCAGGGCCGAGCCACCACTGAGGAAGGAAGTTGTGGAGTACATGATTGATGTTGATTCTCATATGTGGAGCATGAGGAGAAGCAAAGCGAACTTTTTCCGAATTATGGGAGTTCTAAGTGGGGTGATCGCTGTTGGAAAATGGTTTGATCAAATCTGCAACTGGAGAAACCCTATTACAACCATTTTGATTCATATCCTTTTCATTATATTAGTTCTTTACCCTGAGCTAATACTTCCCACAGTTTTTCTCTACCTTTTCCTGATCGGTATTTGGAACTACCGGTGGCGGCCAATGCATCCTCCTCACATGGACACACGACTCTCTCATGCGGATGCTGCCCATCCCGATGAACGAGATGAAGAATTTGATACCTTCCCCACTTCCCGGCCTCCGGATATCGTCAGGATGAGATACGATCGTCTCAGAAGTATAGCAGGGAGAGTTCAGACTGTGATCAGTGATCTAGCAACCCAAGGGGAAAGATTCGTCTCTGCTAAGCTGGAGGGACCCGAGAGCGACCACCCTATTCGTGACATTCTGTTTGATGGCCGCCACCATTCTCTATTTTACACCGTTCCAAGTCGTGGCTCTTCTCACAGGCCTTTATGTCCTAAGGCATCCCAGGTTCCGCCACAAACTTCCATCGACACCTCTCAACTTCTTCCGGAGGTTGCCGGCAAGATCAGACAGTATGTTATGAGCACAACCTGTCTATATATTTCATTCCAGCAGGGTTCTTTAGTTTCTATTTTTAATGTGTAGTTTTCATCTGCCTTTTGTTTAGTAAAATGCAACTGTGAACCCTGTTTTATGTTATTTCAGACAGTATTCATCATCTTTGTAAAACATGCAAATTCCATCAGAAGTGTTGCAAATGATTCTCTCTATATAATATATAATGTCTCCGGAAACAATAGCTACATTATTATTATAAAAATAATAGAAGAAAGTCAAGTTGGATCAAGTGCTTAAGCTTGATCCACCGTGACGAAAACACTCGCCGGGACTGCTACATCAGACTCGATCACAACTCGATTTTCAGACACATTACGCAGGACATGGTTAGGAAATAGGCCGCCCCTGCTTGAGCTCAATGAATACTGCACATGCTTAATCTTGTTAGGAAATAAAAGCACAGGATTAAAATCAACCGTCCAGGAGCTGTCATTCCCTTCAACAGACCCTCTTGCAACCGTTGATTTAATGTTCATCCCCTTGGCATTGTTCCTATCAACTACAACCTGATCAATCTGTTTGAAAGGTCCTTTTGATTGGTCTAGCTGGACTATTTCAATCCCCTTATTAGACCCACTGAACATGTTATCGACTATATTCACTCCGTTTGCCACCCCGTTTATCGATTTCAGGAGGATAAATGCATCGCCCAGGAAAAAACTGCTAGAGATATGAAGCTGCACCGGATCTTCAGCCACAATTCCAGTGTAATCCAGGTAAGAATTCACTATCCGAGTTTGGGTGAGACCAGGCAGCTTCAAGTAAATCCCGGTGCCACCAAAACCCGTCGCCTTGTTGTAACAATGCACACCGGAAAAGGTGTTGGCTTGACCCGAGACCATGATTCCTATGGCGGCCGAAAAAATCACCACATCTGTCACCGCATTATCGTTTCCCATTAAGTTAATGGCAGTGCCTGTATAGTTCCTTTCGCCTGCATCACCACCGGCCGTGATATGCTGACCGAGGAAAGAATTCCTGATATAAGTCTCGTGCCCACCTTGGACTAAAATCCCATTGCTGGTGAAATGAGCAACGTAGCAGTTGTCAATACCAGTCCTTAGTGAGTTTACTACTGAAATGCCACCACCCCTGTAATTACAATCCAACATCAGGTCTTTGAGCGTTATGTACTCGTAGCTATAGGACGACGATGACGAGGTAAGCTGCGAATTCAAATTCGAGAAGCTCTCTTCTTTTGTTTCGTCTCGAGTAGTGCTCGACAAATCAATAAGATACCCATCAGCCGGAAAATCATCCGAAGCTCGCAATGTCCCTCCATGGATCTGCACCAGCAAATTAACAGAGAGTTACATTTGGTCTACCGTATCTAATTTAAATACCCGAACTCCCGTCTCCGACCACTGCTCATCTGAATTCAATTCGGCGGGCAAGTGTACATATGCATATAGAGTATAGACTATTTTCAGGTCAGGAGTAGGTGAAATGCAGTTGTAATTTCAACCTTCAACAAATGTTACCATCATTTCCAACCAATCTTCCTTTATTAAAGACTTTTACAGATAATTCTTTTAAAAATTGTTATGTAATTAAAGGACCAGCCTTTATCCTTGAATTAAATGCATTTCAAGCTTTAACTTTTTGAAATTCAAACCCAGAGGCCAGAGGCAGGTGGTTTTAACTTTTGAATTTCTTTTTTTCCAATGGCTTTGTTTTCCCAGGCAGAACAGAAGTCATCCCGACACGTGTTTCATTCACCATAAACTTCAAAAATGCAATGTCTTTGTATTTAGTAAGGTTGGTACATGACATCAATTATCAGTTAGCGTAGAAAAGAAGTTAAATTGATGGCGTACCATAAGGTTTCCTGCACCGGAAGCCGGTAACCGGAGTGGTTTACTGATAAGGTAATTCCCACCGTCAAGATCAATCTGCACCCCGCCGAGATTATTGATCCCCTCCATCAAGATCCCTTCACTTGGACCCTTAAATGCATCCGCGATGGCCTTGTCGAGTGCTTCCGTGCTGTCGGATTTCCCCGACGGATCCGCTCCGTAATCGGTTACGTGATACACACGAGAACCGGGGACTACCTGTACATCCATTCCATTCTCAGTTTCATACTTTCATTGTACTAAATAATTCCATGAAAGAACAGGAACAGAATCGGAAAAAAGAATCACCTGTTGTTGCGGCGAAGGAGATGCAGAGATCACTGAACCTGAAACAAGAGAGGCCTTAAACGCTTGTAGCTGGCGCATTTGGTCGTGATAAGGAGCGGCGGAAAGCTTCGCCGTCGGCGAATCATCGCCGAAAACATTGATTACGAACAAACTAACCAACCCCAAAACCATGCAGAGTGAAATATTTCTTCTTTCCGTCATCTTTCTATCTGTTTTCTCTCTGTTTTGAGAGAGATAGAAAGAAAGAGACGGTTTAAAAAACAAATGGAACGATCAGGAGGATGAGGAACATGGAAAGAGAAGGGTCTAACTAAGATTTGGTAGGAAATCTATAGAATGTTTTATAATAGTGGATCACACGCATGACACCTACAGTTTTCTGTTTCAATGAGTGACTTGTAACTTCGGTAACTCCTGCTTCGAATTTAATTTCTTGTCTGTTAAAAAAGCTATCAGTTGCCAAACCTAACAAACACGTTTGGTTCTCAGAAAATAACAACAAACACTTGTGTTGTTGCTATAAAAGGGGAGTCTTCAAATTTTCCAGGAAAACAAGTTTGAACCCTGAACCCAGGATTTAAGCACCAAGCCCAACCACGAAATTTTAGACCCCGAATCCCGGAAAGGGTTGTTTTCTGGTGAATTTAAGCATGTTCAAAGGAAGATTGGGAGGAAAGGGGTCGTTTGGTAGTGAGGGCGACCGGAGAAGTCACTGAATGGCGGCGGAAAACGATGGTGAAAGGAGGTGACGGATGGGATTTTCCATTTTGCTTCAGGCGAATTTAAACCATGGGATAGAATGAGGGAGGGAAGAGGAGGCGTTTGGTGCCATTGACGGTTAAAATAACCGGATCTAACCTACACCAAGTCACCAACTGGGTCCATGCCGGGTAGGAGATGAGCAGCAGCCTGGGTCTGTTCAAAGCAGTGAGTTGCCCAACTCTTAGCCTGTTGGTTCTCCATGTTTTTGGGTTGGTCCAAACATTCCCCAACTTTCTAACTCTATTGTTGTTGTTTTTATAAAAACAAAAAATATATATTATAAAAAAATTTAATAATGTATTTTGATATAATAATAATTTTAGTCTTTAAAATTATATAATTTATTAATTTAGTATTAATTTAAAGTAATTTAATAATTTAAATTATTTATATCTAAAAATTATATTATTATAGTTATTAATTTTTTCTTGATCTATCATTTTCTCGTAAATATTGTATTATTTTTTAATATAATAAAAATAAAAAAAAATATTATAAAATATAAGTATTCAATTATTTTTTATATAATACTCGTTTATTTTGTCATTGTAAAAAAAATACATTAATAAAAATTTTATATAAAAAATTATGACTGATTAATAGAAGAGTAGCAATATGAATAACTCTTTAGTCTCAAACCAACTTAGGGCTTAAAATTATTATTATTTTTTTCATAATTTTTAACTTTTATTTTATCAAGTGAATAAGTTAACAATAAAATACAATTACATCTCTTGAAATTTAATATATTTTTTTAAAAAAATAAATTTAAAAAAATGCTAGAAGGACAAGATTTTTTATGGTAATATTATAAGTATATATTTATAATAAAACATTAAATTTATTATTTACGATTAATATTTAAAATATAAAAAAAAATTAATTTTATATTTAAATTAAACCTATACGTGAGAAAAAAAATGTAATATTCAATATTAAACCCATAATTAAATGAAATTGCTTCTATTTTATCCTTTAAAAAACAATAAAAGACAAATGATAAAATGCATGCATGTGGACGCAAAGCAGGAGATCAGCCCTACTTAAATTGCCTTTCCAAACTTGCCCCTCTCTTTATCTCTCTTTCCCTTCGCCTGCCTCTCTCTTTATCTCTCTTAACTTTTCTCTGCATTAAAATTCGCAATCTTTTCTCGAGCGATCAAAACCAATTTGTCCTTTGGTTTCATCTTCTTTATTTCAATATCCAAATCCTTTGTTTGACTTGAGAGTCAATTAGATCTCTTAATCGGCTAAGC
The DNA here is from genome assembly GCA_035048815.1 of Abelmoschus esculentus. Lineage (NCBI taxonomy): Eukaryota > Viridiplantae > Streptophyta > Magnoliopsida > Malvales > Malvaceae > Abelmoschus > Abelmoschus esculentus. Next base: position 1,932,408 of record JAUCBN010000059.1, read on the forward strand.
TTTTATCTCGCTATTCAAAGTTGAAAACTTTTCGAGTTTTTGCTCCCTTATTCCATGGCTGAATTGGAAGATATTGGTGCTGATATTAGGTAAAAACTCCATTTCATTCTCTTTTTTTCACTACTTTTTTTCTAATAAAAAGTTAAACCCGAATTTTAATCTATACTTTTTTGAATATTGGATGGTTTTTGGAGGATTGGATTTTGGATTTCGTATGATTTGATTGTGGATGTAAGAATTAGGGAAATATGTTTATTTGTTTAGACTTTAGAGTAGCTTTAATTGTTCGTGTCTTTAGAAGCAGGCTTTTCGATGAATAAGGAATGGGATTCTGTAATTGATGTTTTACTGAGCTGACTAATAAAATGCTCTCAAATTTTAAAGTTTTTGGTTTGTTAAATTCAGTAATGCGGAAGAAGAGTGAAATTTAAATATGATTTTATAGAAAAAAGAGATAGAATTGGGGTTCAAATTTTGGTTTAGGGTTTAAATTTCAGTGTTGTTTGAATTGATGGGGCATGTTATGATGGCTGTTGTTTTGTTGCTTGACAGTTCCGACATTGAAGTTGATGACTTTAGGTGTGAAAATATAACGGAGAAAGATGTCAGTGACGAAGAGATTGAAGCGGATAAGTTGGAGAGACGAATGTGGAAAGATCGTATCAAACTCAAAAGGATTAAGGAGAGACAGAAGATAGCCGCCCAACAGGCTGCGGAAAAGCAAAAGTTGAAGAAGACCACTGACCAGGCTCAGAGGAAGAAAATGTCCCGAGCTCAAGACGGGATTCTTAAATACATGTTGAAGCTAATGGAAGTTTGCAAAGCACAGGGATTTGTCTATGGTATTATTCCAGAGAAGGGTAAGCCTGTAAGTGGTTCATCGGATAATCTAAGAGCCTGGTGGAAAGAAAAGGTGAAGTTTGATAAGAATGGGCCGGCAGCCATAGCCAAGTATGAGGCCGACTGTTTAGCTGTGAGTGAGTCTGATAATGGTAGAAACGGAAATCAGCATTCCAGTCTCAAAGACCTGCAAGATGCTACTCTTGGATCCCTCTTGTCTTCTTTGATGCAGCACTGTGATCCCCCTCAAAGGAAGTACCCATTAGAAAAGAAAATTCCTCCGCCTTGGTGGCCTACTGGAAATGAAGATTGGTGGGTAAAACTAGGGCTACAACAGGGTCAAAGTCCTCCTTATAAGAAGCCACATGACCTTAAGAAGATGTGGAAAGTTGGAGTGTTAACAGCCGTGATAAAGCACATGTCACCTGATACTGCCAAGATCCGGAGGCATGTACGTCAGTCAAAATGTTTGCAGGATAAGATGACAGCAAAGGAGAGTGCAATTTGGTTTGGGGTCTTGAACCGAGAAGAAGCTATTCTGCATTCTAGCAGTGATAATGGAACATCTGGTGTAACTGAAATACCCCGAGGTAGACGTGGTGATAAGAAGCAACCTGCTATTAGTAGTGACAGTGATTATGATGTTGATGATGTTACTGATGGAATTGGTTCAGTCTCTTCCAAAGATGATCAAAGAAATCAACTGATAGTTGTCGAGCCTGTGGGTTATATTAGCAACAATGATTCCCATCCAGTGCAACACAATGAGCGAGTGGAGAAACAACCTAGGAGAAAGAAACCCCGTTTAAGATCAAGTGATGTTCATCAACAATCTGTACCAAGCCATGGAAATCAACAACCTATCATAATCCATGGCAATCAACAATCTATACCAACTGATGATGATCAACAACCTATAGTAATCCATGGCAATCAACAATCTATACCAACTGATGATGATCAACAACCTTTGCCAAACCATGTTGAACCTGTAAATGCCGAGTCAATAAGCACTTTGCCTGACATCAACCAAACCGATGTATTACTCATTGAATATCCTATGCCTGTTGCTCAGCAGGAAAATGATGCAAGTACAGGATTGAGACACGTGGAGGAAGATTTAGATGTTCAGTCACATCTACCTACAAATGGATATTGCCATTATCCTGCCATTCCTTGTGCTACTGAGATTTCCACACAGAGCATGTATGTAGACGGAAGGCCCATGCTCTCTCCATTTGTGCAACATGCGGAGCTGCACCATGGTAATACATATGAGTTTTATAATCCACCAGCTGAATTTAGGCCTGGTAATGATGATCAGCGAACTCAGATGGAGATGAATGTACCACCATATATTAGGCCAGAGAATGATGTTGATGTATCAGCACAGGGTGGAAATGAACTTGAAATTGCTGGGGGAGAATTGCATCATCTATTGCATAATGAGCAAGATAGAGCTGTCCATAATCCCTTTGGTTCTCCAACAAATGATCCGTCATTTTTTGGTGGATTTCACAGCCCCTTTGAATTCCCATTTGATGGTACAAGTTCACTAGATGAACTACTTGATGATGACTTGATACAGTACTTTGGTGCTTAGGTTGGGAAATTTGAGATGCCAGAGAATAGATTGCAAGTAAAACCTTTTCTCTTTAACGCTTGTTTCATTTATGAATGATTCATAATCTGGTCTCAAACACATTGTTTTGTCTCAATTCTGCAGGAACTGCCAACGGATGCATTCATTACTGACTTGGACAGAGAAATTTCTCTTATTCATTAGTCTTTCCTCTACAGGTGTTAAACAATTTGAGCATGCAATGACTGTAAGTCGAGTCAAGTTATGTTCATCTTGTTTCAAAGAAGGAAAACAAAAACAATACTTTTTGTATCATATTCCTAGCTACCCCTAAATGGTAATTGCCATGAAAGGGTTTATGTCGATGTCTTAGACTTAGTTCTTGAAAGTGTCTTGCCAAAAACTAGTGATATTTTTGTTGGACAAAGTAACTCATTTAGTCACTTTTTTCTTTCCCAATAAATGAATTTTGATTTATATATCTATAGTTAATTATGTTTACAGCCTCCGACTTTTCGACACTTCGCCTCCAGAACCCCCATCATTACTCTACTTCCCTTGTTACTTCAGCTTTCAATAATTTGCATTATTGCAGGATTGATGCTTTTTGAGCTTTAGATTATCTGTATATATAGTTCATTATTGCAGCCTGCAGGATTGATGCTCTTTTGGAGCTTTGGATGATTGTGTAGTGGGAAGACACCTTGATGAATGACACACATTTCACCCCGTCATTTATTATTCCATTGCACTATACATTTATGTTCCATTTAGGGTTTGATTTTGGATATGGGGGGTTCTACATTGTTCTTGATGAGTTTTGTTGATTTAGTTTGGTCTATTTAGGGTTTACCCAATGTTTACTAGGAAATGTTTGAAAAGTGTTCAAACATTGTTGGGAATAAGATGAAGTGAAAATATGTTTAAATTCATTAATATTATGATAAATGAAATATATATCATTGTAAAATAGGCTTAAATATATATTTGGACTTGAATTAGGTATCTTCTCCTAAGTACTTAAAGAATTTTTGCTCTTAAGTTGATATTAGAATTAGATTTTTTTAAAAATTAATACTTAAAGAATTTTTGCTATATATCACTGTAAAATATAATAAGTATAATTTATTATAACACCATATTGATTTTCATTATATTATGAACTTATAATATAATAAAAAATATAAATTGTAAAATAATTCATCATATGAACATTAAAACTGTAATTTTGACTTCAAACACTTTTCAAACCCAAATAATAAACTATAATTTATGTTTATATTGAAAAATAGTTTTAAAAATCTTCTGTGTTGCTCAATCAATGATTGGAGCAAAATGACTTTGAAGTGTCGAGAAAAGCCATCAAGATTGAGTCACTATTCAATGCCACACAAGCCAAGCCAAGCCACGACCTTCTTGTTGTTCCAAAAGGCAGGAAATGGAAGTGGCACGTATTACATAAAAAATAGATTTATGTCGATGGGTCAATTAATCGGCATCACCAGGGCACAATCGTAAATCATTAACAGATTGTTTCCTAAAGGGATTTTAATTTTTAATATATTATTTCATTCAATAAAGTAGGGTTTTTTTTAAATCATATTATATTTAATTTCGTTCTTTCTTGTCTTACGAACATTTTGAAGATGATACTTTGATTTATAATGTTAATGAGAACGAAGAGAGTTAAGATCGGTAAATCTATCGGATTAAAAATTTTATTAAATAAATTTAATTTGTCATAATTTATTTTAATATAAAAAATAAAATAAAAATATTTTCTTACCCTCATCCCTTTGTTAATTGTTTTGATTATTATTTTTTATTTTAATCGAATAATAAGAGTTTTAAATTTTTTTAAAAAAATAACAGAATGTTCTAGATGCAGCGCGGAAACGTTGCTAACTGTTTTAATCGTCATGCATGACGTCATCATAGTTTTCTTGTTCGTATCGCCCACGTAAGTGCTGAAACAGGTCAGCAGATAACGTTAGAACTTCTTTTTTCTCCCTTCCAGGCAATGATTTTTTTCTTCAAAATTTAGGTAATTTTCCGTTAACTCTAGAACGTTCTAGATCCCCAATTCCTTTCCAGATTAGTCTAGGTCATCCTCTTTTCTTCTATATAATCAAATCCTTCCCTCACATTCTTTCAAGAATCGTAGCAATCAGAGATAATTCTTTCTAGCTCTTCAAATCTCTTTTTTTCTTCAAGATTTTCCTTTACCGTTGTTAATTCACCGTCGAAGATGCAGATATTTGTGAAGACACTTACCGGAAAAACAATCACCCTAGAGGTGGAAAGCTCCGATACTATCGATAATGTAAAGGCCAAGATTCAGGACAAGGAAGGAATTCCTCCAGACCAGCAGCGATTGATCTTCGCAGGAAAACAACTGGAGGATGGCCGGACATTGGCTGATTATAACATTCAAAAGGAATCGACTCTCCATCTGGTTCTCCGTCTCCGCGGTGGTATGCAGATCTTTGTTAAAACCCTGACGGGCAAGACCATTACTCTTGAAGTCGAAAGCTCCGACACCATAGATAATGTCAAGTCCAAGATTCAGGACAAGGAAGGTATTCCACCTGACCAGCAGCGGTTGATCTTTGCCGGGAAGCAACTCGAGGATGGCCGCACCCTGGCCGATTACAATATTCAAAAGGAATCGACTCTCCATCTGGTCCTCCGTCTTCGCGGTGGCATGCAGATCTTTGTTAAAACCCTAACCGGCAAGACTATTACTCTTGAAGTCGAGAGCTCCGACACCATAGATAATGTTAAGGCTAAGATTCAAGATAAGGAAGGTGTCCCTCCGGACCAGCAGCGTCTGATCTTCGCCGGCAAGCAACTTGAGGACGGCCGCACCCTGGCCGATTACAATATTCAAAAGGAATCTACTCTCCATCTGGTCCTCCGTCTCCGCGGTGGTATGCAGATCTTCGTTAAAACCCTGACTGGAAAGACTATCACTCTTGAAGTCGAAAGCTCCGACATCATAGACAATGTCAAGTCCAAGATTCAGGACAAGGAAGGCATTCCTCCAGACCAGCAGCGCTTGATATTTGCAGGCAAGCAACTGGAAGATGGCAGAACCCTTGCGGATTACAATATCCAGAAAGAGTCTACACTTCACCTTGTTCTCAGGCTCCGTGGAGGGATGTAGATATTCTGAAAATGGCCTTTTAATCGTTTGTTTTCTGCGTCAATGCTCTGCAGTTTGTGATATGCTCCAAGGGATTCTGTTGCTTTTAATGATAATCAACCTTCTGATTATGTGTTTGAACTTTTTAGTTGGAATAAAACCATGAACTAGCTTTTAGAACATTATGTCTTCTCTGCATTTACCTAATAGTTAATGGCTTTCCTCAATTTTTGATCCTGCTTTGCTGGGAACCTCCATCTGTTGAAATCTACCCATTTCTATGCACTATTGGTATCTTCAAGTTATGACCAAAATGGTTTCTAGTGGTCGAGCAGTAGTTGAATTAGTGATATTCTGTATCAGTTTGGTATTAACCTGCTCTGCTCATACAGGACAGACTGTTTTGCTTATTGATGCTTTATGCTAAAACATTGAGAATTGTATGTGGACCCTTGAAATTTCCCATGGATTATTATCATATTTGTGCCTTGAGATGGTCTCTGAAGTTGTGAAGAGTTAGTTTATATAAAAGGGCTTGGTTTTGCTTGATCATGTCAGCTGTAGCTTGTATGGACAGCATACGCACACACATTTTATACATGCATGCATGTGTCGGTGTACTTTTTATTATTTTCATCCTAGAATTCGAAGTAGTATGTCGTGCTACAATTCTTTGACATAGAATATGTGAATTGTAGGAAAAGATAAGAGCTTTGTTAGGTTCCTATGTTGAATAAGCTTATTGTGTATGTTGGAACTCATGACAACATCATGTATTTAGAAATTACATTCCAATTCATCTTTATTTATGATCGTGTTGCTTTAACCAATTATTAGGGATAATCCTCATATTTCTAAAAAAAGAGAAAGCAAGTAACTGGGGGTTTGCTTTAACCCTGCAGGAAAGTTATTTTTGAAATTATATGTATGCGTGAACTTTGGATAAATGTCCTTCAATTATATTTCTATGCATTTATGGACATGGTAGGCCTGGATATAAGTGGTAATTGATCAATTCTTTGTTGAATAACATGTTTGTTTCCTTGAATTTCACAGAATACTTTGTTTCAGAGAAGGACCTCTATGGTGAATTAAAAATGTAAATCATTTTTCTAAATATTCATGCTGTAGAATTGTTTTTTTAACCTCACTACCTAGTTATTGTCACTAAAATTTCCTATACTATTGGAGCTTGTACCATTGAAAATTATAGTTCCATAACTTTCATTTCATTTTTCATTTATTTTTGGCAATAGTGAAGATCATTACTTCGTATTTTAACTGATTTGGAATGTGCTTTTCAGGTTGGAAAAAATTACTTATGTTCAGATTGGAAGCAAGAGCTTATTAGATTATCGGAGTTTCTTAAAAGGGTTGAATCAAATGGTAGTAGAAGTAAGGGCCGGGCGTATCTGGCGCAACACCAATTGTTTGATCAGGTACGGACTACGGTATCATCTTTCTTATATTTTATTCTTGGAAGATCTAACATCACTGTTTTGTACTGAGGCAGATAAATGATTTGCGGAAGGACATTTCTATTCCTGAGTTGTGGTGAGCTGAGATCTCTGAATGCATGGTTCCATGAAACCTCTTTAAGACCATATGAGTTTTGAGATCATACTAGAAGCAGTAGTCAGTTCCCAGTCGCTTGTCTCATCTTTCTTATGCTGCAATACCTCTTGACATTTTATCTTGTGCTATCATGTGACATACTATGCACCTGTGTCTATAGAGGCATTAAATTGGGATACCTACCTTAAAATGTGTTGTATCATAGGGATGGCTTAATCATGGAGATCATCTTAATCAACATTGTTGCATATTGCTCTTATGCTTTAATTTTCTTCAAAATTGAATTCTAAATTTAAAGATTGATTTTGGGTGTTTAAATAGAAATCCAGAGGCATTTTCTCATAATCATTGAACCATCTCTAAGGTCACATGTCTTACTGTACATACAATACTAAGGGGCCTTCAAAAAATCATCTCCATTTTTTCATCTCTGTGGGATCGATGATTTTTTGCCTATTGGGAGTTTTATTAATTGCAAAGAATGGCTAGAAGAGTGTTTGATCAAGCTAGACAAAGATCAGTTTACACTTTTGTTGGTGCTGTTCTGGAACATTTGGAATAGGAGAAATAGTTTTATTGATAATGATAAGTTGCTGCCTATTAGAGTAGTTGTGGAGTATGCTCAACTATTTGTGGCCGATTTTTTTGCTGTTCATGACCCCTTTCATCCACTGATATCTTGTAACAGGTCAAAGGTCTGGAAGTGCCCACCTCCAGGAACCATTACAATCAATGTAGATGGTGCTTATATTGCGGAAACTGGTGCAGCTGCCTTGGGAGTGGTGGCACACGATTCTCATGGCCTCATGGATGGCACTACAAGAATTCCCTCAGACATGGTTTAAGCAGAGATTACAGAAGCTTGGGCTGTCACTGAGGGACTAAAAATGGCAGTGGAGAACGAATGGACAAACGTCCAAGTTGAAGTGATTCTTTGGCTGTAATCAATAGGCTCCTTTATCATCAACAAGATCAATCAACAGTGGCATTCCATTTAGATGAAGCAAGGCAGATTTTATCTTAAAATCCTTTCTTTTCTGTTGCCCATGTATAGATCACTGGAGCTTCTCCTTACTCAAACATTTTCATTTTAGTTTTTATGTACCAGATTGTATAGGGGATTTTCTTGTTGATGATGCCATCTTTGGCGTTTGAATAAATTTATTTAGCTTTCAAAAAAATGCTGTGAATTAGGTTGGCATGTAGCATTTCTTGAGCTGTGTTGTTCAAGAGTACCCATTATTCATCGGTGATCGTTGACTAATGCTTCTCTTCACGACTACATCCTGCTCCTAATTTTTAGGTTATTGGTAAAAAAGATGCTAAGTTCTAGAACTGAATCAAAATCAGAAAAAGAATCAAAACGAAGGCAATCAACCTGATTAGATTTCCCAAATACAGATGTCTTCATTCATTCAGTTTTTCAGATAAAAACTGAAATAGGATATTTGACAGAAATATATAAAAACATAGAGTAATGCAGGATTAAGCTCTCTCTCCCCTGATCCTCCTAGCAAGCTGAATATCCTTGGGCATAATGGTAACCCTTTTCGCGTGAATAGCACAGAGATTGGTGTCTTCAAAGAGCCCGACAAGATAGGCTTCCGCGGCTTCTTGGAGAGCGGCAACAGCGCTGCTTTGGAACCTCAGATCCGTCTTGAAATCTTGAGCGATTTCCCTCACCAGCCTCTGGAATGGAAGCTTCCGGATCAACAACTCCGTACTCTTCTGGTACTTCCTGATTTCCCTCAACGCCACCGTTCCAGGCCTGAATCGGTGAGGCTTTTTCACTCCTCCAGTGGCTGGAGCAGACTTCCTAGCAGCTTTCGTTGCCAGTTGCTTCCGCGGAGCCTTGCCTCCCGTTGATTTCCTGGCTGTTTGCTTGGTACGCGCCATTGATGAATCAGGCTTGAAAGAAAAGAGAAGAAAGAAATCTTTGGGAGAGAAATTGACAGCGAGTAGTGCGAATGGGAATGGAATTGGGTGTTGTTTATATAGAGAAATTTTGAGAGAAAATAAAGAGTGGGAACGCGGACGCGGGAACTTCGAAAATTTTGAATTGCTAAATATGGACCGTCCGATTTTATTATCTCAAATAGTTGTCAGGGTTTGCGATGCGGATGACCAATAAGACGTGTTTATGAATGTCGCATGGATTATGTCCACGAATCGCCATTTTATTTTCCCCCTTTAAGTTCTTGTATTACGTTATTAGGAAATTAATAATTAATTTATTTCGATTTCGTCATTACTTTATATTCATATTCTTGTTTTGCAAAAATATCACAAAATTACTTGTAATTTTACATATCAAAACACACTATGTATTAGTAGATTAACCCCAAAAAATACTTCAAAATAACAAAGCGTACAAAAGGAGCAACTCAATTTACCAAAGCTCCGGTATGATATACACACCAAACTGTATATATAGAATAGAAACCGTCCATCAGTTTCCAACTATGCTGTCTGAACTCTCAACTATAGCTGTCTACGTGTTTATTATGTATTTTCAACCAAGACGCCAAACATACGGTAATTAGATCCGAACAACGACCTCCTCTACTGGTAAAAGTTTGTGTTATGTACACAGGGAAGTAGGAGATGAAAAATCATACCCAGTTGTTTGGAGGTGAAAAATCATGAAATCTGAAGGAGATCTCTCCAGCAGTGTCTCGCTGTAATCGGCGGTCTGGCTGCTCGCTTCCATTCGGTTCATCTGGTGGCAAAGGCAGTATTTGATTGTCATTGGGTTGGTGGGCTAATCGAACCTCAGGGGGCAATGGTAACGCTGATGGAGAGCGAACCAACTGCCTGCTGGCACTACTGCTAAAACCTCGGAGAGCCAACGATTGATCCCACAACAGGACGTGAATTAGAATCGGCACATTGGCATGCCGGTGTAGTGAGAGCTTCTGACTTAGGGAGACGGTGTCGAAGCATCGAACAGCTCCGGTTGATGAAACCATCCATGGAAGAACCTTCTGGTTTGATAATCTTGAGACAACCAGCAGCCTTGATGCGCTTGATGCTTCTCTGTAGAGAGTGCTGAGTCCTGATCTCGTTGAGGGCAGGTTTTCGTCATCATCAATGACAGATGATATGTAGATGAATCCCTGTTAATAAACAAAGAACAATATATAAACAAATGCTGTGCCATAGAGACAACCATGGAGATTTGAGAATCAGAAGGCATACCTCTTCTGTGCGGCTAATGGCGAACCCGAGCTTTATGTCATCTTCTTTTAGTTTGATCTCTATCGGAATTTCTTCGGCAAGAGGGGCGTACCATAGACGAACTGCTCGAACGACTCCAAGGTCAACCCCATGGTAGTCCTCAAAACCATATAGACTTACATTGGCAAGGTTTGATAAATCAGATAATGACCCGGTATTCACAGTAGCTGAGGCAGTTTCCCCGGAGATCTGCTCAACGAAATTACAGAGAAATTAGTTCCAATAATCAGATGAACATGAACCGGTTTGCCTAACTGATCAACCTGAGACGCTGGTGTCTTAAGAGTTCACATAAGACAATGCCTAACAATTTAGCCTTTCCTAGGGTCTAAGTCACTGATTGCTAATGGTGAACAATTTCCAAATACTTCGATTGAAGATACTGACTCGCTACTGCTTCTATCAAAGGATTAAGGCTTTGACATGGTACCTTAGTGAGCAAGGATTCAGTTTGAATATTCATGAAAACAATGGGAACCCCGGAGGCCTGAGATGCAGTAAGCCAAGCATTTGCTCGAGCAAGGGTATCCTCCAAGCCGTTGTATCGAGAGGCCATTCGATCTGAAGCCTTCGGAAGGAGGAGAATAGAAAGAAAGCTGCTTGAGTTGGGAACTGATAGCACCTCCTGCATCTTCCTCTCCCACGGATATGAGACGTATCCATCCTGAAGCCTTGTCCTTTCTAGTTCATTGACTATCCTGGAGTCCCTTGAAGCTGTAAACCCATTGTTTAACATCGAATCAGAAAGCAGGGGGGACTGAAGGAAATGAATCAAAATTCTATTTTCAACAAGTTATGGGTCAGTGCCGAACATTAACTTATGATGAACTCAACTTCCATGCGGAGACTAAAGAAAACCAATTACCAAGGAGCAAATGGGGTTAAAAAGAAAGGATCATTAACACTCCATTCATCATAAATCAAAGTGATCATTCAGTCAAATATTAAGAGATTTTTTATATTATACCTAATGACTAGACAACCATACTCCGCGGGTTACCATTGATGCCGACAGAGACGAGGATCGTAAATAATTCAATAAAGGGATATAGATGTAGGTTGTTCTTACTTCTTAAAGATTGTAGGGTATTTAATATTCATTAGACTAACTAGTAATCACTTTAAATAATTTGTAGCTCCGAATCTGATTAACATAATTTGTAAGTACAAGCATAAGCTTGAAGACATAACCCATCTTAAAGTTGACATAAACTAAGAAAGGTCACGAAGGCTGTCCCTATTCACATTCAAGAGGATTATCATGCAAAGTTAGTCTCTCTCCCAATTGCAAACAATTTTATGTTCGCCTTCATTTCAAGTTATGGAATTCTAAGCCAATAAGACAATGGTTTACAAAACCCAAGACAAAGAAAGGACCCAATTTGACATTTGGGATTGGGAGAGCAAGCTTTTTCCAAGCTGGCATCCTTCTAGTCTAAACACTAGAGCCCGCCAATGGAAGACGGGTATGAAAAAGGAAAAGTTAGCTTTGAAAAGAAGGTGAGCATTAACGGTTGTAATCAAGCAAGAGGCAAGATTTAGGTCAATTTAAATAAAAAAATTCCATCATTCCTTGAGAAAAACGTGTCTGGGTATTGGCAGATACACACCATCAAAAAAATTGACTTCTAAATATATTTTTACTAATTAAAAGTTGGCTTTTAATATAGAATGATTTTTTATTTTAAATATTTAAAAATAATAAAATATTATATTTTTATACTAAAATTTAAATTTATATAAAATAAAATAAATATATTTAATTACTAAATTAATTAGCAAATCTCAAATTTGCATTTTTTGTTTAAAACTAATATATTTTATTTGTAAATATAATTAATAAAAATATTAAAATATGTATTATTATTACACGTGTCTAATGCAGTTTTGGTACGGAACAGAGACATGGGAGATTCCAAGCAATTAAGGTTGAAAAATCGAGGGGGAAAACAAAAAGAAAATGAAATCAAGCATTCGAGTGAGCGGGCGGCGGGCCCACTCGGTGGCGAAATTATAGTCAAAAGAGAATATAACTCACCTTGCAACTCGAAGCACTCCGACTCAGTCCGATCCAAGAACCCGACAGCGTAGTTTGGATCCGCTATAGACCTCAGCATGTATTGTTTTCTCCCGCCAGACTCGTTAGGCACGATACACGCCTGCAGCTGAGCGAACTCGTCGTTGCCTCGCCTGACCCGGACGAGAATCGAGGTCTCCTTGTTCTTATAGGAGCTGTGAAGGATCCTCTGGACTCCGCTCTTGCCGCCTTTAAAAGGTGCGTTATGAATCAATCTTGAGCCAGATCCAATACGAATCTCCTCAACAATATCGCCGGTCTGAAGCATGTCTCCGGCCCATTCGTCGGCCTTCGAGCTTCCTTTTAGACACTCGATCGAGAGTACGTGCGGCGATCTCATGCTCTCCGATTGTAGATTTCGGTCCATGGGCATTTCCCGGGTCGAAACGCTATATAATCCTTGCAAACACCGTCTTTATAGACTATAATCAACACATAAAATTCAAGAGTATAGAAAATCAAAGAAAATCTGATAAAGTTAATGATATCGAGAGAGTTTTTTTGAAGTGCAAATGAGAATATTGTTGAATTAACTATAGAAAGCAAAGATGATGAAGAAAGATGGGTTGAAAATTGAAGGACATATGAATATATGGAGACTGTAACGGATCGGCCGAAGGCAGGCAGAGTCAAGGACAGGGACGGGCAACTGAAAATTAAAAGGAGAAAGAATATTATATATTATATTGTTGAAGAAATATTGAAAATATTAAGATACGGAATACAAATAAAAATTAGAATACGGAACAGTAATTTCGAGGAATTTGTGTAATGGTTTTTGGTATATTTTTTATCCATTTTTTTGCATACTTGTAATTATCTAAAGTATTTTTATTCATACAAATGATGGATACACGTCGCGTTAATTTTAAACTTAACCTGTATTTTATAATAAAATAAAAATTGTTAAGGAAAATTTTACAACGGGTGTCGAACACCATTAATGTTGAACATTGTTAAACACTATTAAATTAATTAATAAAAATTTAAAATCTTAAGGACTCAGTATGTAATTAATAAAAGTGTGATAAACTCAACATATTATTAATAATTATATGATTAGTCCTTTAGAATTTTATTCTTTATAAATTAATTTAATAATGTTCAACGGTGTTCAACATTAACGATGTTCAGCGGTGTTCGACGCCCGTTGTAGACTCATCCAATTGTTAATTTTAAACTTAACCTGTATTTTATAATAAAATAAAAATTGTTAATTTTATTAAAAAAAATATTTAAAATTATAATAATGTTTATAACTATCATTTATAAGTTAAGTATATAATTTATATGTTTTATATAAAATTTACATAAGAAATTAGTTACATTAAATCATATAAAAATTATATATGAAATAGGATAAAAATTCAGTCAATACTTAAATAAAATATAGATATAAACAAATCGTACTATATCGATAAATAAACCACAAAAAATTAAATTACTAAAAGGTTATTGAAAACTGAAAATCAGAGTCGAACGTTAAGAGAAAACTATTCACGATCGTAAATCGTGTACCCCAACTATTCGCAGATCAATTTCGAAAACGACTCGCGTCACAATATTATTCACACATAATTCTTAGCAAAAAACTCTTGTAATGTATCTGAAAGTTTCAGAACCATATCACGCAACAATAACACCATTTAGGCGGTAAGAGGAAGATACATCATTGATTCTAAATCATTCAACTAACTCGCAACACGATAATTTGTGATTATCTTGTCTTTCGAAATCGCTTTCATATGCAACTCAACTCTTAACTCAATACGATAATTTCGGGCATAACCACAACCATAACTGTGAACATACCATCATGATTCTAGTTTTAAGGAGTTCGAAGTTAATTTAAGGGTCTGTATTTATCTTAAGATTTTCTAAAACCTGTTAAACTTGACTCTAATACCACTAAATATAACATCTTTGATCTGAATGTCATATTTGGGCATTGAGCCCAAACCCAAACCATAAAAAACTCAAAAATATTTAAATCCCAAAGCCAACATAAAAGTAAAATCAAAATAATACAAGAGAGCTTCAATAAAACATTAAAAACTTTGAACATATAAACCAATTTATACAATTTTCCCAAAATATGTTTTACATACTCTATTTGTAAGTTCCTATGAATACACTTGAAAAACGTCTATATACCGGAGCCCCATACAAAATAGTCTTCAAATGGTCGAACGATGGCGACGAGCTTCAGTCTCATTGTTCTCCAAAGTTCAACCATCAGTTCTGATGGTACCTTCCGTTTACGACGATGGTGGCTGGAACATGTCGATCCAGACTTTCTCAAACCTTCTTTTTCTTTACTCTGGCAAACAATGGCTTGAACGAGGTGAGATAATTATTGTTGGACTTATTTTTATAAGATATTTCTAATAACACCAACAATATCATTGATACTGACAACTCTAATGATCGTAGATCAAAGTTTAAAATCTCTCACTCACTTTATAACCTTCTAGATTTATTGTTATCATATTTGTTTAAAATTATAATCGTACCAATAAAAAAATTACTAACATTATATACTTATACTAATATCAAAATTAAACCATCCATTCTCTCTAAATTCAACCTTGGTTAGTTTAAATAGGAAACTAACACAACTTTGTTGGTTAATGTGTATGCATTACGCTTATTGGTTAATTAAATTATAATTTTGATTAAAAAATAATCAAACAAAAAGCTAGCCAGATACCGAACCACGCCTAATTTGAACAGGGGAGAGAAGCTTCGACCGAAATAAAATTTATTCTTGGACTTGGTTCGGTTCAAACTGCTCGGTTGACTCGGTGACATTGAGAAACATTCCGGTTCATTCTTTATTTGACCACTTATATACTATATGGTACATTACGACTTATTGTAACGGTTTTAATGGACATCAAAAATTAAAAATAATTAGATTTAATATATAAATTAAATTCATAATTTAAATAACGTAAACGGATTAAGAGAAGAATTTTAATCTAATTTAAACATATGTTTATGGCTAACTTAATTTTTATTTTTTTAATTAAAGGCTAACTTTTTTATAGCAATAATCAAGTTTTAAGCTTTAATGACAATAGAAGAAAGTGTTTTTTTAATTAAATCTTAAAATATATTTCAAAAGTGAATCAATAATAATCAATGTCAATTCTTTTTTTATGAAAAGTAATTGACACTATATTTCGTAATATCATAGTTATCAAATTTTATTTAAACAATAGTTATTATTCACATAAAATTATAAATTTTAATTATATCTGATTTAATCGTGAATTTAAACTATGACGATATTCTTTACTAAGACTTCAATACTATCCTTTGTCAAATTATCTCTCAAAATAAATGAGGAATGTTTCGAGCTTTCATTTGAAAAAGAGACTCGTTTTTTATCTTTAAAGTTTAAAACAAAATTATTTTTATAAAATCCAAAATTGTTGACATTAAGAAAAAGTAGAACAGGCGATAGAAAATGAGTTTGTTTGGTAAATTCTATAACTTGATTGAGGGCAAATATTGAGTGAGAGATGAAATTAGTAAATAAACTGAAATTATATTATGAGTTTGTCACGTTATTTATGAGTTTGGTTAGTCTCGTTTTGGCTCGGAAATAATGTAATTGGGTTCAGTTTGGGTTCAAGGTTGACGAGCTCGAAATTTTAGGTTTGGTTTGGGTTCGTCAGGTTCAACTCAAAATAGATAATTTTATTATATTTTTTATAAAATATAAGACCTCGTTTAAAAACCCTTTTATAACCAACACCGAAAATAAAATTTAATATTGAGAAAGGAAAAAAGTGTCCAATTTATTTTAGTTAATTTATTTTTAATGGATTTCTCTTATCTTATTTTATTGCTTTTTTTAGTGTATATGTAACATATATATATAATATAATTATTTCGAACATGCTCACAAACTTTTTGAGCAGAACCTAGGTAAGCTCAACTCGACTTCATTAAAGCTTCGAATCGAACTCAAACCCAATTCGAACTCATTTTAACTGAACTTTAATTGAGTCAAACCCAAATAACTCGTGAGCTCGTCAAGCTCATTATCACCTTAATCGTAAGAATGATTCTCGGACAATCATCTTTAGAAACTGTTGTCGATATAATTGGGCCCAATTTTATGGGATATTGAGACTACAGTTCAGTAGACTCACTTGTTGGGCTTTATAGGCGTTATGTTCCTTTTTCCTTGAGGGGAGTAAAATAAATATGTTTTTTAATAGAATATATATGCTTTGTTGGATTATTTAAGTATTTTTAAAATATTTCTTTTTATATATATGCCTTATGAATTTTAATTTATACATATATTTTGATTTTAATTTAAGGTTTAAATTTTAAAATTTAAATTTTATAATTTAAAATTAATATTTAAAATTTAAGATTAAAAAATTAAAAAATTAAAAAAAATAAAAATAAAATTTTATAATATAAATATTTAAACTTATGTTAATTAATTTTAAACAATCTGTATATTAATTTTTTTAACAACAATATCTATTTTTTTTAATAATTGTGTATTTTGAGAACAATTACAAGAATATAGGTTATAATCACGCCTATTAAGCTCTATTGGACAATTCCGACCATTTTCACAATAATTCACAAAAGGTGCCAAGGACGAGTTAGGCTAACCTTTTTCATATGAAATTACGATAAGGGTGATATATAGTATCAGGAAATTAAAAACAATCGGGGGCGAAATTAATTTTTTTATAAAATTGTTAAAATATATATTTTAATTAAAATATATTTTTTTGTATAATATAAGAATTTTTAGGGGACTTTAGTTATTTTAATCATTTTTCAAATTAATTGATATCCAAATAATGTGTGACTTGACACAATTAGGTGTTTAATACTAATAATTAAAATTATTTATTTATCATTAAAAATAACTATACACTAAAAACTTGAATTCAATAAGTAATCATAATAACATTAAGAATTAATAATATATAAATATTATAATTTTTTTAGATTATTAAAAAATTATGCACTATTTAATTCCTAAGTCGGTGCCAGTTTTCGGCTGTTCTTCCTTTTTATATCTCTATAGAGTCTTAATAATAATGACTTGTTTCCCTTGCAACCACATATTTCTTCAAAGTCAACCAAGGGCTGAATGGTCAAAGAACAAGAAAATAACTTTTCATTGACTCAGATCCTAGTTTTTATTATCATATATACTTATTTTTTAGGGGCGAGCAAAATACCTAATTATTTAGTCTCGGTCTTAAATCTGGTAAGATTTTATAGATTTTTATTTAGTATTGGTTTTGATAGGATTGAGATTGGATTCAAAATTTAAGTTTCGGTTATAACCGAGATCAGGATTGGATTTTCAGTTTTTAGATATGGTACCCAATAGAATCGGGACAAATACCAAATATCCGATATTGATTTTCTTTTGTTTATTTTTCTTATCAAACTTTCTCTTTATGTATGACTATTATGAGTATGACTAATTTTAAAACTTTAATGATCAGGTACCCGGTATTAGAATCGATTCTTAAAATTTAGGACCCGATATGATCGGGACTGGAACTGATTCTAATTTTCTAGAATCGATGGTTATCGAGATTGAGACCAAGACCAATTCTATTCAAATTAAACGGATACCTGGTATTTTTATTAGTACTTTTACTATTATATCTATTTCTTTACCCTTTTCACTAACGGTGGTAAGTTGTATGTTTTCTTTAGTAAATGTAATAGGTATTAATTATTAATGGGATAAAATAATATATCTTTCAAATAAAATTAAAAGCTTAAATTTAAATATTATGAATTAAATAAATTAAATTAAAAAATTATAATGAGTTTATATAATATATATTTTTAATTATTTGGTTAATATATTGAATAATGATAATTAATAAAATAAAATATATCAATGAGATTAATCTAAATAATAAATAATTTAATATTATTTAAATATGATTTAAGTTCGAAAGAATAAAATCTTCGTGAGTCGCTTATCGAAATCCGTTTACTTAATAAATTAGGAATGACTGAATTATCAAATCCAAGTCTTTGGTCAAGCGAATCAATGCAACAACTAGCAACGGAAATCCTATTGGTTTACACATCCAATGGTTGAGCAACTGCCACATGTTCTTGCTTCCAAATTCAATATCATTTATGATTCCCAGCAAACAAAAAAATAAACATTTATATCAGATATTAACACAAAAGTTGAGGGATTTTCTTCCTTTTTTTTCAGGGGAATTATTTTCCATTGAAAAATAAAAAAAAAAAAACATACAAGAAAACAAACAGAAATTAAACGTAAAAAAACTCCTACAGTAACTAAGAATCATTACAACATAAAAGTCACTGGTTACTATACAACTGAATTCGATCTCTATCACAGTTTCCAATGGGTGTGGATTTCAGGGGTTGAATCGCTTGGAACCGCAAGAACACCTTGCACGTTTCTCCGACAGTGTCTGAAAATGATCAAAAACATGGTGAAAAACAAGATGAATGGATCAAAAATGGAAATATAAAAAATGGGTTTTGTGCAGGAAAACAAGTGTAATGTTGGGTCTGGTTTAGATGTCACTATAAAACATACCTCCACCTCTTTTTGGAGATCTTTGATGTAATCAACAGCCAAATCTAACATGTCGGCTGTGTTTGTTTGCTTCAAACAGAGAAAAAAAATGGTCAATGTTCCCACCAGAAAATTCCTATTTATACATGTATAAATCAAGAATTTGTACCTTATCCATGTTTGGAACAAGGTCTTGAAGCTTCCTCATGCGTTCGCTTATTTTGGTTCTTCTTACCTGAAACAAACTTAGACTAAAGATCAAAGATTGTCGATTTTCAGGTTACGGTTGCATTGTTGTTGTTGTTTTCCGGTTGATGTTCTATGAGAAAAATGGAATTGGAATAGGGAAGGATGTAATGTACTAAGGTCTTAAGAAATGGTACCCTTTCTGCAATGCTTCTAGGGTGAGTGGCACACCCTCTCTTGGCTCGAATCTTACACGGAACCGAATCTTGATACCGCAACAGTTTCTCGATGGCGGACTTATCCGGCGAACTCTTCGGTAAACTTAAATGATGTGCCAAAAGTGGTGGTGGATGGTTTCCGGCCACCATTGTGTTCTATTACAGTTTAACATTGTAAGCTCGGAATATTTTTGATATAACATGCTACATTGTATTAAATGTGTACTACCTGAGCTTCTGATGTGTCGAAGTTTAAGCCGGACAGCGATCTATCGTCTTCGTCGAGTCCTCTTATGCCGGATATGTTATCGGAAATCGTCATCAAGTCATCCCAAGAAGAAGCCGGAAACCCCGAGGAATAATTATTGTGGAGATTTTGTCTCAAGAGTCCAGCGTTTCCGGAGCTCGGTTTCGGACTCATTAGCCTCGACGGAGGCGGCCTGCTTGCCGAAGGAATTGCTGCTTCTTTGTTACTGCTATTAATGCTTCCATAATAGACTGCAACTTCATAAGATTTTGAGTGCCAAACTCATACAATTAATCAAATTATAAAATCAAGATCTGTATGTACTGCCATGAAACATGAAAATAAAAGACTTACTGTTTTCAATGTTTATGTTGGAGAACAGCCCTGCAGGGGAGCTGCTATGTCAAATAAGACTCGAATTATGGCCATTTCCCATCTTCATTTGCGTTGGTCGTGGCATCGCCGTCGAGCTCGGAACACTGTAATCCATGGCTGAATTTGGTTGCTGATTTGACAAATGCTGTTGAGGTTGGCTTTGATAAAAACTCTGTGGAACAGAGGAATAGTTCCCCTGTTGCTGATGAATATCCCCTGTTTGATCATTCATTTGTGTCATAATCTGGGTTTCCGGCTCGGTTTTCACTGTCGTTTCTCTAACAGGTGAGTTCGGCATTACCGAGCCATGATTCTGTCCGGAAACATTCTCCGGATTATCCCCGACCCCACTACCGGCATCGTCGCTGTTCGATAAAAACCGGGCGATAATTCGTTCTGTTTCGGGACTCGACGGCCGGTTTAGAATCTCTTGACAGAAATCTCTGTCCAAGATGTTCGAAAAATACGAACTAGGTGCAGATTGGTACCTCGTCAACCCGGAGTTCATCTGCTTTTGATTCTGTCGTTGAAGATCTGACTCCATTCCCTTTCTCCAGCAGTACAGATAGAAAAATTCGAATCAGATCAGAACTCAGTACCTAACTCTCTGTTTGTTTCCCAAGAAAAAAAATTATTATCTGGGAAAACTTCATCAAATTTAACAAATTGATCACCCAGAAAACCTGAGCTGCTTTCACGTGGATCTGTCTCAGGAACTTCAAAGTTGGAATCCCGACAATTTGGTTTGCCTGAAACTCAAGTATTATCTCACAGCTCTGCTATAAAAAAACATCTCCAAAAAACAGAGCACTAGGTTGAAGAAGATAACATTAATTATAGACAAATACTCTTAAGAACAAAAGTAAGTCCCTCATCGAAAAGAATATCCTTGATTTCAACAATATAATAAGAAAAAGAAAATTTCCTCCCTACCTCTCTGTCTCTCCTCTTTCTCTTTCTCTGTATTTTTCCTCCAGTTCTCTCTTGACATGTGTTTCCGGATCCATGCGTGGGTATGTGGTGCTGTTGATTCAAAGGAGCACGGGGAGAGACAAGATAAATAATTGATTTAAAATTATAGTTTGATATATAATTAGGTAGGAAAAATATAATTTATAGTATGTGTTATGTTATTTTTAAATTCTTAAATATTATACTTTAAATTGTATAATAAAATTTGTATAAATATTATATTTTAATTTATAGTATGTGTTATGTTATTTTTAAATTCAGATTTTTATATCTCGATTTTGAATAACATCTTTTATTAAAAAATTTAAAAACGTGTTGAATGGAACCTAACTTGCTACAATGCTTTCTTCTATTTTTTTAAAGAAGTACTATTCAAAGTCGATTGATAAAAAATTAGATTTTTAATTTTTAATAAAAAAAATATTGTTTAATGTTAAAATATTAAAAAAAAAATTGAATTCAAACATTTTATAACAAATATTATAAATTAAAAAAATCTGGCATATGTTATACTTTAAAAAAAATCTAAATATAATATTTCAATAATTTCACTAATGTGTATATGTAAATAATTTCAACTTTTAAATTATTGCAACAACAACAACATTATTAATATAACCATATTTAATAATTAAACTTAATATTATATTTATTATAATATTTTAAAAATTAAATTCTGAATCCGATTTTATATAATAAATTAAAAAAAATCTAAAGGTTGGTAAAAAGAATTCAACTTTAAGATTTTTTGAGGTTAAAAATAAAAAAGTATAGTTTATAGTCAGATTTAACTCAATCTAACTTTTAAAGTACTGTAATAAATATAATATTTTAAAAAATAAAAATAAAATATCTTAAAACTAAAAAATCTTAAAAGAGTAAAAATTTCATTCTAACCTATAACAATTATATATATACATTTGATGTTAATTAAATACTAGTTGTTTTTGAAACGGGACCCACTTAATGAAATTGTTTTCTAAACTTTTTTCAATTTTAAATAGGACTTGTATCCTCAACGGGAACCACTGAGGAGCCACGCGTCCATTTGTCTATCGCACAGAGGGGAGAGATTATATAATGAATTTGACTCACAACGTCATTTATGATATTTAATTAATAAAAATTAT
Organism: Abelmoschus esculentus; assembly: GCA_035048815.1. Lineage (NCBI taxonomy): Eukaryota > Viridiplantae > Streptophyta > Magnoliopsida > Malvales > Malvaceae > Abelmoschus > Abelmoschus esculentus. The sequence continues at coordinate 1,954,560 of JAUCBN010000059.1, forward strand.
TTATTTTATTATTAATTATTTATATTTTTAATTTAATTTTTTAAAAATATATTTTTTAAATAATATAAAGAAATAAATAAAAATTTATTAATTAAAAGATAACTTAAAAAATAATAATAAAGTAAATAATTATGATTGGATAAAATTATTATTAATATAATAGATTAGGCCTATTATATAATTTGTTCGTAAGGGATTGGGATTACTTTATTTAAGTGTCTTACAAGTTTTTAATGAGCAAAAAGACACTATTATCCTTTTATTGAGTGTTGAAAAAGGAGGATAGTTTTGTAATTTAAGTGCTTCTTGCTTAAGTACTCCTCAAACAATTAATGCTGAAACTTTAGCAGAGTTATTGGATGCCAAATTCTACACATAAGTATTATTGCAAAAATAAACTAATATAAAAATTAATTTATGTTTTACATCACAGTTCATATATTTAGGTAGGGGTATTTAGAATTATTTAGTTCGATTGATTTAACTCGACGATTTAAAAGAAAATTAGATAAATTTAAGTCGTAATAAAACCCTAATTTCATAAGTTAATTTCTAGAAAATACCCTTGCTTAGCTTGTTAATCTCCCTTCCTAATGCCTTAAACTTAAATTTTGTTTTGTTTTATGTGTAATTCAATCTAGTAAATGACAAACATCATTGAGTGGAGAGAAACTTAAGCACCACTAAATACACTTTCCTTTTGCAGACAATGTTGCACATTCAAAGGAGACGGTCCAAAGGATGTACAGACAAGGGAAATATATATATATATTTCTCTTCAAAATATTATTTTATATGTAATTAACCCATTTCATGACACATGATAAAATTAATAAGGGTAAACTGCGATATAGGTTACTTAATTTTGGGAAAGGTTATATTTGGATTACTTAATTACTGAAAGTTACATTTGAGTTATTCATTTATGGGTAATATTATATTTTGACCATCCAATTATTAAAGGGTATATTTAGATCACTTAATTTTAGGTAAGGTTACATTTGAGTCACTCTTCATATTTGAAAAAAAAAGTTTTATTAATTTCTGTCTTAGATTAATTAATGATTTCAAATGAAGTACTCTAATGTTAATAAGGATATACAAGTGATTTAGAAAGAAAAAACGATCATATTGATGTACCTTTTCAAATATGCAGAGTGACCTAAATATAATCTTACTTATAATTGAATGATCCAAATGTAATCTTTAATAATTGGGTGACCCAAATGTAACCTTACTCATAAATGAGTGACCTAAATATAACTTTTAATAATTAAGTGGCCCAAATATAACTATACTCATAATTAAGTGATCTTTGTTGTAGTTTACCTAAAAATTAAGGGTCCACCAATCTTAAAAATATTATGATTGTAATAAAATTTATGATGAATTAGTGTTATAGGTTAATTAAGTATTAATTTAATTTAATTATATTAAAATAATTATTAAATTTTTAATTTGATGACGAATTGTTATTAAATTTATTTAAGTATTATAAAAATGTATCACTAATGAAAAAACATTTTATAATCGAATCTTAAATTTAATAATCATTTTATGACGTCCGTAGCCAATTTTTTTTTCAATATCTGTATCTTTATTTTTTAAAATATTTTTTATAATTAATTTAGCTAATCCAAACCCTCAAATCTGGAAAAGGAAATTCATAGATATATGTGACTTTAATTAATCCTCGCTTTCACTTTAAGTATGGTTCTTGAGATTCTTAATTTGCAAGATTGCATGGCGTATAATCTAGAAAACAAAGTCCACATACTATGTATAGTAAAGACCATATTGCATTGACTATATTTTAATTTCATCAATTTTATAATAATTAAATTAGAGAATATGACTTAAATATATAATTTACGCATAATACAAGGACTAATATCAGAATTTAGATTAATATGTTTAATAACTTTTATTTGAGATTAGTATTGAAATTTTAAATCTTGGAAAAAAAAAACACGTGAAGATATAATTGATTAAATTAAATATAAAGACTAAATCTATAAGTTACTCAAGTATAAGGACTAATAGAAATATTTAACCTTTTAAAACATTTTACCAGCTTTTTTTTCTTTCCATTTTTGTTTAAAATTTGCTGGCATGGAGAAATTATTTTGTAGACTTTTTCGCAATGTTCTTGGTGGTCTCGTTTATTAAAATTCAGTAATTTATTTTTAATCATTTTTTATAGTCACTCACTTCTTATTTTATGACATAAAAAATAAGATTCTGACATAAAAAAATATTTAGGAGGCTGAATTTTAGTGGATAAGACCACAGATGCCGTAGTGAAAAATATCTGAACGAGTTTGGTGAATTTATCATGAAAACAAGAAAATTCATTCAAGTCACTATAATGGTTCTGTAAAGTTACGTCCCATAAGTAAGGTCAAAAATTTAAATTTTGATCTTATCGATGAAAAAAATCTGATTTAGGAGGATTGTTCTTAGAGTAGATTTATGTAAAATTTGATTTAAATTAATCGATTAATAAACCGAATACCAATAATTAAAAATTAATTTAGGAGATAAACAATTCACCTGCGCACAAGATCAAACTAAGACTGCTGGTTTTTAGGTGTAGGAATCACACAACATATTACTAAATAATAGTACGAGCGTTGAACCACTAAAGTCTCACCCCCAAACAAATCAAACCAACTTTTGATTTGTTTTAATATTCTCCTAATTACTTGGGATAGTATTCACCAAATCTTTTCACATGTGAATCTTATGTAAGAAATAATCAAATCTAATCAATTAACACTTAAAAGAGAAAGGAATAAAAATAGATGAATAGTTCTAACCAATCGATCATCAATCTTTATTCTACCAAAAAAAAATATCTTGGATCCATGTCCATGCCAAGTTGTTAAATTCCCAAGGTTATATAATTAGTGACAGTAGATTCCCACAATGTTGGATGCACTGATGGACCAACACAAAGTCAAAAATCACTTTCCCATTTTATCATTATTCTTGTTGGATTGGATCAAATCCATGACTCAAAAGGCACAGATTCTCACCCAAAATGTACATTCCACCCAATGCCCAAAGGCCAAATTTCCCACTTTTGGTAACCCACATTTTATGCCACCAACCTCAGTTTCTTCAATGGCACATATGTCTTTCTTTTCTCCATGATGTCGACTGTTCCTTGGTGTTCATGTTGATGCTGGAAGCCTGAAAGGTCTTTGTTTTCTTGTACAAAGCACATGTTTTGGGCATCTTGTCCAACTTGGAACAAGACCCTTTCCTGTCAGCAGGGTGTCACTTCCACCTCAACAAGACAGTAATAGATTATCTTCACTTTTATAAACTCAAGAGTAGAGATTTAATCATTTGGGGTTTGATACCAAATAAACTAAGTTCAAATTTTTGAGATAACATTATTTAAAAAATTAATTTATTTTAAATTTTAGAGATAATAAAATAATAGTGATATTGGAATGATTTGTATGAGCTGATAAGATAGATATGTAATTTAGGATTTAAATGTTAGGTTAAAAATTTAAGTTTTAACATATAAATCCTAAAATTTTATCTTTAATTATAAATTCTAACAATGACACATAAATTTTAAACTCCCACGTTACAAAACTTAAACTTTTAACTAAATCCCTAAAATTAAGACATTTGTAGAACATTTTTATTTATACTATCTATATATGAAATAATTATCCATACATTATATTACTTATTAAAACTATTAAATTTAATAATATAATAGATTTAATGATGGTGTGATTCAGTAAAAATACAAAAAATTACCCTTCCTAATAATCGAAGTCAGGACCAAAATATCTTTAGAGAATTAGAATAGATTTTAAACCACTAAATTACGATATATTCTATTAGATAAAATTTATAAATATTATAGATAATTGATTAGATTAATTATTAAAAAGACTATTAAAATCGATTTTTCAGTTGGATTAACCATATATTTTTTTTCAGATTTTGAGTTCGGTTCCTTATTGGGTTTCAAACTCAGCGGGAGAGCATTAATGATTAAACCGGTTTGATTCACCCGATTCAGAGGTCCTTCGTGATTACCAGTTCCATACTCGGAATAAAGAATATCTTCATGCTTTGCTGTTTAATTCAGTTGTAAGACAATCAACTAATAACTGAACTCCCAGTAATGAAAATACAATTGCACAGAATGAGAGTTACAATGGACTACGCTGCATTGGCTGCCACAGGGACCGGGAAGATGAATCTTAGTGTCTGCTGGTAGTATGACGTGTTGTTCCTTCTTGATACGTGGCTAACTACATTATGGTTGAATGTTGAAATAAATGGTGTAGGATTCATCTCTGAAGCTCTGCAATGGTACCAGAAGGAAGTTCCTCCTCTGCCCTTTTGCTACGAAGCTGATCGGATGGTATTCGCTTATTCCACTGTTCAGTACAAAGCTGATTGCCTGCTCAAATCCGGTCTCGGAGGATGCTGAAGTGCAGCTGAGCTTCATTCTAAGACTGGAACTATAGTTTACACCACTATATACATAGCATCCCTTTTGGCTTATGGATTCCAAGGACACACTGTTATCCTTTCCATCCAATCCGGCAACTAGACGGAAACTAGAGGTTGCATCGTCTTTAGGAGAATCGGTAACAGCAAGGCTGTTTTCCGTTCCTTGATGCACTAAAACCATTCCTGGGAAGTCAAATGGTTCAAGCATGACAGTTTTACCAATGGCTTCTACGATGGTTGAAATTCTTTCCAGTGCATCGTCAAAGATGAGCCTGAATGTGGCGTGCATAGCAGCATCGGTACCGGCTTCAGGGAGCTTCTCCATTTGGATTGATTGGTCTGAGTTTGTTAAGACAAAAGTCGAGTCACCCGACTTCTGGGAAAAAGTAACAAGATGATTGTTATATACAGCGGGAACCGGAGTGATCCAGTCGGCAAATGAACCTGTTGAACCAGTTTTTAAGTCCCAGTCACCACTGCTATAACCGCTAAGTAGGTAAGGACCATAGAGTATTGCCTGAACAGAAGAGTATTCAGGACGATCATCTGAAATATTATTTAAAGAAAAAAGTTAAAATTTTGCAGATTATAGAAGCACTTGCGGATTAGGGGGAATTAGGAGTTTATCATACAACTACAATACCTTTAATTTGTTCCATTCTCAGATTAATTGGCAACTGAAGGGTTAATTTATCTCCAGCACTCCATTTTACTTGTAAGAAGGTACCTGAAACAAGGCAATTCGTATAACGTAGACAGAGAACAGACAAAAAACATCGACATATTAAAGGAACTGACAATGTTCTTAGAAAAGAAGAGCAGAAAACTACGATCATGTTTCACACCTGGTGCCGGTATGTCTAGATTCTGACCATTTAATGTTGCCTTGGCCCCTGTCAATTGAGTCCAGATTGGCATCCTTAAATTCAAGGTAGATGATTTCCCTGCTCCCTACATAAATAAGATTCCAAATGATCTATATACGTTTACTTTCCATAGTATAACTAATCAAGTATGTGCACACTGCACACTGCACACTTGCGTGGAGTAGTGTAAAATGCCAGGTAAACAAGATCCTAGATACAGTTTTCTTTTCATTTCGAGGCAAAGAATACAAGGACATATACTTCTATTTGAGTAAAAAGACAATGGCCACTTATAGACAGCACTAGTGGAGATAAATATCATCTGATTCCATTTTACAATTTGAATTCTATAAAGGATGTGTAGTTCTTAAACACCAACATATATGCATGGACGGATGTAAATACACATGTATATGTATGTGTGTGTGCGCGCAATGAAGCGCTTCATTAGTTTCTTTATACCTCTTTCAAAGAGGAAGTCAATGTGACACGGAAGTAAGGATCCCAAGAAGCAACTGGATCAACTTTCTGGTTGAGCACAAAATTTCCAGATTTCCAATCAAGAGTGCTTGGTATATACTGGATGATGTAAAGATTAGGAAATCCCCCTTCCTCTTCGAAATATATAGAATCTCCCAACTTGGAAAACGATTCAATTCCTGCAAAGATAGAAAAAAAAACCATCAATGATGTGAAGAACCGGAGATATCACTGATATATTAATGATGTTCATAGAAAATTTTATCACACTTCATTCATTGTGAAAGTAGTAGTTAAATTATGGGAAATGATCCCGAACCTGTGCCATAGCAGCACCAAAAAGCACCAAATGGTGTTCCCCACTTGTGGTAGCTTACAGCCTTAGAGACCCCTCGACCTTGGGGTAGCATGTAAATCATCACTCCGGGCTCTGTTCCCCTTTGGATGCCTAGTACACCATTTGTGAGGGCACGCTCATAGTAATCTGCGTATGCAACTTCTTTGGTCCATCTAAACAGGTGCCGAGTTACCTAAAATGCCACAAAAAACGTGTTTCGTTTCGAATAGGAAGAAACGAACAGCGATGCCATACAATTTATAGATATAAGTCACTTCTCATTAGCTAATTAGAAGTCCAAAAGGGTATCCATTAAGGACCTTCAAGGATTAAACTGTGACAGGCATACCTTCAGCATGTTATAAGTAGTACAAGACTCTTCGTTCTCCGTCTGTAACGTGTTTGCCAATCGTTGGGGGTCGGACCTTCTCGAAGTTAAATGCAACGAACCACAAGCGGGTAGAACCAGCACAAACAAACAAAGGTAATTCGATTAACTCCAGACAATTGCGTTAAACCATTCGTCCAGAAGCACATTGAAAGTAAGTAGATGAAAAAGATTATTTGATAAGATACATCAACTTCAATCTGTAAAATGAAAAATTTAGTACCAGAACTCGTTGACAGACGATCCTCCTGTTGCATAGCTATGAGAAGAATTAACAGTGTCCATAAAGAAAGTTGCTATCGTCTGGCATAAAAAAAGAACAGAAAATGCAAGTAAAATGTTTGCTTAAACATTGATAAACCACCTTAAATAGAAATTCATATCAAGATATTTACCTTGTAAAGTGGATCACCTGTCACTTCATACCGCATTTGAGCTCCGATAACAATCGGAATGTGTGTATTAGCGTGGAAGCCTGATATATCGTCAGCCTAGAAGAAAAAAGAAACTTTCAAAAGGTCGTGAATAATGTACATGGTATCATCTATAATAATTTGTCTAATTATCTTGTTTCTGCCTTTTCTCAAGAGCTCATTGTTGAAATCTAGATCATCTGTAAAATATTTCTTCAGCAACCCTATGAACTTAATATGTTCACCATGAAAGAACATTGCATACTCAACTTAGAGAAATTATTTTCAGGTTGAAATTTCATAACAAAATTCCAGACATTCTTATTTTTTAAGTTGGAAATAACAATTGTACTTTGTCCAAAGTGCACAAAATTCATCCGACACTTCAAAATTGAAGATCCGGGGCATTACCGAGTTCTCAATGGTTTAGATATGAATAACAGAACATCATAAACTTGGTTTGGGCTAAATCATCTGGTTGCATACATACAAAACCAGTAGACTGATATACAAATCAAGAGTTTTTAGACACAAGTCTTTAAAGTTACCTGAACTGCAAGCAATCCTAGAAAACAAGGTTTGTCAAAAAGGTGAGCCAACAACAAATGCTGTGGATCTCCCTGCCCAAAGTAACATGAAAAACTCATCAAATAGAATTCATTATTACCGAAGAACACATCAGCTACATGAGAATGAGAGTGCTAAGAACGCCGAAAATTCTGAAAGCTAGATGACAAAATTTAGAAGGTTTGCACAGAGCATAATAACAAATTTCGTATGTAATAGGCCCTAAAAGAATTATAAGGAATGTTTTACCCACCGTTATGGTAAACAACCTATAGAGGACATCATTCATGCCACCAGTTTCTTCATTAAGTGACAGCCAATGTCTCTCCAAACTGTACTTTGTTATCACATTCTGAACACGGTTATTGAAGTATTTGACCATCCATTTCATCATGTCTAAAGATTCAGCATTATCAGCAAATGTATATTGATCCAAGAGACCTGCCAAGATCTGCGAAGTCGACCCAAGTTCGGAGTTATTATGCATCTCCTTAAAACTTAGCTCCATTAGCATATTTCAAAGCTATTGAACTATAGAATTCACCTTGTGAATGGTGTAGTATGGAGCCCAAACTGGTTTTATTGCTTCGAAGCGATCAAAAAGTTCAGAAGGAAATGCTGAAAGATACCCCGTCCCCATTTTCTTCTGGCAGGCAGATAAGGCGGACACGACTGCTGACATCTTCTCTTTGAGAGTGTCATTGTGAGTGCTAGCCCACATCTGTGCTGTTGCACTCAAGTAATGCCCTTGAACATTCAAAAGACAGTTTAAGCTTTATAAGTTTACAACCAACATGAAATAAACTTCGAAAAGTTAATAAATTCCGAGAACTGAACTTTCTTCAAGCACATTATAACAACAATACTTAAGCATGCATAAAAGAAAAACATGGCAGCAGAAGAATCATTTTCCCCCCCAGAAAACATGGTAGAAAACTCTAATAGAATCTATCTTCAATCCATCTAAAAGAGCAAAAAGTAATTAAATTTATAATAACAATAATCTGACAATATTTTACATTAACATGCAATATCATTAAGAAATTTGGATAGCAAATAAATCAAACTAAAGCCATGATTACCGACAAAATGACCCCGGAGTTCGATATCCGGGGCCTCCCACCCTCCATATGGCATCCCAGGAGTTGGCAAACCAGCAGTTTTCCTAAAACTCCATACCAAATTATCCACATCAAGCATCAACAAATACTCCAAGTTCGTTTGCTGTGCTCGCCAGTGAATCGAATTCGAATCCAATCTAACATCATGAAGTGAGACCTCCTTCAAAGAATCTGCCGCCAAGTTGAAACGACCAGGGTGCTTAATTTTCTGATACATCATTGACCAGCTCAATTCATTTTCTTCCCTCAACTTCTTCCTCGGTAACAAATCAGACCAAGCCGAGTCATCGGTCGGGATCAAGTGGTAATGAGAAAACATTTCCTGTCTCCATGTTTCATTATTAGATTTCAAGAGCTCGTAACGAAAACTATGTGATGACAACTGAGTCGGGACGTTCGTACACTCTTTACTCACAACACTGCCACATAGTAAGAAACTACCAATGACTAGAAACAGAACAAACCCCTCCATTTTTCTTAGAATCAGAAGTAAAAACTCTAAAACTTGAAGGAAAACCAACGATGACTATCTTAAACCCAGAAAACAATCATTAAAAAGAATCAAACTTTATCAACAAAACCCAGAAAGCTAAAAGCAATCAGTGGAGAACAAGAGTCCTAAAAGGCAGCAAAGACAAAAGCTTGAATAATACTAATATACTAATACAGGTAGTAGTTTAAAGGATAGAGCAACATGTGACTCTCCATTCCCTGTATCAAAAACCCAAACAATCAAACAAATAAAAGAACCCCCCCGTGAAAGATCAGAAATGCTTTTTGTCTTGGTATGGTAAATAACAAAGAAAAACGATTTATACACTTAGAAAACAAAGATATTTACTAGGAGAATAAGAGACAGAAAAGAATCACGGATACTGGGTCATTTTTCAAGGGATTGGTTTGGAATTGGGTATGTTGTTGACTGATATACAGAGAGAGAGCGGGAGTTGGTACATATACTTGCAGTGAAAGAGGGAATTCATGATGCCGGGTGAAGAGAAATCCGTTAATTAAAGCCAAACTCTTTACTTTTATTTCAACTTCCTTGGCTGCTATTTATGATGTTTTAGTTAGGCTATGCCCATGTCGATTATATATAGAGATAGATCAAATTATTTAGTATAAGATTATTTAAATTTTATTTTTTCGTTTTATTTATTTATATATTCACAAAATTATAAAAAAAGTTTTTATGATATAAAATAATTGAAATGATAAATTTATCTTTAGAAAAATAATTTTTGTTTATGTTAGAAAACTAAAAAAAAGATAGAAAAATAATTTTGTGTCAAAAAAATTGATTGATTTTTTTATTAAGAAACTTTGAATGAGACAATTTAAAAAACTTTAAAGTGAATGTAATTTTTTAGATCATTGGACGACTAAAATGGATAATTCAGATTATCTTTTTATTTTTTTTTCAAGTGAAAATATTTGCATAACTGATTATTAATCTGAGTCATCCGTTTCAGTCATTCAACTATCCAAAAAAAATGTGTAAAATTTAAAAAGTTTTACAGTGTAACTTGATCCTATCTTTTAGAATATTGGTGTAAAACTCGATCCAGTTCAGTCATTCACTTACATGGTGTAAAACTATTTAGTTTTATACTAATTTTGAATCGTTGAATGATAATAATAAATAACTAAAATTATTTTTTTATCTTATTTTTTTCAAACGACAATATTCATATTTTTTATTATTAAACTCATCCAATCCAAAGACTATGAATTAATATAAAATAAATTAGTTTTAAACTAAAATCTTTTCCATCCAATTTTATTTAAATCAGATTCGATTTGAATATAATTACATAATTTATATAATATCATTATTTTTTTCATATTAAATTAAATCAGCCTTTTCCCTTTTTATAAAAGTAATTGATAATAGCCTCAGCCTCTCTATCTACTTCTTTGACCTTAGTGAATACGCTACTTTTGGACGTATCGGTGTTTAACAATTCGGTTCATGTGACATGTTGATCATCAATTATATGAATGGACCAACACTTAAAAAATAATTATATGATTATATATAATTAAAAGATCAATATTTAATAATTAAAAATATATTTTAAAATATATATTATTTGTAAGTTGTAATTATTGTAATTGATTAAAAAAAATTTGTGTTTTACCAATAACTTTTCATGTGTTTTATTTGTAATATTGTTATATTTATGATAATTTTTCATAAATATATTTTTTGTATCATACTTTTTACTTATTAAGTTATTTGAATGTGACATTTTGAGATTATCTTTCTAGTCATATTAAACGGATATTAATTAAGAGTATTTAAAATAAGATATGTCAAAGACATGTAGAGTAATCTCGTCTCAAATTAAAAAATAATATATTATTTAATTTCATGTGTTTTTTTCCGAGTAAAAATAAAATAATATATTTTTGAAAATCATACGTATAATTGAATTATCAACAATAATTTGTAGTTAATAAATGTACATTATTTGATAAGGATGTGAACATCAAGTCAAAACTGACTAATTAAGTCTCTGTCCACATTTATTTATTTATTTAAAAACCAACCGTTACTTAGGCTCTCAAGCTATGTGGATGGATACGGAATCCGAATTTAACGGATTTCGATTCGATTTAATCTAACTTTTATAAAAAATTAGATTTGGATTGGGTCTGGTCATTTTTTTTAATGATGATCTTAAGTCGGGTTTGGATTTAGGATGAAAAAATCCTATATGATCCGGATTAATAATGTAATTTTTTATATATATTTTAGGAATATTTATAATAATGATCCCTCTTTATATATATTTTATACAATTAGGTCACTAAAATTTTTAATTTTTTTACAATTAGATCTTTAAATTTTATTTTTTTATAATGAAGTCCCTAATTTTTTAATGATTCGGATTGGGTTGGATTAGATTAGATTGGATTTTAAAGCTTATAAATCGGGTCAGGTCGGATTGAATTTTTTTCACCCTAAAACCGAGTCGAATCGATTCACAGGTGAAAGGTATGATTTTTCAGATAATCCCACCCGACCCGTTAAAATGTAAATTAAGGATTATGGCATTAAATACCGATGATAATTGTAGCTTATATTAGGTTTCTTATATTAACTACTTTTAAATATACGTTAGAATATGAAATTAATTTTTAGTTTTATTTTATTTAATCATTAATATTTAATTTTTAATCGATTAATTTGAATTGAATTATCGAGATTTAATATGAAACAATTATATTCATTAGTTTTTATTTTTTAGTTTATTCATTGCTAGTTTTTAATTTTTTTTAATTATTAATTTTCATTTTATCAGAATTTTTTTCTTACGTTTAATTATTTTTGAGATATTAGAAAAATAAATACTAATAAAACAACAATAAATAGTCTATTTTTAATCTTTTTGTTTATGTACCCAAAAACTAATGGATGTGGGCGATCGATTAAAGCCCAATTGAAGAAAATGTACCCAAAAATGTATCAGGTATTATTTATATAATATATTAATTTAATCACGATTTTTAATTAAAATTAATTAATAAATTTATTTATTTTAATTAAGCAATGACTAGTTTAAAAAATCAAATTAGAGAGCTAGATAGGTAATTTAATATTCCAATATTAATATATTTTCAAATTAAAATTCGAATATAATATACAGACTTCAAGTAATAAATAGAATGCTTAACCTTTAGAACGTGGCATTTACGCCGTTCATAAAAGAGTATAAATATGATTCCTTTCTACTAGGTTAAAAATGTACAGAAAGGGTAGAATCGCAGTGGAAAGGCCATGGTCCGGTGAAAAATCTGCGGGAATCGGAAAGAAAAGATCCGGGTTTGGATTTGTTTTATCTACACTCAACCACACACCGGCGTTAGAAACCCGTGAAAGAAACGATCCGTCTAAGTTCAGGGGAAGGTGGCGGTAATGATGACGGTTTCTTTAACGACGGAGCCTTCAATCTCTCGAAATATTCCTTTATATCTATTTCTTCTGCCGTTGCCTTCTCCGGCAAGTCGTCTTCGTCTCTAGATGGAATAAACGGCGGTCGGTATACCTCCGTTAACATGTCCCAGTTCACCCCTTTAAAGAAAGAGTGCTGCTTGATCTCCGACGCGCCTCCGTGATACCCGAGTCTCTTTTTCGGATCCTTCTTTAATAACCGACCGATCAGATCCGTTAGAGCGTTACATTCTCCCATGAAATACGGTTCCTTAGTCAAGATTTTACGAAATGTTTCTTTCCGGTTTTCTCCTACAAACGGCGTCGTTCCGTAGAGCATCTCGTAGCATAGAATCCCGAGAGACCACCAATCGACGGCGAATTCATGTCCCTGTCCACGTAATACTTCCGGCGACACGTATTCTTCTGTGCCAACGAACGAGTTCGAACGTTCCTCGTTTGCGAAACTCAGCTTTCGTCGATTCTCCGGGCTGACTCGTGCCGATTTCGCTCTGCACAAAGCTCTTTCAATTTTGATATCGGGTATGACAGGAATGCATCGAATGAAACTATTCCGAAATAGCCAATTCCGGTCGTTTTTATCGTCGGTTAAAGATTCCGATGATCGTTTCTTCTTTAAATTGCGTGAAAGATCAAAATCCGTTAGCATTGTGTGACCCGATTGTTGAATAAGAATGTTCTCCGGCTTGAGGTCCCGGTAAACGACGCCGAGGGAATGCAAATGCTCGAGAGCATAGAGAACCTCCGCCACGTAAAACCGGATGACGTCGGGGGAGAAAACCCGATCAATTTGATGGTATCGGAGAACGTGGAGGTCGGAGCCAGGGCAATAAGGGATGGCCCAAGCGAGAAACTCGGCTGTATGAAGGTGACCCAAAAGATGAGGCAGAAATGGGTGGTGCAATTCAGGGCCGGCGGCGGAAAGTTTCTCCAACACCGCAATCTCCAAACGGGCACGACGATCGGCGTCATGTCTGGATCGTGGAACAACTTTAAGAGCAAACGGGGAACGAGCGTTTGGGTCGACAACGGTGTCGTGGACAAGAAAGACAGTCCCCATTGCTCCTGTTCCTAGTATTTTAATGGCTTTAAGGTTGTCTAAATTTAACTCCACTGAAAATGGCGGTGAAGACGAAGGATTATTCTCCATTTCTGTCCAGAAAAACAAAAGAGAGGAAAAAAAAGAAACTTTCTTTTCTTCTTGCAGGAGTTCTTGATGTTTTTTTTTTCTGTGGTTTGATTCGAATAGTTTTTTTTTCCACGTTTATATTTTATTTTTAATTCTAATTTTTAATCTGGATTAGGTGTAAATATATATGTTTTACGAGTGTAATGAGTTGTTTAAAGTCAAAATTAAGAAAAGAAAACTAAGGTCGAAACGGTGACACCTTGGATAATTGATCCAACGTATCAACTGAAGTCAATTAACAATATAATTAAATGAAATAACTTTTGTTACAATTTTAAAAATATAAAATTAGTATATTTTTATTCGAATCTTGTAAATAAAATAACTTAAAACAAATATTTTGTTCTACCAATTCGACTAAGTTCTAACAATGAATCGAATCGATGTTTTATCGGTCAAATTTTAAATTTTTTATTAGCTCTTGTGTAAATAAAATGAGAGAAGAGTTGATTTTTTTTTTTTGAGTTTATTAAGTAATTTAACATCAAATCTTGATTATTAGGATATCAACAAAAAGATTTAATCATTATTTAAATACGAAATTAAGATTTAAATACGAAATTTGATGTTTTTGGATAATACAAAATTTGGATCCAACCAAATACAGAAACAAAAAAGTAAATACAACAAGGCCATTTTTTTAATCAACGAGAAACCTACCTCTATAAACCTATTTTTGCATTGAAAATTAAAAGTGTTCTTAGTTCATACCAGAAACAAAAGATTTTGATTTGTCTTGGCAGAGCAGGCAGCAGCCGCGCATTTCCCTCGCACAATTCTCCAAAACATCAACATTTGACTGTGTTTGTTAGTCATTCCACATCGGGAAAACACCGGGATTCGAGCCCTGAACCGAGTCTTCAGACCAGCCGCCATAGCTCCCAGAAGGCATATCGTAATCAACCTTAACCAAGCCGAGCTCTTCCGTTGTTCCCACCGTGTTTCCTGCTGTATCTAGATACCCTCCACTGTAACTCCCACTAGAGCCGCCGCCACTGTTGTCGAGGACGGAGGGAGAAGAGCAGCTCATGTTCATCAACCCGTGGAGCAAAGCCGGGTTGTTTTGGATGTAACTATTGTAAAATTGTGAGCTCTGGCTCGACGGTTGCAAGTTATAAGACCCGGCGGATTGCTGCTGTTGCTGGTGGTGCAATTGCATCTGCGTTTGAATGTAATCCTGGTGAAAAGTGGAGTTGTCTTGAGCGTAATGTGAATTGATGTCGTGGTTTTGTAATGTCAGCAACGGTTGGGGTTGGTGATCGAATGTGGCTTGCATTAGAGGGTTCCCTTGTACCCTGGTATTGCTCGAGTTTCCAATATGGAAACTCGAGCCTAGAGCAATCATTTCTTCGCGTTTCCTCGTCAATTCGAGTGCTTGAGCTTCCTTTAGCCGCTTAGCAGCTCCTCCCCCGATCGGCAATGTATTGCTCTCCAGAATGGCTTTTACATCGTACCGATTCATGTCGAAGTTCGTCACCGCGTTAAGTCCTCTGAATTTGATCGCGGCAATGTCATAAGCTTCCGCAGCTTCCTCCTCGGTGTCTGTAGTTTAGTAACAAATCATGACCAAGCACAGTTTAGGTATATTTTAGTGATGGGGGAAATCGGGAACTTACTAAAAGTTCCTAGGTAAAGATCTTTGTTTCCGGCAACTCTGCCAATTCTCGCTTGCCATCGGCCGTGCTGATGATGCCTGTATAAAGATTCATGTTCGTTAGAGTAGGAGAACTGGAGAAGATATTCATGGGGAGCTGTTCACTTTAAAAATAATAATATACCTCGTTACTCCACGATACATGGATGCACCCCTTGAAAAACCACTGCTCTTCCTGTTATATAGCATTATAAACAAATTATATATACACATATCTACACATATAGTTCTTGTCTAATTCCAAAGCCTGCAAACAGAATCTCTTGTTATATATATGTGTACCTTCTAATGGAAGCAACAAATTCTTGTCTAGTCATGTGCTTCATCTCTTCAAGCTCCTTCTCATAATTACTAATCTAGAAAAGCATAGGAAGAAAATCACTGTTTAAAACTGGAGATTTTAACTTAATTTGCAGTGTTTCACTGAGTTATATCAGATACCGGGAAATTAGTGGTGGTGGATGTTCCCCAGTACTTGAGTGCAGCAAGATCATAAGCCCTAGCAGCTTTCTCTTCTTTATCATATCCACCTGCACAACTTAATACATTATTTAATGATATATATATATATATATATATATATATATGTAAGTAACTAAGTATATACAAGAGAAGTTCTGTACTCACCCAGGTATACTGATATGTTAATGACGCAGAATCATCAAAGTAACCATGAAAAAAGATAGAATATTGAAAAGGGTTAGCAAATATTGAAATTTTCACTGGAAATGAAAACCTAGATATAAACTCTACCTTGTCTTCCTTTCCTTGATTGCCCTTCTCTCCTACAACTGTTATCCCAAAGATGAGCTTCATATCTTCCGGTCCATCTATGTCTGCAGTTTCAACAACTTTTATTATACATGTATCCCTTTCAAAAATCCAAATTTTATTACGGAGATATATCCGAAAGCTCACCGTGTTACGCCACGGTATATCGATGTTCTTTGCCCGAAAGTGTCCACGGTTCGTCTTGGTGGAGCCTCGACGATACTGTTTTCGGCGCTGGTTTCGCCCTTGCCGCTTCCCATGGATAATGTAAGCGACTGGAAATTGTTTGCACTTTCTTGGAACTCGGCAGAAGGTATTAGAGAACTGTTCGGCACATGGACAATATTGTCATGTTGAAATGAATAGTTGCAATCATTAGGTTGATGAAGCTCGTTGAAGGCGGCGAGATCTAACGACGGGCTTTCGGATTTCGAAACTCCGAGGAAATCCTCAACCTTTGGAACTTCACTTGTATGTTCATGAGTGTTTATCAAGTTCCATTCTTTCAAAATATCCATAACCTGGAGTTAGCTTCCGAAAATACAGAAGAAAGAGGAAGCAAATAATGGAGTACGAGATATTACCTTGAATTTGGAATGGATTCTCCATGTTGTCATTCATTAACCCTAGATTAAATTGATGATGAGTCTGAGATGAGTTGAACTGGGTTGTCATAGAAGAATTAGTGGGTGAAAGAGGAAAAGAAAGCCAGTTGTTTGAATTCATGGAACCCATGCCACATGTACATATAACTATATATTGCAAACCCCAAATCAAAAGGCTGTTCCTTTGCAGCTCTGCAACAAATCACATCTCTTCTGCAACTGCAAGTGAAGGAAAGGATAAAGGAAAGTGAGGAGTGACTAGGGTTTGAGTTTTACTAATCTGTGATCTCCCTTCTTCTCTCTCTTAGTTTCTTTCTTGGTTAAAGCTAAGATATTTTAGAAGGAAACTAAACATGGGAGAAGATCAGGGGGATGAAAGGAGAAGAAAATGTTATATACAGTGTATATATACACGACTAGAGTGTATTAAAACTTAAAAGAGAGTTACTTTCTTTGTTGAGAAACCCGTTTTGCAAGGGTCAGTTTTTAGTTTGGAAACAATAGCTTCCGACACTTGAACATGATAGGGTTCATTGTCTACTATAATAAGGGGACACGAGTGCGCTTTTGAGATTAAATATTGAAAACAATTAATGAGAAAGAAATTTTATACTCCTTAATTAGAATGCAAATTATAAACCTCTTAATCTCTATTAATATCTCATTTTAAATTAGAATATAAATTATATACTATAGGTGAGAAATATCGGGTATCTGGCCAATTTAAATAAAATTGGTTTCGGTCTCGGTAACTATCGATTCCTAAAAATTGGAATCAGTCTGATCACATTGAATTTTAAATTTTAAGAACCGATCTCGTTATTGGTGGGAATCGGTTTTAATATCGGGTACCCGGTCAATTAGTTTATTCTTAAAAAAATTGAGTAATTGAAGATTTTTTTTTAAACACCAATAATAATATTAAATAATAAAATTAGAACATTATAGGCTTGAAAATTAAAGTTTTAAAACTAGTCATACTCATAATATTCATATATAAAGAGAAAGTTTGATACGTAAAATAAACAAAAGAAAACTAATACCAAATATTTGATATTGATCCCAGTTCTATTGGGTACCCACTAGATACCGGGTCCAAAAAATCAAGATCTAATTTTGGTCCCAATTATGACCAGAACCTAAATTTTGAATCCAGTCTCAGTTCCACTGAAATCAATACCAAATAAAAATCTATCAAATCTTATCGAATTTATGATCGAAACCGAATAATCGAATTTTTTACCCGCACTTATTATATACCTTATCCCTAAATTTTGATATTAGTATATAATTTATGTTTGCAATCCCCCACTTGGTTTATTGGAACTCTCGCTGACCTCGTAGGAACCACTGCCTGACTCCCGAAAGCCCAGCATTCCCACACTCTGCAAATTATCTTAGTCTAAATCCAAGACATTGACCTCTCGACGTAAACCCAACTCTTCTTCTTGTCTCGACAGTTCTCTCTCTTAATTTGAATACTAATATTAAATTATAATTACGATACGACAAGTACAAATATTATGCTGTAAATTTATTTTAAAAAATTAATTATGATTATGAGTTATAATATTATATGATACGATTATTAAATTACATTGCATCTATAATTTACTATTAAATTACCCATTTTTTCTTTGTAGATCCCCGAGCCCCTCTGCATGTGTTGAAGAAGTGTGTGTATGTACATGCATTATTATATCCCAAAAGATCCGACATGTTTAATAGTAAAAGTACCCAACCTGTAATAAAAATATTCGTATATATATAAATTTATTATTTATACGTTAAATAGGTTACGAGGTAGGGTTCTTTTCATGAGATTGTAGTGTATATTTGTATATACATGGTTTAGGGTTTAATTATTAAATGTTTTTATTTAAAAAGTGATTAATTAATGAATGATATTGAAACTTACAAGTGAAGAAAGATTTAATTGAAGGATTTGGTTTTGGTTTCTCCAAAGTTCAACTCTGTTGACTGCCCAATCGGCTTTCGCACCCGTCAAAAGGTTACGGGGGATTAAAATATAATCACTCGTCTGTCATCCAATTAAATATTTTAATATTTTTATTGAAAAATAAATGGACAAATCCCTTATAAATAACAATGAAATAAAATGTTTTTTTAATACATTCTTAAACGTTCGTTTATAGTTTAAAAGGAATTTAAAAGACACATATTTAAATCTGTCATTAATTATAATATAGTTCGTATTTTTAGATAAATTTCACATATTTAATAATAAAATTATTAAATTTATTTTTTAAAATAAATATTCACTGTCTCTAAAGATTATATTACATGATTTATAACATCTATGAAAACAACCAAGGTTGGTCCGTCTAGTACTGCATAAGAATATTCATTAATTTTATAATGTGACATGAATTATCTATAATCTATATCTAACCTTTGAATTTCTTTATAGAAAACAGATGAGCGTGATATGAGTCAAATCAGGAGCGGAGCCAGAAATTTATTTACGGGGTGTTATTTTTTTGAATAATATTTTAAATGAATTAATTATTTTTAAAAGAGTGTCAAATTATTTATTAAGGAGTGTCAATTATATTTTTAATTTTTATATAAATTATATAAAAAAATATCAATTTCCAAAAATTTTAGAGAATCAATAAATATCCTAATTATACATGCGGTCCCGCTCATGAGTCAGATGGTTCAGCAATTTGTCAGTAAATCTATGCCCTTACCGGTATATATAATGTTGAGAAACTTCTTGATTTATTTAATAAAAAAATATCTTAAAAAAGAAAAATAATAATTGGCCACCGATCATTTATGGTAAATGAATTAAATGAAGAGAGAGTTTCACGTAACACCATAGGAATTTGACATTTTTATTTTCCATTTACCATATGCCATCTTATATGAATGTAGCCTACTTGACTATAGGGTTAAAAGATTAAAGTTCATTAATGTTTCGCGAAATTGAATTTATATGTTAGTGTTAATATATACATATAATGTATAATGAATTTTCTTTCTTTTTCATATAGATATAGTGTGAAAGAGTAATAAAGCTTTGACAAAATGGTTATTGTATTAAAGAGGGAAAATAATTGGAATAGGATGACTTAATTAGTAGAATCGGTGGATTTTAAACTATTTTATTACAACAAAACAGACGAACAAATTTTGGTTTATGGATTACAAAATCAGACATGGTCTTTTTATTGAATATTTTTATAGATTTGATTTAAGTTAAGATATTCATTGTCGACAATAATAATTAACTTTTTTTTATAAAGGTGTTACTATTAAGAGATAAATCATTGAACATGAAACATATTCTATTCTCGTTGGAAGAAATCAAATTTTTAACTTCATAGTTAGGGATGAGGTGGACAACCACCACAATACATCTTATTGTTCATATTATTATAATTTAATTCAACTTAATTATTATTTAATCATTAAAAATCATTTGTGAAAAATAAATATTAACATTTTTAATAAATTCCGAATAAATATTAACATTTTTAATCAAATTTGGACTGACTTATAAATGCAGCAGCAGGACGCAGAAGTCTTATTTTTTGAGCTAGATTCATACGTGCATACATATACTCTAGTATCTATTGAAATTAAGTAGCTGTTTCTTTGACTTTTTTCATGAGGAATGGTTAACAGAGAGACTTGGGGTGGCTGCTGGTAGTGGGAAAGCACCAATGAGTTTAAAGAAATTTTGCTCCAACGACCAACCTGTTCTGTAATATAATCAGTGACTGAATTTGTTCAATATGTTATTGAGGAGATGGAGTACTATAAAAGGGGAAGGCTTGTAGCTGCAGCTGCAATATCACCAACCAATACTTCTTACATCTGTTAAGAGTTCAAGTTCTAGCAATGGGGCAGCCGGGGATAGTTATTGCCTTGGGATTTTGTCTCATCTTCTCAACCGTAGCAGCCACCTATACACCTTATAAGTACGCTTCTCCTCCATCACCACCTACATACATTTACAAGTCCCCTCCACCACCGGTTCATTCTCCACCTCCTCCTTATATTTATAAGTCTCTACCTCCTCCCTATATTTACAAGTCTCCATCACCTTCGATTCACTCTCCACCTCCTCCTTATATCTATAAATCTCTTCCGCCACCAGTTCATTCTCCACCTCCTCCTTATGTTTACAAGTCTCCACCACCTCCAATTCACTCTCCACCTCCTCCCTATGTTTACAAGTCTCCTCCGCCACCAGTATACTCTCCACCTCCTCCTTATATCTACAACTCTCCACCACCTCCAATCCACTCTCCTCCTCCTCCTTACATCTACAAGTCTCCTCCACCACCAATGCACTCTCCACCTCCTCCCTATGTTTACAATTCTCCACCACCACCCCCTTACATTTACAAGTCCCCTCCACCTCCAGTTCACTCCCCACTACCTCCTTACATCTACAAATCCCCTCCACCTCCTCCTCCCTATGTCTATAAGTCTCCTCCACCTCCAGTCCACTCCCCATCTCCTCCTTATGCCTCCAAAGATTTACTAAGTTGACATTTGCTCTCTTTGATTGATTTGCAATGTTTTTCATGAATTTGTGAACTTTCTATTTATCATCAAGAATAAGAGAGTTTGAAGATGTACACGGGTTGTTTAATTTTTTTCTTCCAAATTGCGGTGTATCTTTCTTGTACTTTAAGCAATAAAGCATAAAAAATGATTCAGATCATGAACATAACTTTCGTTTTCTTTCATGTTGAGTCTGGTAATTTGGACCTTATCCACTTTAATTCTAATTAAGGTAATTCACATCCTGATATTACTGCTCAAAAAAGTTAAGACCAGGCTATTTGGACCTTATCTAATTAAGCATCGTTTTCTATGACTTTTTTAATGAGAAATCATGCAAACTAATAGACATGGGCTAGCTAGACCTAGCAGTGGTAGTGGGAAGACACTAATTGGAGGAATCATATGCTCAAAACTGTTCTTGTGTTCTGAGGCACTTTTAGGGACATCTGCAAATCTTTGTTATAAGACAAGCAGAATGCTTGTCACATAAATTTGGCCATGCCAAGAACTTTGCTCTATAATGAAGAAAGGTGTTTGTTGTATATGTTGCGATTTTTTTCATAGACTGCATTCTGTCTTCTCAGATACATATCCAACACATTAAATCAGAGACTTGAACTTGAGCTTAACTCTCTAAACAGGAGCTTAGTTTTCCAACATTTACACCCAAGTTCAAGAAACATTGACTTTGGCATATGTTACTGAATACTGATTCTTTTCTCCATCATGTGATTATGTAAGGTACTGAACAACTGAGATGATTTATAGAATTTCAGATTAATTTTCATCGGATATTCCTTGTTACTGCAAACTATGTGATCACATATTACTGCATTAAATCATGTGGCCTGAGTGAATTATGTTAATTTGATTAATGAACATGAGATACCATTTAGTCTGGTTCATCTCATGCTACAACTACAACCAGTAATAGCAAGCACCCTTGCTATTTACCAACAATCAATACAGGGTCTAAAACGCTAATGTAGTTTATTTTTTGCTTACTTGAATGTAACAGAAAATCAGCTTATGTGAATGCGCAAGATGGGACCATGGTCAGACCTTGCTGAGATTTTGTTCTTCAATCGTCCTCTTTCGCAGCCTCTGCTTGACCATTTCGAAAGAATGCTCTAGGTTCATCAACTGCATCGTTGTAGACAACATTAGCGTTTCTAAATTTGTTAGTACAAAGAGTGGATGCTTGCTTTTGGTTGGACACATACCTCTTGTTGAGCAAACCTGTTATGGATGAATAATCCGCTGAACAGATCGAAACTATCATCGGTGGTACTCTCTTTCTACATTCAATACCATATTCACTTCATCCTTTTAGCCATTCATGTTTCCAAGACTCCTCTTTCTGAGAAAGTTGGAGCAAAACTGCAATACTTTTAAGACAACTCATTGTGAACTCAACTTACCAATTTAACTAGTGCTTCGAAGCTTTTCGTGTTCATGGATGTGGATTCAATTCCCATTTCTGACAAAATCCTATTAAAGCAAAATGCATATACTGAGATTTGAATCTTAATATTTGTCCAAATATCCATCTCAAAGTAAGGTTCATTTTGACATACCTGCCTATAGCATGGGAAAGAAATTGACTTCTAGCAGCCAGTTTGTCATGTTCTTCACAAGACATTTCCACCATTCTGCAACCCTTTCTCCAACATACAGTAATCAATCCACAAAAATTCTTAATTCATTTCAATCACTCAGTAAATTGCATTACAATTCCAAGTCTTTGATTTCGATTACGGATTACCTCGGATTCAAAGATTTGTAAGAAGCTGGAGCACCTGGGTTCATCCCTCACCCGGACTTTCTCATACACGAAAGGAAGATCTTTCCATCCATTTTTGCCACTTTCAGGTCCAAACATGGGATGAGTGCAGAGGACATCCATCACCTCCGGCAAAACCTGAAGAAAACCCAGAAAGGAAACCCCACCATTTTCAACCCGGACAGAAGAAATATGGTCGAGAATTGAAGAAAAAATGAACAATATCGTACCTGTAATAGAACGTTTCTTGGGTGTTCTTTAACCGAAAGCACGTCGACGAATAGTGTCCGGCGTTTAAGGCAGTGTAAAGGCATTGACCTGAGCACCTCCGATAGAGATAGAATTGAGGTGGATATCAATATCACATCATTGTCTGCTTCGAGAAACGGAAGGGCATCCCTGAAATTGCAAAAACAGAGGATTTTACGAAAAAAATCAATCGATAGAAGATGATGTTAGGAATTAGGATAGAATCTACCTGAAGAAGGAAACACCCAATTGATTGCAGAGTCGTGAATGATCGGTCCGAGAAGTTGCCCTTATGGTATGACCTTGTTTGACCATTGTGCTGGCCAGGAACTGGCCGAATGTTCCGAAACCCACGATGCCTACTTTTAGAGGTTGTGGATGGAAGGAAGAAGAAGACATGGTTGAAAAAGGTTGAGCAAAGAAAGAGAAGGCGGTGAGATGTGTTTCCGTTAAGCAAAGAGTCGTGCTTTAATAGGTATATTATATGCCAGATTGCAGACTTTGAGATAGTGTATAAAAATGAAAACATTTATTTGATTTTTCATCTAATGGTATTTTTAACGACATAAAATAAGGTTAATATGAAATTATATTAAATTTTTTATAAAATTTATAATAATTTTAATATCATTTTTTATATCAAAAATACTTACAAAATAATAAGAATTGTACTTGTACAGAGGCGGAGGAGACTTACACGCATGGAGGTAGAGGAAGAAACATGTACACGTTTGGAGGTGGTGCTGATAACTTATACTAATATAGTGGTGGAGGAGACTTGTATATAGAGAGAGATGATGTGGTGATTTATGCTTATATGGAGGAGGCGATTTGTAGACATATGGAGGTGGAGCAGGAGATTTATACACATGACAGATGTGAATGTGGTGGTGATTTGTAAACAAATGGAGGAGATTTGTACACAGGCGTGGTGGTGGTGGAGACTCATTTGTATCACGATGGTGGGGGTGACACATAAACATACGGAGGAGGAGGTAGAGATGATGTATAGTAGTAGTAGGGTGGTGGACCCGTGGAGCATCATAAGGCTCATTATCGGCCGCTACATTGTTGATTATGAAGCACAATGCCAAGGATATGGCAAGCGTGGCCCAAATCTTGGCCATCTAGGGAAGAACAAGGCACTTCAAACTTCCACTCCTTTGCACTTCTATTCTTCACAAATCAAGGACTGTTACTATTCCTTCTGCTGTCCATGGAAACCCTTCATCAAGTAGTGTTTTCAATATTCTCATCACATGAATGCTTCAATGTACTCTCTCAAGTTTCTTACTATTTTCCCTTTAATTAAGAAAAAAGAAACATTTCTGGTATTTCTTTTATTAATTGGAAATCCAATTGTCTCGTTTCACAATATGGTTCATGCACAACTTCTATCTGATCTCAAATCCATTTGTTTCATAGATTGAAACTCTCCCTGCAGTGGTATAGACAGCTGCCGTCTCAAACACTAAGCTTCGGGTGGAAATCAGAGCTTACAAATGGTGCTGTAAATTCGTCTAGGCACGCCATTCTGATTCGTTCCGGTGTTGCGGGACTATCAAGCGGAAACCACCCGGTATGACCTGTTTCAGCTCTGGCAGCTAAAATGGCGTCTTTGATGGCGAAGAAAACAGATGAAGCCATAAAAAAAGGAGGCTCGCCAACAGCTTTTGATGAATGAATAGCTTTCACATTTGGATTACCCTGCCCATCAGCACATAAACTGATAAACAAAGACTTCAAAATTATCTAGAACCAAAACAAATCAACTAATAGGTGGCAATGCACAAAGTTCCAGCTGCAAGTGGAATAAGAAATGGTCATACTACTTTTGGGAACATGAAACAACATATTCAGGAAGGGTGACAACTTTAGGTGTTAGCAGCAACAATACCTTCAATAGAGAAACATTAAACTCGAACGGGATATCGTTCAGAGAAGGAATTTTGTAACTTCCAGGTCCACATGTGTACAAGCAGCCAGATGGAATCCATTTATGAGATGCATCACCCCACTTAAGTTCTTCCAAGGCAACCCAGCCAAGACCTTGGATGAATGCGCCTTCGACCTGCATTAAAAGATCGGTTTACGTGTAGAAACATTATCTTGTCAACCAAGAACACCATGTTTTTGTTAACCAGCTCTGAGAGAAACAACAGTACTGACATTATATATTATAGACATTTCAAGTTGAAAAGTATAATTAAGTTCAAATCATCAGTCTGATTACAGAGAAGCAAGCTAATGCACCTGTCCAACATCTATTGCAGGATTGAGAGAATATCCTAGATCCATGTAAACATTTGCAATTCTTGTGTGGAAATCTCCGGTCAATGTATCGATTTCAACCTCAGCGAATGCGGCTCCATAGGTATAATAACTGAATGGCTTTCCTTTACCGGTGCTCCAATCAAAGCCAATATCAGGCGTGATATAAAATCCATGTGCAGAAAGGTCTATTCTCTCCAGGTAACATGCAGTGACCAGCTAGGTAAAATTAAATGAGAAACAAAGCATGTCAGAAATATTGACTTGCATTTCTTCACTAAATAAACATCAACTACCGAATCAAACTCCCCTAAGCTTAGTCAAAGAAGCTTTAATTAATTGAAGTCAGAAAAAAACATGACAAAAAATGACAGTGCCTCCTATTATTCCCACTATCAATGGGAGGAGGTAGGGAAGAAAAGGAGCTCTAAAGAAAAAGAAATTGTTCTTTGAAATGGTAATGTAGACAATAGTATGCAGTAATTTTTGTGCAAAATTACAGAAGAAATGATACCTCAGCAAATGAACTAAAATTACGCTGCGAAGCTATTGGTTCCATCCGTGCCTTTATCTGCTCACATGCATCCAAAGCTGCAGCTGCATACATATCAGAACTAATAGAAGCTGCTGTTGGAGAAGCATTAGGAACCTAACCAGCAGTAGAAGGATGCAACATGAAATTAGAAAATAGTTTATTAAGGAAATGGCTATTTAATTTTCACCAGACGGGTGACTAAACATAAACAGAAGCTAATATCATTTAATGAATAGAGAGCAGAATTCTTGACTTGAGGATAATCTTTTACGGACTTGCTGCGATTAGTGATGAATAAAGCAATGTTTCCATCGAATGGTTAGCAAATGCCAAATGGTAATTCAGGTAAAATATGAAAAAAGAAAGAATTGCTAGATTGCAATCTTAGCTTTCTACCTTGTCAGTACTTGTCTCTGATATAAAGACTGAATTAAGAGGGATATTGAAGGCAGATGCAGCAACTTGAGCAACTTTTGTATGTAAACCTTGCCCCATCTCAACACCACCATGGGTAACTAAAACAGTACCATCAGTGTAGACATTAACAAGAGCTCCCGCCTACAGTGATTAAAAAGATTTTTTTTTAAAAAATGGGGAAATACAGTGATAGAGAACTGAATATGTTGTACGGTCCAGGAAAAATGAATCTATTAGAAATAGGCTGAAAATGTGCTTTACTTCCCCCATCTACTGCTGCTCCCAGCTATGCATTAGTGGCAGAAAAACTACACACGCATGTATGATTCCTTGGAAGATATCAATAACACAAATATAGCCCTGAATAACATTTGCAGATACAACATCTCTACATAAAGATACTAAATAAATAGTTTCTGATGTTTACCTGATTCATGAACTTATTTGCAAATGATATGCCAAATTTTGTTGGAATCATAGCAACACCACGCTTCTTCCACCGATTTTGAAGATTAAATTCATCAACTTCTTCTCGAAACTTCAGAAAGTTGCAAGATACTTTCAGCTCATTCCAGACCTGAGCCAGGGTACAGTGTTCTAATTGTTGACCATAATGCATTATTGATCCTTCACCTTGAAAGTTAATCTCCTGATACAATTTCCAATAACGAGACATGATATCGGTTTTTAGACTGCGGCATGATTGAAGGTAATAAAGTAACATAAATATAAAACTTACCCTGATCTGTTCTGGACTCTTTTTAAGCTCTAAAGCAATTCTTTGAATCCAATTCTCAGCTATGAGCATACCTTGAGGACCACCAAATCCTCGGAATGCAGTGTTACTTGGAAAATTAGTGAAACAAACACATCCAAAAATTCTGACATTTGGTATCTCATAGACATTGTCTGAATGAAACATAGCACGCTCAAGTACCCCAAGGGAAAGATCCAATGAATTTCCAGCATTATTGTAGATTTGAAGATCCAAAGCCAACACTTTTCCCTTATTTGTAAATCCAACCTAAATGGAGTAATTTTATTAAAAGATGCTCAGCCATAAGGCTTTGTCCCTTATTATTTTCACAAATAGAAGAATTAAACACAAACCAAAAATATAGAAAAAAATAAATATACCAAACTAACAAAATGGTGTTATTTCACTTAGTAGTCTGTACCTTGTACTTTCCGAGAAAGCTGTGACGCTGCCCCGATGTTATCATGTCTATATCTCTATCCAGTGTTAATTTCACTGGCCTATTCATCAGATAAGATGGCACAGCAGCAGCAGCAGCAATGAAAGCTGATCTAGTCTCCTTTCCACCGAATCCACCACCAATCCGTTTAGTTTTACAAACTACTTTGGACATGGGAAGACCAAGAACATGAGAAACATATACCTGATGCTTTCGAGGGGACTACACATAAACAATGAAAAAATTACACTCTCTCCCAAAATATGATAAGATGATGTAAAGAGAAGATGCAAGATAAAGCATTTAGCCAAAAGAGACAATTTACATAGCATCTTACTTGAAATTTAGGTTAACAGTTGTATAGTAATTTGTGAAAACTAAATAAAGCAAGTACATCAAAGGGGAAATAATTACAAGCCTGATAGCTAATGAAACATGCTCAAATTAGGAGCTGTATAAAACACACCAACATATACATGAACTGAAATTTGGATGTGCTAAATGTTAACCTTGTATTAGATCCTCTTTCCAAGGAGTTGCTACAGCAGTATGGCCTTTAGTTCAAGCATGTTTCTGAAATAACAACCTTGTTTTGAAACTCCACTCCTCCAGAAGGCCTCTGAAGTCTGATGTCACTCATAAGCATTCCTAGATTCTATGGAGTTTTATATCTTGAATTTATTGGCTCAAAAAATGTTGAGGAAAATTAGTGGTTTTACAAGTCACTTGATATGCACAACAGTGGCCACCAATATTACTGGTTTTACAAATGTTGAGTGTTGAATAAGAAATAGCCATCAATCAATGATATCCATGCATATAGATTGCTGAATTGGTTCATAAATTAAAACGTTCTAACTACAGTCCATGCTATATGGTAAGTCATTTCTGAAATTTTAACATATTTATTTACATTTCTCTACATCATTTCTTGCATATATGAATTCCTAGTATTTTCATGAAAAATAAAATAGCAGAAAATTTCTAATAATCTAACTGATAACTATCAAAAGTGGAATATTGAACTCTACATATAATTTGAGTTAAGAAAGAAACTATGTATTTATCAACTTCTTATCTAATTCAATCAAAGAAAGGCAGACGAATAAAAAGAAATATAAAAGTAATGAATAAGTTTTGGCATTCTTACTTGAGTGGACGAAATCATATGAACTTCATTACCCTTGTCCATGGTCCAAACTAAGCTGCTCTGTGTCTCCAAGTAGAAATGTTCTTGACCTCCCACTTGAACTTTCCCCTCTATGATATTTTCACATTGATCTGATTGGAAACAGAGATCTACATCCCCGTTGCTCATAAACATCTGTGTGTTGGGATGAAAACTTTTTGCGACGATCGCATCCTCTATTGACAAGATGGCTGGGAGCTCTTCATACTCTACATGAACTTTTCCAGCTGCTAGTTTAGCATTCTCATGGGTATCAGCCACCACAATTCCTATAACCTGTATAAATTATAAGAGCAATTTCAGTGCAATGTGTTTGCAAAACATATCAAGAAATTCATTTGGCTATCTCCAGATTAGTATGAATTGTTTTCTTTTTCGAGTTCAGATAAAAAGTTATCTCAAGTTTCCACCAGTATGTCACATATGGTGTACCTCTAGTAATAGTTGCTTTCTCAAGCACGTGAAGGAGCATCTCTCCGTCCTCTCAAGGTTTGCCAAGGATTGTCACTAAGAATTGTTTATATAAATTGTATTCAATAAGCTTTTTACCTGTCCCACACAAGTGACAAATTCTGAAGCAAATAGCTCCTCATCCAAGACAGTTGATCCAATTTTATTACTACCAGGAACATCCTTGGCAAAGAAGATACCAGCAAATCCTGGAGAAGACTTGGCACCTGAATCATCGATGGACAATATTCGAGCATGGGGCTTTTTGCTCAAAACTAATGCTGCGTGAAGACCATTAGGATGCATTGGTGTGTCATCGGTGTATTCTGCCTCTCCAGTAACCTGAAGAACATGATACCATGAACATTGTCATGAAGATAAGCTTGGAGATCAACTTGGTAAAAGAGCAAGAATCAAAATCACTTAGTAAATCTATGTTAACAATTTACGAACTAGTCAAAATATGTACAACGTCGAGAAAGAGTATTATCCTAACCCTTTACTAATGATGTGTCCAGGTAGCCTAATACAAAAAAACAAAGAGAGAAAAGGAACTGAACAGAAGGGTACGGATGTGAACAGAAATAAAACAATCGCTTTAAACAACAAAACCATTAGTAAGGAGCATAGCTTGTGAATTTGCATACCTGCAGCCTGGATGATAGATGAACCTCTGGTGAACCTACAGATGTTCCATGTTTCCTGATTTCGTAGTCCTGACTTGCAACTAGTGGTGGGCTGTGAAATGACTTTATGGCTGACAAATGTGATAATGGTACACTTTCTTTAATAGGTCTATTTCCCTCAATTTTATGTGTAACCCAAAGGAAAAATTTAAAGAAGAAGCTAAGGGTCAAAGATCTTCGAAACTCCACCATCCCACCAGGAGCATCTTCGTTGAGCACAATATCGGTTCGTAAGACATCCAAAGCACCACTTAATACATCCTGGTTCCATTCCTTTCCAATTAAAAATTCTTTTGTTTTGATTGCACATCCAGAGAGAGGTGCCACCCCGCCATAAGCAACTGATGCATCAGAAACAACCCACTCTTCACCTTTCTCCTCCAGACAGACGCATTCCAGCATTCACAATGGCAATATCATCATCCCTTCTATGTGCCTGTTTAAATTCTTTGAGATATTCAAAGGGCCTAGTCCATGGTAAGAATATTGACAGTAAAATTTCATTACTGGTCAAATCCACTTTACGGTAGCCAAGGAAGAAATTTTCTGCGGGAGTAGTTCTAATATTCCCATTGCAATTGATGATTCGAAATTTTGCTCCAGCGGCCATCCAGAGTGGGTTTAAGTCTGAAATTGGACTAGCCGTACACACATTTCCTCCAACAGATGCAACATTTCTTATTTGTGTCCCAGCAAACCACTTTAACTGCTCAATGAATGCCTTGCATGCTGATGTTTCATGAGCAGGACGTTGAGTTACAATGTCTCTAAATAAATTCAAGAGCTCGGTCAGTCGTACTGCAGCACCGATCTCTACTCCATCATCCTTAACATTTAAAACATTAAGTTCAGGAACAAGTGCGACAGAGATTAAAACTTGATATGGAATTCTCTTCAGCCTCATCTCGATACCAACTTCAGTGTTACCAACTAACAATTTCACATTCGAGTATTTCTCCTTCAACTCGAGCACATCTTTAATTGTTAAGGGACGATACCATTTAAGACCTCCCAGTCCACTCAAATTTAAAGGAGTTAATTTCCTTCGTAACAGCTCAGGAGGGAAAATAAGTTCTTTATCTGTATATGTGCTTCCATCTACCTCACTGTAAGATAAAGGTTTATACCTAGTACTACAAACAGATTGATCACCGGTGTCTATATCATGTACAGTTTTCGACCCACAGGAACATGGCTTACCTGTTGAAGGACAAATAAACTCACCTTCCTGAAGGTTAGGTGAAGATATATCTGCATATAATGCATCACTGGTTTTGGAAAAAACTCGAAACGCATCAACAATTGGTCTGTAACCAGTGCAACGACACAAGTTCCCAGCAAGAGATTCTTCAATTTGCTCTTCGGTAGGAGGTGTTTCACTTGACCGCAACAATGCATACAATGACATGATGAATCCAGGAGTGCAAAATCCACATTGAGAGCCATGAGAACGTACCAATGATTCCTGCAGAAATCGATGAAAGTTACGATGAAATAGTGAAACATTCTTTCCTTCAAGTATTTTTGGTGATTTTTAGAGCATATTTCATATATAAGTTCAAATCATTCGAATAAGACATATATTAGTTCCTCTTATCTTACCTGTAATCTTAGCAATACTTTCAACTACCATCTACGAGCCAGACAAATAAAATAGAGCAAGCCAACAAAAGAAGAAATGTATATTACTTGTATGGGGTGCAAGCCACGTTTGCGGTTCCCAACTCCCTCCACCGTAATAACATGCATTCCTTCTACGGAATACAGAGGAGTTAAGCATGCATTGACAGCATAATGCCTGGAAAAAGTTTTCAAAGCATTTATCTTATACAGATTCTGAGAAATGTTGGAAAGCATTAAGTAATATCATCATAATAATTTGGAAGAAAGAAGGCAGATATAAAGACTCACATGCATTTCTTCATCTTTCTATCATAATGAGAAACCATGACAGTGCAAGCCCCACAACCACCTTCACCGCAGCCAAGCTTTGTTCCTGTCAACCCAGCATCTTTACCACAAAAAAGAACCTGATTAGTTTTTTGCTACTTTAATTCCATATTTCCATGTTAAAACACTGAAAAGAAAAAAATATATAAAAGAGGAGAGAACAGAGAGAAAAAATGATCAAGTTAATGAACATCCTACTCCAGAATCTCCTATAAAGGAAAGGTAATATTAACTTGAGCTATTGAGTCAGTTTATAGGTGAAGTGCAAGAATTTGGCAATTAAAATGCTTACTTAAAGTCAAATAAATAAGCTACCCGTGCAAGAATTTGGCCTTAATCCCATACCAATCTTATGATTAACTTAGCTTTAGGATATGTAAGTAACCATACTTAATTACAGTTTTATGAACTTAATTTCCTTCTCCTTTTCACCCTTTCCAGTTTCCTCTATTTTCGTGGAAACTAACTCATGAAATGAAACAAAGTTCAATCTCTTATTCTCCATTCCTTTTCCAGCATTTCCATGTAAAAAAAGCTAAACAAAGTTCAATACTGCAATAAAGCAATCCAACAAAAAATATTATAACCTCTGAGGTACTCCAGTAAAGTGAAGTGAGCAAATCCATCAGGCAAAACGTTGCGGACTCCATTAACGTATAAAATAGCCTCCTTGGATTCCTCTGCAATCTGCTCCATTTCTTCTTCCTTGTTCAAACAATGACTGATTGATGAGTGCTAACACATTTATACTTTTTCAGTTTATTGTACAGAAACGTACTCTTTTAGACATGTCCTGACGTCAACTTCATCCTAGGATGATTCTTCATCTACCCACTACACTTTTTTAAGATCTGTTGCAGGGACAAATCTGAACACATGATGTTGTAAAGTTGTGTCACGTCCTTCCATTAGCCATTAAATTATGGTTGTTTTGTTGGTTGTGGTTGGTTTATGGATTAGCCATTAGCTATACGATTTTACTTTTTCTGGAAATTTATGCTTCTTAGAAACATTCACATTTATTGGCCACACCCACGTGATTCCAATTTTACGATGATCAAAACCTGCACGCATTCAACTATCCAATTCTGGGACTAAAACAAACCCATTATTCTCTATTTATTACCCTGTTTAGTGTTTATACATTAAATTTCTTTAATAATCTCCCACTAATCAAACTATGTTAAACCACTATTAGAATGAATCAATATCTTTATCACTTGCAAAATGACATCTCATATAAAGTTTTTTCAAAATTCACAATTTATTCGATATAAACCAAGAAGAAACTGAAGTTTAACCCTGTAGGTACATTGAGAATTGAATCTAAAAACATGCAGGCTTCAGGCAGATCCTAGCTGTCTTTCAGAGCAAAAGCCACGTCATTACTGCCACATAAGCCAAAACGAGTTGGAGTTGGATTTAGATGACAACAGACTGTGGTGAATTTCTTAATGCTCAAGTAATACAAAGGCATCCCCATAGAATGAAGGGCTCTCCAAAGATTGTTGTTATCAGGAAATGCTTTAGTTGCTATTGGCTGAAAGTTAGCAAATGGAGTAGCAAGAAAAACTAGGCTGGGAAAATTAAGCTGCAACTTCTGCAATGGCTTATGGCCTTAAGTTGCAAGTCTAGAAAGTTTTTTACCTGTATTCACGGCTTCATTCAGTAATTGCAGAGCCTTTTTCCAACTAACCCTATGTGCTGTCAAAAGACCAACCTCCATCCACATCAGCCTCAACAACAGATGCTATCAGCCAATCTGGAATAAGAAATGGCCTGTCCACCACCTATATATCGAACATAAATCATTAACTTTTAGTACTAGCTCATACCCGTACCTATGGCCTGTCCTTCACTAATCTTATGTGATCATGCTATAGTTTCTAGCTCTACATTTAACAAAAATAACCCACTTCGATTATTATTATTATATTTGTTGTCTTCGTTCGATAGCATCTGAGGCTTATCTCTCTTTCACAGGAGATTATAATTCGATTTGAAGATGAAGAAGCCTGATCCATTGAATGGGGGTACTAATAAGCACATGAAAGGGTCGTGGTCGCCGGAGGAAGATGTGAAGCTAGTTAACTACATGTTAAGTAACGTCCAGGGCTGTTGGAGTGATGTGGCTAGAAATGCTGGCCTGCAGAGGTGTGGCAAGAGTTGCCGGCTCCAGTGGATCAATTACCTCCGACCCGATCTCAAACGAGGCGCGTTTTTTCCCCAGGAAGAAGAGCTTATCGTCCATTTACACTCCATTCTTGGCAACAGGTGTTCTTCCCTACCTTGCATCCGAAGATAGTTGTATTCTTGAACTCTCTTCCTATGCAAAAGCAAAACCCTCATCTTCAATCACATAGCTAGGCTATCAAGTGCTGGTTTATTCATGCTAGGTATATAATACGCTTAACGTTAATTTCAATGGTGAACATTGATAATTAGCTAGAAATGTTCTAATTGCCTTCTTCATCGGGTAAAACGTCTTTTCTACCTTGTAGCATATCATTAATTTCATTGACAAAATAAGTTCATTATAGTATATAGCCCCCACAACCCTGATTAAAAAATGAAGAAACTTTGCACATGCATGACAGAAAGCGTTCTAAACATGTAGTTGGTGGAGAGGTAAGAAGCATAGGCAGAATAGAAATCCTATGTGTTCGGAATTCAACGATAATGAAGAAGCTGAAGCATTTGTCTTCCACTGCCTCACCGAACCACAGTGATTCGTCGGCGTCGGAGCATAACAAGGATGCCATGGTGGTGACAGGGTTCATGTCGATTCTTGAAGAAGTGTTTTATCCGACATATATGGATTTGTCGTCGAATTCTTTCTTGCAATCCATTATCCATGATACCGAACCACACCATTAATTCTTCACTGATGCTCGAGCAGGGTCGAAACGCAGTTGGGGCAGCTGTTGGATGCTTCGATCCGGCGGGCTCGTGTGTGATGCAAGTTGTGGTAAATGGCGACGTTTTATTAGGTGACAGTGAGATGTTTTGAAGTGTTGAGAAAGGGATACAAAGGGAACTATATGTTCCTCCATTAGAAAGCTTCGGAGAAAACCTTAAACGTTTTGAAAATAACATCGACAACGGTTTCAATATAATCACCGGTAATAGTATCAGAAAAATCAATGACAATAACAAATCGGAAAAATCCTTTTCTTGATTTCCAAAGCTCAATATAATTAACTATAATATATATGTATGTATTTGAATAGATTTTTGAAGAAAACATGTCGAGGATTATTATTGATAGTGATAAAACTATATAAAAGTAAGAAAGAATAATCGTTCTATTTCGAAGATTTTTGTACGTAATCATAATTTATAAGATATATATTAGAAAATAAAGGGTATTTTGCTTTGAAATTAGATATGAGTCAAGCTTCGGATAGGGTGAAGTGAGGCTTTATGAAAAAATGTTTGGAAAATTAGTGTTGTTGACTTTTTTTTATGTTTTTCTTTTTCTTTTATTTTAGGCTTAACTCAATAATAGGTGTCCAAAGTATACATCTTTTCTGAAATAGGTGCCTAATGTTTTTTTGGCTGAAATAAATGCTTAAACTATATATTTTTTCTGAGATAGGTGCCTAATGTATTCTTTTGCTGAAATAGGTTCCTAAAGTTTTATTCCCTTAGTGTTTTAAGGTAACAGTGTTAAAAGAAAATTGTTTAATTTATAAATAAGTACCTAAACTATATATTTTTTAAAAAATAGATGCCTAATGTAATTTTTATTAAAATAAATACCTAATTTTTTTTCTTATAAGTAATTTATATTTCTTATAAGATATAAAATTAGTTATATCTTAAATTAATCATTTAACCTTTTAAATTATGAGAAAAAAATATTTTTAACAACACTAAAATAAAAAATAATTAAAATTTATATAATTTTATATTAATATTTTTTATATTTTCCACAACAATCATCAATGGGACAAATCGATTCACTTGCAAGGACATGCCGTCGGTTCACATGGGGAATATATACAAAAATTCTTATATTCCTATTACATTTATAATTGTATCGAAAAAAGAATTAAAAATATTAATATAAAATTATATAAATTTTAATTATTTTTTATTTTAGTGTTGTTAAAAAATATTTTTTCTCATAATTTCAGCTACTAATCAAATTTAAATAAATTATTAATCAATTATAATAAATAATTTAATAGATTAAAACGATGATATATAAATAATTTTACATCTTATAAGAAATATAAATTACTTATAAGAAAAAAATTAGGCATTTATTTCAATAAAAATTACATTAAGAACCTATTTTAAAATGTATATATAGTTTAGGTACTTATTTATAAATTAAACAATTTTCTTTTAACAGTGTTACCTTAAAATACTAAGGGAATAAAACTTTAAGCACTTATTTCAGCTAAAAAATACATTAGGCATTTATCTCAGAAAAAATATATAATTTAGGCACTTATTTCAGCAAAAAAAAACATTAGGCACCTATTTCAAAAAAAGTGTATACTTTAGGCACTTATTATTGAGTTAAGCCTTTATTTTACGCTTTGTTCTTTTATTATTGCATATTTGTGTTCTTTTATTATATTTAATAAAATTCAAACCGAAATTAAAGTCAAAACAAAAATATAAAAAAATGAATGGGGAAATTATTATTTGAATTAATGAAAACATATATAAAATATATTTTTTAAAAATTATAATTAAATTATTTTAAATAAATAATTGGTCGAATCGTTTTTTGACAAATGTCATTGAATTTTTATTAAATTCATAGTAAAATTATAATTACATTGCAATCAAGAAGTAAAATAATTTGATTAAACAATCTATTCTAAAGATTCTTACAACCCAAAAACAAAGAAAAATATTTTTTATAGAGATAAGCATACCAATAAAATTCAGAAGCTTCTTGAATCTCCTTGTCTCTGTCCAAACGAGAAGCATTAACGAAAAAAGAAGAAGTTATAGGCGATTCAAACTGTCATGCAAAAAGTATCGTTACTTAGGACATATTTCATTGGCAGACAATCTTCAACCGAGTGGGGATAAATCTTTTCAAGTGATCACCGACAAAAACATAAATCATAAACTAACATTGATTGAATTTTTGTGCAAACAACAATCAATCGCTAGGATATGCTAAAACATGTCACAAAGACAGATGAATCAAATCAAAAAACAAAAACATGTCATAAAGACAAAAGAAAAATGTCACAAGGACAAAAAGAACATGCTACAAATATAGAGATTCTTATTAAAACTAAAAACAAAAACAAAAAAAATAATAAATTCGGTGATCGACAATCAATACTAAAATTAATTATCGACTACTGATTAAAGGAATTGATCAAAATAAAAAGCGATTAGAGAAAAATTCAGAGAAAAACATATTCAAATATATGATCATAATTCATAATTAATTGGTCGAACCGTTTTATTTTAAACTACAGAAAGCTAAGTAAATTAAGCTAATAATGGATGGCTGTTTTCTTTCAGGTAACGCATGGGTAATGATCATTGCAAACGTTTTTTATCTTATAATGGAAAGAGATGGTTGCTTGCTGGTCAAACTGTATAACTCAGCTGTTAAACATATATTTATTTATTTATAAATTCAATTATTTTATTTATGGTGTATACGATTTGATTTTGATTTAATTTAATAAATTATTTTAATAATTATTAGTTTTTGTTTTGATTAATTTTAATTTTTATATTAATATTAATTTTTTAAAATTTATTTTTATAAAGATAACTTTATTTTATAATTTTTAAATATTAAAAGAAAGTTTTAAGATGTTTTCATAAATATTTATATAATTTTTTAATTAAAATAATAATTAAAAATATATTTATAATATTTTAAATATAAAATATTTAATTTTACCCTATAAAAATAATTATCAATTAAATAAAAAATAAATTTAATTCAATTTGATTAATCATGATTCATAAATTATTCAAACACCTTAAATTGTATTTTTTTTTAGTTTTACGATTAATTATATTCTATCTTAATTTTATCGATATCGTTTTTTTTAACAAGCTAACAGTGATTACAAGTAGTATCTATTCTAGAATATAATCTCCACCATTTGACAGTGATCGCTCAATCACTCTGTTGGCATCGTTGGTGCTCGAACCCATGACCTCTAGGAACATCAATCGTTCCTTTAACCACTTGGATTAAAGGGTTCGTGCTTATCGATATCGTTGTGGCTGTTGAGAACGGGGAGGTTGAGAGTGGATATTAAGTTAAAATTTTAATACATAATTTTTATAAAAAAATATATAATCTTACCTATTTAAATTATAAAAATTAATATATAAATTCTTAATCATAAACATTAGATTTTAAGCTTAAATTTTATAATTTAAATCTTATAAATTAAATCCTCATCTAAGTTTTAGTTTGTCAAAGTGTCCTCGGGAAGGGATTGGTCAAAGTGTAACATCAGAAAGCAACGGTTGATCTTCATCTCCTCAGCCACAAACAGCCGACCCAAGCCCTTTCAAAAGAGTCACAACTCAGACTCTGCCAGTCTGCCTCTTAAACCACTGCAAAGAAAACGATGCCCCCACAAGCGTTGTTGTTTCAGAGTTGAAAGCCAATAGTCTTTGTATACAAAGAGACGTATACGTGAGAACGGGCCCACAACCCACTCCCTCAGTAGAAGCCGCAATGAAATCTGGGTTCCGCTGACAGTATCTGCGCATGTGCTTTTCTGTGGCTCTCCTTCCGACCATTGAGACCTTCTTCATCATTTCCCTTCTCCCATACCACATTTCTGCTCTCTTCACTCATCTACTGTCAGTCACCCATCCTTCTTCGGATCCCTCTCATCCCTATCTAGATCAATCAGGATTCGCCAAGTGGAAATCTCGACTCACATCGGTTCACACGGTTCCCAACACCTACAACAGCACCAGGAGGGAAGAATTTACTCAAATATGAGACTTGTTTTTAAAAAAAATACGATATAAATTATAAATAGTATATTTTAAATGATCTTAGTGAAGTTTTTTATTAGAATTTACTATAAATAATGATTGAATTATAAAAAATAAAAACATTGTTAAAAATTAAAGTTTTTTATTATTTAAAATTAAAATCTCATACTCTTAATTTTATTTTTTTAATCTAAAAATAAATTACAATTTAAAATTAAATTCTATGGATCCAATTTTAATAATATTATTTAAAGTATAATATTTTAAAATTAAAATAATTTGTTGAATGAAAAATAATATAATAATATTTAAGTAAAATTTTTTGCCGAAAAGTATATTTTAACTAATAATAAAATGACACGTGGGCACCAAAACCATGTGGCAGGTCGCCGAACCATAGAAAATTTGTACGTACATCCCAACCTGAACTCTCTTGTAAATCACGACGCCCACCGATCCTCACCGTCGCTTTCCATTTGAATTTATATAAACTCCCCCATCTCAACAGCCAACCATATGTCCAAAACCTCGCATCCACCGTTGGATCTATCAAATCTAACGGCCACCGTTAACCTTCTCCCCCATTTCCCTTTATAAATTTAAATCTCTGCCTATCTGCACTTACTTCCCCCATTTCTCGTGTCTCATCTCCGCCGTCGGAGCTTCCGTTTTATAAAATGGCGTCCGTCGCACTCACCTCCTCCTGCCCTCTCGGCTATTCCCGTTTCAAGCCACTTGCTCTCTCTTCCAGATCATCTCCGAACCCTGTTTTGTGTACTCCTTTTCTCTCCAGATCCTCTTCATGCAATTCCAGCTTCATTAAACCGTTGAGCCTCTCTCTAATCATATCTACTAACAGGATCCAGAAAAGTCATCGGAAATTAACTGTCCAAGCGGCGACATCAACTCCAGCTGCCGCTACTCCGCCGTCTCAGCAAACATGGCAAGGTGCGACAATGAAGCCATTGTTGGCGTCGATTGCTACAGGAGTTATCCTCTGGTTCCTTCCCGTCCCATCCGGAGTCTCCCGTAATGCGTGGCAGCTACTTTCCATTTTCCTAGCCACAATCGTCGGCATCATTACTCAACCATTGCCGCTCGGAGCCGTGGCTTTACTTGGACTCGGAGCTTCTGTCCTTACCAAAACACTAACCTTCTCCGCTGCCTTCTCAGCTTTTGGCGATCCTATTCCTTGGCTCATCGCCCTCGCCTTCTTCTTCGCTCGCGGTTTCATCAAGACTGGACTTGGTAACAGAATAGCTTACCAATTCGTTTCCCTATTCGGATCTTCCTCTTTAGGTTTAGGCTACAGCTTAGTCTTCAGCGAAGCTTTATTGGCGCCGGCAATTCCATCCGTATCTGCACGCGCTGGAGGAATTTTCCTCCCTTTAGTCAAATCTCTCTGCGTCGCGTGTGGAAGCAACGTGGGTGACGGAACGGAAAACAGATTAGGATCCTGGTTAATGCTGACATGTTTCCAAACTTCCGTTATTTCTTCTTCGATGTTTTTAACAGCAATGGCGGCAAATCCATTAAGTGCTAATTTGGCTTTCAATACCACTAAACTACCGATTGGATGGACGGATTGGGCCAAGGCGGCAATCGTTCCGGGTTTAGTTTCGTTACTTGTTGTGCCATTGATTTTGTATGTTATTTATCCACCAACGGTGAAGGCTAGTCCTGACGCGCCAAGGCTTGCTAAGGAGAAGCTGGAGAAGATGGGACCGATGACCAAGAATGAAATTATTATGGCTGGAACTCTGTTTTTAACGGTATAACATTATTAATACTTTATTTATATAATTTCTTAACCCTTTAATTCCTTATTTCCTTATGATTATTTATGTTTTATTCATGTCCAATGCCTATATAACTTTGGTAGTATGTTTTGTCGGCTATCACAATCTGTCTAGTGGAAATGTCGCACTGGAAAAATAATTGTAGGGGACCGTGCTGGCATGTGATCACGAGGGTAGTCACGTTCTAGTTGGAGAGGCGCTAATTTTATGCATAATTTAAAGTAGTTAATATAGTTTAATTATTGACATTGATGGTTGAATATTAACCCTTAATTGTGGTAGTTGTTTTGTTGAATTATAAATTTAGCAGTAAAATTGCCACATGTCTGAGTTGCCTTTGAAAGTATTTTTCTAGATTACTTTTAGTGCTGAGGGAAATGGATGCTATTTAAAGTAGGATATGGGGGAAATTGTACGGTTTGCATTAGGTCTTTGGGTTTTGATAATCTGAACTTGAAATAGTGACTGCATCCAGAGTTTTGAAAGGAGACTGGAGGAAAGGGTCTTATTCTTTATATAGAAGAGATAATTGTGGTGTAAATCTTTCTAGCACATGTCACATCTTGATGCTCCAACTGAAATGGAATTTCCTGTGCCAATCTGTTCATGCGGTTGTATTTTTTTTGCTTTTCTTCAGCATTTTCATATTTAATCTAGTTGTTTCTTTGTAATTATTTTTTGATGATGCGTTTGATGGAAGATAAACATGGATGTGTTGCCACTCGATGTGATTTTGGAACTGAACTTTTGAAATTAATCTGCTTTTGGAGTAAGAGGTTTGATAGGTACCTTAGTCTAAAAATCAGGTTAGGTTGTTGAGGTGCCTTAAAATGACAGGCTCCCTCATAATCTTGCTTCTAATATACTTCTTAACAAGCAGTTTGAACTAATACAGAATTTATCATGCCATTTTTACTTTGTTAATGATTGCCAAATAAAATAAGCTGATAACAATTGCTTAACGATGATCTCATAATCTTGTGAAAATCTGGACCATTTTTTATGATATACCCTGGGGACTTTGGTTAATTAATTGGTATACTTCAATCTGTCAGGTTTTCCATTTGTCATGTTAGTTGTTCGGTGCATTGGCCTCAAAGGTTTTCATATTATAATCCAAGTGTTTTATAGCTGAATTCAAACCTCATTGATATCAAGACTGATAGCATTGCAGAAAGCAGTGGTGCAATTTCATTAGCTGGGAAAATTGTGCCAGTGATAGAATCTGTAGATACCTCGTTATTTATTTGAATCCTTGACTGGGTATAGCGGTACAGGAAATACTGAGATCTGTGGGTTTTTTCTGTATTTCATTCAGTTTTATATTCTTCAGCAATATCTCGGATACTCGCAACTGGTTAATAGAATTTTAATGTGGTTCTGGTTGTATTACTTTGTGCTCTCATTTGATGCAAATATTTACTGTGCATATGATGGAATGAATAGTAGTGGTTGCTAGTAATGAAAGTAGTAATCTACACATGTGAGAGCTTTTATATTCCAATATCACGAGTTTTCTCATACTTCCTCTGTTGCATCAGGTGGGGCTCTGGATATTTGGAGGGATGTTGAATGTGGATGCTGTTACTGCTGCCATTCTTGGGTTATCTGTCCTACTTGTGACTGGAGTAGTCACGTGGAAGGAGTGTCTTGCTGAATCTGTTGCATGGGATACACTTACATGGTTTGCTGCACTCATTGCCATGGCTGGGTATTTGAACAAATACGGTCTCATTGCATGGTTTAGTCAGACTGTTGTTAAGGTTTGTCCTGTTTTCCTTTTACCCTTATCTTATTTTCTTTCTGCCTTGTCCCAGATTATTATTACTTCATATGGAATCACATAAGTGCGATCGCCATAATCTACACAGTGCTTTACTTTTGTCCAAAAATACTAGTGATCACATCATGTTTTACTCAAAATGAAAATAAATTAAAAAGAAAAAACTGAAAACAGTTGGCAATTTACATCTTTCTCTTAAATAATGTAAGATGTGGCATTTTTCTGTCTCTCTCTAATTTTGTTGTCCTGTTCTGTTAATATTCTGTCATACCATTGTGTTATGCCTTTTTATTAAACAATTCCCTTAGGATGTTCCTTTGGCTTTTAGTTCAAACATTGTTTTGATACTGCAGAATTCAATGTTTCTGATTTGGCAATCACACTAGGAAGTAGGAACCCTTTTTTTTAGAAGGTTGTTAGTACAAGTCTGAAGAAAATTAAAAGTCAGATATTCGGAATTGTCGTTATTAATGTCCATGATGTTCTCTTTTTACAGGTTGTTGGTGGCTTAGGTCTTTCATGGCAAATGTCCTTTGGCATTCTAGTTCTTCTCTATTTCTACTCCCATTACTTCTTTGCCAGTGGAGCTGCTCATATCGGTGCAATGTTTACAGCCTTCTTGTCCGTGTCTAGTGCTTTGGGTACTCCGTCGTACTTGGGAGCTCTCGTTCTATCATTCCTCTCCAACCTTATGGGTGGCATTACTCATTATGGCATTGGATCCGCACCTGTATTCTACGGGGCTGGCTATGTACCACTAGCCAAATGGTGGGGTTATGGTTTCCTAATATCTGTTGTGAATCTGATTATCTGGCTCGGAGTTGGAGGCATCTGGTGGAAGGCTCTGGGCTTGTGGTAAGGTAAGCAGGTTTCACAAAAGTTGCAAAAACTGAGCTACAAGAATTCCAAACCTAACTCTGCAGATTACAGTTTCTTCTTCACATCGAAAGCGGGTTTGTCGTTGATTCTTTCTTTGCCTTTCAGAAATAATCTTTATTGGTGGTGGTGGTGGTGGAGGAGGAGGGTGCATGTGGAAAAAAAATACACATTAGAGGTGGAGGTCGGGAAATATAGCAGAAATTAGATGTTCACCACAAATTTTGCATTTTAAATGAAGATTGTTGTTTTTTATTGTATTTTCGAAATGCCTTTTACTAAATCAATGACAACGTCAGATTCAATTCTAATAAAAATTTAAATAAAAAAAATTAAATGATTGATAAAGAAAAAAAGTGTACCAAAAAATAAAGTAAAAGACACCAAAACTAGGGAGAAAATTATGCGACTATATTTTAAATTTTACACTCAAAACTTAAACTAAAATATAATAATCCTATGTAATTGATCAAATATTTGTCAGTTAATGCAATAGAACATTAACACTGTAACAAAAAAATTTGTTGGATTTTCACATAGTAATATTCTGCAAGAAAAAGTGGGACACTTGCCACTGTAGAGGATTTTAATTCAAATGGGTGTTACTTTCTTCTTGAACCCGATCCTGCCACTT
The DNA here is from genome assembly GCA_035048815.1 of Abelmoschus esculentus. Taxonomy (NCBI): domain Eukaryota; kingdom Viridiplantae; phylum Streptophyta; class Magnoliopsida; order Malvales; family Malvaceae; genus Abelmoschus; species Abelmoschus esculentus. The sequence continues at coordinate 1,998,720 of JAUCBN010000059.1, forward strand.
GGAAATCCAACTCTGTAGGCATCTTCAAATTTCTGGGGTTCTTGAGGACCAAACTTCAAAAACAAGTCTAGTACTATTCCTCTGTAGGCATCTTCAAATTGTATGAGCAGACACATGTTTTTAAACTTGTTTCGGAGCGAAATTATTTACGAAAGATGTCGATGTCCTCCGCCTCATTGGTACTGGCATTCCAGTAAGCACTCAACAAATTTCAACCTTCCTAGGTTCTAACCTGAAAGATCATCCTAAATCGGGAACTAATGCCGGTTCCTTTTCGGTTTCTATTCAGTTTGTTGCAGCAACTCAGCTCATCAATTCTTTATCATTTGTTTTCGATGGTGTCAAAACTTCAGAGCATCTGACTTTGCATATTCTGCCTTCTCCTTGGCAAGTCTATTTATTATCTCTATTTGATATCCATGAAAAACTTCTCTTAAAGATTAATGGAAGCAAATGTTGATTCTGAACAGGTTCTTGTAGCAATTGTCAGCATCATATGTCGAGTCTTCGAGCGCTCGACGGATTTTGGAGGTAATTTTTCTATGTTACACACATACAAATCCGAGTAACATATAAAAAAACACAAGGAGAATTCGAACTGAAGAATATATGATGTATTTGCAGGATAGGGACAGGAACAGGGCCTTGGAAGTTTCTCAGGGACTGAAATATAGAATTATTATATTTAGGAAGAATGATTTGGTCACACGACATGAGAGATCTTGCTCACGCATTTCAGTGGCAACCCTACTCTTGGCTCGTGCCATCCCATGCATGGCACTAGTCCACTTGTTCCTGAGCTGCCACTGTACTTGATTCTCAACTTGGTTTTTTAAGACAATATTATTTAAGTTCTGTCATCTGTTTCCTTTTGTAATGGTTGACTCATTCATTTTAATAAGATTTTAAACATACACGCTTAAGCTTCTTCTTGAACACATGCAGTCTCGTGTAACATAAACAGAATTCAAAACAAGTTATGATGATTTCATCATTTTCATTATTGTAATGAAGATATAATAAAAAGAATTAGAAAGAATAATCTTATAGAACATACCAACTACATATATTATACTATATATACATCTAGTCTTCTGTCATTTCACCTTATTAAAGAACAGTTGGAAAGCAGTCTAATATGTGTGCATTAGCCCCTTTTCCTACCCCAAACTGGCCTTTACTCAGCCCCATTGGCCATGATATTAACTATATCTATGATTGCACTGAAACCATAGCCTCATTCCTCCAGCTCCCTCCTCAATCCCCATGCTTCACCGAAGCCAGCTTCGACCCCTGCATGGTCAAGAAGCTTAACCACAATGCTAGCGAGCGTGACCGGCGGAAGAAGGTCAACGGTCTGTATTCATCCCTCCGATCGGTGCTGCCAGTTGCACATCAAATGGTATATATGATTACAAAACAAAAGTCTTGAAATTTATATGGATATGGATATGTAATTCATGGATTGATTCGTTTTCTTGCAGAAGAAGTTGAGCTTTCCGGCTACGATTTCCTATGCGGTGGAATACATACCCGAACTGCAGGAGGAATTGGGGAGATTGGTTCAGAAGAAAGAGGAGCTTTTGTGGAGGATTTCTCAGCAGGGTGGAATCAAATGTTGTACTGATGAAGATGAGCTAAGAACAAACAGAAATGGACAATGTTTAAGTAGTGCCGCTGCACCCGCGGTAACCGTAAATCGGCTTAGTGATAGTGAAGTTGGTATTCAGATATCACGGAACAGAGACAAAGTTCAGAAAACTCAACTGCCTGAAATTTTACATCTCTTGGAGCAACAAGGATTCCTCCTATTGAGTGCTACTTCTTTTGAGTCATATGGAGGAATGGCCTTCTACAATATTCACCTCCAGGTACATACATGTAACATTACATTAGCATGATTTACATTCATTTAATTTGATCAACATGTTGTATTCGTATACATCATGCACGTTAAATTTTGAGTGATTTCTTTCATCTAATTTCAACGCTCGAACTGTGCAGGTAGAACCAGAAACAACTTACCGATTAACGGAATCAGATATTAAATCATTGAGGGAGAAGCTTTTAGCATTACTGGTGTGATAGATAATAGAGAAGGGTCACTACTCTATAATTAATCTCTGGTTATACCCTTCAACAAATGTAAATTACTACTTTTATGTAATTAATCATAGTGAAAAAAAGATTATCTAATATAAACATTATATCAAACTGTACATTTAAACAAGTAATTTAATACAGTTGTCAGGCAACGTAGGGATAAAGATAGGTTATAAAGACAGTCCCGCCATAATCAGCTGCTCCATCACCATTTAATTTGCTCCCTCTATAATTATATGTGATTTTAATTACGAAATTTAATATTATTTATAGAAAATTTATCTAAAAATATTTACATTTATAAGAACAATAATAAATTATATACTTTTAAAAGATTAAATAATAATTTTATTATTATACAGAATTTTAAAAAATATTTTTTGTCCCACGTTCCATCACTTCCCCCCGACTTGAGTCACTTGACCATGCTTCAAGTCCCAACCAGTTGTGAAGCGCAACAGGGATCCCCAGGTGAAGAGCACGCCCCCCACGCAACATGCGAGATCTTGCGCATGACAACCCGACTCTCGGCTCGTGCAACCCGACTCTCCGTCAGTATTTTAAGACCAAGTAGAGGCCATTAGGCATTAAAAAAAGAAGAAAGTAATTGAATAACCTTTGGTCGGTTGTATATAGTATGTCATATGGATAAGGTCTCACAAACTTTGCAAGAAGACAGAATCTGATATGTATATATACCAGCAACCATTTATTAGAAAAAATAGACAAGTGCTTGAATCAGTTTGTATATATACATTAGTCAATGAACATTTCATTTTCTTAAAGAAAAGTTGCAAGAAAATTAAAGTAATCTAATATGTGTGCATTAGCCCCTTTTCCTACCCCAAACTGGCCTTTACTCAGCCCCAGTGGCCATGATATTAAATATATCTATGAAGGCACTGAAACTATAGACTCATTCCTCCAGCTCCATCCTCAATCCCCATGCTTCACCGAAACCAGCTTTGACCCCTGCGTGGTCAAGAAGTTTAACCACAATGCTAGCGAGCGTGACCGGCGGAAGAAGGTCAACGGTTTGTATTCATCCCTTCGGTCATTGCTGCCAGTTGCATATCGAATGGTATGTTATTACAAAACAAAAGCCTGGGAGATTTATACGTTATTATGTGTATGGTTATGTAATTCATGGATTGGTTCATTCTGTTGTAGAAGAAGTTGAGCTTTCCGGCGACGGTGTTGTATGCAGTGAAATATATACCAGAACTGCAGGAGCAATTGGAGAGACTGGTTCAGAAGAAAGAGGAGCTGTTGTTGAGGATTTCTCAGCAGAGTGGGGTTCAATGTTGTAATACTGATGAAAAAAAGCTAAGAACAAGCGGAAACGGACCATGTTTAAGTAGTGCCGCCGCAGTATCCGTAAATCAGCTGAGTAGTGATGGTGAAGTTGGGATTCAGGTATCAATGAAGAAAGAAGAAGTTTAGAACACTGAATTGTCTGAGATTTTGCATCTGTTGGATCAACAAGGATTCCTCCTACTGAGTGCTACTTCTTTTGAGTCATATGGGGGACTGGTCTTCTACGATATTCACCTTCAGGTACATACATGATACATATACTTATTTCGGGTTATAAGCTGTTTCTTTCATCTGATCTGTGTGCTTGGATTGTGCAGATGGAACCGGGAACAGAAATTAAGGCAGTGAGGGAGAAGCTCTTGGCATTAATTGTGTGATGACAGAGAAAGGGTTATCATCGTCTGTATTCCGTCACACAAGCAATATAAAATACAATATATAAATAATGTTAAAATAGTAGTCAACCAGCTCTCGTAGCTCAGTTGGTTAGAGCACCCGTTTAGTAAGCGGGAGGTCTTGAGTTCGACTCTCAACGAGAGCAAACACACTGCTTATTTTTCACAAATTTTTGAATCGTGTGGTAAAACATCAGCCCATGCGGATGCTATTTGGGCAAATATTTTAAGCCCAACATCTTTGAGTCACGTCTAAAAGAGTGTGTCCGCAGCCCATGGGTCCTACTGTGTTCAGCTATTGAAAAATTTTAGGAAAAAATTTCATATTGCCCCATATTGTTTTGAAAATTATCATTTAAATCCTTCTAATAATTGTTTACAATCAATTGAGTTATCCAACCAAGAAATTTAAATATACTGGATAATAATTATTACAGTGGATTCAATTGATGCAAAAGAATTATATTATTACAAGTGATTTAAAAGAATTAAATTTAAAATAAAAAAAAAAACAATTTAGATTTAATAATAATACTCATGAATATGACTTTTCACCTACAGATGTGCAATCTCAATGATTCTTTTTGGAATATATAGAAGGCGGAAAATTAGCTTTAAAAATCTTTTTTTTTTCAAGTAAATTATTAAATATGTAAGATACAAATAAAATTTAGATAATTATTCCGACAGTTACCATTTTTTCACATATATAATTATTTTTATTTTTAAAATTAAAATTCTAAGCCTTAATTAATATTAAAAAAATAAGGGTGAAATTTAAAGAGGTTGTGAGCAATCCATTTTATTACTAAAAATAAATAAAAATAAAAATGGAAAATTCGGTTGAAATCGTGTTTAAGTTAAAACCTTACCCAAAATTAATTAAAAAACACACCACTCGAAATCCTCCAATCTTTTCGTTTCTCCCTAAATAAATTTTACAATATTCCGTGGGGCTCGCCACCGCCACCTTCACCGTCATGCCAAGCGCCACAATCAACAAGCACCGGCCGAGCGAGCTCCTCTCGCGATTGGCTTCCGACGAGCCTGAGCTCAAGTTTAGGGCCCTTCGCGAGCTTAAAAACCAAATAATCGGGAATCCTACCAAGAAGCTTTCATTCCTCAAGCTCGGTGCTGTACCCGCTGTCGCCGGTATCCTAGCTGATTCAATCGATGAAGTAACCGATAATAACAACTGCAACGGCAATACTAGTAACATTCTGGTCCAGTCATCCGCGGCTCTCGGTAGCTTTGCTTGTGGCTTCGATGCCGGAGTTCAAGCAGTGCTTGATGCCGGCGCCTTCCCTAATCTGTTGCGGCTTCTTGCAAATCCTAATGAGAAGGTTGTTGTTTTCTATCTTTTTTATTTTAAATAGTAAAGTTTTGCATGGAGATTTGGAAATTGATACAAAAATGAGAATACGAGATTTAAAAAATTGGATATTGTAACTAGATTTCAAAAAGATGCATATATTAGTTCGTTTACAATTTTTTTAAAACTTGTTTTTGGTCGATAGGAAAGAAGATTTGCTGCTTGTGTAACTTGCATCTATTCCATATTGAGAAAATTTGAAAACATCAAACAGAAGGAGGAGAAATTGGAATTTGTATTAATGTCTTTGCTTTAATGGGATAATGGAATATGCATATTTGGACTATATTCCTAAATAAAGTGATTGTTCTGTTAGCCCAGTTAAGATGCTAGCGTCTCTGCCAAATATCTTTATGCTGTTTCTTTGAAGACAACTGAAAGGCTGGGAAATTGTAAATTGTAATTCTGTAATGCGGATCAACACTTTTTTTAGGGGAAAAAGATTGTGTTAAATTATGTCATGCAATAACCTAACATTTGGAGATATTAGAGCTTATGCTTGTGTTGGAAATAAGTTTCTAGCATTGTTCCTCAATTTGGTTCAAAAAAAATTAAGGGGTAGTTTGTTTTGACGTACAAGATTAAGTTATATTGCATAAAGGAAAGAAAAGATCATTACATAAACTGTCAGAAAGGAGGCTGCTCTGTTTATGTACTATTAACTCTTTAATTGTCTACTGACTCTACTCAACTCAGCCAAGCCATCTCAATTCTGAATGTCACATTTTGGAGTACTCATTAGTATATTTTATGTTTATTTGTTTATTTATGTCAATTCTCAAAGAAAAGATCAAATCTGGGTTCATTCAGAAAATATTTCATAGCTTTAAGGTGCTCTCCATAAAGTATTTATTTCTGAAAGCATCACTGCTCCTAAGGTGGAGGGGATTAGTTCTCTCTCTCTTTTATATGCCAGATTTGAGACTTCCAAAAGGATTCTTTTCCCCTTTTGACCATTTCCAAAATTCCAATAATATACTTACGCATGAACATACAAAGTTAGAACTCTAGTTTTAAGCTTACCTTGAGTTTTATATTCATATCTTACTTTATTGTAACTTATATCACTTTCCTTGCTTCAGGTGGTAGATGCTGGTGCCCGTGCCCTTAGAATGATCTATCAATCAAAATTGGCCCCAAAGTATGATTTCCTTCAACAGAAAAATATGGAGTTCCTTATCTCACTACTAAATAACGAGAAGGAAAATGTTAGCGGACTTGGTGCAAGCATAATAACTCGCTCTTGTGAGACAAGTTTAGAGCAGAAAGCATTGTTTGATGCTGGTATTCTAAGGAAGTTGAGTGGTCTTCTTGAAGGTGGTTCTTTAAGTCAGAGAGATGCTAGTTTAGAGTCTTTAGCCACAATATTTAGGAATAATCCTGAAGTTATTTCAAAATTTGCTGGACCTGAAATTGGAAGACCTTTGAGTTCTATAATTGATTTAGCAAAGGATAGGTACCCACGAACAAGGTTGCTAGCTTGCATGTGCTTGATTGTTATAAGGAATGCCTCTCCCCACTTCTTGCAAGATATAGGGATCAAAACTAAAATAATACGCACTTTACTTGAGCTTCTTGATGACCCTGGTCAAGTTGGAGATGAGGCTCCTTTTGCTTTCTCCAGTTTAATTGCACAAAAGGAGGATCTTCAAAAGTTGGCTCTTGAGGCCAATGCTATTGATATACTACACCACAACATAAAAAAAGGCTCATTGCATCCCAGACGTTATGAGGGCATTTTGCTTGCACTAGCTGATATGTGCTCAAAGTTGGAGAGTTGCAGGTCTAAATTCCTCTCATTGCAGGTTTGTTTGTTTTTTTTCCTTCCGGAATACATTAACATGGCACAGTTAATTGCCTTTTGTTTCATGTTCACTTTTTTTTTTTACAAACAAAAGCTAAGATTCTCTCGAAAACAGTGACTTTCAAACTGTTTTGCATCTCCTTGAAATCTGTTTTTGGCACTTAAATGAAGCCAAATCAACTATATTATAGCGACCTTAAAGACATGTTTTATGCTAAAAACTTGGTTTTGTGGATTCTTCAACAAGGTGAAACATGTTCAAACTGAAGTTGACAACAAGCATATGAAAATTCTGCACTCATGTTCTTTGTACAAACATACACCAGAATCCATTCAAAACAAACCAAAAACATGTTTCAGCAACTGTTTTGCTTGAGTGAACTTTTCTAATCTGTTTGAGTGGATTAATTGGCACTACTTTTATGGGGCAACAAAAAAATCTAAGTTCCAAAACAGCATTACTGCTATTTGACAAAATATATATCCCTAGAAATCTTGGATTTCTACCTGTGGTGTCCATGGTGACCCAGAAGTAGATCTCACCTCACAATCAGAAAAAATTATGATTATTTTTTTTCTTTCTATTTTATGGTCATTTTATACCGGTCAGGGAAAAGTTATAAAGTAGATTTAAAAACTTCCGTCTCACAATTAAATCTTATTGAAGACTCTTATTTGTGTGAATATTCAACTACATTGAATTCTCTGATATTTTCTCATAATATAGGTGTTGAATTTGGTAGCAGACGCGCTAACTGATCATAATGCTGGTGTCCGCACTGCAGCTTGTGTATGTTTGAAAAGTGTTACTCGATCAATCAAGGTAATAAGTTCAGCTTTTAGATGCAATATATCTGATGCAATATATCTGATGCAATGCCAATACAGAATTTGAGTGCAGGTTATTTTATGAATGAAACCATTGTGATTCCATTGGTTCAGCTTTTTCTCGAGCCTTCGACTTCTGTCCAGGTAATAAGTTGTTAAAGTGGCGTTATAATTGGTAGATAATATCTGTATTCTGTGGAGATTAATTTTTATGTTAATTTCACAACTGTGATGTCTAATTTTACATGTTAATCTACTTTGTTCCACCAGATCTCAAAGCTTATGAATGTGGACGTTAATGTCTATTAAATCTTTTTGTTTCCAGGTTGCTGCACTTGGTGCTGTTAGCAACATAATGGTTGATTTTACAACTCGTAAGTCTATTTTTGTTCAATGTGGAGGGATGAAACAGCTGGTTCAGTTAGCAAAGTCTATGGAATCAGATGTCAGGTCAAATGCTTTGTGGGCTTTGAAGAATTTTGTATTCCAAGCTGACAACAGGTTGAAAGAAGGTGTTTTCTCAGAGCTCACTGCATCATTGTTAGCAACCCTTATAAGTGGTAATGAGATTCACAATTTTTTATTTGCTTTCATGTGTATGTGTTGACATAAGTTCAAATTAAATTGCTGCTTAATATACATTTGCGTTGCAGATCCAGAGCCTTCTGTACAAGAGCAAGCTTTGGCCCTTGTTCGTAATCTAGTTGATGGATGTATAGACTTAATTGAGCTCGTGTTTGCTGAAGATGGTCTTATATTAGGGGCAATTGGAAGACAGTTACAGTGTGCTTCAAAAGCTGAGATAGGGATACAGGTTCGGATTCAAGGAAAATAATGAGTTAGAATGCAGTTATTATTTAGAATTCTTTATTTTATTTGTTTAAGACTTAAAGTTGCTTTGAAATTGGATTGAAGGTCTCACATCATTACTTATCCCCCAAAGGCCAAAAGAACAAAAAATCACTGTTTTCATTCATTTGTTTTGTAGCCAAGATAGATTTCTGTATGTAGACTAGAACCTAAGATATTAGTTTGCATCTAACTGTGCCCTTTTTATTTGATAAGTGCACACTTATATTCTACTTCATTGTATTTAAGCAAACATTTTGTTTTGGGAATATAATTGTGACTGCTTTTTGCACAAAAATTTTAACAAATTTCCATCCATGTCTAGAATGAAGATGTCATATTTAATTGTTTTGCATCCTTTACCAGTTGGAAGTTCTCTTAGTCTCACTCAAGGTCTACAACCTTTAGTTTTTCCTTTGTCATCAAATTATTTATGCTATTATGATTTTTAGAAATTCCTGAAGAAGTTGCTGTTCTGTGAGATAAATATCATATAGGAATTCACTATATATGTTGGTTTTCATGGACTTGTTTTTGTCTATTGAAAGTATGAAGGATGTGCATATAAATAAGCTAACTACAACTGTGATTATTTGTGTGTATATTCAAGGCAACAACCATTAATTTTTTCCGCTAGTATCTTTCAAGGATAATAACTAGAATAATATATGATAACACCATGATTTTATATGTGCTAATTGTAATTTTCACTTTTTAGCTTATTCTGAACTATTTGCCCCGTAGGGAATGTATGCATTGTGCAATGTGGCGAGTGGGAATGAGTTTCACAAGGAAGCAGTCATCCAGCAACTCTTTACACAAATGGGTGACAAGAATCAATCTTTTGTGATTAAGTTTTTGCAGAGTAATGATAGCCAGCTACGCACAGCCACTGTCTGGACAATAGTGAATCTTACTTATCCATCGAGTCCTGGTGCACCTGGTCGGCTTGAAAAACTGCGAAATGCTGGGATAATTTCTCAGATAAAGAATATGGTTAATGATCCATGTGTTGATGTTAAGGTCCTTAACATTTTATCTTTCGAATATGTTTTTTCTTCGCTTCACTTTTTCTGGTTAACCTAATAGAAATATTTGTGGTACAGCTCCGTGTGCGAACAGTGCTTGGGCAATCTATGGCTTTCGGGGACAACTAAGCATGTCCATGTCGATTCATTACTCGGGATACAAAAAAAGTAAAGAGATTTTGAAGCAGTTAGTTGTTTTTGTCTTTGCCACTTTTCTTCTGTATGATATTGTCAAGGCTTCTTCCTGTGGCTTGTAACAAAATGGTGAGTTCTTTGTTTATTTTAATTGCTTTGATTGAAAATGGTCATTGAACTGGATTTACAAATTGGCAAAGTTCCCATTTAGAGTAACAACAGAACGAACTTAGCAAAATTTTCATATTGCTTTGAAGTCGAATATATCTCGGATTAATTGTTATAATTCGAGTTACAAATGAAATCATTGTCATGCTTTCTTTTTCAGGCACATCACATTGCTTTTCGGTTATTTCTTTTTTCTCGGTTGAAGTAGTGCCGGAGCTGTTATCGATCGGTTTTACATTAAATAGGCATTTTAAGGGATACATACATTTTGGGTTTCTATTTCTGTATGTATCGGTTGAGCATTGTACATGTAATGTGTACCATGAGAATTTGTAGATATATTTCATGTCCAATTACTGTATCACTTTCATGAAGAAAGCTTTGTTGTTCTCTATTTCTACTGAAAAAGTATATGCCCTTTGGCTAAACTGTCACTTTTGAAATTTGAAGTCTCTTTTTTTGGTTTTCTGGGGGATAATTCCTCTTGAAGTTTTTTTGTCATCTTTTTATGGATTTCTATGTATCAAATAATTATTAAAGTAAAATCTTTAGTTTAAGGGTAAATTTTTAGTATATGTGCTGTGTAAATTAAATTTTAAGGGTAAGTAGATTGGTTTCGCTTAAGTAAGTTTTAGGTTCGAGATGTTGTGTACGCAGAAAATCTTTGTTGGGAGACTTACCCATTAAAGTTAGGTGTGCGACCCAGGTCGGTCTAGATTAAAAAATATCCACTTCGTTGTAGGTGTTCTTGTTATGTTTTACCTTTTTGAAGTTTCAAATACTATGAGATGCAAATAGTAAAAACAACTACAAATGTTTTAAGGATATAGAAAACCTTAACCATGTTTCAGAGTTGTCTGCTATAATTGTCAAGGTTAAGAAAAGGACCAAGACCAAATATCAAGTGTGTTACAACTATAAGATACAACTATGATGGATCTTTTGTTGAGAAAACGACTGATCTGCAATGATCATATCATCATCAATTTCAACTATGGGGACAGAAGCAATCTTGGGGTAATCTCCTCCTTTCTTATTCTGCAACTCTTGCTTCAACAAAGGACAGTCCTCGATTCTTAAAACAGAGAGGGATTCAGGCAGCTCCGGACCGGACATAGATTGAAGCTGAGGGCATCTACAGATTTCGAGCTTTTTAAGAAAACCTTCCTCCGGAAAAGAATCAAGACCTTCACATTGTCCACGGATTCTGAAGTGTTCAAGAGAGCTGAGCTGCTGCAAATTCCAGTCAATGAGTTGAGTGAAGGAAGAAGGGGGTGCATATTTTCAGGCAGTGATTTTTTAATTAAACCCTCAAATTATTTTTTTCATTGTTCGATATCCTTACAGTTTGATAGTTCATCGTTCATCATCTAAAATATTGTGTACCTTATCATTTAACATCAATTATAGTCTATAGTTGGTAAGAACAAAATCCACTTCTTTTGTTTTGTTCATTAAGAGTACAAACAACAGTTTATTTATCAATTTTTACAATTAGATGGCGAAGATATCGGTAAAAAAAAAAAAAGTCTAATGATAATGATAGTTGATAATTGTTAATTGGTTATTTAAGTAGAAGAATTTAAGGATTTAAGAATAATATTAGAGTTTTTTTTAAAAATAGATAATATTGGGTTAATTAATATATTTTATTATTTTTTAATTTTAATTTAAAAAAATTAATCATATCGCATATTCAAATTTCATTAGATGACGAAAAAATAACATCAATCACAAAAAACTTTAAATGAATCATAAAATAAAATATCATACAATTTATATAAATAATGGATATTAACCATAAATTTTAAAATTACTTGAAGTGACATCACTAACCTTTTTTTGGGAATAACGTAATTTCAAATAAATTTTTAAAAAATAAAGTATGTTAGGTTATATTTTGAGAATTACGATAAAAGTTATAATATGAGAGAAAATCGTCATTTATAGGTGGTAATTTGGATGAAGATACCATTTACGGTTGACAATTTTCTCTAATCTATAATATTTTAATATTTTTTTATTTTTTAAAAGTAAAATTAAAAAAAATCATCACTTATAAATGATATATTTATCTTCTTTTTTCACTTGTAAATAGTGAGTTATCCCCTTCTATAACTTCTAATATAAATTTTAAAATATATCTCAACGTATCTTATTTCTGAAAATATTAAAATTGTTTTTAATATTTAATCATTACCAAAACGAATTAAAGATAAGATTGGTTAATCTGTTAATATCGGTTGAGTTTACGACAAAGCCCATATCAGTAGGCCAACTTCACCTGAGCCCCCCAATCCAGTAAACATAGAACCATTGTCTCCAGTCCCCTCAAACACACAGACAACCATCGCATAAAAACGGAAACTTCAAATCTGGGACTTCTCTTGTTTGATTCACCTCAGATTCTCATTCAGTATTAAGTTATTGTTCAAACTCTTCTTCCTTCACCACTTTTCAGATCTTGTTGATAAAAAGGAAAATTTCAACATGTTCTACAGAGGGTAAAATTCATTTTCCCTTATCAGTTTGATTCATATTTGTGATTTTATTTTTTGGGTTTTGTTATCTAAATCTGTTCTCGAAGAACGTTTAGAGTTGGGTTGATGAATTTAAAGTGTAGGGTTTTATTTATTTGTTTTTATTTTCTTGTTTCTCTATGGGATTATTATTTAGGGGATATAGCTCAATTTTGTTCTGATGTTAGAAGACAATATAATGTCTCTGTTCATTGCTTAGCTACTTTTTCTGCTTACTATCAGCATAAAATTGAATTGATCATCTCTTCTCTCGTTTACCATTAAGATATGTATCTATTTTAGGTTTGCAAACTACTTTTCGTCTTTCGAGCATGATGACATATTGTGGATAGTATACTATCAATGTTCGGAAGGTAAGCCACCGTCAAGTACATACCACACTTGCTAAATCAACCAAATCATTCGTATTAATAACTTTGATTTAAAAAAACAAAAAAACATATTATCAAAGTTTTTTTATGTTGTCTACCCCTTTATTGTTCAATTTTTTTGATTACTTTTTCTAAAACCAAAACCTTAAACCCTAATCCCTAATCCTAACCCTAAATCTTAACTCTAACCCTGAACCATAACCTTAAACCCTAAATCCCCAACCCTGAACACTAAACATAAACCCTAAACCTTAAACACCAACCTTAAACCCTAATCCTAAAACTCAACCATAAAACCTATACCTTAACCCTAAATATAAACCCGAAACCCGAAACCCCAACCCTAAACATAAACCCCAATCCTAAACCCTAAACCCTAAACCTTAATCCTAACCCTTAAACCTTAACACTAACCCTAACCCTAAATCTTAACCCTAAATCTTAAACCTTAAACCCTAAACCCTAAACTCCCAACCATGAACACTAAAAATAAACCCTAACCCTAAACATCAACCCTAAACCCTAATCCTAAACCTAAACCCTAAACCCCAACCCTAAACATAAACCCTAAAACTTAACCCTAAACCCTAGCCCTTAAACCTTAACACTAACCCTAAATCCTAAACCTTAACCCTAACCCTAAATCTTAACTTTAACTGTAACGACCCGGATTCGGATCCGAGGGTCGAGTTAACCCGAGAGTGTGGGCCCTTGTTGATGGGCTTTTGGGGGCCTTGTTGGGCCTAAATGTTGTTGTTGGGCTTGAGTTTAAATTAAGATTTGGGGTAGAATGGTAAAAGGCTAAATGGGATGTTAGAAAGAGAGGATAGGGGTTTAATTTTCTGCATCTTTTGCAGAAACATGATCTCACCTCTTCACTCCTTTCTTCATCTTTTCTCTACCCATTTTCTTCCCCAAACACCATCATCAAAGTTTGGTTTTTGATAGTCAAGCTTGTAGAATCCCGTTTTAAGGTAAGAGAAGTTTTTGTTCAGCTTCATGTGATCTTTCTAACAAGGTAAGTTTGGTTTAAAGTGGTGGAGGTAAGGTTTTAGAGGGGGGGTTTGAGGATGAACGGGATTGGTTTTGTAGGAGAATTTTAGGATGTTTTTAAGGTTGTTTTAACTTCCTTAAATCATCTAAATAGAGTGATAATGGTTTGGTTATCTTCTTTGTAGTTGGAGAGCAAGGAGAGCCTTCAAGAAGCTTAAGAAAGGAGAAAGCTTAAGTGGGAAGAAGGAGTTCGTTTTTCTTGTTTGCCTACAAGAGGTTGGTACTCCCAACTTGTTCTTATATTATACATGTCATGGTAGATTGCATAGCATATAGATTCATGTATGTATGCTTGATTTTGCTTGGTTTGAGCTTGGTATGCTTTAATGGTAAAAAATGGTATTAGTGAGTTAAATGGCTGAAAATTGTGTTAAGACGTCCTAAGCATCTCTAAGAATTGATAGGAACACTTTAGAATCAAATAGATTAATGCTGGGGAAGAACCCATAGAAATTTCTAAGTGCAGACCTGTTTTTCGTGCAGGGGTATCGATACTCGGGCTACCGGTATCGATACCCATAGATGGATTTTGGCTTTGTGGACAGGGGTATCGAACCATGGTTCGATACCGGGACCTCCAGTGGCATAATGGCATCGATGCCAGCATCGATGCTGGAGGGTCCCCTTTTGTTGACTTTGAAATTGGTCAAAGGGTATCGATACCCATGGTTCGATGCCTTCTTTGGGTGGGTATCGAGGCAGGGTGGTTCGATACCCTACAAAAGGGTATCGATACCCTTGCGAAAACTTGTCAAGATAGGCATTGTTTGAGGTTCGGTAATGGAATTAAAGGTCATAATGAATCTTATAATTAATGAAATGAATGGTTAACTCAAGATTTATATATTTAAACCCTGAATGACTAAAGTATGTTAAGTCTTGATGTGTTTCGGTGCGAGGATCCTAGGTGGATCATTTATGTGTTTTGAGTCCTTGTGTGATGGAAATCCGGATATCCATAAGTGTTGCAACACGTTGAAGGCCATCCGATGTAATATGCCGGATGATGTTTGAAGACTTTTATTCCGAGTGTTGGGCGGCCTCACTCGAAGATGTTCGATGTAACATTCTGAGCATGGGTTTGGTTGGGCGACCTCGTTCGAAGATGTCCGATGTAACATTCCGGGCATAGGATTTGAGGGCGGCCTCAATCCTGAGTGTAGGATCCCGATGCTGTGTGGACGCGGGCCTCACTCTTGTGTGTTATTTGTGATATGACATGTATATGCTGTGTGCGATAGTATACATTGTTTATGCCATGTGGTAGGCAAGCATGTTAGATCATCATACCATGCACGATATTTTATATGTTATGTTTTACTGCTTATGATATGCATAATATTGGCCGAGTTCGGCGTACCCACTGAGCTTTCGTAGCTCAGCGTTCGAAATATGTTTTCGTGCGTAGGTTAGGTGAAGCCGGTTCGTGGAGCACCATCAAGGTTCGGATTTCAGCATCGACCGTGTTGTCATAGTACATGTATTAGATTTAGTGGGCTTGTACTATGTCGAACCCTATGTAATGTAACTATGTTTATTTTAATTTGGGTCGAATGTTTTTAATGGTTGTAATATTTTGGAACTCCGTTTACTTTATACTATTTGGGCTTGTGTTTTTAATTAAAATGGATTTTATGAAATCGTCTTTGGACTTGTAATTGATTTTAATTGTTGGGCTTTCGAAAGAATTTTGAGATACAGGTTTTGGGCCGGAGGCCCAATGTGACATCCGGGTCGGGGTGTTACATTTAGTGGTATCAGAGCTTAGGTTGAGTCGGTTCTAGGAAGTCCCCGGGGGAGTCTAGTGTGTTAGATAGGTGTTAGACAAGTACATGCCCACGAGTCGATATCGTACTTTCTTTAAAGCTGAAATTTTGATGGTGTACTCTTGTTTGTTGTTGTTGTTGTTCGTGCAGAGGTGGCTAGTATGCCGAGACGTGTGCGAGATCAAGAGGAAAGCCGGGGTTCTCGTGAAGGAGACTCCGACTATGAGTATGAGCCCGATGAAGAGGTGCCGTCGGATGATGCAATTGGTCAAGGGGCCAACTACTTTGCTCAGTTGAACCGTACTCTGCGCAGGATAGTGAGAGCTATACCGAGACCATCTTTTACGCCTCGTGAGGCACCGGTTGAGAGGGTGCGAAGACAGGGAGCTGTGGACTTCTTTGGTACGGGACAAGACAATCCCGTTCAGGCTGATTAGTGGTTGCATGACATGACACCAGATGGATAATGAGACAGATGAGGTTGAGGTCAGAGGATAAGTTGTCATGTGTGTTGTCGCTTCTGAAAGGCAACGCGAGAGAGTGGTGGGAGACAATCGAGCAAGGTTGGTATCCTCATCGTCCTAAGTGGGAGGACTTCCTTGAGGAGTTTGAGAGCAAGTATGTGGGCGATACTCACATCGACACCTTGAGGGAGCGGTTTACCCATCTTGTTCAGGGTTTAGGGTTTAGGGTTTAGGGTTCAGGGTTTGACTTATGGGCCGTCTGTTGGCCAGGGAGTCACCGGCGGAGCTAGCTAGAGTCATGCGGGTAACTCTCAGTCTCAGTCCGGTAGGAGTAGGAGTCGTTAAAACCAGAGTAGAGGAGCAGCGAATCAGGGTTCGAGGTCGAACCAGAGATCCGAGTCAGTGGGGCGTAGGAGGCAGTCTGTGTCTTCTTCTGCTGGGGGCCCAGAGAGTTTACAAAGGAGTGTCAGTGTTCAGACTTGTAGACGTTGTGGTCGGACCCACTGAGGAGAGTGTTGGGGCAATGCTAGAGCTTGCTTTCAGTGTGGGTCATCAGATCATCTTGTGAGGGACTGCCCCGAGGTTGTGACGTCACCACCAGATCAGGCACAGAGGACCGTGTTTCAGGCTCAGAGGGGTCGTGGGTTCTCACGTGGCGGAGCTAGCCACGCATCAGGAGGCACATTTCAGTCCACTGCTAGAGCACCGGCACGACAGTATGCGGTGAGGGCACATGAGGACTGTGCCGCGACAGATGTGATCTCAGGTACGTTCAGTTTGTTCTCTGTTCCTATAGTTGCTCTTGTGGACTCGGGATCTACCCACTCGTATATCCGTAGTGGGATATCGGAGCAGTGGGGGTTACCAGCGGAGGATTTTGAGGTAGGAGTCCGTGTGACCAGTCCGTTAGGGTTAGATGTGTTAGTGGATAAGGTTTATCGGAGGTGTCCGATCGAGGTACAAGGATCTATCTTTCCGGCCGACCTCATGGTTTTGTCGTTTCAGGAGTTCGACGCAATCCTTGGTATGGATTGGTTGTTTGAGCATGATGCGAGTTTGGGGTGCAGATCTAAGAGTTTGAAGCTTCGAGTAGCGGATGGTTCTAAGCTTGTTGTGAGGGGTGAGAGAAACCCGTGTTTAGCGAATGTTGTTTCAGCTTTGTCAGCTTAGAGGTTGATCCAACAAGGTTGTGAGGCTTTCTTAGCTCACGTCGTAGATGTAAGTGTTGAGAGTCCAGCTTTAGAGAGTTTGAGGACAGTTTGTGAGTACCCAGATGTGTTTCCGGAGGAGTTGCCCGGTTTACCTCCCGATCGTGAGTTAGAGTTCCGGATAGAGGTGTTTCCAGGTACAACACCGGTGTCTATAGCACCTTATCGTATGGCACCGGCGGAGATGAGAGAGTTGAAACAACAGATCCAGGAGTTGCTTGAGAGGGGTTTTATCCGACCGAGTGTGTCACCATGGGGAGCACCGGTTTTGTTTGTGAAGAAGAAGGACGGATCGATGAGGATGTGCATCGACTACCGTCAGCTCAACAAGGTCACGATCAAGAACCGTTACCCTTTGCCTAGGATCGATGACCTGTTTGATCAGTTGAGGGGCGCTCGTGTGTTTTCTAAGATAGATCTGAGGTCAGGGTACTACCAGTTGAAGGTGGTGGAAGAGGATGTCCAAAAGACCGCTTTTAGGACGCGGTACGGGCATTATGAGTTCTTAGTGATGCCGTTTGGGCTCACGAATGCACCTGCAGCTTTTATGGACTTGATGAACCGGATCTTTCAGTCGTATCTAGATCAGTTTGTGGTTGTGTTCATCGATGACATCTTGGTGTATTCACGCTCAGAGGAGGAGCATGGCTACCACCTAAGGGTTGTTCTCCAGGTGTTGAGAGATAGGCGTCTGTACGCCAAGTTCAGTAAGTGTGAGTTCTGGTTGTCTGAGGTGGCGTTTCTTGGCCACATAGTTGCAGCGGATGGAATCCGAGTTGATCCTCAGAAAATCCAAGCTGTGGTGGAGTGGAAACCACCAAGGAATGTATCGGAAGTCCGTAGTTTTCTTGGGCTTGCCGAATACTATAGGAGGTTTGTTAAGGGTTTTTCGATCATAGCGGCACCTTTGACCAAGTTGCTTCAGAAAAGTGTTCCGTTTGTGTGGAACGAAATGAGACAACAGAGTTTTGAGCAGCTTAAGGCTTATCTGACAGAGGCTCCGGTCTTGACGCAATCAGAACCAGGAAAGGATTATATGGTGTTTAGTGATGCTTCCTTGAATGGGTTAGGTTGTGTGCTTATGCAAGAGGATAAGGTGGTTGCTTACGCCTCGAGGTAGTTGAAACCCCATGAGAGGAACTATCCTACACATGATCTTGAACTTGCAGCGGTTATCTTCGCTTTGAAGATCTGGAGGCATTATCTCTACGGGGAGAAATGCTACATCTACACCGACCACAAGAGTCTAAAGTATCTGCTTACCCAAAGAGAGTTGAATCTGAGACAACGTCGGTGGATAGAGTTGTTGAAGGACTATGACTGTGTCATAGAGTATCATCCCGGTAAGGCGAATGTGGTCGCCGATGCTTTGAGTCGGAAGTCCATGTCGGACTTGAGAACTTTGTTTGCTCGGTTGAGGATGACGGATGATGGAGGTTTGTTGGCAGAGTTGCGTGTGGAGCCCACGTTTGTTCAGGAGATCAAGAGGGCACAAGTGTTAGATGAGGAGTTGGTTGCTCAGTTAGAGGCTGTTCAGAGAGGTGAGTTGTAAGACTTTGAGGTACGAGATGGTGAGTTCTTGTACTTTCAAGGTCAGTTGTGTGTACCAGCTTTAGAGGATCTGAGGGATCGTATCTTGAGAGAAGCTCACCGTAGTCCGTTTTCTGTTCATCCGGGTAGCAACAAGATGTATCAGGATCTTTGTCCTTTCTTTTGGTGGTCGTGCATGAAAAGAGATGTGTCAGAGTTTGTGACCAGGTGTCTAGCGTGTCAACAAGTGAAGGCGGAACATCAGGTTCCTTCAGGTTTGCTTCAGCCTATCCAGATCCCACAGTGGAAGTGGGATTGTGTGACCATGGACTTTGTCACCGGGTTACCGATGACATTGAGGAAGCATGATGCTATATGGGTTATAGTTGACCGGTTGACCAAGTCAGCTCACTTCTTACCGGTAAGGATGGACTACAGTTTAGAAAAGTTAGCTCAGTTGTACATCAAGGAGATCGTGAGGTTACATGGTGTACCTTCATCGATCATATCGGATAGAGATCCGAGGTTCACGGCGAGGTTGTGGAGGTCTATCCACGAGGCTTTAGATACCAAGTTGCACTTCAGTACAGCTTTTCATCCTCAGACCGATGGACAGTCTGAGAGAGTTATCCAAATCTTGGAGGATACCGTTGGTAGAGTTGGTAGAGTTTGCTTACAACAACAGTTATCAGTCAAGCATCAAGATGGCTCCTTTTGAGGCCTTGTACGGGCGTAGGTGTAGGACATCTTTGTGTTGGACAGAGCTTAATGAGAGAAAAATAGTGGGTTCAGAGCTTGTTAAGGAAACCGAAGAAAAAGTTCAGATCATCAAAGAGAGGTTGCAAGCAGCTTTTGCTAGACAGAAGGCTTATGCGGATAAGAAGCGTAAGCACATCGAGTATGAGCTTGGTGAGAAAGTGTTTCTCAAGGTATCTCCGTGGAAAGGGATCATCCGGTTCGGTCGTAAAGGGAAGTTAAGTCCAAGGTACATAGGGCCTTATGAGGTTCTTTAGAGGGTTGGACCGGTAGCTTATCGGCTAGCTTTGCCTCCGGAGTTGGCACGAATACACGATGTGTTCCACGTGTCCATGTTGAGACGTTACCGTTCCGATCCGTCGCATGTGGTTCAGCTTGAGGAAATCGAAGTCAATGCAGATTTGACTTACGAAGAGAGGCCTATAGGAATCTTGGATAGAGGAGTTAAGGAGCTTCGGAACAAGTGCATACCTTTGGTAAAGGTTTTGTGGAGAAACCATGGAATCGAGGAAGCAACGTAGGAAGTGGAGAAGGACATGAGAGCTCAGTATCCTTATCTCTTCCTGACAGGTAAATTTCGATGACGAAATTTTCTTTAAGGAGGGGAGAGTTGTAACGACCCGGATTCGGATATGAGGGTCGGGTTAACCCGAGAGTGTGGGCCCTTGTTGATGGGCTTTTGGGGGCCTTATTGGGCCTAAGTGTTGTTGTTGGGCTTGAGTTTAAATTAAGGTTTGGGGTAGAATGGTAAAAGGCTAAATGGGATGTTAGAAAGAGAGGATAGGGGTTTAATTTTCTGCATCTTTTGCAGAAACATGATCTCACCTCTTCACTCCTTTCTTCATCTTTTCTCTACCCATTTTCTTCCCCAAAAACCATCATCAAATGTTGGTTTTTGATAGTCAAGCTTGTAGAATCTCGTTTTAAGGTAAGAGAAGTTTTTGTTCAGCTTCATGTGATCTTTCTAACAAGGTAAGTTTGGTTTGAAGTGGTGGAGGTAAGGTTTTAGAGGGGGTTTTTGAGGATGAACGAGATTGGTTTTGTAGGAGAGTTTTAGGATGTTTTTAAGGTTGTTTTAGCTTCCTTAAATCATCTAGATAGAGTGATAATGGTTTGGTTATCTTCTTTGTAGTTGGAGAGCAAGGAGAGCCTTCAAGAAGCTTAGGAAAGGAGAAAGCTTAAGTGGGAAAAATGAGTTCGTTTTTGTTGTTTGCCTGCAAGAGGTTGGTATTCCCAACTTGTTCTTATATTATACATGTCATGGTAGATTGCATAGCATATAGATTCATGTATGTATGCTTGATTTTGCTTGGTTTGAGCTTGGTATGCTTTAATGGTAAAAAATGGTATTAGTGAGTTAAATGGCTGAAAATTGTGTTAAGACGTCCTAAACAACTCTAAGAATTGATAGGAACACTTTAGAATCAAATAGATTAATGCTGGGGAAGAACCCATAGAAATTTCTAAGTGCAGACCTGTTTTTCGTGCAGGGGTATCGATACTCGGACTACCGGTATCGATACCCATAGATGGATTTTGGCTTTGTGGACAGGGGTATCGAACCATGGTTCGATACCGGGACCTCCAGTGGCATAATGGCATCGATGCCAACATCGATGCTGGAGGGTCCCCTTTTGTTGACTTTGAAATTGGTCAAAAGGTATCGATACTGGTATCGATACCCATGGTTCGATGCCTTCTTTGGGTGGGTATCGAGGCAGGGTGGTTCGATACCCTACATAAGGGTATCGATACCCTTGCGAAAACTTGTCAAGATAGGCATTGTTTGAGGTTCGGTAATGGAATTAAAGGTCATAATGAATCTTATAATTAATGAAATGAATGGTTAACTCAAGATTTATGTATTTAAACCCTGAATGACTAAAGTATGTTAAGTCTTGATGTGTTTCGGTGCGAGGATCCTAGGTGGATCATTTATGTGTTTCGAGTCCTTGTGTGATGGAAATCCGGATATCCATAAGTGTTGCAACACGTTGAAGGCCATCCGATGTAACATGCCGGATGATGTTTGAAGACTTTTATTCCGAGTGTTGGGCGGCCTCACTCGAAGATGTTCGATGTAACATTCCGAGCATGGGTTTGGTTGGGCGGCCTCCACCCCTTTCCGAACGTTGGGCGGCCTCGTTCGAAGATGTCCGATGTAACATTCCGGGCATAGGATTTGAGGCCGGCCTCAATCCTGAGTGTAGGATCCCGATGCTGTGTGGACGCGGGCCTCACTCTTGTGTTATTTGTGATGTGACATGTATATGCTGTGTGCGATAGTATACATTGTTTATGCCATGTGGTAGGCAAGCATGTTAGATCATCATACCATGCACGATATTTTATATGTTATGTTTTACTGCTTATGATATGCATAATGTTGGCCGAGTTCGGCGTACCCACTGAGCTTTCGTAGCTCAGCGTTCGAAATATGTTTTCGTGCGTAGGTTAGGTGAAGCCGGTTCGTGGAGCACCATCAAGGTTCGGATTTCAGCATCGATCGTGTTGTCAGAGTACATGTATTAGATTTAGTGGGCT
Organism: Abelmoschus esculentus; assembly: GCA_035048815.1. Taxonomy (NCBI): domain Eukaryota; kingdom Viridiplantae; phylum Streptophyta; class Magnoliopsida; order Malvales; family Malvaceae; genus Abelmoschus; species Abelmoschus esculentus. The sequence continues at coordinate 2,020,951 of JAUCBN010000059.1, forward strand.
TGTACTATGTCGAACCCTATGTAATGTAACTATGTTTATTTTAATTTAGGTCGAATGTTTTTAATGGTTGTAATATTTTGGAGCTCCGTTTACTTTATACTATTTGGGCTTGTGTTTTTAATTAAAATGGATTTTATGAAATCGTCTTTGGACTTGTAATTGATTTTAATTGTTGGGCTTTCGAAAGAATTTTGAGATATAGGTTTTGGGCCGGAGGCCCAATGTGACATCCGGGTCGGGGTGTTACATTATCCTTAAACACTAAACATTAACCCTAAACATTAACCCTAACCCTAAACCCTAAACTCCCAACCCTGAACACTAAACATCAACCCTAACCCTAAACAACAACCCTAAACCCTAATCCTAAACCCCAACCCTAAACCTTAAACATAAACCGTAACCCTAAACCTTAACCTTAAACCCTAACCTTAAACCTTAAACCCTAAACCCTAAACTCCCAACCCTGAACATTAAACATCAACCTTAACCCTAAACATCAACCCTAAACCCCAACCCTAAACATAAACATAAACCATAAACCATAACCATAAACCATAACCCTTAAACCCTAACCCTAAATCTAAACCTTGACCCTAAACCGTAAACCCCAACTATAAACCCTAAACACCAACCCTAAACATAAACCCCAACCCAAAACATAAACCCTAACCCTAAACCCTAAACCCTAAACATAAACCCTAAAATCTAACCCTAAACCCTAAACCCTAAACCCTAGATCATAACCTTAAACATAAACCCCAACCATAAACCTTAACCATAAACACTAACCCTTAAACCTTAACACTAACCCTAAACCCTAATCCTAACTCTAAATCATAACCCTAAACCCTAAACCCTAACCCTAAACCCAAAACCCTAAACCCCAACCATAAACCATAAACCCTAAACCCTACACCTAGACCTAAACCTTAAACCCTAAACCCTAACCCTAAACACAAACCGTAAACCCCAACCACAAACCCTAAACCCCAACCCTAACCCTTAAACCTTAACCATAAACCCTAACCCTTAAACCTTAACACTAACACTAAACCCTAAACCTTAATCCTAACTCTAAATCTTAACTCTAACCCTAAACCCTAACCTTAAACCCTAAACCTTAACGCTATCCCTAAACATAAACCCTAAACCCCAAACCCCAAACCTCAAACCCTAACCATAAACACCAACCCTAAACCTTAACCCTATCCCTAAACATAAACCCTAAACCCTAAACCCTAAACCTTAACCATAAACCCTAATCCTTAAACCTTAACACTAACCCTAAACCATAAACCATAAACCATAATCCTAACTCTAAATCTTAACTCTAACCTTAAACCATAAACCCTAAACCACAACCATAAACCCTAAACCCCAATCCTAAACATAAACCCTAAACCCTAAACCATAACCCTAAACCCTAAACACCAACCCTAAACATAAACCATGAACCTAAACCCTAAACACTAAACCCCAACCCTAAACCTTAACCTTAAACCCTAACCCTTAATCCTTAACACTAGCCCTAAACCCTAAACCCTAACCATAAACCCTAATCCTAACTCTAAATCTTAACTTTAACCCTAAACCCTAACATTAAACCCTAAACCCTAACCATAAACACCAACCATAAACCTTAAAACCCAATCTTAAACATAAACCATAAACTTAAACCCTAAACCCAAAACCCAAAACCCTAACCCTAAACACCAACACTAAACCTTAACCCTAAACACTAAACCCTAAACCTTAACCATAAACCCTAACCCTAACCCTAATCCTAACTCTAAATCTTAACTCTAACCCTAAACCCTAAACCATAACCCTAAACATCAACCGTAAACCCTAACCCTAAACCCCAACCATAAACCATAAACCCCAATCCTAAACATAAACCCTAAGCCTTAAACCCTAAACACCAACCATAAACACTAAACCATAAACCTTAACCCTAAATCCTAACCCTAAACACCAACCCAAAACCCCAACCATAAACCCTAAACACCAACCCTAAACCCTAAACCCCAACACTAAACCTTAACCATAAACCCTAACCCTTAAACCTTAACCCTAAACCCTAACCCTAATCCTAAACCCTAAACCCTAAACCCCGATCCTAAACATAAACCCTAAACACCAACTCTAAACCCTAAACCCTAAACACCAACCCTAAACATAAACCCTAAATCCTAAACCCCAACCCTAAACCCTAAACCTAAACCCTTAAATCTTAACACTAACCATAACCCCTAAACCCTAATCCTAACTCTAAAACTTAACTCTAACCCTAAACCTTAACCTTAAACCCTAAACCCTAACCATAAACACCAACCCTAAACCCCAACCATAAACCCTAAACCCCAACCCTAAACTTTAATCCTAAACCTTAAACCCTAACCCTAAACCCTAACCCTAAACACCAACCCTAAAGCCTAAACCCTAAACCCTAACCCTTAAATCTTAACCCTAACCCTAACCCTAAATCTTAACTCTAACCTTAAACCCTAAACCCTAACCCTAAACCCCTAACCCTCAACACTAAACATAAACCCTAACCCTAAACTCCAACCCTAATCCTAATCCTAAACCCCAACCCTAACCCCTAAACCATAACCCTAAACCCTAAACCTTAAACCCCAACACTAAACATAAATCCCAACCCTAAACCCTAAACCTTAACCCTAAAGCTTAACTCTTAAACCTTAACACTAACCTTAACCCCTAACCCCTAAACCCTAACCTTAAATCTTAACTCTAACGTTAACCCTAAACCTTAACCCTAAACCCCTAACCTTGAACACAAAACATAAACCCTAACCCTAAACACCAACCTTAAACATTAATCCTAAACCCCGACCCTAAACCCTAAACCCTAACCCTTAAACCTTAACACTAACCATAAACCCTAACCCTAACCCTAACCCTAAATCTTAACTCTAACCCTAAACCCTAAACCATACCCCCTAACCCTAAACACTAAACATAAACCCTAAACACCAACCCTAAACATAAACCCCAACATTAAACCCTAAACCCTAAATCTTAACCCTAAACCCTAACCCTTAAACCTTAACACTAAACATAAACACTAAACCATAAAACCTAATCCTAAACCCTAACCTTAAACCCCAATCATACACCCTAAACATTAAAGCCTTAAACCCTAACCCTTAAGCCCTAACCCTAACCTTAAATCCCAATCTTAAACCCTAAACCTTAACCCTAAACCCTTAAACCCTAGCCCTAACCCTAACCCTAAATCTTAACTCTAACCCTAAACACTAAACACTAAACATAAACCCTAACCCTAAACACCAAGCCTAAAGCCTAAACCCTAAACCTTAAACCTAAACCCTAACCCTTAAACCTAACACTAACCTTAAACCCTAAACACTAACACTAACCCTAAATCTTAACCATAACCATAAACCCTAAACCCTAAATCTGAAACCTCAACCCTCAACCCTGACCCTAAACCCTAACCCTAAACACTAAACTCTAACCCTAACCTTAAACCCCAACCCTAAACTCTAAACCTTAACACTAAACCATAACCCTTAAAGCTTAACATTAACCATAAATCCTAACCCTAACCCTAAATCCTAACTCTAACCCTAAACACTAACCTTAAACACTAACCCTAACCCTAAACCCTAAACCCTAACCCTAAACATTAAACATAAACCCTAATCCTAAACCATAAACCATAAACCCAACCATAAACCCTGAACACTAACCCTAAACACTAACCCTAACCCTAAATCTTAACTCTAACCCTAAACCCCAACCCTAAACATTAAACATAAACCCTAATCCTAGACCCTAAACCCTAAATCCCAACCCTAAACACTAAACATAAATTCTAACCCTAACCCTAAACCCTAACCCTTAAACTTTAACCCTAAACCCTAGCCTTAACCCTAAACACTAACCCTAAACCCTAAACCTTAAATCTATAAAAAAGAAAAAAAATAATTGAGAAAAAATTTAAAGAACAAGGAGAAAGATGGCACAAGAAATCTTTGCTAATATTTTTTTTCTTTTTTAAATCAAAGACATTAAATTGGATGATTTGGACAATGCTTATGTGTAAATATGATATGGAAAAAATATATGATGTGTTTTAATTTAATTGATTGAGGACCATATCCTAAGTGGTGGAACGGGTTCATGTAATAATTTCTCCAGTAGAAGAGAGTTTAATGAAGACAATGATGATCGATAGTTATTAAATTGGTGATCAGAGTAGAAAAATTTAGGGATTTAAGATTATAATTAGAGTTTCTAAAAAAAATATTATTAGATCAATTAATATATTTTTATTTTTTAATTTTAATTTAAAAAATTAACCATGCAACATATTTAAATTTTTTTTGAATGACAAAAAAAATAACATTTTCACAAAAAATTTAAAATGAATCATAAAATAAAACTATATAAATAATAAATATTAATCATAAATTTTAAAACTAATTGAGGTGACCTCACCGCCCTTTTGGGAAATAATACAATCACATACAAAAATTTGAGAAATAAGGTATGTCTATGTGAGGATATATTTTAAAATTTACGGTAAAAATTATAATATAAAAAAAATTAATACTATAAGTGACGATTTAGATAAAAACACAATAAAAATAATTTACCTTAATTTTTTATTTTTAAGATAAAATTAGAAAAAAGTTGCCACTTACGGATAATGTGTGATTTTCTCTATATTATAATTTTTATTATAAATCTTAAAATATATTTTAATATTTCTTAAAATATTAAAATTGTTTATAATATTTTAATATGTCGGTTGAGTTTAGGAGAAAGCCCATATCAGTAGGACGACTTCACCTCACCTGAGCCCCCCAATCCAGTAAACACAACCATTGTCTCCTCGAATCGTCTCCAGTCCCTCCCCTCAAAACACAGACAACCATCGCATAAAAACGGAAACTTCAAATCTGGGACTTCTCTTGTTCGATTCACATTCACTATTAAGTTATTGTTCAGACTCTTCTTCCTTCCCCCTTTTTCAATTTCCCTTGATAAAAAGGAAAAATTCAACATGTTCTACAGAGGGTAAAATTCACTTTCCCTTATCTTTTTGATTCATATTTTCTGGGTTTTGTTATCTAAGTCTGTTCTCGAAGAACGTTTAGAGTCGGGATTGATGAATTTACAGTTTTGCGTCTTATTTGTTTGTTTGTTTCATTTTCTTGTTTCATTATGGGATTGTTATTTAGGGCATGTAGCTCAATTTTGTTCTGATGTTAGAAGACAATGTATTGTCTCTGTTCATTGCTTAGCTACTTTTTCTGCTTATTGTATATGGAACTATCAGCATAAAATTGAATTGATCCTCTCTTCACCTTTTCTCGTTTACCATTAAGATATGTATCTATTTTAGGTTTCACTATTTTAGATATGTATGATGACGTACTTTGGATAGTATACTATCAATGTTTGGAAGGTAAGCTACTGTCGAGTACATAATGCCAATATGTGCTCGTAAGCCCACACTCGACCACCCTGTATGATGCATCTTGCCATATTTTGGTTATTCCCCTACATTTCTGTAATTCTTAGCTGACCATGTATATTGGCCAGCTCTAAACCGGTAGCATCCAAGTTTCTCTGAGATCCTAAAGTCCTAGTGCACTGCCTTATATTGCGTGTTATGCATGATTTGATCCCAACTTTCCAGGTATAATGTCTGTAGAGAAAGCTTCTTTCTACTATACTCTTGCATCATATGTAGAGCAACTTTTTGTCAGTGAATCTGACTGGTTGTTATCTTGACTATATAACAAGTCGTTGAAGATACACGAGAAGCTTAAGATAGAGATGTAGTTGTTTGTGATAGTATTCTGCACCATACAGGGAGGTGCGTACTAATACTGCATTCGACCAAGTTTATTTGGTTTTATTCCTGTAATACGTTTTCGTTTTGTTTAGTGGGGGGGGGGGGGGGCATTGGTTGGTTTGTGGGGTTGCAGTTAGTATTTACATTTATATTAAGCATGATGAAAAGAATCATCTTTTAAAGGTAGTTGGGACATGAGGGGCGCTTTGGGACTTATATAACATCTTTAGTAGCCAACTCCTTAATGGGTGATTTTGGTTGTTAAATACTAAAATATATAGCAAGTATACAGTGTCTTTTGCATTGAATGTAACTAAACAGAAAATAAACATAATATCAAATTGACAAATCATTTTATACATGGTGAGCTATGGATTCATAATTAAATTTATGTCATAGATTGATTTTTTATTTTTCTTTGAAGAGCTGAAAACACATGTCCATTTTTGAATTGTTATTTTATTTAATTTCAATTACCAGTGTTATCAATATCTATTGAAGTATTAACTGGCTTTTCTGTTGCCTTCATGATCCTTGGAAACTGAAGTAAATATACTGATGGCGCTGGTGGGCGTGAAATGGGTGCAAAACGTCAGCGGATCATTGATCAAGGCCCTTCATTCTATGGTAATTCACCAGGTTCAAGCTTTATGTACACTGCCCCTCCTTATTCATATGTTAGCCAACCTCCACCTTTCCCTGTTGTTCGACTTCGTGGTCTTCCCTTTGATTGCACAGAGACTGGTGTGGCTGAGTTCTTCCATGGTCTGGACATAGTTGATGTCCTTTTTGTCCATAAAAATGGCAAGTTTACTGGTGAGGCCTTTTGTGTTTTGGGTTATCCACTTCAGGTTGATTTTGCCCTTCAGAAGAATAGGCAGAACATGGGCAGGAGATATGTAGAGGTTTTCAGAAGCAAGAGACAGGAATATTATAAGGCAATAGCTAGTGAAGTTGGTGATGCCCGCGACGGTTCACCTCGCAGAAATGCCCCAAGGGCCAAATCTAGTGATGAGGCAAAGGAATCTGCTGAACATACAGGGATATTGAGATTGAGGGGATTGCCATTTTCTGCCGGAAAAGATGATATAATAGAGTTCTTCAAAGATTTTGTGTTATCCGAAGATGCAATTCATGTAGTTTTGAATTCAGAGGGGAGGCCAAGTGGGGAAGCATTCGTGGAGTTTGCAAATGCAGAGGATTCTAAAACCGCAATGGCCAAGGATAGGATGACACTTGGGAGCCGTTACATTGAGTTATTCCCGTCATTTCCCGAAGAAATGGATGATGCAATTTCCAGAGGACGGTGATTCTTCCGACTGCTTTTATTTTCTATTCTATACCTGTTATGATTTCTTACCATGTTTCTCTTTCCAGCTGCAATTTTCTTTACTAGTTTTCTTGAGTCACCTGGAAGACAAATGGATTAAATCCAAGAAGCTACAATCTTATATTAGGCTTTTATCTTTTATGTCTAGTCTTTGATTGTGGAGGGACGAAACTGGTCGTTTATCGGCCACAAGTTGAATTTCGTCCTGACAGTTTAGGCCATTAGATGATAGTTTTTCTCTATGGTAGTTGTAGCATTATTTACATTTTGTTAGTCATAACTTGTGAGATGTTGCACTCTTGTTGGGTACAAATAATGTATGACTGTCTTGTATATTTTGTTGAAGAAGATGCTTGATATTTATGTTCCTTTGAAGAAGAAATGTCACAAGATGATGAGCATGGTGGGAAGAACAAAGATGGTAAGTCAGGGGTAGTATCTTTTCATAGGGTTTTAATATTGAAGAGTGTTTCATAATACAAATTCTGGGTTCCTTGAGATCCTTACTAAATATGTATAAATAAATAACTTTAGCTCTCAAGGTTTATATTTTTGTCATTTTAATCCTTATTTTTGTTACACTTGAGATTCAACATTTTCAAAAAGAGTTGAACCGTTAAATTTTAAATAAAAATAGTAATTAAAATAAATTTGTAAATATCATTGACATGAAGTTTCAATTTAAGACTCGATATGACCGAGATTGAGATTAGTTTTAATTTTCAGGAACCGATAATTATCGAGATCATAACTATTTTTATTCAAATTTGTCAGATATCCGGTCTTATCCACCCTTAATAAAAATGGACCAGATTAAATCAATAATTTACACAATAGTATGAGGACAAATGACAAAATTTGACCAAAAATTATTATTAAAAGAAACTCTATTCACTAGCTAATGCTTAGGGCAGCGGTCACCCCTGCCCAAAATTTTCCACTCAAATATTAACCCCCCAAACATGTAAGTTTGTGAAAGAATCTCTCTAGTTTCATGCTCCATATCTTTGCCTTCTTCCTTGTAATTTGATTTTCCTTCTTTACTTGGTTTTTCTGTGAGTATCATCTCCTTCAACTGATCCATTTTTGGTGTGTATTGTTTACTTCTTTTAGTATATTTTGTCATCTTCCAAAAGATTGAGCTTCTAAAGGGGTGATTTACTGAGCTTTTTCTCCTGACTACTTTTCAGTCAAAATTAGTAGCTTAGATTGAAAGTACTCCTACTCACTAGGTTTTTAAACCGTTTAAGCACTGGGATTCACAATTTCATAGCCTGAATCTCAGAAAATTTACTTGTTCTTTCTGCCAGTTTTAGTTTAGTATTCCTTTGGTTTTGTACTTTTTTCTGGTCTTTGTCTCTCTATAATTCTCTTTCAATGACACCAACCAGCAGCAGAAGATGCAAAGCAACAAGAAAAGGGACAAAGCCACCAAGAACTCATTACAAAAGGAAGGTTGTTGCAAAGCTCAGTGATGTTCAAAATCCAGCAGGATCAGTGTTGGAGGATTTGCCTTCTAACTCTTCCACCGTAGGCATTGATGATATCTCTACTGCTACTGCTGCCACTACTACAAGTCCATACTCCACCCCAAAAGCTCGGCGGTTTCGGATACCGGAGACGGATACATGCCCTCCGGCACCCAAGAAACAAAGGGTCGTCTCCAATTACTCATTTCAGAAAACACCTATTGCTTTCTTTGCTCCACCGGATTTAGAGCTCTTCTTCTTGTTTGCATATAGGGATATCTCAGTCTAATCAATAGTTTGATTTAGAGCTCTTCTTCTTTTAAGAACTTCTATATAGGTATTTTGCTTACTTTTGGGGGCAAATTTTGTTGGGTTTTCAAACTTGTAGGGTCTGCTAATCACTAAGTTTAGCTTTAATTTCTTCTTCTATATAGTTTTACTTTCTTTTTTCCTTCTAAATTCTTGATTTGCTGAGTTTTTTAAGAGTACAATATTGTACTATGTGGGTGTAAGTTGCTGGTTTTCAAGTGTGATTTTTGTTTGTTTAAGTCAAATCTAGGAAGTGAAAGATGTGCAAATCCTTGATTATCTCTTGTTTTGATAAACCAATAATCTTATTATTTGGTTGATTAGATTTGTGTGGCACCTTATAATGCATGTACAAGACAATAATTTGATTTATTCTTGTCGAGTTTCGATCCGATCTGACTTGATAGAAAATTTTTTTTAAAAAAAATATTTTGGATTGTATGAGAAATAAAAAAAAAAAACTCGCTCTAATGTATATCTTGAGAAAAGAATATCAAAATTCTCTTGGGATATTATGACTACAAGACAACACCTTTTGAGTGTGTAAGCAGGAAAAAAAAACTATGACAGAAGCCATTGAAGTATAAAGTTTGAAGGTGAAGGGGGGGAATTAAGTAATTAACCCTTTTATCTCCTCTAGTTGCATGAGTGTGAAAAGGAAAAGAGGGTTTTGATTACATACAGCGACATGATCATGTATTATTACATGGTAATGTAAGATAGAGATGATGATGTCAGATTGGTCGTGTCTGCCTGTCTGAATTCATCCCAACAGGGCTAAGAGAATCCAATGAGCAGACTCGTGCGGGGTTTATCATTTGTTACACCGGAGAATCTCCAGATATTTTCATGTGGTTTAAAGAACTTTATCAATTGGGCACTCGATCATCAATTTGAACATTTCTAGTTTCAATTATTTATGTCCATCATTTTCTCAATTTGGCTTATTTCAAGTACTTGGAAGAATATCGTTTGGATTGGAATTCGCTTTTATTGAATCATGATAAAATTATATGATGAATTATCAAATTTATAATAAGAATAAAGGTTACAATAATATCATTCGATTATATTTTAATTTGATTCGAGTTTTGGTATAAGACATAGATTAATTTGAATTTTTTTTGTGTTCTTTGTATTTTGGCCAGATGTTAATTTATTTGATAGAAAAATAATTTAACTACGGAACTTTGATAAGGTAATAAGGATTTATCCTACTTTAATCAGTGATTTAGAGCTTGACTCTTAAATATATAGTAACCTTAAAACTTGTGACTAATGATTATCCTTAATTAAGTTCAAAGTTTTTCTATTTAAAAAAATATTTGAATTAATTACGATAAAATTCTAATAACTAAAAAGATAATTAAAAAAATAATTTTAATTTTTTATAAACTTTTATAAAAAGGACTAGTGATGGACATCATCTTGTCCGAATGATGGAATCTAACAGTAAAAGTTAAGGGAAGCCTAATTCCATGTTTAAATTATGTGACGAGTGATTGTGATTAATTTGTCAATATTCTTTAAATACTTCACCTTTTCCCCTAATATTTCATGTAATGATTGATATGACTTTATTTCCTTTACTATTTATCTAATATTTTTGTTTAGGTTTTATTTTTCACTAAAATCTTAAATTTGAGTTTAAGAGTTATAAAATATCTATAAAAATCAAATTTTTTTTATCGTTCTAAAATAATCGTTTAAATAAATAATTATCCAAGAAAGAAAATCGATAGATGAACGAACATTTAAAACCAAACGTGAATTGTTTGAGATTATTATTATTATTGGTGAACGGACGTTTCCTGATTAAAAGAAAAAAAGACCCCCTAAATCTTATAGTTGTGTGCGTAACTAGTGAGAGCCTTGAGCATCTAAGTCCCATCCAAAACTAAGCTTTTACGTACAAACTACACAATGATATGTTTCCCCATGGGCATGGTCCTAGAGGCCTGGCTAGAGCAGTGTTTAGGAATTAGGAGTTCCAAGCTCACTGCCTTGATGTATGATTATATGGCTTTGAAACAAGAGTAGCTTAGTCGTCACCTATGCTTTTGCTTTCCCTGTCTCCCCGCTTTGTTTCAAGTGTTTGCATGGTGAGTACGTGGGATTCCACAGTCATGTCCTGTCTCTTGGCCCTAGACCCTTGGCCCTTGGTCGGATTAATTTCAATGATGAGGTTCCCTTTCCCTCGGAGAAAACAAACCTTTGTCACACGGCATGCTAGGAACCATAGTTTGTTGGTTATGACATGCCATCATCATCATCATGTGTCTATGGACATAACCTCTCGCACAAGGAACAACAGACATGAAAACATGAGTCATTTATAATCTAGACTACCTATAGGGATTAATATAAAAATAAGTAATTATATTATAATTTTTTGAAATTTAGATACTTAAAATAATCATTATAATTCAAATATAACACATGATATTTTTTATTATTATTTAAAATTTTAAAAAATATAACTTAAAAAACTCAAAATTCAAAAAAAAAAATCCCCAATAGCCAAAGTCATAGATTCTTTAAATTGTCGTTATTAATGTAGTTATTTTCGTCGTCGAACACCACCGAGGCGGAGTCAGAATTTTTTTAAGAGGTGTCATTTATTTGAATATTATTTAAAAAGAATTAATTATTTATAAAGGGGTGTCAATTATATATATTTTTAAATTTTTATATACAAATTATATAAAAAATATGATTTTTAAAAAAAAAATTGGGTGTCAACAGACACCCCACGTATACATGTGGCTCCGCCCATGGACACCACCACTGTTGTCGTTGAAGATCACCACTCATTTCTTCTAATCACCCATCGTCGATAACTAATAAGAGATGTGTCAAATTTAAATATAATCTGCCAACTATGTCTGATATATTTTCTATAATATTATATACTACATATAAAAATATAAAGTTCAAATAAAATATAAATGATAAAATTAAACTTATAAACTTAAATAAAAAGGTACTGAAATGAAAGGATCCGTGTGACTAATTAATGAGATAGAAAAAGAGGCTTAATATAACCTTGGACTGAGGATTCTTTTAGTATTTTTGGATATTTACCTTCACTGCCTATGACTTGGTGTGAAGTTAAATTTTGAATCCCAATGATGAGTTTAAAGTAATTATTTAAAGTTAAAGCCTAATTAGTTGAATCTCATCACCTTTGTCTTCAATCAAACTTTGTTCTAGAATCCGAGGTTAACTCACCAGTCACCAGTCCTTGTAGGAAATTAGCACCCTCTGAATCAACACAGTATGAACCATGGAAATGCCACTGTCATAAAGCTACAATGGTATGCTCATACTTTTTTATTCTTTTGCTTTCTGAAATGAACACAGAATGGCTTTAGCATCAACATTATTTAATCTCAACAGACATCCAAAGATATGAATTTTATTTTCTTTTTTCCATGGGTGAAGGGAAGGGTCTTTGAAAAGGCTAAAAGGTAGTATATACGTATCTCAAGACATTAAAGACAACACTGACATGGGAAGCACAGCATCTTCTTTTATAAATGTGGTGTTGTAGTACTGATAAAGTTCTCAAGGATCCAACAACAACCGGTTGATCTAGCGAGGTGAGCTGTTAGGTCTATTGTCTAAGGTTAAGGATTTGAACTATAACGTTGTAAATGAAGAAAATTGGGTTGGAAAAGTTACCTCATATTGCACCTCTATAAAATTCTATCCAAATTGGTCGTATACTAAAACCAAAAAGTTCTCAAGGATCTCTGCAATTGGAAAAGCTCTGTCAACCCACACATCAGTTCCTTTTCAGTAGGATGATGCAGCAATTGATCAATGCTACTGCTGCCTGCTGCTGCTTCTATTGTTTTGCAGTTTCAATTATTGAATCGATTTGGATGAGTTTGGTTGCACCGAAAAAGAAAAAGCTTTCAACTCCATTTCTTTTGATTTTTCTGACCATCCAAACAGATTCTGCTGGAAAAAAAACATGTGCCGGCTTTTGTCCAACTTTGCTTAGGCCATTGCATCCAAAGAAAAGCAGAAAGACTGCAACAATACAATGATGGCATCAAAAATGAAACTCTGTCAGTCATTTCTAGTATCTCCAAACATGAAAATATGGATGAACACTTCTGCAAATTGTTAACGCAAAATAAATATTTCCATAGATGTATATTATAACTTCCAACTGTTCTACTGTTTGTGATGTAAGCCTATCCTTTTAAAACATAGAGCTGCATTTTTTTTTCTGTTGATATTACACTCCCGTTTTTCAACAAAATCCAATGTAAGGCGGCACTATAATCCACCTACCGAGCTTGAAATGATCTACCCCACGTGTCGTTATGATGTTGGTCTGTTCCTCGAGACTTCCTGTTTCATCAACAGAGAATACAGTCTCTGATGTCTCCTTGCCTTCCGTTGAATTGTCATTGCTTTCTGTTGCATTAACCACTGGTTGTTTCTCCATCATCCCGATAGAGCCAGGCTTGGAGACCATTCAAGCACGTCGTCCATTCTAGATTTGAGAATGAAGATGGCTTTCGCAACCAATTATATACACCCTATGGATGATGATAACAAGATTTCAGTAATATCAAGCAAATATATTTTAAGGTTTTTCACAAATATTATCAGCCTTTTACAGCAATATGATTAGTGAACTGTTGTGAGAAACAACAATTAAAATGCTTGTGTAAATATTTAAATAAGAGCAGATTCGGGACTGGCCTTGCTCTAGCAGCCTCATCCGGAGCATGGTGCTTCAGCAACAATATTACCAACACAGCTACTACTGCATAAAAAAATCTTGCTGTCCATTTCGGCCACACTTCATCTTTTTTCATCCAAAAGCGGAATAATTCTCGCAATGTTGCTGCCTCGGCAAGGATGTTCGGGAAAAACCAAACATCCTTTCCAAGAATGATCCATCCAGCACCAAATATAGCAGCTCACTGCATATTTTAGAATCAATGAAAAGAGTAAGAAGGCAAAAAAACAAAACAAGCGACTGACAACTGGTATAAAGGAAACTAAATACAGAACAAACTGGTAATTTAAACTATATCAGTGTATAAGAAATATGTTTATTGGCAAGCCAGACAGCATCATCAGCAAACAAATCTCTAAACAGACAATAAAAGGTCTGATGAAAACAATGGCAGAACCCTGCGCAATTGTTGTGGAATTGTACTGAGATCATTCCAATTTCTAGTCACCAACCACAAAATCAAACTAACTACTACTTGCTTCAGCCGAAATTATACAACTATATTTCTTCTTCACACAAAAAGGATCCAATATACTACAGAAGAAGAAACACACACACAAAAAAAAAAACTTACATTAAAGGATGGTGAGAATAAGTAGAAGAACTCCTTCACATGAGTAGAGTATTAGTACTTTGCATCGATGTGGATATACAGGAAACAAGCAAATTGCAAGTGTCAATACAGGCCAGAGTTGATCCTGCAAATGAGAGAACTGAGAAGTGTTTCCCATAACGGCCGTTGTATCACAAATGTCCATGCAAAAAAGGCATCATTTTCAGAGAAGGCTTGCTCCTGCAAAAAGATTCAAAATATGGATAAATCAGTTAAACAAGGCATTAGTTTCCAAAAGACATTTGATTAATTGATTCTGCAAAAGAATCACAATATGGATGCAACAAAGAAAACATAAAACATATAGCCATAGCAAATTGCATGAACAAATTAACAGTTATTTCAAATGCCAAAGTTAGAATACTAAAAAGCAAATATATCAGGACTTCATTTTATCTGAAAGCATCCTTCATTGAAAACGCTGTTTTATGCTTTGGTTATAGATTTTGGAAGGTATAATTTTTGTCACGATTATAATAAATTATAATATAAAGAAAAAGGGAAAACGCAGCGAATTGTAGTGCAGGTTGCATTTAGCAAATGTGGCAATATAACTCTCTGCACAACAAGGTACGAATTAGACAATGGATCATAGCTGATACCTGAAACGTCTTCATTTTTAGAGATGAAAGAAAGCAAATGGTAACCCAATTTAGCCAAGTACACGCCATCTTTAGTACCAGATCAAACCAAAGAGTAATTCACAGAATGACCTCCTATGAGAACGAAAAGAATAGCCTCCACTTTCAGAGAGAAGTTACATAAGTTAACGGGACGAAAATGAGAAACCTTACAGGAATTTTTCCTACTGAGAATGAGGACAAAGTTGGTCTTATTGATGTTGTGATCAAGATCTCAAACATAAAAAAGTGCTGAATCATGCATATAAAGCATTCTTATTGATGGAAATGATACTGGTATTTGCAAATTTCCCGAGTTCGACTTGGAAAAAGGAGAGACTCGAATTCAACTAGTAATTATTGAGTTGAGCTCAAACAACTTGAGCTATTGAACCAGACGAACTCAGATTTTAAAACATGCTTGAGAACTTCTGTGCTGCAGAAAGCAATGACATTTGACCGTTTTAGAGGTCATTTGGTCATGGTTGAGGCTGCTTCAACAAAAGTAATTCTCTAATCTCTCCAGTCTCGAACAAAAGTAATTATCACGTGATTTTGTATTTGCTTGAGTCATGAGTTTCGGTTTGGCTAAGACACAAGCTAATGATAAAAAATGCCACTGTGCTAAGGATGATACCCGCCAATATTGTCCCTTGGGGAAGAACTCACCACTCCTGGGATGCTTTCATTGTCGCTTCCTTAGACAATCCTCAAGATCTCTTCCGGTGCTCAATTGAATGCAACCAATACTTGATCTCCAGCAAGCACATTGCCTGCAACTTTGCCTTTCGCACCAAAGTCTGTAGGCACTATAGTCCCTTCGTCTTTTATCCCAGCATTCCCCTAGTGTGTTCTGAAGTTTAGAAACTTGATTGGTGAATTCTGCTGCGACAATATCGTATGAACTGACATTCTTGGTAGCATGCTCATAGAGTAATCCTCTGATAACAGCATCTTCACGTGAATCTTTTCCTTGGAGACTTGCAACCAGCTGAAAAAAGGGGAAAATATCAAAGGAAGAAAAAAAAGGTTTAATTCTACCTTCGGTCCCTGTATTTGGAACTTGTTAGCTTGGGGAATCCAAAGGGAACTTAGTTGGCATTAGGTGTTGCCAATCCATTACTTTCAAGTGAGAAAAGCAAGGAGTCGCCATTGCCGTGGTCTTTAATTGTCTTGATTTAGTTTTAGATACTGATACTGATCATACTCTTCAACATACGTAATTGGGTTCAATCCTCGCCCTGAACATGGGGTATTTTTAAAATTTATGACCAACAATCTATCCCTTTAGACATATGGTATACGAAAGATTCATCATTAAATTTATTTCAAGAAATATCTTGAAAAACATAAAAAAGATGATCATTGAAGACTTGTATGGAGGTTACAGTAATTTTCCTTCTTACATCCTTTTTATTTAGATTAGGAACATGATCTATGATCCATTTGTGGATTTGGATTTATCATAATTTTTTATTATGATCATGATGATCCAATTTAATCAGGGAATTTAAGACTACATGTAAGAAAGTCAAACGTAAAATGCGAATTGATTCGGATTAATCATAAAACTAAAAGAATCGAGAGGGCAAAACAGTGTATCAAAATAAAACAGGACGAAGTGAACAATTGAGTTGTGAATCAATGATCTGATTAGTTCGATTGGTATAATCGAAAATAGAATGAACTATGAACCGATAAAAAAAATCATGGGTTCAACTAGTTATAAATCGAAAATCAACAGTTTATACGATTTGATCACTAATCTAATTCTTACCATATCGATAATTAAAACTAAATTTTGGGAGGTCATGACTTCGACTAACAGAAATACAGAACAGGACATGAATCTCAGGAACAAGCAAGGAACAAATGCTAAATTAACCAAAGCTTTGAATAAAACCCAGATTAATTAAAACAGAACTTTATGTTGCTGATCAAATGCTAATTTTCTTATGACAAAAACAAATAAGCAAAGAAGTAAACATAGCCATAGGAAATGTCTTAACAGGCAAAAAGAAATAGTATTACTACCCGAGGAACCAAAGTGTCTTAATGATAGAACCCAACATCATCACACATCCACTCTCTCTGCTTCTTCGAGTACAAGAGTCTTCACGGGCTTTCCCAATAGATCGGTATACTCCTGGAAAGGAGACCTTGTGAAACGAGTCTCTTTCCAGAAATCAGGGGTCAAGAAACCGTATGTTTTCAAAAGACACTCAAAGGTGGCCTGAAATGTAAGGTTTCCAAAAGGAAAAGATAATCAGATATAAAAAACAACTCAACAAAGCATAATTGAAATGGATCATAAAGCTAAAAACATCTATCTACAACAAAACCATACTAATTTCATGATCATAAAACATAAAATTCGAATACATTCAAGAATAGGGTAGGTTGCAAAATGTAAAATTTGCATCCAAAATATGCATACTTCCACCAACAAATAATTGATTTCAAAATAGCACAAAAAGAAAACCAACACCAAATAGATAGATCCAGCATCAAAAACTACAATCACAAAACATGTAGGGAATTCAAGTCTTTAAACAATATAATATATGAACAGTTTCAAATTAATATAACTAGCAAAAAAGCCACTATACTATCCGATTTCATACAACGAGCTGAGCAGAAAACAATTAAAATACCGTCAAAACAGAACCACCTAAACCATGGATAGGTATAATCAATGAGATTTGTATGTTTTACAAAGACTATTTCTTTAAAAAGATAATACCTTCACAAAGTTGCCAAGGGTTTTAGTAGAACCCCGAGAAGAAGTAAAAACGTCCTCAATCCCAGCAAACTGAAGCACCTTTTTGGGCACCCTAGCAGCCACAATCCCAGCACCTCTCGGCGCTGGCACCATCCTAACAGTAACGGACCCACATTTCCCAGTAACTTTGCACGGCACAGTGTGAGGCTTTCCGATCTTATTTCCCCAATAACCTCTCCTCACGGGAATCACAGACAATTTCGCCAATATTATCGCCCCTCTTATAGCCGTCGCAACTTCTTTGCTACACTTGACTCCCAATCCGACGTGTCCATTTCCGTCGCCGACGACGACGAATGCCTTGAAACGGGTACGCTGCCCGGCACGAGTTTGTTTCTGGACCGGAGTGATCTTCATGACCTCGTCTTTCAAAGAAGGGCCGACGAGCTGGTCGATGATTTGATACTCTTTGATGGGGAGAGAATGGAGGTAAATTTGCTCAAGGGACGTGATTTTCCCAGCTTTGACCAAACGTCCAAGCTTTGTAACGGGCACCCATTTCTCTTCTTCGTCTCTTCTGCCTCGGCGCCTTCCTCTTGGGCCACGGTCGGATCTGCCGCCAAAACCACGCCTGAAAGCACCACGCTCTCCTCCGCCTCTTTCTGCCATTTCGATTTGGGTGTGCTTCCAAGAGCGAGTGTTTTCTTATAGAGAAATCCGATTGCAGGACGAAACAATAGCGGCGATACTGAAGAATTTATATCTAACAAGATTCTGAATCTAGGGTTTCTATGTTCAATTAGGCCTTTTGATTTTCCGTTTTGGGCTAAAAAAACAAAAGAGAAAAGAAAATGAAATTTGTTTCCAACCTAAAATAACGGCCCAATTACTCTTGGACTAAGCATTTCTGCTGTATGTAATATAATATTTGTGTCTAATTTTAAAACTAAATAAATTTAGATATATTAAATTATTCAAACTCAAATTATTTCATTGAAAATATCACTCTTTATCATTCAAGTTTTAAATTTAAAATATATATAATTATAATTTAATACCGAAAATAACATACAATTACGATATGTGAATCAAACAGATTTATAAAATTAAATTCTTATACTTACATTTTCGTATCTAAACACAATCTTACTATTATCGTGCCTAATAATACATTATTATTATTATTTTAATAAATTAATTACTTTACTTTTTTCAAAATATAAATTTGATTATTAATTTTACAAAACGACCGATCCTTTTATATCCATGCCCTTTATTGCTTTGAATTCATGACTCCCTAAGGTTTAACTGTGCTTCATCAGTCTATCTCCTGTCCAAAGGTGTGAAAATGTACAGAGGGTGACTCAGTGAGTCAGATGTCAGACATGAATTTCACCCACCGCATTGTTTCGTGTGATCTCATCTGACAGACTCCCGCTAGGCTGCAGGAGTAGTGCACAAAACAAAAACAACTTTACAAGATTTTCAAGGTCACTGGACAAGGCTGTCTAATAAATTTTCGGAAAACAAAAAGTAAAGATACATATATATATATATAATATTTTTTTATTATATAAACAATCAATTTAATATTTTTTTAAAAAATTAACTATAAAATAAGTTTAAATGAAAAATCAGTTTACTTTATATATTTTGTTTTTTAGTTAAAATAGAGTTTAAATCATTTTTTTTATCATTTTAATTTGATAGTTACTTAAGATAAAATATTTTGATTAATAAAATATCGGTATATCATAAAGATTTTTTGAGTACTAGATATTTTAAAGATTAAAAATAAAAAATAATATAATTTAGAGTAAAAACAAACAAAACACATAATTTAAAGACTGGTATTTTATTTAAACCGTTAAAATAAATGATTAAATTATACATACTTTTTTTAATTTTAGGTACCGAAATTTATTTTGTTAAAATAAATACTTAAAGTTTATTTTTTTATCTTATATCAACTATTTATTTATTTAAAAAAACTTTAAACCCTTAAAATAAAGAAATAATTTAACATACATTTTTTAAATAGACATTTAAATAGAAATAATTCCAACGTCCCCTTTTGTTTAAATGTTTAGGTTTTTGATTCAAACATGGTGCATGTCTCACTCCGTGTCCCTCATATGTTCTATTCTTTCTCCAGTGATTTTACAATCAAATGTTTTAATCTTAATATTTATTTAATAATAATATAAAGTTAAAATTAATTACAATAATAAACATATGTTTATTATTTTAAAATTATTTTTATCGAAATTAAAAAAAAATGTTACCGGCACTTTCACAAAGGCAAAAAGCCAACGTGATGGTCGAGAGGGAATCCCCAGCCTAGGAAACCGTAGGAACATGACTTCGGAATACAAAAATTTAATGATTTTATGTTCATTTTATATTTTGAAATTTTAATGTCTCTAATATTTTAAATTGTGTACCAAACAAACCAGGTACAACTTAATAATTATGAAAGTATCTTTAACGGCACGGGACCTTATTTACTTGTTAATCATATGGATTTATATACATAACTCAAGATTAAGAGTGCTTGATTGAAAGGACAGTCCGAGTCAGCTGAGTTGAGTTTCACATCAAATCTGAAAACTCAACTCACTGCCTTGTTTTAACATTATGGGATTGGGAATGGGACCAAACCAAGTTGTATGTGTTTGAAAATATTTAAATTCCGATTTCTACATTATTAGATCGGTGGGTTATTAATTATCATCTTAAAACAGACGGTTGAATTGAAAACATTAATTAGCAGCAATACAGGTGGTTAGGGTAGGTTTATGTGAGAAATTATGGATAATATAATGAGTTAATATCATATAATATTTTTTTAATTTGGCTTGGGTTTGGGTTTTTCATTTCTGTCTCTTTCCTAAATTCCATGTCATTATTACCTTAACCTAATACAACTTAAGTTTGGTACCTAGACTCTAATCTCTAAACTAACCGTTGCAATTTCAAGTTTCAAATTTTTTTTTAATTGGGTTGTTTTGCTAAATCTACCGCAACACATTTTCCGGGAAAAAAAAATTACTTCTTCCATCAAAATCCTTTAAAAATACAAAATTTCTGTTAAAAAAGTCCAAAAATTCCACAGTGATGCCCATATCCATACTGACATTGTATGGACAACCAGAGCTCTTAAAAGGACAAAGCAACCTCTGTATTGGTTTATTTGTTCATTTTTGTTTCAGACAACAGCAAGAAGAACAGAATTATCACTGTCTCTAACCAGAACCGAGTAACCAATTATAGAAAACCTCTTGAAATTTCAAAATTCATCTTTCAGGAAGAAGAAATTGAAGGCAGTAAAGCCACCAGTTGTTGTATAACAGCGAAAGCTCATTTTTTTTATTCTTTTTTTTTTGCTGCATGGAGAGGAGATCAATGGGAACAGCTATAACAAGGAGAGCGAAAGGGCAGTACCCACCAACGCAGCCGGCTCCGAGAATCATCCATTTGCCACGGCGGCCACGAAGGAGAGCGGCCAAGGCGAGTCCTTTGAAACTTCCCGGTTCGCAGAATGAGAGAAAAGGGGTGATTCTGGAGAGATTGTTTGATCAAGAAAGGTCTTTTACGAGGGGGAGTGTTCCGGTGGTGTTGGTGAGTCCAAGGGAGAGTGACGATGGGAGGAGAAGAGGGAGGGTGGCGGTAGTCGAGGAAGAGAAGAGAGAAAACCGCGGCGGTGTTGCTTTTGTTAAAGAAGAGAAATGGAGGTTCCAAGCTGAGATGTTGAGAGCGGAGTGTAACTTATTGAGGATGGAAAGAAAGATCGCCATTAAGAAAATGGAGAGAAGAAGGGTGCACATGGAGAGGACATTGAAATCTGCTGCTCAAATTTTACTTTCCGTAGGTTTCTTTTCCTCCCTTTTCCCTTGCATTATTGTCTGTTTGGTTCTCGGAAAAAAAAACATTGCTTTCTGCTTGTCTTCGTTTCCTTAATATCTTTATGGCAATTGATTTACAGGAAAGAAACAACATTTGCGAAGGGAAGGATGTAAACATCTCATTATTGGAGGAGCAGATCAATGAATTAGTGAAGACACTGCAGAAGAGACCAGGTGAGGTGAAAAAATGCAGCAACTTTGCTAAAAAGATATCTGATGAAGAAATATGCATGAAAGAGATTCAAGAGATGGCCGAAACCAGCTTGTCCATTAAAACCAGCAGGCAAGGGGATGATTATAACCGCAATGTACGAATCTATAGTCTTATTTTCTTGTTGATTTTGGCTCTGAGAGTTTACAAATTTTAAACTTTGAAAACCAAATTTGCAGGTGGAGAATTTGAGAATGGAGGAGGAATGTTCAGGGCATTGCAAAGCAATAGTGCAGAGGGTTGTCGAACAGATTCGTGCCGAGACCGAACAATGGTCACAGATGCAAACCATGTTGGGGCTTGTAAGGGATGAGTTGGAAGAGTTGCATGCGTCTCGTGATTTCTGGGAGGATCGAGCACTCGGTTCAGATCATCAGATTCAGTCCCTGCAATCTGCTGTAAGATTTTCATAATCTAGTTAAGAACTACGACTGCAATGGCATAATCACATCATTCTACATGCTTAACATGTTGGTTGCTTTCCATTTCATTAGGTGAAAGAATGGAGGAAGAAAGCTCTCTCCTCGGAAGCTGAGGCTAATGAGTTACAGGCACAAGTATCTGTGCTTCGCCGAGAGGTGGAAAGATTGAGGCAGGAAACAAATAGAAAAACGAGGAGGATCCGAATTGCTTCACCGATCAATCAAGAAGCACAATGTGAAACAGAGAAGAGGGTACTCATGTGTCGGAAAAAGGAAGATGATCCCAATCCAAAGGAGCTTTTGTTAGATGGACCAAAGACTCGAACATGTACCACCGGACTTCGACCGATCAGACGTTCACCCCTCAGAGAAATCGGTAACATGTCAACCATGAAGAAGCAACATCAACATCAGCAGCAGCCTGGTGAAGGAATCTTGCCATTGTTTAGCCTTCATAAAGAGGAAATGAAACGTTTATCGTAGACGAACTGACTCGGACATTGATGGGCACATTGTGTGTCGGACTCGGACATCGATCACGCGACCGGTTTCGAAGCCTTGCCCTAGTTCAGTGCTTCAACCTTGCCTTCAAAATCCATGCTTTGGATTATAATTAATAATAGTATTAGTATAATATTTTTTCATCTTTCTATGTTTCTATATAATATTTTAAATAAACAACTCAAAATCAATCTTTTAAAGATGGTTGACAAAACCACTCTTTTAAGGAACAAACCCATGTATAAATTCTCTACCATTCTATAAAAAATATTGTTATAAAATTTTATAAAAATATTTGTATGTATTTTTTTTCTTTCACTCACCCTGTGTAAAAATCTAGTATTATTCCAATATTAATGTTACATTAATCGTGTAAATATTTTAAATCTATAAAATATTAATGTTATAAGTATAAGAACGGATGATATTCATTTTAGGAGATATGGGTTTAAATCGTTTATCTATAAGGTGCTTGTGTATTGTATAAGAGCTTAAAAAGGACTTAAAATATGTATGAGTAGATTTTTTTAGGATAGACATTATCTTCTTTTTTAGGACAAAACGATTTGAACTCAAATTTTTTAAGATAAACCTTATCTATTTTTCTACTGTAATCACTTATTAGATTCGTGTAAGAATTCGTAATTATCCGTTTGTTTTTTGTAGGATCCATTTTTTAAGGAAAAAAGATATCAAAGTAATCAAACATTTACTAATTTGATGAAAACTAATGCAATTCTTTACTCCTGCCTTTATAATATAGATTAAAGGGCTTCCTAATCATATCATTAAAGTCTGATTATGATAATAAAAACTCTGCAACTGTTAAAAACTAAAGGCTCAGACACTTGATATGCTTCCCAGACAACAGTCTGGTAAAGGCAAAGATTCCCAAGAACATCCCAAATCTGGGATTAATAAGACAATAAAGAATCCACCTGGTTGGTAATAAATCTATAAAAATCCATCATTTCCTCAATAAATCGATTCATTTAAAAAGGGGTTTCGGTTATTTAAGTAAAAGCTTGATGATCATACAATTTCTGGGGAACAATTCACAGGTAAATGTTCATCAAAATTGCTTTAAAAGTAAATAAAACGACGGTTTTCTTATGTGCAGATACCATTGCCAACCAAATATGTAATCAGTTTTAATTGTAATTCCACTTCAAGATTATCTAAATCTGATTCTTGATAAATTCCAAATCTTGGTTTTAATTCAACAACTTGTATAAATATCCCCATACATTGTTTTATGTTGCATTTATCTTTGATTTTGTGTGTTCTTCTCTGTGTTTTTTTTCAACAATGGTGAAGAACAATCCAGTCCAAGGTCGCCGGAAGATCGAAATGAAGAAGATAGCCAAGAAAAATAATCTCCAAGTAACCTTCTCTAAACGTCGTGCTGGTCTATTTAAAAAGGCCAGCGAGCTGTGCACACTTTGTGGAGTCGATGTTGCAATTGTAGTGTTCTCCCCTGCAGGCAAGGTGTTCTCTTTTGGTCACCCTCATGTCGAGTCCATCGTGGATCGATTTCTCACTCGGAGCCCCTCGGTTCATAACTTTAACGCTTGTTATAACGTTGTTGAAGCTCATCGAGATGCTAACATCCGTGAGCTTAATGCACATCTAGCTCAGCTTGATGGGATGTTGGAAGTTGAAAAAAGGAATGGAGAAGCACTTGATGAAGTGAGGGAAGCTGGTCGAAGGCAATGGTGGTGGCATGCCCCGTTCGAGGAACTCGGAGCGACTGAGCTTCAACAGTTGAGAAATGCGCTACTAGAGCTGAAGATGAATGTCGGGAAACAAGCCAATTTGCTGAATGCTGCGGTTGAGTCGAGCAGTTGCTGGCCATTTTTGGCCCCTAATGGTGCCGGGACGAGTGGGTTTGGATGGGAAGGACATGAAATGAATGCTATTTCTAGCACGACTCAAATGTATAAATTTGAACAAGACCTATGTTTAGATTTTTGAGTTTTTTTACATGATCAAGTAAAGAATTTTATGTTTGGAATGTCAATATAAAAATATTAAATTATAAAACTTTTTGAGTATTTTGAGTAAAAATACCAACATGTCAAGTGTATTTTGTATAATGCAAGACTTGTTCATGGTGTTAACTCTGTATTTATGTATTATCCAATCGATTATCGATCTTATTGTCTCTCGGAGCTCTTCCTTTGTAAAACACCAATGCTTTCAGGTAGCCGATAGCTCGCTCGTTGAGTAGAACTTCTCTTTGCATACCGGTAGCCTTCCTGAATCCGTCGCCAACGGTGTGATTAGGCCGTGTCCTGTTCTTATACCGGTAGCCTTCCTGTTCTCCTCCCTCAATTTGATCCTGAATTTTGGTGGCACAGCGTTATGAAAAAGAAGTTGTGCATTTGAAACGCTCTTAATAAAGCACGTGGAAATGAAATTTCAACATGCAAAAACCATACATCAGCAATTCTCCTTGTAAATCTCCCTCATTTTTGACCACGCAAAACACATGGACAACCATTGCACAATTAGACAAAACTTACCAATGAACCAGTCTTGTTCTGTCTTGAAAACAGCAAAAACAACCCCCGTTTCTCCACTTCCCTTCTCCATTCGGTTCGTTTTTGGCTCTGTGTTGGTGAATTTTAATCAAGAACAAAGTTAAACATCTTCGTTGAATGCGATTTTGTTAAATCCTTGTTATAAACAAATGAAACCCAGATTTCGTAATCGTTCTTTGGTGGATTTAGCAAAATTACTAGCTATTGCGTGTATGGTTCTCTTGATCTTCTATGCAATCGTGTATAAACCTCCGTGCAAAGACTCGACCGATGTTTCGTCGAAGATCGATGTGAAGAAACTGTCCAACATAACGGTCGATCCTGTGCATTATCCAACCAACATCAGCCACATTAAGTTCGTTCTGGTCGGATGCACTAAAACATGGTCGACAAGAAGACCCTATACCGAGTCCTGGTGGAAACCGAACAAAACAAGGGGGAACATCTTCATGGACACACCTCCACCTAAGGAGTTCCTACCTTGGCCTAAAACGTCTCCACCGTTCAAGATCAATTCGGATGCCACGAAGCTGCCGGTGTACCCGAAGCTGGCAAATCCGATCGAGGCTCGGATCTTCCGGTCCGTTCTTGACTCGTTCAACCTTGGAGATAACCAAGACGTGAGGTGGTTCGTAATGGCGGACGATGACACAGTCTTTTTTTTAGAAAATTTGGTTGAGGTCTTGGCGAAATATAACCATACAGAGCATTATTATATCGGGATGCATTCGGAGTCGGTCATTTCAAACTTCCTTTTTGCCTTTGATATGGCGTACGGTGGTGCCGGATACGCTCTGAGCTATTCACTGGTGGAACAACTTGCCCCATTGATGAATGATTGCCTCGAAAGATACCCGTTCAGTCACACCAGTGACCATTTAACATCCTCTTGTTTATTTGACTTGGGGATTTCTCTAACCATTGAAAGTGGTGTCCATCAGGTAAAAATAGTGCAGTTGCTCGAATCGAATCCAAATTTAAGTTAGTCAAGTTAAATCATATAGTACTCGTCACATGTGACATGGTAAATTTGTCATAGTAGATTTCTTACTGTGATATTATGAACTGCAGATTGATCTTCTCGGTGACATATCAGGCATGATATCGGCTCATCCACCCACTCCGATCATTACGCTTCACCATTTCGACAACATAGACCCAATATTCCCCAACAAGAACCGAACCAACGCGGTGAAACACCTAATGCAGGCCGCGGATGTCGATCAATCACGCTTAGCACAGCAAACAATATGCTACGACAAGCGAAAGAACTGGACCATCTCGATCTCATGGGGCTACTCTGCTTACATATACGAAAGCATCATTCCCCGGAGTATTCTGAAGAATCCTCTGGAGACATTTAAGCCCTGGAAGAATGGTCCTCCTCCGTTGTACATGTTCAACACCAGGCCGATCACAAACGATCCGTGCCAAGCTCCTCATGTATTCTTCATGGAACACGTTAGGAGATTGAAAGGGGATTCCCTGGTTCTCTCTTCGTATAAACGAAGAGCTCCGCGTCGGTTAGGAGCTTGTTTGTTCTCCGGAAACCATACTGCCGGTCGCGTTCACAGAGTTCGAGTCTTTTCAAATGCAACGGTTCGCAAGCAGGTTTGTATCGGACACAAGTAATGAACAATCCGGGTAACATAAATTTATCATTAGGACTCATTCTTATTCATCATTTTCTCTCTCCTTTTCAGCCCGGAAAAATCGAATGCTGCAATATTATGAATATGACTGGCTCGAGTATTGTGAACGTCAAGTTAAGGAAATGTAGGAAGGGTGAAGTGATTGCATAGTTGGATGATGTTAGTTCCCTTGTTCAATCGTAAATGCTATAAATAGAGTTTCATGTATATTAGTATATATATTAATATATCATACTTAATGATGATAATAATCCATATATTTATATTTTTTTTATTCTTTTATAATTACAAAATAAATAATCCTATGGAAAAGGGATATAATTCAATTGAATTTGTTGTTATTGTAACATCGAGAAGAGTGTGAGTTAAGATTTATTGTATTTAAGTAATGGGATAAATTTTATTATACATTCATGTACTATATTAAAAAATTCATCTTAGAGACTCGTTACTTAGACTAGTGGTTAATGATGTTTATATTTTATTATATCTTTTATGGACTAACGTCATGACATAAAAATGTAATACCTTTTTATTTAATAAAAAATTTATTTTAAACTATTTAATAAAAAAGGAAAGGGACACTATAGGCAATTAATAAATTGAGCAAAATATCGTAAATCAAAGCAGTGTTTATTTGTTCGAGTGAAATTTCCATCAACTCGTCTTTAGATAAAAAAAATGCTCCTCATTTTCTATCTCCATCCACCCCAAACCCTTTCTTCAAGACCCATCATCAGCATCATCGATCATGGATCGTCGATCCACGGCCGATGAGCTAAGGCCTCGATCCAAATCGAAGGTCCATGCCAAAAACCAATATATGTCTTCCAAAGAAAGTAATGGCAAACGCCAAATCTTAAACCCCAAGTTAATAACAGTGGTTTACAATTCTAAAGACTTAAAAACAATCGTCACCTACGACCTGGAATATATCTACTAGAAATGCCGTAGATAAATCAAATCACTTGTAGTGTTCCGGCTTCAAGACACCGATATAAGGCAAGTTCCTATATAGTTCTGCAAAATCCATCCCATAACCTACAACAAAATAATCCGGACACTGCAAAACAACATTATAACGACGTCTCGTGTCACTAAGCATCAAAACGGTTAATGAAAAAGAACAATGCCGTCATCTCATCTGCAAAATATTTAAGAAATCATGCATACTGCCAATACTAAAGATAAAAACCTTTAGCATACAGGGACAAGAATTACAAACTAAGTGCAAACAAGTTTGCCATGCGATGCCAATCAAAATATCAAATGGTTCATTTCCTAAACAAAGTTTGCTAATTTGATCGGTAAGAAAATTAGAAAGCATTAGCAAGATGGTAAGACCACAACATGTCCGGTGGAAGCTCCAAAATATTAATGCATAATTAAGCCTATGTTGATAGCACTTGAAATAGAAAAAGGAGCATGTTCTTCGGAAAGCAATTCATAAGACACAACAAGAATCATAATCACCTACATATGATCCCTAGAGAAATCGGCTATGTATTCTTACCTCGAATCCCTTATAGAACTTTCCATCACCAACTAGCTTGATCGGAACCTTCCGTCTCGTTGGTTTATCAAGAAAAGCACAAATGGAAACCGAGGACGCTCCTTTTGCTTCCAAGTGTGCTATCAGACAGGATAAAGTGCACCCTGTATCTACAATATCCTCAACCTGAGACATTATAACATCGACTAATCTATTAGCAAACCCGATTCGAACAATCCTTAATTTCAGTTACTACTTCACTAAAACTATATAATCATCAAAAGTTCAAAACCAATGCAATCAATGGAGAAATAAGCACTCAAGCATCTATTTTTAATCAATTAAACCCTAAGATGGAAGTAAAACGGTTAAAAGCCATTATCAATCAGGGTTTGAATACTCAATTTCATTTCATAGCTCTGTTAGAATTTAGATTTTACTTCTTCAAAACTTGCTAAAAAAGCACAACAATAGATTCAAAGTAAGCAAATGGCTAAAATGCAACGCCAAGCCGAACATGTTTGTAGAAAGAAATATTGCATCTGAAATCTCCATTCAAAATTGTGATTTTCCTATGAAGATTGCTCGGTATCTAAAATTGTGGAATTACCAGGACGACGTGTTTGCCCTTAACTTCGAGCTTCAAATCGAGGGAAATGGAAGGAGCTCCATTAGAGAGAGTACCGGCGCCATAGGATTGAGCTCGAACCAAGTCAAAAGAGAGAGGGAGTTGGATTCTCCTGACAAGATCGGCGAAGAACAGGGCAGCACCGGTGGCGACTCCAACGAATAGTGGAGGGTGGGGAGCGGTGTCAAAATCATGGGTAATTTGGTAGGCGATCTGGGTTACCCGTTCCAGAATCTGGTCCTGGGTCCAAAGAACTTTCTCTATATGAGAATCTAGAGACATCGAGATGAAGGCTG
The DNA here is from genome assembly GCA_035048815.1 of Abelmoschus esculentus. NCBI lineage: Eukaryota > Viridiplantae > Streptophyta > Magnoliopsida > Malvales > Malvaceae > Abelmoschus > Abelmoschus esculentus. The sequence continues at coordinate 2,050,286 of JAUCBN010000059.1, forward strand.
TTTTCCAAGGATACAGCAAAATGGAAAGGCCGTTTCTTTGTTTTTTGTCTGCTTCTTCATAGATTAGGGTTTATGAAGATTCTAAAGATACGGTTAACTGAACCAGAACCGTTGGATGGCGCTTGGTCTTATAGGGGTGTGGTATTAACCGTCGGATAAGAAAAATAAAGAAAAAATTGAAACCATTTCCTTAATCAATTTCTAACACATGTGATTAAACAAGAATCAATTGAAACCCTTCCTTTCTAAAGTTTCTTCCTTTCCACCAACAAATCCCAAATCTGAAACCAAAGTTTTCCCACGTAATCTCTATACTGTTTCTGTTTCTGTTTCTGTTTCTGTTTCTGTTTCTGTTTCTATTTCTATTTCTATTTCTATTTCGGCCCTCGATGAACTCTCTACAAGCTACTTATAAAGATGATTACGACGAACAAACAGTCCCCCAACCACCGTCTTCCTCCTCCGCACCACCTACGGTCACCGGTGAACCTCTGAAAGACACTCTACTCCAAGCTGACGCCGAACCCATTAAGGAAATCGAAACCCCAGACGGCATCAGCGCTAACAAGCCCGAAAACAACCAGCTTGCGGTAGCTTCGTCAGATTCTCTCTCTGAAGAAGATCCTACCACCACAACAACGACTGCTTCCGAAGACACCCAAAACGCGCTTAAAGTTCCCCGAAACTATGACGACTTGGAGGACGAAGAAGAAGAACCTCAACCCAAAAAGCAAAAACAGCTCTCGTCTTTAACAACTCCTCCTCAGTACCCAAATTCAGTCCCCGCGACCGACGATGATAACCCCACCAATGCAGCTGTCGAAAACAGTAACGGCAATGCTCCATCAGATCCTTCCCTTGCTCCTAAAGCGACGGCAACAAAGAAGTCTAAGAAGAAAAACAATAATGTTTGGGTGACGAAAACGTCGAGAAAAGGGAAAAAGAAGAGCAAAGTGAATAACCAGAATGCTGGGAATGGGGAAGACACGGTTTTGATCACCCCTGTTCCGAGATTCCCAGATAAAGGAGACGATACACCTGATATGAAAATATGTCTTTCCAAGGTTTATAAAGCCGAAAAAGTGGAGTTAACTGAGGATAGGATGAGTGCAGGTAGTACGAAGGGGTATAGAATGGTTAGAGCCACGAGAGGGGTGGTGGAGGGAGCTTGGTACTTTGAAATCAAGGTGGTGAAGTTGGGGGAGACGGGGCATACACGACTCGGGTGGTCTACCGATAAAGGGGACTTGCAGGCCCCCGTAGGGTACGATGGCAATAGCTTTGGATATAGAGATGTTGATGGGAGTAAGGTGCATAAAGCTTTGCGAGAGAAATATGGAGAAGAAGGGTATAAAGAAGGAGATATTATAGGATTTTATATAAATTTACCAGAAGGTGGGTCTTATGCTCCCAAGCCCCCTCATTTGGTTTTGTATAAAGGACAGAGGTATATGCGTCCCCCTGATGCAAAAGAGGAGCCACCTAAAATTGTGCCTGGTGAGTTTCTACTGCTACTCTGATTAAAGCTTGTTCTTTGTGCATTGGATTTGAATGAACAGAATTGGATGTGTATGCTGGTTTTATGCTTATTTCTCTTATGTTATGTGTATCCTATTCCATGTCTTTCACTGTTTCTAAATATGCTCTAGTTTGGTAATGGTAATTTCTTAGAAGAGAAAGCACCGTGTAGTTGTGCGGGTGACGTTTAATAAAAAATAAATCAAACACACTGCATCTTCTAGGATGAAACTTTCAAATGTGATGTTTTGAAGAGTTTGGAAAATAACTTGTTCCCAGCCGCTTTTGTGCATCCATTAAATTTGATTATTGATCCAACTGTTCTATTTCATTGATTGTTTTCATGGTTTTGAATCTATTTCTTTCCAATTTTCTTTCAAGCTGGCATTGTTTTGGCTGCCTTTAAATCAGATAGTTTTGAGAATAATAATCTGATCAACGTCAACTGGAGTATATGATAGTTAATCAATTTTATAAATTATTGCAAGGATTGTAAACAATTATTACATGTTTGTGGCATAGGACTGTTATAAAAGTTCTTTCTTTTGAAGGATTTTTGGTAATGGTGGCTAAATTAACGTTCTACGGTCCAGAGATTTTTTATTCTGCATGAAAGTTCTTGGTTATGGTGTCGTTGATTTCTCAAAGGGTGCAAGGAGGAGATGGATGATTAGATTGTAAATTAGTTACTTTGAATTGTTAAAATTTAGCTAAACCTTACACATCATATGCTCAAATTCGTCTAATTATGCTACTCTTCCCTCATTCCCAGTGTTTCACTAGTTCTCTTTGTAACTCTAATCACTAATGTTTAAAAATAGGCCCTTGACGCCGTTCTCATTAACCATTAACCAATATTCATAAGCCATCCAGTGACCAAACTGTAAGCCTTTCCTTATTATGAAAAGATATATACCAAGCTATGAGTTCTTTAATCTATGAGTCCTTTGACGCCATTCTCATTAACCAATATTCACTAGTTTCTACAATGCAAATTTCATGGTTTGTATTTATATGATTGTGTTGGACTTTGCACTACCCACCATCACGTAAATCATGTTGAAAATTTGAATAACATTGAACCCCGAGATTCGAACAGTAAGCTAGGCCCTTGCTAAAAAGATATAGCAAGATACAAGTCCTTTTACTGTGCTTCTGAGTAGCGAGATATAGAACTTTTGGATAATGCAATTTTATGACTTGTACTTTAAAGATTCAGTTGGCTTTGCAGTATCCCACCCACACATATAGAACTCTGTTGCATGATATTTATTTTATCTTTTGATTCTGGCTAGTGGCTTCTGTATGGTCATTGCATGGGGTGCTAGATTCTCTCCTTTTGGCCCTTGCCTACAGCAAGACATGTCATAATGGGTAAACTTAGAACACTAATTATAAAGTCTAACCGGAAGCTACTGCTCCTGAACCCGTCTGATTGGTTGTGCTATGTTTTGCCTGTTAAACCCGTTCATGGTAATATTTAGAGCATTTCATCAAAAATGGATTATTTGATCGTTCAAACCTGGCTGTTTAGACAGTCCATTGGAAAGACTTTAAAGCAGACTAGCTGTGAATGCTTTTATTCTTGAAATGCAATACATGCATTATTTAACTAATTTTCCGCTGAAATGACTATATTCTGTGTTTGATGAAGTCTTTGTTTAGATTATTTACAACTAGCTGAAAATACTGCTTTTCATGTGTGATGCTTTATGTTTCACAATTAATGTTGACTTTCCTGCAGGAAGTGAAATTTCATTTTTCAAAAATGGGGTATGCCAAGGAGTTGCTTTCAAGGATTTGTTTGGTGGACGTTACTATTCTGCTGCTTCAATGTACACCCTTCCAAATCAACCGAACTGTGTGGTGAAGTTCAACTTTGGCCCCGACTTTGAATGCTACCCAGAGGATTTTGGTGGACGTCCGTTTCCCAGACTCATGGTTGAAGTTCCTTATCATGGGTTTGACAACCAAGGGGAAAATGGTGTAGCCAATGAGAAGAAACAGTAGTGAGCTTGAATCAATGACTAACACCTGCTAATCTGAGGGACTGTTTTATATTGTAATTTTAAGTATTTACTCTTGAAATTAGGTCTGTTGAATTGATTGATTAGTTCTGTAAACTCTGACTTTTCTTTAAAGATTAGTTTCCTGCTTGCACTACTTGTTCCATGTTTTAGATGTCATTTTATTTTAGTTTTATCTCACATGTATATCTTCTTCAATTAAGTTCTTGTCTGCCATGCTTATGACCTCCATTTTGTTATTTTGATTGCTCTTTGTGATTTAGTTCCTTATGCAGATGGCTCGGATGTATTGTTTTTGTGGTATTCTTAATTTTGCATGTTTTTACTTTATTCAGACAGGATTCCAGCAAAAACTCAGAGATTACAGCTTGTATGTGGCACTGAATATTATCTTTTTGCTTAAATGTTCATCGTTCGTTCACTTGAAGAATTCCATGATCCAGAAGTTACAAACAAAGCGCTCATACCTGATGCCACTGAATCCGGCTTTAGCTGCCAAGGCTTCAAATTCTGGTTTGGTTCGTTCCTTCCCTCCTGGATTCTGCGTTGTCATCAGCACGTCCATCTGTGTAATACCTTTTGAATAAGCATTTATTTCCGGTATAACTGGAACGATTGTTTCGGCTACTATAACTTTTCCCTCTTCCGGAATAGCATTATAACAATTCTTCAAAAGCTTCACGCAATGACCGTCGCTCCAATCATGAAGAATCCACTGAAAATATCTCCGTCATTGATTTATTTTGCACGCGCACACACACAAAATATTATAGATATTAAATGTCGAGATTCTAACTTTAAATTTATTTACAAATATCATATGAACAGGCTAATCGGGTTCATCTATGTCAAATAAACAACCATAGAAATCCAAACGAATCATTTTACCTTCATAAAAATTGCATCTCCCTTGGGAACACTTTCAAACATATTTCCTCCTACATGTTCAACACCTGCAATCATACATATGATTACTACGAAAATAAAAAAGACTTTCAATGCATGTGAGTTCTTTCTTTTCTTCCTCTATCAATGTAACATAAAGAAGAAACTACAAGGCAAGATGATAGTGTTACCAGGGTAGACAGGGGCATGTTGTATAACATGAGGCAAATCAAAGTTAATTCCTTTCATAGAGGGGTACTTGGAAGTGATGAGGTTGAGGGTGATTCCGAGACCACCTCCGACATCAACCAAACAGCCGATCTGCTCGAAACCGTTGTAGCTGTCGATGATCTTCCTGAGAACTAGAGTGGTGTGGTTAATCATTGCAGTATTAAAAACCTGATTGAACCTTGGGTCTGTGCCGGGGTATTCAAATGCATTCATTCCATAGACCCTGTCAAATGGAACTCCTCCTTCGAGAATTGCATCCTTCAGTTGCGACCTTTCATGAGAAATATCATGCAGGAATTTGTTAACAATTAGATAAGATACAACTTAACTAACTCTATAGTTGATTTAAATGAGAATAAGTAATTCTAATTTAACAAGTTTCAATTAAATTTTAAAATCTTCTAAATTTAAGCTCGGTTAACATATTTATTACTAATATTTATGAGAAAGTAGATTTAAATATACGTTAATGCGTATTGTCCAAAATAATTAGTTAAATCGTAGTGTGATAGTGAAGAAACACACCAACTATCAATGAATATCTTGTCTTGTAGCAATGCCATTAAAGGTCCCAACGAAACTCCATCTTCATTCCGAACAAAGAATTTGGAGACGGGCGTCAAGCTATACAGCCTCTGAGGATTGCCTTTCCCATCGTCAACGACCGAGCACCCCACGATCCCATGGCTGGCCAAGACTCTGAGGATGCGGTCCAGCATGGAGGGTGCCTCCGGGTTCTTCGTAGGCAATTGCGCAACAATCTCTTCCGAGGAGAGCTTTGCGTTGGGACCGGCTTTTGCGATGATTTCGAAGACGTCGAGCTGAACCATGGCGTGCATCGACATGGGGAGCACTAGAGAGTTGACGATCTGGAGGGCATAGGACAGGCTTTCCTCATTGGTGCCATTGGATCGGGGTTCTGCCATTGGAGAAATTGGATATGTGGACAGTGGACTTGGAATAGGGTTTATGGAATGATGGGAAGAGGCGAAGAGCTCACATGTTATGGGGACGTATTTATAGAAATGAAGAATCATCGTTGTAAAAAATAGTGCAAATCGTCTACTCATTAATCGTATTTTTATTAGTATTTTTGTTTTAAATTAATAAGTTTAGAGTTTAAGGTTAGAGTTTATGGTTAGAGTTTAGGAAACCAAGAGTGTATGATGTATTTTTTAGGGTGTAAGGTTTAGGATATAGAAAATAAGAGTTAATGTTTAAAATTCATTTTTTAGAAATTTTTAATAGGAGACATAAAAGGAGAAATGATAAAGAGGGAAGGATTTCTACTCAAGCATTAATACCTGATAAATATAAAACAATTAATTGACTAATTTTTAATAAATGAGACCACAAATAACATGGTGAGTTGGGATTCGGGGTGAGTAAAACTCGTTTCTAAAAAGTCATAATTTTAGACTAGATTCGAGCCTAAATAAAAAACCTCGACTTAACTTGACTCGAAATTTTATGAACTCAACTCAACATGAAAAAAGGTCAAATAAAATTTGAGTTATAAAATAAAAATTCGAATAACATAAAATTTATAATAATTAGTGGTTTTATTTTTAAATTCAAATCAAATATCTTACTTTTTGCTGATATATATACCAATAATAAAAATATAAAAAAATATAAAAATTCGAATACGATAATAAAAATTGGATCCTAAAATTTATTTTCATCCCATTATATAAAAATTTCGACCCTCTTATTGGAAAAATTATATCATGGGTAACTTTCACCACGTCATCTCTAGGACCAATTATTAAAATTCATCCATCTCATTATTTTTTTCATGTCATATTTTCCTAAGTAAATCTTCACTCGTATTTACCGTTAATTTATTTTAAAAATAATTTTTTCAAGTAAAAATTCACTTAAAAAAATATGATATAAAAAAATTAATAAGATTAATAATTTTTAATGATTGGTCTCATAAACACTTGACGGGACTTACAACTCATAATATAATTTCTCATCGTACAACTCAATCCCATGTGGTCTGCAACTACTTTTATATTTTATTTTGCTTATTATATAGTTTTTTTTAAAGATTATTCCTAACACCGCTTACGTCAGATTTCCATTTCGATAATGATTCTTTTATTATTTTATTTTGAGAATGATATAAATGTCTTTTATATTTTTATTATTTCTGTCAATTTGGTGTCTGAATTTTGAAATAATTTTTCCTTTTTTATGATAAAATAGAAAATAAAAAAATGGCCAAAAAAATACAGGGGATATTTAGTTACGTCATTAACCCTTTTTATTTTTTCAGGTCATTTTCTATTTTCTTTATCATAGAAAATTATATCATGAGTCAATCCTACCACGTCATCCGTGAGACCAACCATTAAAAACTACCCACCTCATCAATTTTTTCATGCCATATATTTTTTTTCAAGTGAATCTTCACTTGAAAAATTAAAATTTGATAAGGTAGATAGTTTTTAGTGATTGATCCCATGAACACGTGATAGGACTGACCCATTGATATAATTTTTCCTCCATCAGGCAGTTTTGTAAAAGATTCCAAACAGATATTTAAAAAAATGTCCAACACTTAGCAACAAAGTTAGATTAGAAATTTATTAACATTTCGCGAAATTTTATTTAGAGTTGTACATTATCTCAAAATTATATAAAAATACAAAGTGGATCGAATCAAAAAATATTAAAAAAATAAATTAAAATCTTTAGGACGTAAAATTTATAAATAAAAAATAAATTTAAAGTTTAGAATCTAAAGAGTTACTAATAATAATTACAATAACAACTAAAAACTAAACCATAGTTATTTTATCACTTTATTTTGAGAATAAAATAAATTGAATAAATAACTATTAAATTTATAATATTAATTTACTATAGAAAATTAAATGATTTAAATAACTATTTATATTTGAATTTATTATTTTAATTTTATATAATATTTAATTATATGATATATATGTGAGTCGAGTCAAATCATATTAGTCAATATAAAAATAAATAATTATTAATTTAAAGTAATTGATTCTCATGATTACTATTCACCCTTAAAAATTAATGTTTTTAATTTAATCCCTCATTGTGGAGAAATTATACTATAAAACATATGTATCACATCATTCGTAGTTTAATGAATTAGATTCGTTCATCTTTAAATAAAAATTTAATAATTATCTATTTATTAATTATATATAAAAAATAATAATTAACTTTAATAAATAAATCTAATTAATTAAAATCATTTTAAACGTACTCATGATATAATTTCTTTCCGCCTCTCCCACGTGAAAATCTCAAATGATCACAAAGGTTGTTTTTTTTTCCTGCTTTTCTTACATATTTTTTTCCTAGAAAATCTCAAACAGATCGAGTAGTTGAGATGTCCTTTCGCGCAACTCTTAAAGAATATTCAATCCATGCCGTTCATTCAGTCTCTATGAGAAAACAACCAAGATACATGATATATGGCATCCGGCTGTCACATTTCCCACCCGACAAATATGATTATTTTATTAACGTGATTAATTATATATATTTATATATAAATTTCGTTAAAATCTTCTCTAATCTTATTAAAAAAATCTAAAAATATCCTCCAATACGTCTTGACAACCAAATTATTCCATGGTTTCGTCAAAAATCAAACAAACCATCGTCTGTGTCTAGATCCAATGGAAAACCATCGTAAACCTGCGGTTTCCAAGTCTCATCATGTCATCTATAAGACTGGTCAATAAAAAACAATTATATAATTATTTTTTTAACCTCATCATTTTTACTAAGTGAATCTTCAATAAAAAGTATCTATAGAATTTTTTAGTGAAGATTCACTTGATAAAAATGATGAGATAAAAAAAATTACATAAATACTTTTTTATTGGTCAGTCCTATAGATAACATGGTAGAACTGTCCATAATATAGTTGTTCTCGATTATACACTTTTAACGTGTTTCACCGATTTGTCAATTACCTCAAATGTGGTCCAACAAGGCCGAACATACGATGGATGGGGAAAACAAAAACATGCAGACAATTTCTATGGTAGGTACAGACATATTTATCGAGTAAATCGATTACAAGTTAAATATTATTTGATTGTGTTCATTAAATATTTTATTATTCGATTTGTTGTTCGTTAAATTTATTAAAATTATGCTTGACTCGTGCTCATTAAAGTATTTTGTTGTTCAACTCTACTTGTTGTTATTAAACTCGTTAAATTCACAAAAAAATTACTTTATGTTTTTAGCTAAAAATAAAATTAATAATATTATATAAGATTTAATATTAATATAAATTAATAAATTAAAAAAAAATTCAAAAGAGTATATAAAACACTTTTAAAGTCTAAATTTTAAACTAAGAATCTACAAATACACCAAACTAACACATTAGAATTAAAATAACAATCTATAAATTAATAATTATAGTTTAAATTTATTTTTAATAAAATAATTTTAAAGTAATTACTAAAAATATTTTAAAAAATTAACAAGCTGCTCATAAACTTATTGAGTTGAGTTAGACTTTGCTGGTCTCGAATTGAGTTCGAGTCGTGTCAATGTGAATCGAATATTTATCGAATATTGATTAAATCAAGTTCGAAAAACTCACGAGTTGCTCAACTCATTAAACACTCTTAAACAGACATGAAATGTGAGAGTGCGATTAAATGACAATAATTTTTAAAATTTATTAAATAATTTAAAATATTAATTTTTTACAATATTTTCAATTTATTTTTAATAATTTTTATAAATATCTATACTCATAAAATAAATTTCAACATTACATGTACGTAAACTATTGATACAAACGGTAAAAAATCATTCCAAATGAGAGAATCTTTATCGTCAACTATTCTTCATAAAGTATATTTATTTTTAATCATTTATTTTAAATTTGAAAAATATTTATTTTTATCATTCATCTTAAACTTGAAAAATATTTATCTTTAATCTAAATTTTATTTTATAAAAAATTTATCCTTGATTATTTACTTTTGGAAATACATAATACTATAAATACTACATTTATTTACTAAACATTTCAAAATCATCCGATTCAAAGTAATTTCATCCAATTAAAAGTATTTTTTATTTTTATTTTCTCGTTCTATCTTTATTGAATATCATTTATTTTTATTTCCTGTACCGCAGAAGAATCTGTTAAATCCTAAAATACATATATTATTACAAAATATCTTCAATGACAATATCTTGTGCACCCTTAATTTTTTTTCTTCGTTTTCTTACAATCTCCATTATTTTACAACAAAAAACATGTTTTTGTCTAGCAATGACAACTTCGAAAGCATGGTAACGGAAAACACAAGAATTTGTCCATCATTTTCTTAGCTCCGTTGGGCAAGCAAAGATATAAAGTACAATTTGTTTTATACAATAATCATAATTTTATTAAAGATAATTATCTCTAATTATGTATTCACCGATATATATACCGATATATATAGAAAAAGAGTACAATAAAGCATACAATACAATTATTTAAAGATTTCCATGACCCATAAGTTACATACAAAACACTCATACCTGATGCCACTAAATCCGGCTTTACTTGCTAAAGTTTCAAATTCTCGTTTGGTTCGTTCTCTTCCTCCCGGATTCTTCATCAACATCACCACGTCCCATTGTGTAGCTGCTCTTGAGTACGCATTAGCTTTCGGTATAACTGGAAAGACTCCCTCGACCACTATAACTTTTCCATCCTTTGGAATAGCGTTATAACAATTCTTTAAAAGCTTCACGCAATGATCATTGCTAAAACCCGGAAAAATCCACTATAAAAAATTTTAAATTATTATACAAAAAAATAAATATCATAGATATTAAATATAAAAGTTTTAACTCTAAATTTATTCGGGATTGAGGAATATGAATAAAAAAACCGAAGGTTGAGTTCATATATACCTTGATAAAAATTGCATCTCCCTTGGGAACACTTTCAAACATATCTCCTCCTACATGTTCAACACCTGCAATCATATATACATATGTAGTAATCGGACAAAAGATGTCATTTGGCAAACATAGAAACACGAAAATTTAAGATTTGAATTCCAATACAGACAATTTCTTTTGTTCTTTCTTTATCGTCAAGCTTCCTATGACAATGTAACATAAAGAAGAAACTACAAGGCTCTTGGTAGTGTTACCAGGGTAGGCAGGCGCATGTTGTATAATATGAGGCAAATCAAAGTTAATTCCTTTCATAGAGGGATACTTGGAAGTGATGAGGCTGAGGGCGATTCCAAGACCACCGCCGACATCAACCAAACAGCCGATCTGCTCGAAACCGTTGTAGCTGTCGATGATCTTCCTGAGAACTAGGGTGGTGTGGTTAACCAATGCAGTATTGTAAACTTGAGTGAACCTTGGGTCCGTGCCAGGGTATTCGAATGAGTTCATTCCATGGACCCTCTCAAAAGGAACTCCTCCTTCGAGAATTGCATCCTTCAGTTGCGACCTTTCATGAGAAATATCATGCAGGAATTTGTTAACAATAAGATATATATAAATCGATTAACTCAATATTTTAACTCGATAGATTGAATATTATTTACAAAGTTGATGGATTGAAGAAGATCAAAAAGTAAATTTGTGCCAAGAACAATGGGTCGATCAAGTAAAGAGAAATAGGAAGAAAAAAAAGTTAAACCGTAGTGTGAGAGTGAAGAAACACACCAACAGTCAATGAAGATCTTATCTTGGATCAATGTCATTAGAGGGCCTAAGGAAACCCCATCCTCATTTGGAACAAAGAATTTGGAGACGGGCGTCAAGCTATAGAGGAGCCTCTGAGGATCGTCCTTCTCATCATCCGCGACCGAGCACCCCACGATTCCATGGCTGGCCAAGGCTCTGAGAATGCGGTCCAGCATGGAGGGTGCCTCAGGGTTCTTTGTAGGTAACCGTGCAACGATCTCTTCCGAGGAGAGCTTAGCACCTGGACCGGCTTTCGCAATGATGTCGAAGACGTTGAGCTGCACCGCTGCATGCATCGACACGGGGAGCACTAGAGAGTTGGCGACCTGGAGGGCATACACTAGGCTTTCCTCACTGGTGCCATTGACTTGGTTTTCTGTTGAAGTTGCCATTGGAGATGAAAGCTTCTTCAATGGAGAAGTTGGATGTGTGAACGTGGAATGACTGGATTAGGGTTTATAAAAATGAAGGCGAAGAGCTCTCTTTTTATAGGAACCAACGGATGCAAATTGTTTTACTCTTAATCGTATCTTTATTAATACTTTAATTTTAAACTAGTGGATTTAGAATTTAGGATTTAAAGTTCAAGATTAAGAATTGTGATCATGGTTTAAGAAATTAGAAATAGATGTATTTTTTAAGATGTAAGGTTTAGAATCTATGATATAAAAAAATAGGGTTAAAGTTTAAAATTTAATTTTTTTACAATTCTTTAATAGGAGTCATAGAAAGAATCACAGTTGAGAGACGAGATTTCTACACGAAATTATCAACCTTATCTTTAATAGTGTATTCTTCTGTGTTGTTATAAAATTGTCTTATAAAACGACTCAAACCATTTGGGTGAAAATTGTCTCTCTCTTTCACATGCTTTTATATGTGCCTCCGCTTCAAATTAGAGGTTTAAGATTTAGGGTTTAGGGTTTAAGGTTAAGGTTGTGGTCAAAATTTAAGGAATTATAGGTTTAGTGTATTTTTTAGGGTTTGTGATAAAAAAATTAGAGTTAGGAATTAAAACTTACTTTTTAAAAAAAATTTACCAGAGAATATATAGATGAAGACATAATAAAGAGACAAAAGATTTTTACCCTTTCATTTTACACGTTTTCTTTTCTACCCTATTTTTAGTTTTCCAACCGAGCTTAAATGAATAATACGTGATTAAACTATACCACTTTAAGGATTTATAAATTTATGATTTTGGAATTTTTAGAATTTGGGCCTTTTTAAAAATTTTACTTTTTAAAAAGTTAAATAAAAGAAATTAAAAAGTAAAACTTGCAAGGTGTCTTATTATGATTGGCTAATAATTTTTTAATGTCAATTAACAGTAGGATCTAAAATTATAACTATTGAAACTTTATATATCTATTTTTATTAAAAAAATATTTTAATCACTCAAAATTTAAAAGTGGTATAGTTTAGGTATTTTTTTATTATTTAAGCTTTCCAAACCAAACTTTAATTTTTCAAGAATGAAATTATGATTTTAATTATCTTACAACACATGTCTTACGTAAAAAAAATTTCTTGAAACTATGTAAAAAATCAACAAGGGACAAATTTTATTGGCGGATGAATTTTTAATTTTTTTCTTCGTTAGGCAATTTAAAGTTGACATGTTAAACTTTACCTGTTATCGGAAATTGACCCTAACACAATGATTTGAATATGACCCGCAATCCGAAATAAATCAAACTGAAACTAACATAAATTTTAATTGAACCGAAAAAAAATATTAAATTAATTTTCAATTAAACCGAAGATTTTTTAAAATGTAGAAAAGATATTAAAATAAAAAATGAGATGTCAACAACTCACCAAAAAGCTAAATATACAAGTTATGAAAAGTTATATATAAAGTGTAAAAACCTGATTAAAATCGATTGATCTCTTATCAATCTAACCTGAAAATAATTGAATCGAAAGTCAATTAAATTGAAAATCTATCCAATCCGACCTGATACCTAAACCAAAATAATCATAGACTCAAACAAAAATCAAACCAAACCTTAATCAACTAAAACCAAATTTAATTAAACTTAAAATAATTTAAATCGAACGATCTGTTTGGCACCTGTCCAACCAATATGCAACGTTATCCTCACGTTTTTTTCCCCCAAATTATTGAACGACAATGTATCAGTAACTCACATGTGCTTGCAGGCTCCAATTATTCAAGTTCCTGTACGAGATGAAAATTGAATGGATTCCCTCTGAATATAAAGTTGATGGTGTCATGCTAATAAAACTAAATCTTCATGCAATCTTTGTAGGGCATACTTCATAAAAAAAATATGTCGCATATCAAAGTGTACTACGGGGTTGGTCTTAGTTTTGTTTTGCTCGAAAATCAGGCCACCTATTGAACATGACAATAGATTAATATAGCTTAATTAAGTTTTTATTTCGAGATATATATAAATTTTTACGTATAATATAAATTAATCGAGATTAATAAGATCTAAATCTTAAAAACTAAAAGGATAAAAAACTGTGTAGTACAACCTGCAAAACATGGACATCACATGTGAATGCCAGAAAGCGATCAATTTCATATATTTAAAATATTTTGCTTATATTGGAATTTTGTGTCTGAATTGACAACAAAGAAAAACATGTTTCTTTTCTTCTCAGCCACTAGATTTTATTCTTAATAAGATCAGCTAAGAAGTAGAACGATTACAAGGACATTCAAACATAACACCAAACTCACTTAACAACAAACCATCAAACACTTGAGAAAAAGGCCAACAAACATATTCGACCCATCGTTTTTCTAGTTCGGTTGTACTGGCTAAAATATGAAGTACAGTTTATTTTGCTTAAAGATTATAATTTTATTAAAGTTAATTAAATGATACGACATAAATTTAATTGTGCGTCTCATTAAAAACCTCCCTAACTTATATAGAGGAAAAGAGTACGCACTACTAAATGCAATCGAGCATGCAGTACAATTACTTGAAAATTTCCATGACCCATAAGTTACATACAAAACACTCATATCTGATACCACTGAATCCGGCTTTACTCGCTAAGGCTTCAAATTCTCATTTGGTTCGTTCCTTTCCCCCTGAATTCTTCGTCAGCATCAGCATGTCCCATTGTGTAACGCCTTTTGAATAAGCATTAGTTTCCGGTATAATTGGAACGACTCCCTCGACCAATATAATTTTTCCGTTCTTCGGAAGAGCATTATAACAATTCTTTAAAAGCTTCACGCAATGATCATTGCTCCAACATGGTAAAATCCACTACAAAATTTTTTAAATTATTATATAAAAAAGATAAATGTTGACAATATTATTAGATGTTGATATTCTAACTCTAAATTTATTCACGAATATCATATTTTACAAATGAATAAACAAAACCAAACGTTGGGTTCATATATATTAGTTTAATAAAATGAATTATCGTACCTTGATAAAAATTGCATCTCCCTTAAGAACACTTTCAAACATATCTCCTCCTACATGTTCAACACCTGCAATCATACATATGTAGTAATCGGACATAAGATGTCATTTGAATTTCAATACAGACAAATTCTTTTGTTATCGTGAAGCTTCCTATGACTAAGTAACATAAAGAAGAAACTACAAGGCAAGATGGTAAAGAATAATAAGATAAGACTCACATTATCATCCAAAAATGGATTTGTTCAATTTACAATTCCTACAACTAGTGAAAGAATAATAAGGAAGAAAACTTACTCGTCAAGAGGTAAAGAAATTATCATCCAAAAACTTTAAAAAGCTTCGAAGAATCAATAAATATAATTAATATTTCGAAAATATTAGATATCGTTCTGGTTACATTATCTTCCCTTACGTTATTGGTTTCATTCGAATAAGATAAGACTCACCAAAAAAATGCATGGTGGTAAGCTTTGGTAAAATTATTTTATTGATATACTGATCATTGAAGCATATTATTGATTATTGGCTTTATTGATAAAAATATAAAAGTCATTGTCTCATTGTTATAGTCATTGATTATCGATTCTATCATTGTACATGATATTGCATTGAAAAGGACATTGACACAAGAACAGGTATTGATACCATTGGATAAAGTAATATTGATTATTAATATTATTATTGATTTAGAAGTTAAATTTTGAATTCAAATGGATATTGAATATAATCGTATTTGAATTAAAACTTATAAAGTATCATATTATAATTGGTTAACAAAAAATTTTAACGGCATTTAACAGTGAGACGTAAAACTATAACTGTTGAAACTTTATATACTTCTAAAAAAAAATTATTTTAGACACTTAAAATTTAAAAGTGGTATAATTTAAGTACTTAATTTTTTTTATTTAAACCTTCTTACAAAACAAACTTTAACTTCTCAAAGATGAAATTGTGATTTTATTTATTTTAGGACACATCTCTTACACAATTTTATTTTATAAAACCACATGAAAAAAGTCGACAAGAAACGAGTTTTATGGGCGAAAGATTTTTCGATTATTTTTTCTCTTAGTAGGCAATTTAAAGTAAGCATGTCAAACTGGACCACAATATCAATCTTAATACAATGATTTGAATTTGACCAACAACCTGAAATAAATTAAACCGAAATTAACTTAAATTTTAGTTGGACCAACATCAAATTGATTTTCAACTAAATTGAAGACTATTCAAAATAAAGAGCATATATTAAAATAAAAAAAATAAGATGTCAATTATCGAATAACTCATAAAAAGTTAAATATATAATTTATAAAAAAAAAAAAGTCATATCCAACAAAATCTGATTGAAATTGATTGATCTCTTATTAACTTGACCCAAAACTAACCGAATCGAAAGTCAATCAAATTGAAAATTCACTCAATCTGACTTGATATTCCAACCAAGAGCAAAAGTCTTCTGCCCTTTTTATATATCCCTTTTCATGCCTCCTTTGTTTTGTTTTTTTTTAAATGAATTTTAAACCCTAAACACTTATTTTTTATATCCTAAATCCTACCCCTACCTCCCAAAAATACACCCTACCCCTAATTTCCTACACCCTAACCAAAACCCCTAACCTAAAAACTTAAACCCTAAACCTTAAACCCTCTAATTTAAAGTGGGGGCATGAATGGAGACATAGAAAAGGGCAGACGATTTGAACCCTCCAACCAAACTATCATAGATCCAAACTAAAATCAAACCAGACCTGAACTAATGTATAAGAGAGGACACAAGTGTAAACCTCACATTACACTATCGATAAAGTGTAATGTACATTTTTTTTAGGCGGAAAGAGAATTATTTCAATGTGCTTTGTTAAAAAAATCATTATTTTAAAATGAGAAAAAACGAAATGTACATGAGAATACGAGGAGATATTATAGTCGAAAGTCTTTAAATTTAAATTATTTTATTCTCGGATAATAAATTACATCAAAACTATTAAAAAACCAAAAATCCAATCATCATATCGGGAAACATTGTTGTTGGTTGTTCACCCTTCTCAGCTCTAATTTTCACCAATAAAATCTATCGGCATAGAAAAAAAAAACAGCATTTGTCATTTTTGGGTGGGACCACGAAATCTTGGTCTTATTATTCTAATATCTTTCTACATGATCAATTCCTCTGTCATAATGGTGAATTATTGAAACAAAGGATAACAAAAAAACAAACAGCAAACTGTCCCACAAGTTTGTCGGATTTCAAAAATCCAAATTTTGGAACTTGTTATAAATGCAATCGTTTTGGAAATGAGGATTTGAATCTTCTCGACACAATGTCGATTCGCATCTGTTGATAAGTGAACGTGGAAGTAATTGAATGAGCTTGGTGACACAAATCCTTTCCAATTTTATTTTCCGGCAATGTACGTAGTTTAGTTTTTATTGTTTCGGTAGGGGTTTGGATAAGGGTTATGCTTTCATGTAATATTAGTATAGAATTTGCAGTTGTATAAGTTGGTTACTATGATATTCTAAATTTGATTTATTAATTTAAGTCGAATTTAAGGATTACGTACTTAGACCGTTATCCAACCAGTGCTAGATAAAATATTAAGGATAAATAAAAAATTTGATTACTCGGTCTTAGATCCGATAAGATCTCGTAGAATTTTATCTGATATTGGTTTTGATGGAAGTGGGACTGAATCCAAAATTTAGGTCTCGGTCATAATTGAGACCGAGATTGGATCTTAACTTTTTAGATCTGGTATCTGATAGGTAACCAATAAGACCGGGAGTCCGGGACCAATACCAAATATCTG
Organism: Abelmoschus esculentus; assembly: GCA_035048815.1. NCBI lineage: Eukaryota > Viridiplantae > Streptophyta > Magnoliopsida > Malvales > Malvaceae > Abelmoschus > Abelmoschus esculentus. The sequence continues at coordinate 2,067,911 of JAUCBN010000059.1, forward strand.
ATATTAATTTTCTTTAATTTGTTTATTTTTCTTATCAAATTTTTTCGTTATGTATGAATATTAGGAGTATAACTAGTTTTAAAAATTAAATTTTCAAGACTATATTATCCTCACGTGTTTTCTGGCAAATTATTGAATGACATTATAGCAGTAACTCACATGTCCTTGTCGGCATGAAAATTGAATGGGTAAATCTCCATGCAATTTTTTTATGGCATATATATGTCGCATATCAAAGTGTATTACCTATGGAATGTGACAATCTTATCGCTATCACTTAAATATATAAAAATCTTTATTAAAAATTTACTCATTAAAATCATGTCTGAGATAAAAACGTCCATATCGTTCATTCATTTTCATGGTAAACATCAAACATACCTGATATGTGTTTGGGGACAAAAAAACATTCAGACATTTTTTTCTCGGCAATTAAAAATTTATTAATAGAAAGGTGGAGACAAAGCTGTCATTACAAGATCTTAATATTAAATTTAAAAAAAAAAAGTGCTTCAAAACACAAAATTCAAACATTTTAACACACCCTACTATGTTGATATCAAACATCATATTGCAGCCACACCCCTCAAACAGCTGTTGGAGCTATGGAAAACATAACAAGTCATAACCCATGAATTACCAAACCCAAATCAAATTGACGGAAAAATCATATTAGGCCAAGAAGAATTTAAATAGAAATGAACCCAAAATCTACCCAACAGGCTTAATTAATTCTAAAACATACGTAACCCGAGACCGAAACTTGAAACCGAAACCGAACCACTAATACGAGTAAACTCATTACTTTGCAAAAATAAAATAAAACTCGTAAAATTTCTGTGGAGACGATAATTCACTCATCATTATATTATCTGTCAGTTGTATACATTAACGTGTTATTTTTGTTACGACATTCACATTCATTTATAATGTATTTGTCGGAGCATATTTTGTTAACGATATATAATATCTGAACAAAATTTACAACTTTTTTATTGAAATAATATAATTTTTAATTTCAATTTTAAATTTTAAATTTAACAAGCTTGTATTTTAATTTACATAGTTTGTATATCATTTTTCTCTCTATTATTAATAGGTTTAATATAAAAAAAATATTTAAACTATATATATATAGTCAATTAAGCTGTTTAACCACTAAATAGTCAATTAAGTTATTTGATCAACGTTAACCATTAAATTTTAACAGTTTTTTTTTAATGCTTCTGGACATAGTATATTATAATTTTACTATATGATGTTTATAGAATTTTTTTAAAAATAAAGTGATATCAGTATAAATACAATTATAACCATGTAATTTAGTAAAAGAAATAAATATGTTTGCGGAAATTGGAATTTTATGTCTGAATCGATAATGTTCGATAAAGAAAATCATGGTAATATAAAACACAAGCATTCGACCGTCGTTTTTTAGTTTGGTTCAACTAATTAAGATATAAAATACAATTATTTGAAGAATTCTATGACCCACAAATTACAGACAAAACATTCATACCTGATGCCACTGAATCCGGCTTTACTTGCTAAGACTTCGAATTCTGGTTTGGTTCGTTCTTTTCCTCCTAGATTCACCGTCATCATTAGTATGTCCATCTGTGTAATGTCTCTCGAATAAGCGTTAGCTTCCGGTATAACCGGAACGACTGCCTCGACCACTATAACTTTTCCGTCCTTCGGAATAGCATTGTAACAATTCTTTAGAATTTTCACACATTGATCGTCGCTCCAATTGTGAAGAATCCACTGAAATTTTTAAATATATATACTATAGATATTAGATGTTGAGATTTTAACTCTAAATTTATTCATGAATAACGTATTTTAGAAATGAATAAATAAAACCAAATATTGGGTTCATTTATATCATTAGTTTGTTATCATATGATAGAACTCCAAATGACTTATCTTACCTTCAAAAAAATTGCATCTCCTTTAGGAACACTTTCAAACATATCTCCTCCTACATGTTCAACACCTGCAATCATACATATCTATAATCAGACATAAGATGTCATCAGGCAATCATAGAACTCTAAAAACACGAAAATTTGAAAAGCAAGCTCTTTTGTTCATCAAGCTTCCTATGAGAATGTAACATACAGAACAAAACACAAGACATGATGATAGTACTGTTACCTGGATAGGCAGGGGCATGTTGTATAACATGAGGCAAATCAAAGTTAATTCCTTTCATAGAGGGATACTTGGAAGTGATGAGGTTAAGGGTGATTCCGAGACCACCTCCGACATCGACCAAACAACCAATCTGCTCGAAACCATTGTAGTTTTCTAGGATCTTCTTGAGAACTAGGGTGGTGTGGCTAATCATTGCAGTATTGAAAACTTGATTGATCCTTGGGTCCTTGTCGGAGTATTCGAATGCATTCATTCCATGGACCCTCTCAAATGGAACTCCTCCTTCGAGAATTGCATCCTTCATTTGTGACCTTTCATGAGAAGTATCATGCAGGGATTTGGTCAAGAGAAATAGAGAAATTAGTTAAATTGGCGTGTGAGAGTGAAGAAACACACCAACAATCAATGGAGAACTTGTCTTGCATTAATGCCATTAAAGGTCCCAACGAAACTCCATCTTCATTCCCAACAAAGAATTTGGAGACGGGCGTCAAGCTATACAGCCTCTGAGGATCTCCCTTCTCATCGTCCTCGACCGAGCACCCCACGATTCCATGGCTGGCCAAGACTCTGAGAATGCGGTCCAGCATGAAGGGTGCCTCCGGGTTCTTTGTAGGTAACCGTGCGACGATCTCTTTCGATGAGAGCTTAGCATCTGGACCGGCGTTCGCGATGATCTCGAAGATGTCGAGCTGAACCGCTGTGTACATCGACATGGGGAGCACTAGTGAGCTAGCGACCTGGAGGGCATATGAGAGGCTCTCCTCATTGGTACCATTTGATGAAGTTGTCATTGGAGATGAAAGCTTCTTGCCTTCTTGTTTTCAATGGAGAAGTTGGATTAGGGTTTATCAAAATTAGACCAAGAGGTCACATTTTATAATCACGTTTGGAATCAATTATAGTTGACGGAGGATACAATCTTATAATATTAAACTCTAAATTTTAAACTAACCTGCTTATACTGATATATAAAATAATAATTTATTTTTATTAAAGTACAATAATAAATTCTAATAACAAATATTTAAATAATTGAATTATTGATAATGAATATTAAAAAATATATAATTAAAAATAGATTATTCTAATTATGAATATTGGACCTAAGGCAATCTCCCTTATCATCCACCTTCAGCGACAAGCCTAACATTAACAAACACCTAACCCTTGAGGATAATTAGTAAGGGTGTATATAGGAAACCATCACCGTTAATGGATATAATTATTATAATTTATAAATTAAATAGTTAAATTATTAATCGAATAGTTAAAAATGATAATTAATTTATTGATTGACCGTTATTAAATTGTGGTCTTTGCTACACCCAACATTGAGGGCGCTATCAATAAAAACTATATATTTAGATTCTTAGTATTAATTATTGATATTTAATGTAATTAAAAGTTGAATTATAAATTAATAAATTATAAATTCAAACCATAAATTATAAAATTTTAAAATTTTAAATATATTTAAGTAAATATTAATTACGTTAAAGTACTAACTCTAAAATTATAAACCTTAAATTTTAAAACACTAAATTATAAATTTTAGAATATTAAATCTATAAATCATAAATTTTAAAGAATAAACTCGTAACATCTCAAAACTCTATTTTTTCTCTCAACAATTGAGGTTTATTTATTAAATTAGGCCAAAAGCCAATAAGATACAATACTATTATTAGGGGTGTTCAAAAATATCAGATTCGATCAATCTGATCCGATTATTCAATGATTTGATTCAAAAAATCGAATATCTGATTTGATTTTTATTTTTGGATTTAATATTCGATCCGATTTTAAGTTTTTCAAATCAGATACGAATCATAATATTTTAAGTTTTAGATTATCTAAAAATTCAAAAATTAAAATTTTTATTAATATTAATCTTGTTCTATTTAATATTTTAGTGTTTATTAAAATTAAAAAATATATATAACTTTTATAATTGTGAATCTTATTGTATTTAGTAATTTATTATTTATTATATTCGAAGTTCTAATTTTTTTATAAATACAACCTTCAAATTCGAAAAATTAGTATAATCAAATTATATTTTTAGATAATTGAATATCTGACTATCCAATCCGAATATACGAATATCCGCTTATTTCCGGATCGAATACGGATCACTATATCATTGATATAAAAACCCAAATATCCAAAAAAAAATGATTCGATCCAATATTCAACAATAAACACCCCTAACTGCCACAGGCTTACTAACCTGACCACACCCTGCCTAACGCCGTCGCCTAAAAACCTATACCTATTTAGGTGAGATTAATAACATTAAACATTATAAATTAATAAAATACAACTATCTCGCTTGCAAACATATCTAAACAAGATTAAATATATAACAAAATTGTTTGATATTGTAATTATAGTTGATGAATAAAAATATACGACTCTTTGTAATTAATCATATCATAATACTTGTTATTATAGCCCTCATGGTTACGTATAAAAAATGAATTATTTATATATTTATTCTGTTTATAATATTGAATAAAAAATTATATAGATTATTAAGGCTAAATTATAATTGAACCATTAATAAAAGTTGATTATTAATAATAGTTAATAATTAATTAATTAATTAATAGATAAACGGTTTGATAATTGTTATAATTATTAATCCATCGTTTAAATTAAATAGTAGAATTAACTTATACCATAAGTACACCTAATAATTAGGCAGTTTGAAGATTTAAATCCAAAATTCCTTGCATAAAAGCCCAACGCCTAGCAACTAAGGTTAGGCTAGAAATTTATTGAAATCTCACAAACATTTATATTTATAATCAAACTAATATTTAATTTTAACTACGATTAAAATAAGTATATTTAGTCTTTTATATTTATTTTATAAGGGATAAATTGCTTGCCCCCTAATCACATCTTTATTGGTGTCTTATTTTAAATTAGTGGATTTAGGGTTTAAGGTTTGAGATTATAATTAGGGTTAATGTGTGTTTTAGGGTTTAAGATTTAGAATTCATTTAAAAAATAGTATGGAACATGTAAGAAGACATGTTAAGGGGTAAAAGATTTATGCTCTATTTCCATGACCCAATTGAATGTGAACTCTATCCATTTAATTTTTTTATAATTTAATTTTATTAATAAAAATTTAAATAAGTCCTCATCTAAATTATATATCTCGTTAAAATTCTTTAAATCTAAAAAAAAACACATACAACCATGGATGTTATACACCTAACCTAACAACCCACCACACCTACCAGGAGATAACAAAACCCTTCAATGCCTGCAGGCTGCAGCACTCATACTTCTCCTTCAGCATTAAAATCTCCCCCTACAACCACAAAGTATTCAAAGATCCTAACTTGAGGACAACATGTAATGGAGGATATTAAAAGAAATAAATACGTAAGTAGAAATTAGAATTTTATGACTGAATAACAAAGAAAAATATAATATTATAAAACACAAACAGTTAATTATTGTTTTTTTTTTTTAGTTTGGTTCGGTTAGTTAAGATTACTCGAAGAATTTCAAGACCTATAATTTACAGACAAAACACTCATGCATGATGCCATTGAATCTGGTTGTACTGGGTAAGGCTTTAAATTCCGGTTTGGTTCGTTCCTTCCCTCCCAGAATCACTAACATCAGTGTGTTTCATCTAGGGATAGTCACGGGTCGGGTCGAATTTTCGGTCCATCCGCAGCTAATCCGAAAAATTATACCTACCACCCGACCCAACCCTGGTTTTGGGTGAAAAAAATCAGATCCGACCCAATTTTTAAGATTTAAATTCCGATCCGACCCGACCCGAATCCGATTTTTTTATTAAAAAACCCGACCCGATTGGGTCGGAAGCCGTCAAGTTCGGTTTTTGTGCCCATCCCTAGTTTCATCCTTATAATGTCTCTCGAATAAGTATTGATTTCGGTATAACTGGAATAAGTTACTGATTCGACCTCTAAAATAGAATTAATTAAATATAGATTAAGAGATTCGAACATAATATATTTAAAATACATAAAAATATCTAAATCACTAAAATAAATTTAATAATTAATTAAATATAGATTAGAGGACTTTTCTTGGTTTGATTTCTGTCGGAGCCGAGTGACTTGTTTTTATTTTCTTTTTCTAAACAAATAAGATGATGTGTTGTCAAAATAATTAATTTATTTTATTAAAATAAAATTAAAACTAAATCGATAAAATATATAAATAGTGATGATCAATCAAATTAAGATGTCCTTAAATGATTTGAAGTCCACACTAATCCCCCTTTAATTTGAATGGTCAGCCTACGGTTTCATCATATTCATCAACCATTATAATTAAATTAGGGAAATCACTGTCAAATCATATATTTTCTTGAAAAAAATTATGCAATAATTCAAACTTGATGTTATTTGCGGTTTGAAGATGTTAAATATTTAATGTCGTCAGTAGGGGCGGTGATATATATGTAATGGGAAAAAAATTCCTTCTTAATTTTTTTAGTATAATAATATTTAAGATTTTTATAAATTTAAATATAATCAAATCAATTTTTTATTTTTCTTATTTTTTAAATTTTAAATTTTAATAAATTGATAAATATATGAGTTCATTTCTTATAAGCATACAACAATTTTTAATTTTTTAAAAAATTAAGAAATTATCGCATGCAATGTCTCTCTCTCTCATCCAAATTTTTAAGTTTTACAGTTAGTATAGATTGATAATAATCTTTTGTTTTTATATATACATAGTATAGATGTGTGTATATATGTAATGTATAAAAATGTAAATTTTAACTTAAAATTAATAAAATTTAAACGATATACTTATTTAATTTATTGAAATTTAAAACTAATAAACTTTCTCTTATATAGTTTTATTATTTTATTTAAATTTAAATGAACTTTATATATAAATTTAATTATTATAGTGTAGAGTTTATGTGTTTAGGTATAGGTGATTAGAATTTAGGGTTTAGTGTTAGAATTTAGGTTTTTATAGTATATTACTTTAAAAACTAATTCTTAACCTCTAAACCTTAATTTATACACTAAATCTTACGTTCTAACCATCATCCCTAAATTTTAAACATCTACATCTCTAATCTATATTATAAAACCCTAAAATTAGAACGATTGTCAAAATATTTAGTTTCTATCGCCAATTTATTTGATATAAATCTAAACTATTATTATTAAATGAGAAAATATATGATATACTGACAGTAGAAATATTTTATTTTTACAAACACCCTAATTCTAAATATACTCTAATAATTCTAAATCACTCAACTTAAACCTCTTATTTTTTAATTTTAAACTTTAAATTTTAATTTTAAACCTTAAAATTAAAATACTTATAATTTTTTTTAATTTTAAATCATGAAGAAAAAAAACGTGTTAGCCACCCAAGATTCTAATGCTAAAGGATGGCACAATTTTAGCTGCAAAATCCTAAAGTCAATGATCGTCTCGAACAATTTTTTATCTTTATCCTCTTATTTAAATTTTTTTAAAAAAATATTTATTTATAAATTTATCTTATTTTTAAATATTTATATTTTATTTCTCAACTTCAAATTCTGTCGTCGTTCCTACATAAAGTCATACATACTTAAAGTTATGTAGACCCATTGTCCCATCCCAACCATTGATGAATGACTCTAAAAGATGGAATCCAACAGATGACTTGAATATTCAATGTCCACTATATGGTTTCGTGGCATAAAGGGCATCACATCACATCTACTAAAATTAAATAGGCCAATGATGACATGTGGACCATGCATGGATGATGATGACATCTCTCACACATAGTATATAGTATGCATACATCCATGTATGTAGGATGAAGCTATTTTAAAAGAAAAAGGCTAAAAAATCATGTCATTGATTAAACTCAACTTGTGATGGGTCACTTTCAGTCACCAATGACCATAGAAAATTAGTAACACCATACCTCAGATGACATTTGGGAAGGACTAATAGAAAATTAAATGAAATTATAGAAGAATTTCAAGGTAAAATGTAACAATAGAAAATATATTTATTTAAAAAAATCGAGTTTAATTATTTTAATTTAAAGTGTATATATTATTAAAAGGTTAAGAATATATAAATAAATAAGATATTATTAAAAGGTTTAATTATTTTAAATCGAGTTTAAGATATTATTTACGGTGAGTTTTGTTTAATTTGCATGAATATATCTGAGTTAATATAGGGAATCAGGGATTTAAAGAACTGGATTTACTTTACAAAAAGCCACAGAGTCTGCTTTCCAACATCACGTTTAACCATAGTGGTTAAACTTTAAATACAGCAATTAATTATAACCAGACACACATAAAGTCTATATGATTAGGTAAGAAAAAGCATCAGGAGTTGCAACTCAGACAAATGCAGAGTAGAAAACAAGTTAAACAAAACTTACTTGGCAGATTGACTTTGCTGAGAGATGACAGATAAAGATGCCCAGAAATATAGGCAGAGTTACAGTCCAAGAAATTTGTATCATGTAATTATTTCTCCACTATTTCTTACATGTATCACCACTGTCATAATCTTCTTTCTCTGGCTCTTATGGAAATACAGAAGCCATGAAAGGAACAGCTGTCTTTCCAAAAGTGGTGGTTTTCGTCCTCTAAGTACTTCGGGTATGGATTGGCCTGTATTGACTAGGCTCCATATGGGGCACCACAAACTGTAAAAAAACAACCTAATTTGCTTATGACATGATCCGATGATCGGTTTGTATTGAGCTTCATCTTCCCTTTTCTAAGTTTCTTCAGCTACCATGTCTATATTCCATTTGGTGATTCTCATCTGTGTCTATCTGTCAATAAGCTACCTTGTGTTTCTTGCATCTGCTTCATTATGCACACAGTTTGTTCAACAAGCAACGAGACAATTCGAGCAGAAAACAGATCGGTTTTGGGAGTTTAACGAGCAATCCAACACTTGGGTTGAAGTTAAACTCCCTTTTGACCTTGTATCTTGTGTTAATGATAACTGTACTAAAGCGGGTTTGATTGATGAAACAAAAAGGACCAAAGAAGATGATTCTAAGTCTAACCAACAGAACAACATGAGGGATGGTAATATTGGAAGACTGGATGAAAAGAACACAGCTTTGCCTGTAAGAAAAAGAATCTCCTTGACTAAAATGTCTGAAACATCCATTTGGGTGACCAGTGAAAGTGGTTCAATCTATGAGAGGTTTTGGAATGGAGTTCAGTGGGTTATAGCACCACACGATTTGCATATATCGGCGGGTTATGCGGTCTCGGTCTTGATAGTCAATCAGACAATTCTTGCTATCTCAGAGGAAGGAAACCTATACCAGGTAACACTAAGCACCAACTGCTTCAAATTTTATATTAGATGAAATAGTATGAACTTTACAGGATTGCATAGTAAAACTTCAGAGTACTTTTCAAATAAGAACAACTGCAGTACTGATATATATAAGTAAAGAACCAACACTGGAATCAAACATCCTACTCGAATTCTGCTTCTTCCGGTTTAATTTTGTTTTACTAGCTTCTGGTTATCGTAAATTCGGATGAGATGAACTTTGCCCCATGGTAAGTGAATTAAGTAAACTCCAACTAGGCTATAACCAGAATAATGGAACATATAACATCTTGCAAAAGAGACATACCTGTATATGAACACAAGAATTCTTTGTTATTACCCTTTTTCAGATGCAAATGAGTGACAACTTGCAGCCAATCTGGGTGGAGTTCAAGCCTACATTCGATCAAAGTACAAATAAAGAAGCAGACCAGAGCTCGGTTGTTCAGATAAAGTCCGGTACGGTTTCATCCGATGGGCTGTAAGTACATTGATTCGATGTTGAGAATTTTTCTTCGATGAATTAATACATAATCAAGAGGAATGGTCAAATTTCATTTCAATATAACAGAAACATAATGCAGGAGGGTATATTTCTGCACAAAGAATGGCTTGTTGCTAGAACTCAATGAGGTTGAGCCTACAAGGTAGAAAACTAGTCCTTTCAAAGTCTTAATGCAAATACAGAACTTCATTCATTGCTACCATTGATGCCTCAAGTCTCATATGTCTGTCTATAAAATGAGATTCAGATTTCAATAGGAGACTTTAACATACAGTTCGGATTTTGTGTTGTGATTGTAAACATAGAACAGGTGGGAGAATCATGGGCGACCACCTGGAGCAGATGTCGCGGCAATCGCTGACGCAGGAAGAATTAGAAAAGAAGTAGTATATACAATAAGGTGCTCTCTCTTTCTCTCCATAAGTACAGACATACACAGATCAGCATCATTTAGTCTCATTATTTTTGGTCCGCAAACAAATCAAGCTCCTAAAATATGAATAATTATGTGTGAACGTCGCGAATTTCAGTTTATGTTGTTATCAGAGAATTAATTATAACCTGTTTTCAGTTTTAAGATTACAGACATGAGCTAAACATGAAATGGTGCAATAGTTCTGCAGGTGACCTTTATGAATATGATAAGAGCTCTAGGCCATCGTGGAAGAAGCATCTACAGAGTGAAGAAACAGCAAAAGAGGGTTCTCTAGTACCATTAACGGGGAGCTCGATACATGGTTCGAGTGATCACTCTGTATCCTTGTTTCTCCTAACAAAGGTACTCTGCACAAACATTGCCACCCCACCATAGCATCACAAGGCATGAGCATACTACATACATTCCATAGTATCCTAAATCTGATATCATGTCTTACGAACTTCCTTAAATATACAGGGAGGTAAATTGGTAGAAAGACGACTGCATCAAAGGAAATGGAAATGGATAAATCATGGGAGTCCAGAAGATCAACACCTGACATCCATTTCTCCCCAGCTGGAAGATGAACCGAATGAACGATTCGTCTCATTATTTCTCACTACATCCACTGGATCAGTTTTTGAATACAGAATACCAATTCATTCAGGTAAATCAAGTTGCATTAAATGTATGATATTATGTAGTCTTAAAATTTTCTAAATAATCCGGCAACAATACTTGATCCTCAATGTAACTTAAACATGTGAAGACAGGTACAGCTCAAGAGAACCAAATTTCAGTAGCCTGGCTGAATCATATGCATCCACCAAACACAAAAGCTGCAAGAGGTATTGCAGGACTAAAATATCAACATGGGAGGACCCTGTTTGCACTAGATGATGGTAGACTTGCAGAGTTACATATACCTGGCCTAGGTGGTGAAAATTCAGGGCCAACACCTCAATTTAACATGCGAAAAAAAGTATCCTCCAAGTATGTATGGTCAATATTAGATGCCCCAGAGACAGAAGGATGGAATGCGGAGTACTGTACCGAAGAACGTGGACCTTTGAATTGTATAGCAGGTATAAAAGATGAAACAAATGATGCAGGAAGCACAAGATCCCTGACAAGGAGAAAAAAGGGTAATAAAGCACAAGAAGATTACTTATATCCACGCACATCCAGGAGAGGACTGGTGAAAACATCAGAAGAATACAGTTTCCCAGATAACTGGACTAACACTAATTTCCGATTGAGGATGATGCAAGCAGGCGGATCATTTTTTATTGTCACAGACGGAGGTTTGATCTTCGAATATCTTTATGCTGAAAGTCTATGGGTTTGGTTAAGACACGATCATTCGACACCTATGAGAGGTTCCCTCGGAAACTACAATGGAAGTATATTTTTTGTTGACACGTATGGAACCTTGCTTATTAGAGAAAGGAGCAGCGACGAGCTAGCATGGATAAACTGCACTGCAATGAAGAAAGGAACGCAAGTTATGGCAGGCCCTCCTTGGGATGGTATGCCGGGTAAAATGAAAGTCACAGTAGAAGATGCACTCTTCTTTGTAAGCAAAAGTGGAAGGCTAGTGCAGTTCACGGTAAGATAATCAGAAAAGAAAAACAGATTAATTATAACATGCTTTCTTTAGTTTTCATTTCCTTACATGTCATGCAGGTTGCCCTCAGAAAGTTCAAATGGAGAAATTGCCGAAACCCTCCGGAAACCAAACTTGCCTGCATAATAGACCAAGAAATGTTTAGGCATAATATAGTGTTTGCTGTAGGAAGAAATGGCCGGCTCTACCAGTATAACAAAGTGACAGAGTTGTGGCATGAGCATCACCAATCTCAGCATTTGGTTCTCTCCAGGTTGCCGGGAACAGCTATGAGGCCTTCGATCTTTTCACTAACAGGTTCACTTTTCATGCTTTCGGAAGACGGTAGATTGGTCGAATATCACTGGAATACGTGGGATGGTTGGAGCTGGGTGGAACATGGCACTCCATGCAAAGATGTTACCTTGGTTGCTCCACCCGGTCCATGTTCCAAAGGCAATCAATTGCTTTTGATAGGTTCAGATGGAAATGTATACCTAAGGTATAAGGACCAATCAACATGGAGATGGAAAAATTGTGGTTTCCCACATGATACAGACAAAGATAATGAAGATCAAACAGAAAACTGTGACCCGAAGGTTCGTATCGAGCTATCGACCAACCACATCTACTTACTCCTGCATGCCTACAGAAATAGTAATGCTAAACTGGTTTTAAAATCTCTGCAAATATGTACAGGTTGCTCCTACAAGACCAATTCCATTTTCTGAAGATTCAGCTATATTTGAGCTAAGAGATGGCAGAGTAAGCAATCAAAACCATGGTTCATCCATGTTTCTAATTTCCAACATCTGATTAATTATCCCAAATAACCAAAACATAGCCATACAAGTTAAATAATAAGACTTTAGATCATATTCTTCAAAGTCTTCCAATAAAAGATTTATTGGTTCTGCAAAAAGCGAAAACTTTAAATCTGCAACTCGATTTCATGGAAAAATCTAGAAAAGAAAAAGAAGAACTAGGTTCAAATTTGTCATGTTAGAGAAATGAATAAGAAACTAATGAACATTATTAAATGGTGCAGTTAGCAGAAATTCAGGAAGTTGAGGACAGGCAATGGAAATGGATACGGATCATTGGCACTCCAACAAGTTCATGCACAGCAAGTTATTGGATTGCTTTGGCATCATGAACAATTAACCAATACCTCAAAAAAGTTTTTTTTTTCTTTTTTTCTTTCTTTTGTTTTACTCTTACAATTACTACAGAAAACGTTAGAATTTAGATATAATTTGAATGTAAATTAAACAAACTCCAGAACTTTACACATACAAAAATAAAAATCAGCAGGATTATAGAATTTTTACATTTTTCTTTTTGCTTCCAACAAATTTTAGTTCTACAAAGCAAGCAATTCAGAGTAAAAAAAAAGGTTTCTCACGTTCCAAACAAAAAAAAATGAGTAGGGTATTTTCTTTGTGATAGATCATGCTAGAAAATTACTTGAAATTTGTTTTAGGAATGTAATACTTCGATACGCAAATTCTATTGTTTGATGATCGTACAATGAAACTATGTTGTGTTCTGTAGCCTTCTACATTTGCAAACCGTTTTTATGACAGACTATGGAATTCATAGAATTCATTTTCTGTGGTATAAGAGGTTAGATAGATGTTGATATTCGAATCTCGAATTTGCCGTGGACTGCGGTGGTTGCAGGAACAGGGTTGAGGCGTGAGCTTTTGCATATATGTGAATCTCTTGCATTGAATTCTCCATGTTTCCTACTTTATTTCTCGACATTTTTCATACTACTATGAAAACACAACACAGACATTATACATTTACACAGGAAAATTATATCTAAACACATGGTACACTTTAACATGAATGTTCAAGATGAACAAAACTCGATTCTACTCGGAAAAAAAATAAAAAATAAATAAATTTTAAGTTACTCAATTCTATTTATTAAAATTGTGTAGTTCAACTGAATTCTACATGTTGAGTAACATAATAACAAGTTGATATAAATACTCCATTGGGCTCTGGCTGTTTCAAAAATTTTCAGGTTGGTCTTTCTCGTCTTAATTCGATCAAATGCTCACCTTAATCGCTGCAATATGCTTAGTACATAATACATATATTGTTTTTGTGCTTACCCTATGAACCATGAATCACATGATATAGTACCAAAACTGTCGAGTTATTATGAAGCAACCCCAGTTAGTACCTATCTGGACCCATGAGTTGGGCAAAAATGGAGTTAATTATATGGACCCAGTTGATATAAATAATATATATTTATGTACGAAGGAGACATTATTAACCAGTTTTGCATTTCTCACCCAACATTACATATGCAATGTTGGTTGGATTGCCCCCATTTGTTTATATTATCTATATTCTCTGGAGTGTAATATACTGAAGCAGAATTATTTGATGTCTGAACTTAATTCGAATAGATTTATGAGCAGAAAAGTAAAATAATATGATATCAATATAGGATAAAACATGCATAAAAACGATATTTAACGTTGTTCGGTCTTGTCTACTTCTCTAGTTAGATATCTGATATTCAAGGTATCAAAGGCATAAACTGATATATTTTCACTTTGGGAGGAGTAGTTTTGTAATGAAAATCCTCAAGACAAACCGTTCTAACCAGATCCATAGAAAGAATCTGAGTTTACAGTTCTAGATGAAGAAGAAACTAAATGGCTTTGAAATTTTTTGGAGATATTCGTAAATGACCAGAGTTTGTGTCTGCAATATACATATGTTGCTATAACTAAATAACAATTGATAGAACATAGAGCTTTATGTATAATGGTCGAGATTATCTAATAAAGATTATTTGCCTTTGATCGACAGAATTAAAGACAGAATCAAATCCTAGTAAAGTTTGTGTCTGCAATATTCATATGTTCCAATAATCGTGTTTACGTGATAAAATATATGTATTGTAAGGAAAGCAGATGTGCATGCAGCACTAATACACATGTCATACACATGCTTGCCTTTGATTGACATTATTTATATAATGTTTGTGTATTCGTATTATGTTCGTGTTTACATGATAAAATATATGTATTGTATGGGAAGCAGATGGCATGCAGCACTAATGCACATGCCATTAAAACATAAGAGCACATGTAGAGAGACAGAGAGAGAACCAACATGGTTTAACCTTGATATATTATGCCAAAACATGACAGAGGCACCAAAATCCATTTAAAAAAGAAGAAAGCTTTTGTATTTTGAAAAATCTGAGTGAAGTTAAAAAGGCTGAGAGTGAAGGGAGTGAGTGGTACCCAGATATTCATATGAAAATGTCAGAAACCATGTGAGAATATGGCCCTTACCCATTCATCCATGTCCCCACCCCAAAAAACATAGAAAAGAAGCCACAATATGAGACAAAAGGGTCCCCTAAAATTTACTTTAATCACATGATGAAATATGAAAGGACCAACCTTTTCTCTTTTACCTCACCTTTTCTTTTTACAGTTCTGCATATTTCAACATAATCTAATGGCTGACAGATACTGTAATAATAATGATAACATGAACACCAGTAAAAACAAAACCCAGTCTGTCAATCTCTTTTTACCCTTTCACTCTTTTGCCATTTTGGGTCTCTCATATCAGTATAGTTGTTAAGCTTCTGGTGAAGTACTTTTATAATTCTTGGGAGTCTAATTCTGTACACAAAGTGACATAGTTCATACAGAAACTTTTTTCACCTCACTTTGAAAGAAAGAGGGTAAAAAACCCTAAAAGAGACAGTAAAAATGAAAATTACAATACGAGATAAAAAGGAGTTACTAGTTACTAGTAGTCTACTACTATCCTTTCTTTGTTTCTACACTATTTGTTGTGTGGTCCAGCAATTAGGGTGTCACCAGTAAGGAAAGGCCAAGACCCCACTTGCATAAATCAGTTCCTCTGTCCTTTACCTATACATATATTATATTAAGTATTTTGATTGTAAGTAGCATTGTATTGACGATGATGATCATGATGATGGTGATCTTTCACTGATCTTGTCTTGCAGATCTTTCTTCCTTTGTTGTGGGTATGGTTTTGGTTTAATCTTCCATGCATATGCTTAATTTGCCACTGGTTCTGCAAAAGATTATAACAAAGAAATTGTTCAAACTTTATGAAATGATTGAATTTTACTTTGATGCCAAGGTGTTTGATTGTTTTTTCTTACTCTGGCAAAGTCGATTTTACACCGATGGTTCCTTGCCCGGACGATAACCTTTTTATAGCAAAGATTAATCATAATTAGCTTCCACTTGTTTTGTTGGATGCTATGGCAATGGAAAGTGATGAAGGATGATGATATACCTTGGCATTTGTAGAAGACATGTTTCGAGAGAAGCCATGTTGAGGCCGGAAGCATTGGCCAGCGACGAGTTAACGTTAGAACAAGATGTAGTCGGGTTCCGGTTTTGTTGTCAGCTTCTACAGTCTCAGCAGATGAAGTGGAGAAGACGGTGAGGTGATCACTAGCTGATTTCTTCGGAGAAGCGAATAGGTTATCGGGGAGAATGTGCTCCAAGCTGTTCGTATGAGAAAGGCATTAAATCCATCAGCAAAAGATAGCACAATGCAGCATAGTTATTTTTTTGCTTATCTACATTTAGCATTTAAGTTTTGTACCTTTCGGGTAGATCATTTTCTTCTTTACTGGCCGTCCCCTTAGTGTTACTATTACCATTTTCGTTTCTATAATTACAAACTGCATTAGTTTCCTCCATCTGCTTATCGCCTTTTATAGCAGCAGCCAACTTCGAAACAGCAGGGATCGAGCAGCAACCGCCATTCTCTGCAGCAAAAAAGGGTAAACCAGACTGATAAATTGAACAGTAAGGTAACTTTGTTTATATGGTGATTGAACCAACGTCGGAGTTAACCTTTGGGGACTTCTGGATCAATGCCATCAGCTGGAAAAATAAATGCATGATTGTTGGGAGTACGGGGTACAGTCGGGGAAGGAACAGGGGATCCGGTGGACAAACCGTGATGAAACTGAGATCGGTGCTGGTTCTTTAAGTCCAGCAACTGCAAGTTCATTAGACTTCTTCCTTGAAGCTCAATGGCTTGCTGCAAATCAGCCTGTTCCTTCAATTTCCTTCTCAGCAGCATCTCTTGAGTATTGTAAAACATTTTCGATCCTAAATAAGTTTTGAATTCGAAATTCACCAACAATGCAGCAAAATTCAAGATGAAAGAACAAAAGGTCTTGTTTTACTAACCGAGATGGAGATCTAATGGCTCCCTCGAATCAACTGCAGACGGACTCGAGCAGGCCGAATATTCTCCTTGCTCCAATTGTTGCTGTTGTTGCTTCCTATAAATTAGATTCACTTACATATCAAAGTAGTAAGTAAGCAACATAATGCAAATAAAGAAGATTGAAAAGAGACTTTACTTCTCTTGGACTTTCCCTTTCTCCTTGTAAGGCTTAACGAGCACACGAGAATCGCAGACGAAATGCGGGTTCCCTTTAGCTAAAATCAGCTTCACTGTCTCTGGATACACAAATGTAACAAAACCAAACATCCTCTTTTGCTGGTAAGGGATCCTCACATCTTGTACAGGTCCATATATGCTAGAAAAATCCAAAGGGGAGCAAGCAACAATCTTTAAACCCAGAACAATGAGAACTAAAACAACAACAATCTTATAAAAAAACAGTGACTTTACCTGAAGTAATTTGAAACATCTTCTTCTTTGAAACTACTGTCAGCTGGGAATGTCAAATAAATCTGTCTAGAAACCGGATTCACTGTTGCTCCTATCCCCATATTCCAAAAATCGTTTCTTTCAGGCCGGCAGCGCTGCCCGAACTTATGAAGCTCGTCACCCATCATCAAAGCAGCCATGGCCGATCTACCATAGTTATGAGTGTCGTTTTGTTGTTGGAGGAGGAGATTAAGAGACTTGCTGTAGGGGAAAGAAGAAGCCCCTGCCATGAACTGAGAAGCTGAAGAAGCTAGCTTTTGTTGAACTTTCGATCTAAGTAGCTCCTGGTACTGCTCCAACTCATTAAGTGCAGCTCCTCCATCGGCGGCAACGCAATCTCCATGAAGAAACTTACAGCTAGCACCGTTCTTACAAAACCCTCTAGCAAAGTACAAGCAAGGTTTCCATCCAATCCCGGAGTTCACATCCTCAGCAGCACCGAAACACAGACCAGGAACAGAAAAGCTTCTCCTGTGTAAAAGAGAATCGTGCATTGCCATCAAACCTTCAGGGTCCTGGAACTGGTAATCATCGATTAATCCATTTCCATCTCCAATGGCACTGCTTCCATTAACAACACTGGCATATGAAAGATTGGAATTTGAAGAGAAAGGAGAAGGAGAAAGGGGAGTGGAAGGAGTTGGTGGGTTCGAAACTGAGAGTCCCAGGTGGGTTTTAGCTTTGAGTATTAAAGAGTGTATCTGAGCTTCTGGTCCAAAGGCTAAACGTATCATTTCCTTTTCTCCATGGTCTTGAATAAGAAGATACCCCATGATTTTAGAAGCATTTTCAGGGTCTAAGCTTTGGATCCTCGATAACACAATCCTCGTTGCTTCATATGAATCCATGGGAAAAGTGCTGAAAACTAAACCCTCCCCAGAAAAAAAAAAAAAAATACTTGTAATACTAAAAGCTTTCAGTTCTCGGGACAACGAGATTGAGGAAAATGAAATGGGTGAAAAAGCAGATAAAAGGAGAGAAAAAGAGTGGACTTGGCATCAGAAAGGACAATAATGGCTACTACTGATTGATTAATACTGATATTATTATAATTATGATTATAGTATAATTATTTTGAGGAATGTAATGAGTTCCTCTCTGAAAACCCAGCAAATAAAATGCTTCATATTGAAGAAGAAGAAGAAGAAGAACACGAGCTACTGAATTATAGTTATTAGTTTTAGTAATAAATAAATAATATATTTTTTAAAAAACAATAATGAATTATTTAATTAATTTAAGAATTAACGGGTTACTTAATTATTCAATGTCAGTCTTATTATTTGTTGCACTTATAAAATTTATATATTTTATTTTAAAATATTAATAAATGTAATTTTTTATATCTTAATTTTATTAATGAAGTAATTATATCTATTAATTGATAACATTAAAATTATAATAAATTTATTTTATTAACATTTATTATTTAATAATAAAATAATTATGTTTATCGAACTATCACTCGTATCAATTATTCCTTAATCCTCATTCCAATTACTGTTTGAGGTCTTATTGTAGCATTAAGCATTTGTTTAGTTCTTGGAAGGGTATTTATTTGTCTGTACAGATTTTGGACAAGGATCGGGTGGTCGGGGAAGTAGATCCGGATCTGCTTTAGAAATGAAACTTTGAAAAGTCAAATTGTTTTATGAGTTGACCAGATCAATATTAATATTTTTCTATAAAAAATTATATTTATATAATTATTTCACGTAAAAACGATCCTAAAAACTTAAATTTTATATCCTAAAATTATTAATACTTATTTTTTAAAATTTTAAATATAATATAATTAAATATATATATATATAATTTCCATCCAATGGTGAACTCATATTACATAAACCGTATTAAAAAAATCAGTGTTTTAATTAAACCGATATTATTTAACACGTAATATCTACTGATTATAACAATATTTAAAATTAATGATGTTCAATAATGTTCGACGTCTGTTATAGAATTTTCGTATATTTTATTGTTGTTAATAAAAATATGGAGTTGAGACCCACGGATGTTTCAGCGCGTGAGTAAAGAAGCCTTTTGAGTTTCAAATTACTGCACGACCACTTGCATCAGTCTTACAAACTTCTGCTCCGTACTGCGTGAATTAATTTAAAATGTGATTTTCATTTAAGTATCAGAGCTCTGATTATCTGCATGTGGTCCCACGGAACACCTCAAATCTCCACCACTTGATCTCTTCTCTAGATTTTTAAGCGGTTTCCCAATTTCCTATTAATCATTTTTTTAATTTAATATGTTGTTTTACATGTATATCCCCCCAAAAGTATAATTATTAATATCGTACCATTCTCATTTTAGCTACTTATATTATAGTAAAACCCAAAATACAAAGTATTGGCTGACGGAACTTAAATAAATAGTTATATTTCTTTATGAAATTAATTTTAATACTTTAATTTGTTTAATTTAAATGAAATTTTAACTTTTAACCACGTGGGAAGAATCACAAGGGCCCTACCGAAAATAAATAATATGACATCATGATTTATTTTCATGAAAAAAGTGAAAAAAAAAGGTAAAAAAATAATTGAACCCACACCTCCCATATGTGTATAAAGGGATATGATTAAAATAGATTTTTACCCCAAAAAGTAAGAGGTTTAAATAAAAATAAATATTTAGATTATATATTTTTAAATTTTTTGGTGTTTAAAATATTTTTGTTAAAAATTTGTGTTTAAAGTTTATATTATTATAATTTTAAGTGTTTGATAATTAGTTATCATCGAATATTATTAATTAATAAATATTTGATATGTGATATGATATATTTATTTTATTTTTAAAATAAAAATATAATTTGTTGCTTAAAGCTTTATTTCAAAAAAACTTAATTTCCTTATTTAAAAAAAAATAAAAACAGACACAAATTCTTAAAATTTCTCGATTTTGAACCCCTAAATCATCACTGTTTTTGTCAAACCTAACAGATTGTCAATATAATATTATCGAAAACGACAAACAGCGTATCAATCAAACGTTAAACACAAAATTTATTGATATGTCTCAAGGTCATCGAAAGCGATGATGACTTAAAAATTTGTAAGATTTGAGAACTATTTTATAATTATAATATAATTAAAATAAATAAAAAATATTTTTTTTGAATAAATAAAAATAAATATTGATTGATTAATATTTTTAATAATAGTTAAATATCAATAATAATATAAGTTTTAAGTATTTATTTTTGATAAAAAATTATTTCAAACATTTAAAATTAAAAGAATATAATTTAAATATTTATTTTTTATTTAACTAAAAAATAACTTTGACTTTAAATTAACTAGTGTGATTCAAAATATTTCTGACATGGTCTTCCTAGTTTGTGCCCACCATCTAAAGGTACAACCTCAACCGTTCGATCCTAAATCCATCATCACATCAGTCGATATGTTTAAACATCGGACGGCGAAGGAATATTCTGAAACAGAAAAGAAAGAAAGAGAGGAAAAACACAGATGCTCCCGTGACTGACACAGTAAATCTTTGAAAAGATTTTACATCACGAAATTGTACAGTGGAGGGAACAGAAATCAGCAGGGTAACACAAAATTTAGGAATAGTTACATATTTGGTATTTTAATATTTTATTATTAAAAATAATTATTAATTAATTAATATATATATACACGATGGATTAATACGTCATTTTTTAGTTAGTATGTTATATTAATTAAAATCATAAAAATACGTGATATGTTAATTAGAAAAAAATATATGATAATTTATCACATGTGATTTTCTTTAATCTTACCGATATATCATTTATGTTTTTTCTATTTCAATCAATATGTTATTTTTTAGTGATAGGGTGTCAAAATAAAAATATAATATAATAATTATCATTTTATCAAAAGTATGTAAGATACTAAAATAAAAATACGAATAAAAATGTTTACTATATATAGTTATCCTTAAAATTAATTATATAAAATAAGGGTTTTTAATCATAATTAATTAATGAATAAAATTTACGAATGATGATTGAACTTTATTAAAATATTTATTTTTTTAATAATATTATTAAACTTTTAGTCTTCTTCTAGTTTTACCACTAAACTGTTACCACCGTTAAAAAATGACTAACAATTAACAAAAAATATATAATAACACATTTAATCTTTTATATTTATATATTGAATTAATTTAATCCTAATTCTAAAATGATATCACATTTAACTTTTATTATTTACGTATTATTTTAATTTGATCTTATTTTTAGTCGAAAATCATTTAATAATTATACTAAAAGTAGAATTAATCACCAAAGGATGATGATGGCTGGAAATGATGAACTAGATAGCAGATTGTGTAGTAAGCTGTTTCACTTTCAAGATTCTGCTTTTACTTGACTCCAGAGTCCAGACTGTGTAGTTAGCAGATGCTTTGCTTCATTAAGGGTGCTGATTGACCATGAAGCAAAGACTCATAGAGGAATTCATCCACCATTTTTACAGTTTTGAGGAAAGGAATTTATACCAATGATTTACAGAACAAGCCAAATACGAACACAATGAGAAGAAGATATCTGAAGTTGTAACATCTGTGGCCTGTGATCAAATTCAGGGACTCCTGCAGCGCTTCCTTGAACCTATCATCATCGTCTTCCGAGACAATCATTTCATTCAAAATCGCTTTGTTGGTGGCACAATGTACATAAGACATATAATGCAGTCAGATTTAGAACAACAGTAACCACCATACACTCTTCAAGACACAATGAATGAAAAACCATATGACGATGTTACTGGCCATTGAAATACAACATTGTGAACACAGGTAATACAGTCTGTTTTATATTAATTTACCCAGAAATAAATTATAGTATATCATTCATTTCACATTTCTTTTCTATATTTATTGCTATGGATTGATTACTTTTAGTCCATTTGTTTATTCTTTGTGGTTTACACGGTACACACTTATTGATCGAATTGCAGGGAACTTACATTTGGCCCGTGCTTGCCATTATTTTTTATGCTGCGATTCATAAAGTTAATCGACTTGAGCTTAGCTCAGCACTGGGGTTTAGTTTATACGATAATTGGTGGTATTATTTTGGTGTATGTGGGGTGGGGTGAGTTAAAAGAACCATAGCATGACATTGGAGTATCCGAGTATGGCCTATTATGCTAAATTTAAGTTCTTTTCCTTTTCACACTGTGATGTTGCAGAGCTGCTGCATTGATGGTTGATGAGGACATTGGCAAGTTTGCCCAAGGCCGACCTGAAAGGAATACTTTTTTTGCAATGAGGAGGCTAACTCAGCTTCAAAACGGATTTACCTGACTTTTCCTTCTGATAATACTCTTAGAGATGAAGATATTTCAAATTACTTCAGGTGTATTTTTCACTTCTAAATGGTCTGGCATTTTTATATGCAGGTTGTGGTTTATGATAAGTTTCTACGCATGTTGTTGAGTGGGTAGCTCCATTTTGAATTATTTGCTTTCCCACTTAGTTTTGATGTTGCAATTTAGGTTATAACCAATGCTATGGTACTGCTTTTGGCGTATGCAGTTTGACATCATTATTATGATGGTACCCTGGTGCTCATTGCAACCATGATTTCTATTTTTGTGGTACAATCTACAATTATATCAACTGTCTCAACATGGCTGCCTTGTCTTGCTGTTGCATTAACTTTGAGCTCTCCGTGTCATCTTTTAAATACATGTTATCTATTTTGCATCCTGCCTACTTTGTTTGGAGATATGCAATATACTATGCTAATCACTGTTCATCTCTGGTTAGATATTTTCCCACTAAGCAGTGCATGATATCTGAATTATGCTAGAATAAATATCCTAAAAGCATTTTGATTGTTGTTAACTCTTCAGGTGACGAGAGGATTTCTCTCCTTGTTCAATCCCTTCAGGGCTTGATTCTAGAGAGCTGTATGACCTTCATCATGCTGGTGAGAAAACGAAAAAGCATGGCTCTTTGTGGGGATTTTGCATTAGATGATAGGAGCTGAAACAAAATGCTTAAAATTGCTTTCTCTCTTGTTTTATTTTGCCCTTTAGGTTTTGAGGTTCTCAATATCTGTATATTTACAGGGGCAAATATGTTCTTCAATACACAGGAGATGATTTTGAGAAGAGAATTGAAAGACCAAACAGATCTCCAACAAGCTATTGAATTGCAACTTCCAGACTTCAAGAATGATGGTATTCACCATCACCATTGCAGCCTATCTGTCAGTGCTTCTAGAGGTGTATAGTCAGATTCATATACTGAAGAGTAGATCCTAGAGAATACCTCAACAGATTTCTTCTTCTCCTCTGATACAATACCACTAACAGCAGATGCATACCGGAACCGAGTTTCGAGGGTAGGGCTGTTCTCCTTTCTTTTGTAGGTAGAACTCACCATGTCATCAGTCCAAGCCATGTACTTTCACTCGATGTAATCCGACAGGCATTGATGCCTGAAATGTCTAACATTTACTTTGAAATAGCAACTGCTTGGAAGTGAAGAATGTTGAGTATAGTCATAGGATTGAAAGCTGGTAAAAAAAAAGCTTCTCTTGCTATCATCTCCTTTTTTAAATTAAAATTGAAATTATAAATTAATAAATAAAATATTTAATTAGAATTTGTCAGATTTGTATAACAAACTCGATAAACATCGTTATCTTTTTTATTTTTATCATTATGACACATTTTTAACAATAATAAAATAATGATCTCATATAATTATATATTTTTTTTATAAATTATCAATATATTTAAAATTATTAATGAGGTAGTATTTAAAATTGATTCTTTTTGAGCTCAATAAATGTCTTAATAAAAAAATAAATGGTATTTATTTTAGGAGACACGAGCTTAAAACGCTTTATTTACAAGATGTATACACATTATCGAATAATTATATTTTTCACCCTTTGAGTCTTCTTGTTTTATTTTTTTTCAACTACAAGTTTATGGGCAGGGGCGGAGGTGTGTAGGGAGTGGGAGGGGCTGCTGCCCCTCTCAATTTTTTTTTAATATAATTTTAGTCCTTTTTAATTTAAATATTAATTAAATAGGGTTTTTATCCCTCTTAATTTTTAAATTTAAAAGTTTAATAAACTTTTACTCTTTCCGATATTAAATCTTAGTTCCGTCCTGTGTACGATGAGTATACTCCAAGTCCAACTCCTAAATTTCTTTTGTACCTTGTGTGTTTTGTTATAAATTTAATATAATATTTTTAATTTTAAGTCAAAATAATATATTAAAATATAAAGTATTTAAATAACTATTCAAAATTCAATAATAATAAGTATTCTATTAAATCCAATTTACTTGGTTTTTAATTTCTGGGCGTAGCCGGATACAAACTCCAGTATTAATAAAACCAAATCCCTAAATCCCTAGAACATCAACTCGCGTCGTTCAGGCTGAAACCACCCTCTCTGCTCGGTTCTCAGCCAGCAGCCGCAACGTTTCGCTCCTCACAAGCTCGGTCAGCCTCTTTCAGTCTCACTCAGCCGCGCAAATCGGAAGCAGCAACCTCATCCCCGCCGTCTCACTTCTCAGATCTCTCAACGGTGTCACGGGACGGGTACTATTTATATATCCCTCTGTATTTTTTTTTCATAAAAATATATAATTTTTCTAATTTAATAGCCAAGAACCCAGTTTCGTCGTATTGATTTCACATGTTTTATTGAATGATTAATTATGATTTACTTGATGAAGTTGTGAAAGCTTATAATAACATTAAAAGTATTTGTTATACGCACATTAAAGAGACATATACTGGAGCTTATGAAACACAGACACAAATGAGATGAAAGATTAATAACACTTGAAGGTTCATACTTTCAACTTCATTGACAACATTTGGATTAATGGCCTGCAAAAATAAAAAACGTTAAACTTAAGAATCATTCAATTTTTAGCAACTAATAAACCCCATTTTATTGCACTATTGCGGACCCAAATTAAAATAATTGCTCACTGTTTCATATTGTTCAGCAACTAATGTCTAATGTCTGCACTCGTATCACTTGAGGAGTCTAATCATAATTTTATGTTGTTGCTTGGTCTGTATTTGTTATTGCTATTGATTGTATTTGATGTACTAATGTGATGTTATTTTTGTATTGATGTTTGTATGCTTTGTAATGTTTTAGTTATTAGATTGTTGTGTTTGAGCAATGTTTTAGGTACCAAGTTAGTATGTTTTATTTTTATATCTAGTTGTATATTTTTAAGATGTTTCTGTAGATTTAGTAGCAATGAAAAAAAATCTAGCGACGGTTAGAAACTTAAAAGTGTGAAAGGTTGCTTCAGCTTTATTTTCTTGCACTTGCCTTTACTAATTTGTGCTAATCTAGCAACAGTTGCTTGTTAAAGGAAAGCACAATCAAAATGTGTTTAAAAATGATGAATTGAACCTGTTTTCTTTGATTGTAGCAGGAACCCAAAAGTAATTTCTACATTTCGGTGACAGCCATTTGCATAATCTTCCTCCAACAACCACATTATGGATCGACCACCTCACAACTTTGCAGCTGCACCTGCTAATGCCATGGCCTACAACCAACAGCAGCGACAAGCAGCCAATATTCAACAGCCATTTGGATTTCATCCGCAACATCAACAGTTCCCCACAACAGTGCCTGCTCCTTTCCTGCCACCACATCCTTCTCAATTCCCTTACCATCCACACATGCAAGTACAACACCAACCACAACTCCACCCTCAACTTCTTCATCTTCAGCAGCAACAGCAACAGCAACCACCTCCAGCTTTCCCTTCACATTTGCCTCCTCACCTTGTTTCTTCACCTTTCCATGGCCATTATGATTCTCCTCCACTTCCTACTCCTCCCCCATCTGATCCTGATCTCCAAAAGCGCATTGACAAGCTTGTGGAATATGCAGCTAAGAATGGTCCTGAATTTGAAGCCATGATCCGTGAAAAACAGAAAGATAATCCTGATTACAATTTCCTCTTTGGTGGAGAGGGGAATAGTTATTATAGGTACAAGCTTTGGTTATCTACACATCCCCAAAGTGGACCCTACCCTTCCTTTCCTCCATCTTCAGTACCTATGATGCATCCACCTACTAATCCTGCCATGAATCATTCGTCACTGAATGCACCTCCAATTGGCACTGCTCCTCCTCCTCCTCCTCCTCAATTGCACCAAACTGCTTTTCCTCCATTTTATGATCAGCAGCATCACTATCAACATCCTCAGCCTTTTGTTCCTCTTGGCCGGCCAGATTATGGTCAGTCTTTCAAAGGCCTTTCTGGTCCACTCCCCTCTGATGTTGCGATGGAGCTTACTAACATGCTTAGCAATCTAAATGGTACCAAAGAGTCTATCAAAAGCGCCAAGATATGGTTCATGCAGAGGTCTCCATTTGCACCGGCTTTGGCTGAGGCCCTTAGAGATAGGGTATTTGCTTTGGATGATTCAGAGAGGCAATTGCATGTTATTTACCTTGTCAATGACATTCTTTTTGACAGGTACTTCTCTTTGGCATATGGCACCATTGTTTAGTTTGCAATGATTTCTTAAACAGATCCTGTAATGGTTCTTTGTCTAGTTTGCTGCAAATGATCTTTTCTTTATGAGACATTATTTCTGTTTTTCTTTGTTCCTGATCTCTTGATACCATAGATCTCTTTCTTCCCTTCCTTGTTATAGCATTAGATTCTTTTCTGTTTGCTTTTGTACCTTTCCAATATTGACGTGCATTCATGTGATTATTTAATTAAAAAATTATACTCCTCTAGAATTAAAGTTCTCCCTTTATATTACTTCTCTATATGTTGTCTGAAATTTGATTACCTGGCCTTGTGGTTCTTTTTTTTAAAAAAAAAAAGAGGCCTTGTGGTTCTTACGTTGCAGACATGGGGATGTGTCTTCTAATTGCAATTGAACATTTTCTTGTGTTTTAGTTATCCAGTCATATTAGATTTATACAGTCAGAACTCTGAAGTTTCACAATCACACATATCTCTCCTTATTAACGATTTTGTAATTGATGAGTAAAATGTGTTTGTGATATCTTATAAGTGCATCTATGTAGTATTGTCTAACTTGTCGACGTGCATGATAGTCTAAGACACATATTATACAAGTTTGTAAGAAATCAACTTAGATCAACCTTCCACTTTAGAACATAGACCTAACCCCTTCAGGACCCTGAGTATATTCTCTCCAAAAGTAATTATTGCTTCCTAGGCCCTAGCATGGCGTATTGGCATGGTTGCTCTTCTCGCTGTTGCCTTGTTGTTGATGCTGTGAATGTGATTGCTCCTTCAGATCCTTCTTGACATTTGTCTTCAATATTTGCAGTTTGCAGAGAAGGGCTAGCCCTCATGACCTTGATAATGAAGCCCTTGCATTTAAACCTGTTTTAGGTCCAATGCTTGCAAGAATATACCACAATCCTCAAAATGAGGAAAACCAGTCACGTTTACAGAGAATTTTGCAGTTTTGGGCATCCAAGGAAGTTTACAACCAAGATGACATATATTCCCTTGAGAGTGAGATGATTAGTGGACCACCAACCAGAACTTTTGCTGGGCCTCCGAAAGAATTATCACTTGATTCAGTGGAGGCCTCAACACCTGCAGGTTGCCTCTTCTATTCTAATAAAGGACTTGGGCCTTATGTGATGTGTCATTTCATGTTTTTCTAATCTTTCTTTTTAATTTCTTAAAATTTTACTGTGCAGGAATGCTACAGGAGACAACACACAATAATGTCTCTATGTGGCAGCCTGACAAACAAAGTTCTATTCCAAATGTGCTGGACCAAGCTGATAAACAAGGCCCCCCTGCCTCGCTTCCACCACTTGCAAACCAGCAATTTCTTCCAAATTCAGTCCCTACTGGGGCTTTTCCAGGGTCTGTGCCATTAAATTCTAATCTTCAGTCTTCTAGCCAACAACCACCAGCAAATCTTGGTGAAAAGTTGCCCCCATACCCACTTTTCCCACCTGGTCTTATTCCTGGAATGGTTAGAAAAATGCAAATTGGGAGCGGCGTGCCTTACTCTCCCCTCAGTCCTTTGGATATCCCAACAGTTATACCTCCATCCAATGTATCACCATCAGAAGTTCTTGAGAGAGTATCAAAGTTTTTCAAAGAGATTGGAGAGGTTAACCCTTCTGAAGGATCCTTGAAATCCGATCCTAGAGATGAAGATGATGATTATGATATAGAACCTCCTGTTCGTAGGGGAGGAGCTTGCATCCCTCCTCCGCCAAATCAGCAGTTAGACCCAGATTCAGGAGCTTACACTGCCGGAAGTGCCGAGCAGAAACCAGGTCCCAGCGGCTCAGGAAGATTAGGACTAGGAGCAACAGCCAATCCCAATGAGGTAAGTCAATATGATGATGTTTATACATCCTATAGAAAACAGAGAAGCACCTCGTACCATACATCCATGAGCGCACGAGCCGGTACAAGGTAAAGCCTTTCAAATATCATTTGAAGATCCTTATAGAATGGCATCGATGAGTCCTCCTGCATTTATTTGTAAGAGTTAGTATTAACTTTCTCCGCACAAGCAAGGATGAATCTTGAAGTTTGGTAATTATGCTTGGTAGTTGCTACATTTTGACTGGTAAGAATGAAAATTTGGTCATGCATAAATTTAATGAATATTTTACACCAATGGCATGTAAGTAGAACGTTTGAGGTTTGAAAAGCAGGATCTTCCGTGTAGTGGTGGAGTCCTCATCTGTTACCACTTCCAGTACGTTGCTAGGCAAAGCTAATCTTCCCATGTTCCCAACATTTGCTCATGTTTTTAAATGGATCCTAAACTTTTAAATATTTTAGTTTTTTATACCCAAAATATGATTTACGTTTTAAATTGATCCTGAACTTTTAAATGTTCTAATTTCATCTTCAAATTATTAATTTTTTTATTCTAAATTAGTTCTCAAATTTTTGAATGTTTTATTTTTATCTTATTATCATTTATGAGTAAACAATATTATTTACATGAAACTTAACAATTTTATAATGAGTTTAAATTAAAAAATCGACCTCTTAACAAAAAGGTGTTAAATCCACTTAATTATTGTGACAATCAAATTTAGCAATAACTAAATGAGTTTACATACCTTTAGATAGGGATAAACTAACATTTCAGACAACACCAACTTTTCAGGCGATGCTTCTGTTAGTAGGGTGACCAAAAGAGAAAAACACTAATAATTGGGTGACTATTTTTGTAGTTTACCGAAAACAATATGAGTCAAAATAGAAACGTTCACTACAATACAGTGATAAAACATAACCCAAATCGTCTGCCACTTTCCATGCCTCCATTTATGCCCCTACTTTAAATTAGAGGATTTAGGGTTTTAGGTTAGGGGTTTTGATTAGGGTTTAAGGGTATGGTGTATTTTTTAAAGTGTAGGGTTTAAGGTTTAAAATATAGAAAATAAGGGTTTAAGGTTTAAAATTTAATTTTTTACAAAAATACAAAAGAGGCATAAAAGAGGCAGAAAATTTTTGTTCGGTAAAACATGTATTGTACGAGGCATCGAAATCAATGGTTGAAGTTTTTTGTTCGGTTCAGGACTGTTAATTTCCCTCTACTGCAAATCAGTTCAAAAAACAATGTTCAAGTTGAAGAAATTATAAGACACCACTCACTTCTCTTTGTTCCCATAATATCATCATCATCATCGTAAGCATGGTTTTGAACACATGAAGCCAAATATTCTGATTCTTTTTGTAATCTAGTACTAGAAAAGCTGCATGTGAGTAGCAGATAGACAAACAGAGACTTCCACTAGCAAGGGCTCAGAAAAACTCTGTACCCTGGATTCTTATGGCCTCTGATGTTTTTTCCATCAATGGAAGATGCCCTTATTCCTATTTTGCATATATACACCCCTTCCTTGTCATAATCTCAGCTTTACATACATATATATAGTAGTGGAAGTTCATCCATTGTTACAGCAACTGCATTCCACTGTAAATTTTTTGATGGTGTGTTGTGTGTTGGTGTAACAAAAGTGAATGCCATAAAACAGATTGACTTATCCCGAAGACTGCAAATCCATCGATTATAATAGCATTCGTTACGTCCGCAACTATAGCCAACATGAACCTGGAACAACTCATGGAAGGCAGCAGTGGCAGCTCTTGTAATCCTCCAACTGGTACAAATTCGTACCACATTTTAATTAAAGCTGCTTACACTGTTACACACACATATATAAGACTGTAGTGTTAAAAGCTTTAGGCAAACCAGCATCAGAACTGGAAACACTACAGAAACAGTACAAGGAGAAAAGAGTGAAGATACAAGCTCTCTATCAACAACTCGAAATCGCAAAGCTTCGATCGGAGAAGAAAAAGAAGGAAACCCCAGATGAGAAAAAGGATGTTTTCCATGAACTGAGCCAGAAATATAACAGTCTGAGAGAGGAATACATTGCAGTGTCAAGGGAGCTCAATTAACTCCATTTCTGCTTTTGTTGGCTAAGATTTGCTGAATCTATGTGATATATTCGAAATAGTTTTAGTTAATTAAGCATTTTCCAAGCAAATTACAAAACAGAGTTGCTTCACAGTCCCAAATACAAGAATCACAGCCATGGCCGACGTTGCTTGCTTCCCAAGCTTGGCCTTCCAAAGAACTGGAACGGTATAATATTTTAAAGATAAAACGAAAGTATAAGATATACTTCTAGAATTCTAGTACGCTAGTTATGTAACTGAAAATATTTATAGAATTAATAAAAAAAATAAAAGTAATTGTATTATAAAAATAATTTTATTTAAATTTTTAAAATTATGAAATTAATTATTTTAAAAATAATTTTTAATTAGTGTTTTTTAGTTATTTTATTTAAATATCATATAAAATCTAAATATTATTAAATTATTTTTAAAAAGAATATAGAATTGAACTTTTTATAAAATATTTTAAAAAACTATCCACTCTCCCATATAACTCTCCACTCTTCTCAATTAACTACCCATTATTATTATCAACGGTTAAAAGTTTTTAAAAAATTATATCCTCTTTGTTTCTTTCTAAAAAATAAATTTAATATTATATTTTAAAAATATATAATATATAATAATTATTTTTTAAATTTAGTCTCCAACTCTAAAACTAAGATAAATATAAAAATTAAAAATTTCATCATCAGTGTATCAAATATTTTTTTTAAAATAAACGTCATTATTCTAAGAATTTATTTTTCAAATATAGTATTTTATTATTTATATAACAAATAAATATTTAATGTAATACTAACATTTTTATTTATGTGCTTAAAGTATTTTTTTTTTTCAAAATAAGTATCTAAAATATAATTTTTAGTTAAAATAATTACTTAAAATAATTTTTACTAAAATAGATGAAAATATATATAAATGCTTAGATACTTATTTTGAGAAAAAAAATACCTTAGGTATATGTTTTGATCAAAAAGTACATCTTAAATATTTATTAAAAAAATATTTTAAATATCTAAATAAAAAATAACTTAATACGTTTTCTCTTAAATTATACATATTTTTAATGTATTTCTTATTTTTTTTAATCTCATTATATTTTCTGAATTTTATGAAATTGGATCAAAATCACTCATATTTAAAGATAACTTGAAAAGTTATTATAATTTTAAAAAATTAATAAAAAATAAAAATTTAAGGGTAAAATAAATTTAAAAAATAATTTAAGGACTAAATTAAAAAAATATAGTTTAGAGGAAAAAATATTTAAAAAAAAATAGGTATACTCTAAATGCTATATAGCCTATTTTTTCCAAGGATTCTTTTTATATAATAAACCGGGCTTTTGAACACGTCTCGGACCGGTCTTTTAAAAGTAGAGATCTTTATTCGAACAGAACTGAGAACTACAACTAAACCCTCGAATCGGAAGTACGGAAACACATCCAAGAGCTTCAATGGCTACCGGAAACAAAGCGAAAGGCAACACTGTGACAGCCAAAGACAAGAAGAAGAAGCAGTATCTTCCACACAATGTTTGACCCATATCTCTCTTTTGGTCTCCACACCTATACTTTCATGTATTGTTTTTGTATTTAATCAATTTCTCTTGTTTTTTTGGGAAACAGAAAGCAGTTAAAAAGAAAGGGGCGTACCCATTAATGCCTGGAGTTCGAGGTTTCTTTATCACTTGTGATGGTGGAAGAGAACGCCAAGCTGCTCATGAAGCTATCAATGTTATTGATTCTGTATGTTTTTTTTTCTTCTTTTTCTTTCCATATATCTTATTTTGTAGTTCATTGTTGAACCCGTTTTTGTTTCTGTTATGAAACTTGATTTCGGATCAGTAATTGTTGATTTTCCAGATGGGTATTCGTTTGTAATTCAGTTTCCGTGGTTAAATTTTACTTTTTTATGTATATAAAATGGCTGCTGAGTTTATTTTCTGTTTTTTTTTATTAATGTATTATTTACTTTCAAACTGTATATTGTTTTATGTTTTAATTTCTCTGTTGGAGAGGCATTGTTTTTAGCTGGAGGGGGGGTGCCTGATCAAAATAGTTAAAGCTTTGATTTTTGAACTAATAATGTGAAGCTGAATCTTGGACTCTCATCGACTTCTATTAATTTATAAAAATATAGACTTGATATGTCTTGACAGTTGTGATGTTGCTCTTTAAGCCTTCATCTTTTCCATATCTTAACTGCGTTCACGAATCATTTTCTTTTCAAGTGTATTTTTTTCCTACTGAATTATTATTTGATACTATGAATCAAAGGTGATCTTGACTGTCGGCTAAGAAATTATTGTTGCTATTGTAGATGTTAGGTGTATGCTATTTTAACTATGATGATTTCAGGGTTTGCTTGTTTATACCTGAAATATTGCTCTGGGAGGTTCGTTCTATCGACGTATAGAGGCAATCAGGATATTGAATTTGAAATAGCACACGGTGATAGTGCATAGGAAAATTTATTAGCTTGCTTCTGTATCTCCCTAATTCTATAATTGGTTTGATCTCTTGCTGTGTTTAGACCATGATGTTTTCTCCACCTGTAATTACATAGTAATCGATCATCAAGGAACTTATGCTAATAGGCTTAGTCGTTGATCTTTGGTAGAAACCTACATTGATAAGAAAAAAAACTGATCTTTGCTTTGGCCAGCAATTCAAAGATAAAAATAAAAATAAAAAATCTTATTATATTTTCCCTTTGGCCAGCAATTCCCTGGCATCATCTCTGATCTTTGCTTTCTTTTTTCTTTTTATCTTTGAATTGGCTCATATGAAGCAACTGATTCTTATTTTAAATAACAAATTGGGCTCGTATTTTGAACCAGTGTCTTTGGCTGCAACCATGTGAACATTAGTACAGTGCCTTTAAATGTTGTGTCTCTGTATATAATGTTTACTCGTATATTTGAGTTAAAGCAGTTCCTAATGCTTCCCTGCTATCTGTGCACTTCCATTAAACTCCTGGTTATCTTACTTTCATGCAGTTTTTTGAGGAACTAGTCAATGGAAAGGGTTCTGAAGAGGAACCTGCTGTGTTACCAAATAAGCCTTCAAATAAAAAGATTACTTTCTCATATAGTGATGATGAAGGCGATGATGAAGAGGAGGGTGATGATGAAGGAGAGGCTGAAGGGCAAGAGGAAGTTGTTAAATCAGATGCTACTAGAGAAAATGTTGCTAGTCAAGAAAATTTAACAAATAAAGATTTGGATCATCCAAATTCAGATGATGTGTGTCATGGAAAGATAGCGGAAGAGACCAATTATACTCAGAAGGATGGGGCAAAAGTCAAAAATCAAATAGATAACTTGGAGGAGCCACCTGCAAAAAGAAAATGCGTTGAAACAGATACATCAAATCAATGCCTCGAAACAGACACATCAAAGAGGGCAACCGGTGAAAAAGAGAAATCTATTGATCAGCTTATTGAAGCTGAACTAAACGAGCTTGGAGATAAGAGTAAGGTTAGTAAGCTACAAATTTGTAATTGATTTTGCAGGTTAATGGATGCCAGAAAGAGGATAAATATGTTTGGGTAAAATAAATAAAGAATTTTATCTGGATGGTGGCATACCTTTTTGACCGGAAGTTATGTTTTTGGCTTCTTGTATTAAATTTAGAGAACTAAGGCAATTATATGCTTATGAAAAGAAAAGGAAATAAATTTTAAAAAATACTCGATACAAAATTTTTCTTGCAAGTTTTATATGAATTTAACGGAGTATCATTAACGCTAAATTCTTAATTGAAAATTTCACATTTTCTTTATGCAAGATAGAAGTAGCCCAAATGAGGTTGCTCCTTCCGTGTTACATTGAGCTTTGCCTAAAAAGCTAAAACCTACTAGCTTGTTGTATTTAGTATATCAACCTTGTACATGGTTCATCTGATTCTTTTATTTATTGAGAAATGAAATATTAGTAATTTTTCTGTTTATTACTTTTTCCTTCCATATTCTGCTTGCTTTTTTTAGTACTGAATTTATCATGCTTTTCTAATGCAATTACTTCTGGTCATTCTCTTGTAAACATATGGATATGCTGGCCATTATTGCATCTTTTTTCTTTCCATTTTTTTTTACTTTAACCATTTCCCCCCTTTGCATCCTGGTCGAACAGAGGCTGTTCTTCAACCTCGATTCAGGCTGTAATGGTGTTGTCCTTGTTCAAATGCGGAAGAGAGATGGAGTCCCTGGTCCAAAAGACATCGTGCAGTATATGATGACGTCCGCTGCATCAACAAGGAAGCACATGTCAAGGTTCATTAGTCACTTGCATGTTATATTATATAGAGAGAGCAATTGCACATAGGAAATCGTGTCTTGGGAGTAGCAAGCTAAAAAATCTTACTGTTTTTGTGGTTTAGGTTCATTTCGAGAGTCTTACCTATTGAAGTAGCATGCTATTCTTCAGAAGAGGAAATTACAAGAGCAATGAAGCCTCTCATTGAGAAGTATTTTCCAGTGGAGACACAGAATCCTACAAAGGTACGAAATAAATGAACTCCCATTCTTTTTGTTTTGGTTTTCAAGTGATGAAATGTTTTATAGTGCTTCTAGGAGCTAGTTTTCCATGAAATACAAGGACACAATCAAATCAAGTTGATTGAATCCATAGGATGGAGAAGGCACATCGATTTTAACTTGCTTTCTATAAACATTGTTGTCTTTGATTAAACCAAATGCATGACTTATAGGCAAGCTACACGATTTAAAGTCAGAACTTCTAGTTTTAGCTCAAGGTATCTGTTTACTGAAATGGGAGATGGAACCTCCTCTTTTCTTTAGGGAAGTAATAATTTGGACCGATCAAACCTTTCAAATATGTGTAGTAGCTGCCAAGTGACTTTTCAATTAGTGTGGATTAGCCAGGACATTAATATGTTCTATAAGAAATTGCAAGATGCCATGGCTTTAAATCAGTGTTTGATCCATTACAGCGTTCTTGGACTTTTCATGTCTTATATCATTTGCTTGTTGAAAAATCCATATAAGATAGCCCTCAAATTATCCATAAACGAAGCAGTCATTGTATTCATGACAAGCTATTCAACTCATGATTCACTTCAATACATAAAAGAATAAACTTTCTACATATTTGAATGCCTTCATTTAGTTTGCAAGATAGCTAACTTGAACCCATATTTTGATGATTTATTCATTGTGGATGTTTTAATCTCATTTTGGGTGGTCATATAATGTTTATATCAACTTTGGTCCTACCCCATGAAGGGAAAAAAAAAAGTATACAGGTCAGGTTTGAATGGTCAAGGATCCTACATTGGATAAATGGCAACATCGTTTTGGTTTAATCAAATTCAAAATGTATAATATGTGCTGGGATTGTAACTTTTATTCACTGCAGTTTGCTGTACTATACGAGGCGCGTGCAAATTCTGGAATTGACAGGATGAAAATTATAAATTCAGTTGCGAAGTCTGTACCTGCACCACACAAAGTTGATCTTAGCAATCCTGACACAACTATTGTAGTTGAAATTGTGAAGGTGAGTACATAATACATTGACTAGAAGTTGAATTCTTATTCTGGCACATTTGCTCTTTGAAAGATCACTTTTCTTCTTCTTTTTTTCCCGGGTTTCAGACAATCTGCTTGATTGGGGTTGTTGAGAAATACAAGGAGTTGGCAAAGTATAACCTGAGGCAACTTACATCACCAAAGCAATAGAGAACAGAGATATCGGTTCCATTAATGGAGCTTCAAGCTGAACTTTGGAAAAACCTGTTAGCTGGCTTTCCTGCCTTCTGTCAGATTTTGCAAGGAAAACTCAGATGTGGAAGTTAGGCTTTTAAATTAAAGACATTTTTTTTCTTGTGTCGATATTGTTGAATCTTTTATTTCTTTTTCCCCCAAATATAAGTGGGTTTTGAATATTTTTCATTTCAATTCCCTGGTGTGGAAGTTTTCGATTGACATCTTCGAGTCGTTTACAGTTCTGCCTTCAAATTATTACATGTACACCTGTTCTTTTAACCATGATCATGATCATCTTTTATTTCATTGGAGTCTAATAATCTGAGATTACACCTGCGTTATAAAGTGAAACAGTACATGAATGAAACAAATTAAATTACACTTTCTACCATCATCTTCATATGGTTACATAATTCAGGTGGGAAGCTATGGTTTAACAAAGTTTAAAGGTACAACTAAACAACAACAATGAGACCAAAAGGATCAGAACGAGAATACAAGAAAATCCATTGTGATTGATGGCATTATTCATCTTTACTTGAGCTTTTCTTGTGCTTTCCTTTCATGTCCTTCACTTTCTCAATCTTTCCACTTCCATTCTTCTGGTTGCTTATAGAATCCTCCTGTGCACTGCACATTTGAGACTTCAACTTGAATCCGAATTTCTTCGATACGTTTCCCCAAGTGCTGGAAGAACCCTTCTCCCGTCCTAGCTTCTCGATTTCTTGCCTCATGTCCGAGCATTCCTTCTCAAGCTCGGAAACCCGCATTCTCATATTATCCATGCCTACCTTCAAAACCTGATTTTCTCTCACAGCTGAGGCCCACTCTCCTCCATCAGTTGATCCTGCAAACCCGCTTCTTAACTGTCGCGATCCATCAAGATTATCTGAGACCAAAAAGCAACCGGCGATTGAAGTCCTAAGTTGAAGCTGCTCAAAGAACAGGACTTGGACAACTATTCTCAGTGGCAGTCTCTCATTTTGTGCAGAATGGGTACAGGCTTCCAAGGAGAGCTTTTGACAGTCCATCAGCCGGCATAGTTGTTCTCTGTCGGATTCTGACAACCATGGGTGTGACTGCACGTTTGATAAGCATAGGAGAGAGTTAACATGCTAAAACAATTGTAGCAATGAAAGATTTCAAGATTTCTTTCTTGCACCCTTCTTTAAGATGCAACAATTGATTTTAAGAACAAGATAATTTTAGGCTCCCTAAAAATCAATGCACATAAGATTTGGCTTTTCGGCTGGTTAACTTAGTAGACGAGAGGAGCAACACGTACATTAAAATGTCAAATAAAATTACTCAGTCAAAGAATCAACAACGGAAACAACTTGCACTAGAGAGCTTATATCTCTTTAAACATGGGAGAATCCCCATTCCCAACCTAATTTAAAGCTATATGATCATTCTCAAAACATCTTAAAAGGGCCTCTATAAAACAAGACTTGCATAATATTTGCAGCATAAAAAATGAAGAAAACAATGTAATTAGCAATGCAGTAAGGATAGTACCTTGAGATAGATGTCTATTGCACGATATAGACCATCATCCAACGGCCGGGCATAGTCGGGAACTGAAGCAGCAAGAGCCTGGAACTTGGGCGGCTTCAAATTAACATCAGGGGCAACCTCCGCAAGGTACCCATCAATTAGCTTGGCTACCATTGTAATTGGAGTTAAGGATGGAGAGCCAATAATCTGACCATCATCGGCCGAACATGGAGAGGCTCCACCAGTGATTTGGTCCATGGCAAGAAAATGCTCAAGAATTCGTTGCACACAGTCCACATTGTAAAGTGTTTCCATGGAATAAGAGAAATTAGGCATAAGTAGATCTTCCAGAGTTGCTTTATCAAGCTGCAACCCGATCCTTCTCTCAAAGTTAGATATACAAGATGGGCTTGCTCGGAGAATCATCGCTGTCCGAAGCAGTCCAAACAAAAACTTGGTTGGGACAAGCCCTTTCTTAATAGGAAGCAAACTATCAATCTCCTCCAGCAAAATCTTCTGGTCTTCTTCTGATAGAGGAGCCCCTAAGGCCACAAGTGCAAGACTGACACTAGAATTAGA
This sequence comes from Abelmoschus esculentus, assembly GCA_035048815.1. Taxonomy (NCBI): domain Eukaryota; kingdom Viridiplantae; phylum Streptophyta; class Magnoliopsida; order Malvales; family Malvaceae; genus Abelmoschus; species Abelmoschus esculentus. The sequence goes on from JAUCBN010000059.1 coordinate 2,106,951, forward strand.
ATCATTAGCACCCTGACGCCTGATCAAGCCAGGTAGGTACTTTTTTGCATAAGAAATAAGTGAGCCAGCAATTATCTCCTCTCTGATTCCACGAGCCTCCATGGCTGAAATCAATCTCTTATAGAGAGGTAAACTTAAATTCGATGCATCGTCATACCACCAGTCCAAACTTGTATTTTTTGGTTTGGCCCCTGTACTTATCCCATTCCACAACACACTTCCCCCAGGGCTTTGCATAGGACCACCATGTTCCGTCATGGGCCACCCAAATAGGTTGGGGTCTGTAGATGCCTTTGTGGCTAACGATTCAATGCACCTTTTTGTAATATTCAGTTCATCAGCATGAGCAATAATATCATCACATGTTTGAAGTGCTCTGAGAGAATCTTTCCAATTTCGGAGGACTACTTGATTAAGAAAGGTTTCAGTCTGCATAATAAGATTATCCTCCCCGTATTCCTCAGTCATCTCTAGATGCTCAGCAGCACATCGAAGGTACACAACATTTGAGGCAGTGAGTTCATGTTTCACCCCATAGCAGAACTTTGCCACAAGTTCAAAAGTTTTGGCACCCCCAGGAATGTCCGGGATGCATATGGAACATTTTTCTTCTTCATCAGATGCTTCAGCAATTAATCTTTCCATAACCCCACTTCTAGAGAGTAAAGGGAACTGCCAAGTGATAGTTAAGAAGAGTAAGAGCGGAAAATGCACAGTTATTTGATTAGACACTTCATTTTACCATGCATATCACAATGAGTACAGGTTCATACAAATTCACTCGAGGAAAATCAATAGATGAAAAGATGGTGTGGGATAGGGCTAAAAAAGAGCGGAAAGACTTTATAAACATATAAATTCAGCGAATTTAAAATGGGAACACCAATCAGGATGAAGTATATACATGATGAAGAGAAAATTACCTTGTGAAGATGAAAGGACATTTCTCCAACTTCAACAACAATATCACTAGGAAGTCCAGTTGTGCAGAACCTATATATAACATGCATATTGAGCAAATCACAGAGAATTATAACAAGAATTTCACATGCTTGAGAGATGCAGGGTGCTTAGAATCAAACCAAAGAAGCTTGGTCTCATATTTTATAAAATGTTTGTACTATAAAGAATTCATTATTCATTGTACACAAAAATGTGCAACAATATGAATGGTACCATCTACTATACAGATGAAACACTGCTTAAGTGTCTAAATAAATCGTTCTCAAGTTACAAGTTGGTTGAAGACGGTAAGTTACTCATATTCTGTAAATTGAAACTTTAGTAAAGTGCATTATTTCAACATAAGAGTTAGAGATTAAACAACTTTTTAAGTATTTACAGCAACTGAATTAATCACTAAGCAATTTAAGTGACAGGATTACAAGAATATGAAACCAAAAACTAGTTTGGTCGCTCAAATCCACAACCATAGCATGCATATCAGTATGTCACTTCATCCATGTGCATCCAAACATACAACTGACACATCCAGAAGATTAAAACTAAGTAAAGCAAAACAAAATAACATCACACAATAGTCGATGACAGAATACATACCAAGCCTGCCCTTGCCTTTGAAACGCATCAGTTTTGGATCCAAGTTTCATGCAAGCCATTTTCTCACAACAGTGGAAATGAAGACAACTTCAGAAGCAGAACACCAGCTATTCCAGAATCCAAAAAGACAATTACTTTCTAAAATCTAAAACCAAAACGCAGTTTTACTTCAACACTCGCACCGAAAAAGAAAAAAAAAAACAACCTCAAGTGCTCAAGCCAACTCTTTCCCAAAAGGTCAAACCTTGGAAATTAACCCAAATGCAGCTTCTTATTCAACATGTAAATCCAAGAAAACCCACTAAATATTTCAGGGAAAAAATCTTTGAATCCATCAAATCCATCACCAGATTCATTATTTCTTTTCCACATACCCCATTGAGAAAAACTCCCCCAAACCCATTTCAGAAACTCCTCCAAATCCCTGCCTAGAACCAGAGAATCTCCAAATCAGACACCGAATTGGAGTTGGGCGTTCAGGTCAACTCCTCCAAAAACAAAAACCCAACAGACCAAAATGAAAAATATAACCCCCCCTGAAAACACTGACCGAGAAAAATCCAAACTTTAGAAGACAAATGACCAAAAACAGTACTTAATGCCCCTTTAGAACAACATTAAAGCGAAAAAGAATAACTTTGTGAGTTACTGTTTTTTTTATCGGTTACACCCCATGAAAGTGATAATAATCCATTTGCCTTTGAAGCTTTTCAAAGCCATAATGATGATTATGTTGCTACATACGGGGACGTAGCGAGGATCCCACAGGCCACAGCAGTTGCCAATATTTAATTTTTTTATTTAACTTATTTCATATTTTTAACTTAATAAAATAATAAAGCATAAATCAATAACCATACTAGAAATGATAATGATAGGAGTAATTAAATGAGTTTTTAATAAAAGCATGAAGGGGAAAGTAAATAGAAATGAAAGCAGTGAGTACAAAAGAAAAGCCAAAAAAGAAAATGAAAGGAAATGGCTTTGAAAAGCACAGCGACAGATGTGGGGGCATTTATGGCCGCTCTGATTCTGAATTCCCAAACCCTAAACCAGAACCTCCTTCACGCTCGCATGCTTCCACGTGGGTCCTTTTCTCTGTGCGTCTGCCTTGCACTTTACTCGTTGTTTTCCCAATGCTGGAGACTGGAGTAAGAAGTAGGACAATGGCGATTGGAATCCTTTTCTTCCTTCTTTAATACTATTCAGTACTACTATAATTATTCTGAAAATACATTTGTATAATATGTATTATACTTTCTATTAACTTCGTAAATTAGACGAGATAAATTATAAATTATTTAAACTCAATTTGATTAAAATTTAAATAAAGTTTAATTTAAACTCGTTTTTAATTTTTAATTAAAATTTACAGATTACTCAAAAATATAATATACTAAAACATAGATCGAGACCGTCTACTCGTCTAGTATTTTTTTTTGTTATGTTAGTATAATCAATTCTTTTAGTTTATCTTTTTATATATTTCATGTGTATTCTTTTAAAAAAAATACTATATATAATTTGATCTATATTATTATTAGGGTTATAAATGAAACATAAAATTTTGAGTTACTCCAATTCGACTTTATTAAAATTTGATTAATATTCGATTTAATTCAAATTCTTAACGAGTTGAATCAAGTTCGAATTTAATTTAAATTTTTAATAAGCTAAATAGAACTTAGCCTCACATCTCATTAGATTATCTCATCGTTGGTTATACTTATATGGTTATTAATCTCATTAATAATTATTTTAATCCAATTTATAACGTTAACAAATTTATTTCCATGTATGTCTTTAAATTTTCATCTATCTCTAATTAATATAAAAATTATACGTTAATTAAAAACGTTTTTACATTAATGTAAAAATATATTTATATTAAAATATTTTAGAAAATAAAAGAGCTTAGTTAAAATAAAAATCAAGTTTTAGTTTCAATCCCTTTACTTTTTATAATGTCCTTGGTTAGTCAAAATGGTTAATATTATTAACAATTTCTAATAAAATGTTGATGTAAAGAATTTTAAAAAATCACTTTTCAACAAAATCCATGTCATTATATTATTAAAAATGGTATTAATTATTTAGATTAATTGATTATATTATGAAAATAAAATAGTTAAATTATATAAAATAAAATATAAAGATTAAATTCCGAAACTGAGCATAATAGAATGACCAACACTATAATTTCACATATTAAAGTAAGAAAAATATTTTTTTTTTACATTTTAAATTAATAAAATGAAACCTAACTCTACCTGTCAACATTATTAAGAAAGGATTATTGTTAATCAGAGATTTTAATTTTAATTGCCACTACTAATTAATAATTAGCCACTATAAAACAATTTTATTTGTATAATTCATTATTAATTTTGAAAGAGATTTTTTTAATTTTAATTTGTTTTTGATTATGACTTTTTTTATTTAATATTTATGTTAGGTCTTTGTACAGCTAGGCCATGTGAATCCCTTACCTACCTTTTGCATTAACATTGAAGTCATAATTCCTATTAATTAGTTAACTAAACTATGAAATATGTATTGATTGAAATTTTAAAAATTATAAAATAATTATTAAATTTATCAATTTTTTATAAAATAATTATCGTGATGTTATAAAATAATTATTAAATTTTAATAATTTATTATAAAATACAATAATAATTATCGTGAGGACAATATAAAAGTCGGATGAAGTGAAAGGTATTGGAACCATTATTCACTTGTTGAGAGGATAATAATGTGGGTGATTCTAAAAAACTGACAGTTTTAAAAAATTACAGTATCATTTTTTTTATAAAAATTATAAAATATTCGGTACATTTTCGGTATGCACCAAAATTTTATAATTTTTATAAAAAAATGGTATATACTAGAATTTTTATACTTTTTTAAAAAATTCGGTTTATGAACCGAAATCTTTATATTTTATATGAAATTTGATATATACCATTTTTCTTACAAAAATATTTTGATATATACCGAAAAGTGTGTATCAAATTTTTTACAACTTTTGTAAGAAAAACGATACCGTCGTTTTTTAGTCTTTTATAAGGTTATCGTTTTGTAGAACCACCCTAATAATGCGAAAGAATTTGAGTACAATCTTTTCATACGTATGGATTCAATTTTTGTGGATTCATCATTCTATTTTATCACTTAGTTACTCGATCAACGAATATATTTATTTTAATATATATATTTTTCGGTCATCAATAATTACCTTTAGATTATTTAAAAATTTAAAATTTATTACCACCAAAATAATTTTATTAAAATAAAATAAAAAGTATGAATCGGAAATATAAAAAAAAAAAAAAACAAGAAAAGAAAAATCAGTTTCAACGTCTTTAATTTCGCTTAATCCCAAATTTTGTTTAGTTGGTGAATTAAGTGGTCCAAATATGATTAATTATGAGAATTAAAATATGAGCAATTTTACACACATATGTTTTAGTGGCCCAACTAACTCAAATGGGGATGTTTGTGCATTTCACTTCATATCCTATTATTATTATTATTATTATTATTATTATTATTGAAAAATATATGATTTGATTATCTATTGATCTAATCTAAAAATTTGAATATCTGATCAGTTTTTATTTTTAGAATGTATGTTCGATCCAATTTTAAATTTTACAGATCGAATACAGATCATAATATTTTAAATTTATTTTTTTTATAATTATTATTTTTATTTTTAATAATTTGATGTTTGGTATATCTAAAATTAAAAAAAACTAGTGAATCTTAATATGTTTAGCAATTTATTATTTGTTATATTCAAAATCCTGAAATTTTTATAAATATAATCTTCAAATTCAAATAAATAATTAAATTAAAAATAAATTTTGAATAGTCGAATATCTGGATATTCAATCTAATTATCTGATATTCAAAAACTAGATATTAAAAAATAAATCGAATACGAATTACTATATTATCGATCTTAAAAATTAAATATTCAAAAAATATATCGTTTTATTTAAGAATCGAAAAAAATAATGTTTTTTTTTTCAAACAAGTATACTATTTTATTGATGTTTACAGTTATCCGTATTCAGATTCTTGTCTTAAATTTGATTACAACGTTGAAAAATTAATTAAATTAAATTAACCCCACAGCAAAGAGTGATCTGCATATCTGTTCGTTTCTTGCCTTTGAGGATACGAAATTCAAACTTCGAAGCTCCTTGTGCTCAACATACTGTGAATATAAATGAAGCTGAAAAATATTATATTATATGTACATTTATTTATTCACAACTTAACAAGGAGTTTATAAACAAAATTCCTTTATTATTTGATATTTTAAAAATATTTTATACATTAATGATATATATTATGTTATTGGGCGATATTCGTAAGGTTGAGTGGTAGGGAATTTGAGATCACGAATGTTGGTTGGGTCGAGATTGTAGGAATTTAAACACTGTTGGATAAAGACAATAAAAATTAAGGTTTAATCATATATAACTGTTTTTTTTAATAAAATTAATGATTAATTATTCACGTTCAATTAATTTATATGTGTTAAATATTAATAAAAATTTTAAAAATATTTTACGTTTATAACGAAGATTGAATATTCATCCATCGATTAAGGTATATATATATATATATATATATTATTTCCGATGAGAAAGGAAGGATTGAGGTAAGTTGTTGTGTGGGAATAAAGATGATGAAATAATTCATCTCTTTCGAGTCTCGGTTTGGTTCGATTTGATAAGTAAAAATGATAATAGATTGTGTTTGGATTGAACAATATAAAATTTAAGTCCGAATTTGCTATAATCGGACACAAATATTTTTTAGATTCAAATTCAATTTTTTTTTCAATCGAAATTTTCAAATCGAATTAAGATTAAATTATCATTCCTAATACTGACCCAACTCTGAGGAATAAATTCATAAATTTTAGCGTCTTTAGCAGAAATTGTGTTCTTTTTGGCCCTTAGACATTTTTTCAGATTCAAATTTGGATTTTTCTAATTGATTTTGGATATTTTTTTTGGATTCGATCGAATTTAAATCAAATTTGAATTAAATTATTATCCCTATTGACAGGGGTGATTTTTTTAATTTAAAAATCGGATTCATGGCGGGATGGGTTATGAAAAAAAATTCAGATAAGTTTGGGTTTAGGGTATAATTTTTTAAGCTGACCTGATATATTATATTTAATATTTTTATTCTTTTCGAGAAGAATTTAAATTATGTTTTTACTATGTCAGAATGAATTAAGTCTATAATATAATATATTAGAATTAAGATCAAGTAAATTATTTAAATTTTAGAGTGAAACAACCAAAACCTCAAAATATCCTACATTGTCCCTTGTTTGCCATCCTTTTATAATAAGGATTAATTATTGAAATAGTCATTTATATTTTTTTAGTATAAATTTGATCACTAATTTTAAAAAAATAAATTTTATTATCTATTATATAACTTTTAAAATTTTGGTCATTATTTTATATTTTTAAAATAATTTATTAAACATTTGTATACTTTACCTTAAGAATTATATAAAATTGATAAAATATGTTAATATTTTGATCAATTGTACTTCATTGATCACTCTTGTAATTGACGATATTAATTTGCTCTAATATTTTTAAGAGGACCAATTGTTAAATTCTAAAATTCAAAGGGTTCTTTTTACCAAATTAAATTAATTTCCTTTTTGCAACATAAATTTGAAAAGTCTCCAATCGATTTTACTTTTACGCTTCCGCTTCTCTCCTCGGCAAGTCGAGTGCAGTAGCCAACTAAGCGAGAGCTTATAATTTCCTGGAATTTTGAAATCCAACTTTCCCGCGTTTTCTAGGTTACCAAACAGGGGTAAGTAGAAAACAATACTCTCTCATCTTCTAAATATTACTTTAACTTTTTCTTTCCATCCTCACCGCCTTTTGTTTTATCTTTCTTCTCCTTAATTTCTGTCTGTTTGCTTAGAAAACGAAGGAAAACGCAACGAAAAGAAAAGGAACAGGCATTTCCCTTCTCCTCTTTACAACGCTTAATTTCCCCCTCTTTTTACCGTTTCGTTTCTTGTAATCGTCGATTTTGAGCACGAAAACAAGGATTTCTTTAAACACTTGAGTTCTGATTCCAAAATCACGGAGTTTAGTAATGAATTTTTTAATCCATACTGTATATACGGATTGAATGACCTTTTTTATTTGCTTTGCAGATGGAATCGTTGTATGCAAAACTTTACGACAAATATGACAAACTCAAGGTATAGCAATTAGCATTTAGCAACTCCTCTTTCCCCTAACATTTTATTTTTAATGATAATTTTATATTTTCACATTTCACCCCCTTCTTTTAAGATCTGTTATTCAATTTATTTCTCTATACGTTTGGTTACCAAAAAAACTAAAGAGGAGAGCGAAATGTTTTGTTTTTCCTCGTTAAACTGTAATAAGATTCAGCTGCTAGGTGTATACGATTTCTTGTTAGTTTGATTAGAATGTAATTTTCGTTTTTTCTCCTCTATTATCCGTTGACAAGCAAATATAACTCTATATCCACTGGCTACTCTCGTAATATGATTTTCGTTTTCATTTCTTTTTCAGAAGAGAAAACTGTCTGAAATGGATGACATACATAGAGATCAAGAAGAAAAATTCTTAAATTATGTGTGTGGTCAGTATGTTTTCATGTTATAGTTACTATTTTTTAATCTCTGTCTTCATATTTTATGTAAATCTCAATGCCTTCTCTGTCTTCGTTTCATCTTGTGTTTATTTTGACTATCATTTGATTTCGGCTCTTACATTAAAGAAGGTAAAATATCGTGTTTTTCTAATTCAACATCATTTTATCTTGAGCTTGAATGTTTAATGGTTTGACTTATCTCATGATTGGTAGTTTCACATTATGAATATTGAATAGATTTAAAAAGGGATACAGGAGGTTTCTGTGTTTCATGAAAGGTATAGTTTAATAATTGTGTCTTTAGCATCTCAAAATTTGATTTGGTGGTGATGGTAGAAATTAGCTACTATAGATTTTGACATAACCATATTCTAATGGTTGAACCAATATTTTGGGCATAAGTTCTAGATGTGAAGAATGTATGACATTCTAATATTGTGTATCAAAGCAACAAATTGATTGCTATAACCATGAATTTCAGACTGTAGAATGAACCAAACTGCCTGGCGCCTGCTAATGGCTTGCATTTGGTTCTATAAATGCTTGTTGAACTTCCACTAATTAAATGAACCAAACAATAACAGAAGTTCTATCTCACTGTCTTGGCAGTTGTTCTGGTTGCTTTATTACTAGTTAAACAAACTTGAACAATCATTTAAGATCCCTCTAAAATGCTAGTTGTTTGCCTTCTCGTGTTACAGCTGCAGAGGAGTTGATACAGCACTTGAAGAGTGAAAATGAAAAATTAACTGCTGAAGTTAATGAATTGAGAAGTGAAGTGGCCTCTATAATGTAAGTAAATTTAATTCACTTTTGGCCTTTACATGTTAGGATGCCAGTGTCTACTTTCTTGAACTTTTGCATGAATGTAATATTGCAGGTCGAGCAAGGACAAGCAATGTGTGGACTACCAAAAGCTTTTGATTGAAGAGAGCCAGAAGTGTAAGTAGTAATGAGTTACTTGTTGATTGTTGTTTGCATCTCTTTCTTTCAATTTGGAATATATATGTAGTAGCTTTGTCATGATGACATCCTTAACTTTCTTAGCATTCTTCTTGCTTTGTGTTTGTTGGATATACTATTGCAAGGAAACTGGCATAAATTGAAGCAGAGAGTGTTAGTTATGCTGGGTAAGAACAAGAAAATAATGTATCCGTTTAAAGGACTAAAGAATTCAGTATCATTTTGGTTAAAGAATTGAATTTCTATGCTCAATTTCTTGTTTGAATAGAAAATGAATTTGGGTTTTAGGTCTGTCATTGAATTTGAAGTTGGTAGTTAGGTAGGTCTTGTATGTTCTAGAGTTTGTCGAGGTTTGTGCCCATCCAAAATGCATGGTACAACCTTTTGCTTTTTCTTAGATGGACTGAAAAAGGCAACTGGGCATGTTAAATTGTTTTCATTATTGCTATATATTACGTCCTCAGTATGGTTAATAGATCTTTTGGTTATCATTCTTTGCAAGATTAAATCATAATTTTGATGGTTATCATGCTGGTGATCAAATTACATGTTCACAATTGTCCACATTTCCATTTTATATTATATTTTTACATTTATAGAAAGTCAATTATTGTTTGAACAACTCAGTCACTAACTAGACATAAAAACAAGTATCTTAATTGTACGTGGTGTCTTTAAAAACGTAATAAATTAAATTTGAAGACACTGGTAATTATCAGCTGAAAACATATATAAATTTGAGAGAAATTGTACATTTCTGGGGGGGGGGGGGGGGGAGGAAAGGACCAAATTTGAAGCTTCTTTGTAAACTTGCCTTTTTTTAGATGTTTTTAACCTTCTAGTGTCAAGCATGTCTATAGCTCTTTTTTTTACCTAATGCTAAAATATATGGCAGGTAAAACGCTTTCAGAAGAAGTTACCAGGCTTCAAAATCTGCATCAAGAGGGACACGTTAAGGGTGGCAATAGAAATAATATACCAACAGCCTCTCCAGGAAGTGCACAAGTTGCAGCAGAAAGGGTTTCTGGTAACTCCACTAGAATGATGACAAGAAAGCGTAGCAGGATATCAGCTGCTGAGTCGAAAGACTGCATTGTTACTCCTAATTCAGCTAATGGTGAAGTTACCACATCGTGTACATTGACCAAAGACCTTTCTGAGAAAGCTTTGTCATGTGAGGTCCTTCCACATGTTCAGCTGGTATATCCTCAAATAATCATCTCTTTACTAAAGATACACAAGTTTCTACTTCTTTACTGACTATTTGGATGATTATGCAGCCAGAATGCTGTAAAGGAATAAGTGCAAATGCTACTGATCGGGGAACTTGTCTGTTTCAAGTTCTTATTGAGTTCTTAGTGGGGATGAGAATATCTGCCGTTAATCAAACCGAAGGACCATGCATCTCAGCTCTGCATCAATCAAGTGGTAATTTCATTCAATTTTGAGTATTTTCATCTTTCTTTCTAGTTCCAGGTATTTCCCCCTTAAAGTTGGTATGCCATTGATTTGTGTTATATTTGATACTTGATAAATGAAACAGGTTACTCATTCAGCCTAACGTGGATAAACAAAACGGGAATAGAGGAAGCCGGGTTGGTGTACCGGGTATTGTCGTTAGGGACATTCGAGAGAGTGGCGCCGGAGTGGATGAGGGATGTCATTATGTTCAGCACAAATATGTGCCCGATTTTCTTCGAGAGATTAGCTCGTGTAATCAAATTGCATTGTTAACCGGTAAACTTTCTCACCCTTTCTCTCTTCGGTCCTTGAATCAGATGTGAAATAAATATGCATGACAATGGTGATATTCAAATTATTACAGACTAAATCTATTGATAAGTTTGTAACTAACTTGACTATTTCTCTGTTTGGGACTTCGTATTTGCCATTCAGAATTGCATGATTGCTGATGAGAAAAATGTGGTTTAAGAATTGTCAAGTGTCTAATAGTATCCTGAAACTCTTGGTTGGCTGACTAGAAGAGAAAATGATATAAAACCGAAAGCTAGAGTCGAGTTTCGATCATTCCCGGTCGAATCATCTGTTTGTTCAAATTTGTATGATCTGATCTCTCATTACATTTTTAATTTAAATACGCAGAGATAGCTAAATAAACAACTGTACATTGCATTCTAAAGTTAAACAAGCTTTAACCATTACACCCCCAAATATCAGTAATTTGGGTTCCTTTAGATGGCGAAATCCTTTTGATTTCATTTGATAAAATGAAAGGTAAAAAAGGGTCTGCTATCATACCAAGGATTGGAACTACCTGTTTATTTACCATAGTTTATTTCCTACACCTCCAAGCCGATATCGAGAACAGCGGTCGGTCTTGCCAGCAAATTACGATGCAACCGTTCTCTTCCTTCATTTTATACCCATCACAGTTATAACCCTGCAGCAATCTCCTGGCGTGCAACATCCCGTAGTAGCTCAAAGGGATGTTCCCGAAACCGGCCAAGTCTAGCCTTTGTATCCACTTCTTGAGCTTTTCGTGTCTCTCCTTCCTTTCAGCTCCCTCGCAAGCTATTATGTTCTTTATTTCCTCTCCAAAAAGCATCTTTTCCACCTTAAATCTCTCCAGAGATGTTCTCTGGACTGTAGACTCCGAACAATCGAACAATGCTGCATAATAGTAAAGAGATTCTAACAGTCTCTCCATTAGGGTAGATCCATTATGGTTTGAATCTTGTTCTGTTACCACCATCAGTTTTGGTGACAAACCCCACAATGCATTAAGGAAGCTATCTATCTTCACTGAACTGGTTGAAGATAGGGGTGACGATGAGGCCGAATCGGGACTGGCGCTATATCCATTACCCATATCTTTTTCAAGCAGCTCCCCAAATGTGTTCTGGTTCATCTGGAGTGCTCTTTGCAATTGAATTCCATTCAAATTTGTTGATCCTAATGGCGATTTCTTTCGATGGTGTTCATCATCAGGGGCCAAAAACGAATGCAGTTGGAGAACAGAGCTGATTGCAAGAGCCTCCCCAGTTTTAACCCGCAATTTCTCGACGTCCAGATTCTCTAATTTGCTAACAACTGGATTGAACTGAAAGGGTAGGTCCAATTTTTCAGCTTCTTCAGTCAATCTATGAGCCATTTGATCCAACACTTCTTTCTGTTGATGAATGCCAGTAATCCTCAAATGAGGCGGCCCTTCAGGCCTAGCACTCAAAGCTTGAATAAGCGCAACCCACTGTGCAGGCTCAGCTGCATTAAGATCAATTATATGAACCATCTTCTCACCTTCCATCGCTTCGATCACGGCTTGGTTCGTAAGCACAAAGGCCACCTTCAAGAAGGGGAACAACTCGAAAAACAGTTTCCGAACAAGCATTTCTTCGGAAACCAAAGTTATCCTCGTTGAATTGAGTGCCTTATGAAGACCAGGCCAGGCTTTGAGGATTCTATCAGCAAGCGCCTCAGTAAAATACGCAGCCATTCGCTGCATCGTATCTCCGTCCGGCGACGCGAGCTGGGAAATTTGTTCGAGCGCAATGTTGGCATTTTCAAGGCTACCATTGGCCACATGATTAGCACAAGTGAGCAACAAATGGATCAAATACAAACCCCTTTCTTCCGATTTCAACTCTCTAAGCCATGGATATGGTGACCCTAAGCTCGGTGAGAGTGACATCATGGAGAAAACTCGTAGAGGCGACGACGATGAGTCTTGGAACATTGGCAGAAAAAAAGTTCTGGTCTTTATATCTAAAGAGTATAAAGCATCAAACTTTCATGCAAAGATTGAAATTTTGCATGTAGATGGGATTTACCAGAAACCAAAACCAAAACCAGATTTAGACCAAATAGTTAGGATCTAACAAGAAACAAAGACAACCCCAATTGTCTTTCGGACAAGCTCATGAAAGTATCACCAAATTCAAATACAAAACTTAACAATTACAGGAGAAAGAAGAAATCCTTACTGGGTCTTGCAATTGATCAAAAACCCAAATCAAAGAACAGAAAAGTTGTCCAGACTGGAATCTGTGATTCAAGCAAAATATGAACAAAAAGGCTCTCTTTTTTTCTCGAGAAAGAAAAGGGGGCAAGGAAATGCTATTAGGTAAGGCGTTGGGAGTTTCTCTCTAATCCCATATGGCCAACATTGTCGACAATGCGTGAAGGAAATCTTTGTCTTTTTATGATTTGTTGTCGTTCCCTCCGTCAGTGGAATATGGAATTTTCTGAGTAAAGCTTTTATCTTTTTCTCTACAAGCTTTTGTTTTTTACCTGAAGTTTATATATTTTTCTTTTCTTCTCATCAAATTTACTTAAACCCCCCTTAGCTTTAACTTTTTTAGCCAAATTACTCCACTAGCCACTAAATAATGAAAATATATAGTTTTGATTATTAAAAAATATTTTACTAATTACTAAAATTTTTAAATTATTCAAAAAATTTTATTTTATAATTTAAACTTTATTTAAAAGTTTTTTTTTAAGTTGAATTAAATTAAATTTTATCCATCTTTAAATTTAATGATCATTTTATAAATTTTAAAAGATGAATAACTAAAATAATTATTTTTTATAATTTAATGATCTTGGTGTATTTTAATTTTTACCCTAGTTTTTAATTGGTTACTTGTTTTGTCTTTGCATTAGGTGGATAGGGAATCAGTGAAGCCTTTGCTTTGGCATCTTGTCTCAAGCACCCTGCCTTTTTTAACAGATTCCCAAAGGAAAGAAACAGCCAAACATGCCCTAACAAAGACAAACAAAAGGATGGTCTTTTCCCCCCTTCAATTTTGTCACCTAGTGGGTTTTTTTTCCAAGTGTGAAACCTCATCTGTCCTAAAATGGGTTTTTCTTCTGCTCTTGATTTTTGTTTTCAAACCCAATGACCATACCATTGGTATCATCTAAATCTTTCTTTGTTGTATAGATTAAGACAAATAGATAAGGTGAGCTAAGCTATCTTCCACAACTATAATATACTACATGTATCTGTACTTGGTGGGATTGGTTCTTACCTAAAACACATCGTATTCTCTCACTTTCCTATCAAATATAGTGCATGGTTTAAGTAAATTTTACTTTTTCGACTCAGTTTGCTTTATTTATAGTATAACGATTTGAAAATCTGATATTGTTTAAAAATTTTAGTATCTTATCTTATTAAATTAACTTATAATTGATGTTTTTAAGGTTTACGATTTGAGATTAAAGAAGCAATATCCAAAAGCACCTCCTCTGTGTTTACACAACTGGCGTTGCATCGATCTTTGTCGCAGCCACCGGCACCTACTTATCGTACCGAGTCACACACAGGGGATGGTCTCGCATCAATCTGTGAAGAAGTATCAGTAATAACACAGTTTCCTGTGACAAAACAACAAATATGAAGTCATTTGCTCGCTAATGAAATGAATGACAATGATTTAAATTACGGTTACAGTTATATTTTCGATCATAATGTTTTAATTCGGTTGATGAGAGAGTATGGATGATTTACCTTAAGCAAGGAAGAGAATCAGCAATTTTTCCATGTTTATTAAATAATTAAGAATCAGTTTATTTTCTAATTAATGCTAATTTTCATTACAGAACCTTTTCAATTGACTGTTTCGGACACTCTTCACTCAAAACCGATGTCTTATAAAGAACTGCTTACTTATATGCGTCTTATAAATAGGGGTGTTCAAATGGTCGGTTAAACCGAATTAATCGATCAAATCGAATTAATTCGGTTAAAACGGTCGGCCACTGAACTTTGTTCGGTCGGTGAATAGTTAAAGTTTTTTAAAAAGTTCGGTTAACGGTTAGTTCGGTTAACGGTTAGTTCGGTTCGAAACAGGTTAATTAACCGAATTAGCCAAAATATAATAAATATTAAATATACAATATATATTATTATTAAGCCCATATCTAACTTATTTTGTTTTATCATAATGTTTAATCTAAAATTCTAATATTTTTATCTATGTTTAGATATTATTTAAATTAAATGTCAATTTATCTTCGTAAATTAAAAAGTATTTTCAATGATTTTTATTGTGTAATAACTTTGAATAAGAAAATTAATAAATTTTGGTTAATTCGAAAACCGACCAAATTAACCAAAATTTGTTCGGTTAATATATTTTAAAAAAAGTTCGGTTCGATTAACAGTTAAAGATTTTAAAAGTTTGGTTAATTCGATTTTTGATAATTCAGTTCGATCACCGACCGAATTAACCGTTTGAACACCCCTACTTATAAATAACTGCTACAACCCATATAGCTTACAAATATACAAAACCAGAAAAGAAAACCAAACATATATCTGCATCCATGCTAGAGGAATCACCCACATCACCAACAAGATGTATATATATATATATAGCAACCTACGGAACATGTACCGCTAAATATAGAAGCCGGATTAATTTGTGTAGTATATTTGATTTTAACGAATGAATTTTTTAATAATTTTTTATGTACACATATGCAATACAAATAAATAGAGAAATTCAACTTGAATTAAAAATTTTATTCACTAATTATTAAATTTTTTAATTTTTTCTAATTCGAATCAATTTAACAATAAGAGGTCTATCCACGTGTCCAGGAAACTTTCGTATGTCTAAAAAATCTTGTTTAAGGAGTGGCACGTGTTTGCTAATCTGGACTGTACTTATCAGTAATATTATTATTTATGCCCATTTGAGTGAACCAGCGGCAAATAACAGCCACAAACAAACTGTTTCTCTTCCATTCTTCATTTTCATGGCTTCCAAGCTCTCCTTCACATTCAAAGTCCCTCTAGAGAAACCCTCAAAAGCATTTCAAAGAAAGCCAAACTTGTCTCTTTCAAATTCAAACCTAAATTACTGTGATGGGTTTGGATTCTCCAAGAAAAATTCAGTCTTTAGAGGACAATTATCGGTGAAAGTGAATGCTCTACAAGAAGAAGTGACACAATCTACTAATTCAGAAACTACCCTTCTTTCCCCAACAACTATTTCTTCTTCCTCGAAGCTTGTTTTTGTTGTAGGAGCCACCGGCGGAGTCGGTAAGCTCTTCTCTTTTTTATTGTGAATTTGTATGATTTTACGGTGTTGCTTAGTTGTAGCAGTGAATTTATATATTGAACTGTGCATTTTTTTTGCCTAGCTCAAGCTCAGTTGGGTAGGTTTGGTTAACTGTTCATCATACATTTGAAATGTATTACTCTATAAGTGTTCTAAAGGTCAAGATTTTAATAATAATATGGCCATTTGATTTGAGTATTATGAGACTCAAACTTGTCTTGACTGCATATTTGAGACTGAATATCTAAATAAACAATCAGAGTAGGTGCACAAATTGACAAATATGTATAAGGGTAGAGAAAGAGAGTTTATTTTTATTAAATTTTGGTGTTTGGGTTTCCACTGATACCTATTAAAAAACTGTTAACAAGATTGCTGCTTACAACCGGCATTGTACTCATCATGCTTGCAGCCACCTCTATGCAATGGTTTGTCACACATGGTCTGTGCATCTGTATTCTGTAATAACGCACTTTCCTCATTCCTGTAAGAAACAAAAAATATGAAATCATGTGCTCACAGATGAATCCAATGGCGTAGTACTTAACTAAGACATATAAGAGATTATGGATGATTACCAAAAGTAAGGAGGAGAATGAGTTTCAGCACGGTTGAAACGGAGAGGCCTTTCATGGTTATGTTATTGTTTGCAGTTGTTAGACCAATTTGTTTCAATGTGAACGAATCTTAATCCTTCGTATAAGCCAACTATTCCATGATACTCGTCTTCTTATGCGCTAATCATGTAGGAAGCACTAAGGGAAAACATTGGATTCTATATTACTTCCCAAGTATGTAAGACACCTATGGTTAAATTTACTTCTGATAAACGTCAAAGTTTACTTGTTATTCCTAATATCGACAAGTTGGTCTCTTTTCAGGGCAGTTGGTTGTGGCAGCTTTGCTGAACCGGAACATCAGATCACGCATACTATTACGAGATCCCGAGAAAGCAGTTTCTCTGTTTGGTAACCAAGATGAAGAGAAGCTACAGGTGGAAGTTTCATCTGATACAAGAATCATTCAAGCTCATCGATTATTTTCAAAGAATTGCCATTGATTTTATGTTGCATACAGTGTTCTCATTTATTTATTTGTTATCACTTCATTCAGATATAAAATTTAGTTTTAAAATGATCTTAAATTTTGTTAGATTTTTAAAGGGGACACAAGAAACCCTGCAGATCTAGATCCATCCATGTTTGAGGTTTGTGCTTCTTACTTTTGTCTATCAAACCTGTAAAGAAGATAAATGGCATTACTTGGATTGCATTAATACCTCAAACAGTTTAGATTTTTCAAATGTCTTAATCTTTTATGATTTTGTTATGGGGGTTACACATGTGATTTGTTGCACAGGAACAACTGCTTTTCCTTCCAAGAGATGGGATGGGGATAATACTCCTGAAAGAGTAGGTCAGAAATTGCTTTAATATACAAATAATTCAACATTTTGTTATCAACATTATCTTTTTCTGTACAGAGCTGGTAGATTGACAGATGGACCTTACACATCATATGATCTTAATACTTTGCTTCAAGCTACTGCTGGGCAACGTTGTGCTGTGGTTATTGGTCAAGGTATGTTTAAGCTGGTTTTTCAATGGGACAATAAACTGTTTTGTATGAAGTTGTCACAATGTCCAGCAGCAATTATAAATGAAATAGAAGTTCCGATTCGATGCAGCCATCCTTGAAAGTGAAATTGCTCTGTTCTGCGTTTCTCTTGATATCTACATTGTAGATCATGCAAAAGCTTTGCACAGAGATTCATATACAAATGGTTAAGCAGATTATATAAGCTGTCTATTTTATTGTCATTTTTTTGAAAATAACGCAGGAGATAAACTGGTGGGAGAGGTGAGCAGGGTTGTGGTTGCTGAAGCTTGCATACAAGCACTGGACATCGAATTTACTGAAGGCAAAATTTATGAAATCAACTCAGTCGAGGTCAGTACAGGAATTTGCTGCAATAGGTGTAGGGGAAATATAGGGCATACCACACAGGCAGTCATTTGAATATAAACGAATGTTTTATGAGCTGTTCATTAAATGAACTTTGTTCAAACTCATTTATTTAGTTTAATAAGCGAATATAAACAAACGTTCGATGAACAATTCATCGAACGGATGCCACATCTTCCATAGCAATTAGAGATATCAATATTGAGGTCTAAAATGAACTTGTGGACTTTGATAGAACTTTGTTACTTTGGAACGTTATGTTTGTAAAACATTTGAGTCCTTTATTCACACAGATCCATTTTGATTTAGCATAAACATCTTTTGTTGCAAGATCACATGATTTCAAGTAAGTTAAACCTTTATCTTAGAAGGGTATTCATTAGGTTGCGAAAGAGAGCATATAGCTTGAAGATCAGTTGCTTTGCCCAAGTCAATAATTGATATGTTGATTTGTTTTGCAGGGGGAAGGTCCAGGAACAGATCCAGAAAAGTGGCAACAGTTGTTCAAAACACCCCAAGTATAGTTCAAACAAGAAACAGATCTTCGAGTTGATACTCCTGATTTACTCACTGTGTGTATATATCTTTCATCTTTCGCAATATTAATAATTTAATTTAATCGAATTAATTGAGATGGATAATGTCTATTCCGCATGTGAAGACAATAAATCCCTTTAAAAGTTGAAACAAAAACACAAGGTCGGCTCCATATCTCCACCCACCTCTCTGAAAAAATATACTAATCAATAAACTAAAGCCTCAGCCTTGTGCTAGCTTTACAAGCGTGTTCAAATTCATGGTCAAAACGCGTACACTTTCAAGTATTTCAGAAGAAAATCCCATTCCCCTTCTTCAGCATAACATCCAAAGCTTCATTTGTTTCCCACGCCACGACACCCAGATGTGCCAGGAAGATGAAGAAGATGAATCTTACTTCGATGGCCTCCCAGATGCTATTCTTCTTCTCATCTTCAACAAATTACACGACCTTAAATCTCTCACCAAGTGCCTATCAGTCTCAAAGCGTTTCAATTCCCTTGTTCCTTTAATCGACTCTGCTTTCATCTCAATCCCACCACTCAAACACCCGAGCTCCTACACGGCAACTTCATACGTCAACACTGTTTTTAGACTTCTGTTTCTCAACTTGTTCGTCAAGCCACTTGGATGTTTCCATCGAATCATGGCTCCCCCAAAGTCAAACACGAGGTCGTTGGATCTTTCCTGCTGTAGGAGAAATGGGGTTTTGAAGTTTTTCAAGGAGTTGAAATCGTTGCATCTAGAGCTTCCTGATGACGGTGGTGAGTGGGGGTCGAGTAGCGGTGCTTCTTTTCTTCAATGGAAAGCGGGTTTCGGAACAGACTTGAAAACTTGCGTTATTGTTGGAGCAACCTCGTTTCGAAAATGCTTGAAAAAGGAAGAGCGGGAGGAATCCATGGAGGAGGAAACTGTTTTGAACGATGATGAACTGAAATTAAGAGTGATATGGACCATTTCTTGCTTGATTGCTGCGTCGACGAGGCATTGTTTGTTGAAGCAAATCTTGGCTGACAATCCGAGCATTCCATCGCTTGAAAGTGTGATGATTTCTGATGCCAACAAGCATGGGGTGCTTTGTGTGGGAAAAGAAGAGCTTGTTGAAATAAGGAGCACCATGAACACGTTCGAATCGTCGTCTGTGTCATCCATTGAGAGGAGTCCTGTACCGGAATTGAACATGAAACTGTGGTACATGCCGGTGCTGGAGTTACCGGAGTCCGGGTATGTGATGGAAGGGGCCACGCTTGTGCTTATCAGGCCTGTTGCCGATGGGATGATTGAAAACGACGTTGGTGATCCATTGGTGGGAGATGTGAAACCATTTAGTGAAGCTGTAAAGGAGATGATCAAAGTGAAGAAGACTTATTTGATGACCATGAGTTCCTTTTGAGGTAACAATATAATCAAATCGATGTATGTTATTTTAATTCAATATTTAAGATAAATAATTAATCATAAAATATACTTTATATACACTAATAAAATTCGAATTTTTGATTTTCTGATTAAAAGATGGAATAAACAACGATCACGTCGTCGTATCGTTTAATTCATATTCTAAATTATATTCAACAAAAGAATTTTAGTGAAAAAAAAAACAATTTGAAGCGTAAATTTGTATAAATATTCAAATGTACTTTATATGCTAGAGTTGCTGTCCATTCAATTACTAATGAAAGTTTAATTTTTTAAATTGAAGTGATTGTAATAGGAAAATAAAGGTGTGGATTAGTACGGATAAAAATCTTTAATCTTTTGCCGTTTTTTTTAATGTTTAATATTAAGAAAAATTAGTCGAATCCATTAGCTCAAGTGGTTAAAGGAACGGTTGATGTTCCTAAAGGTCACGAGTTTGAGCACCAGCAATACCAGCAGAGTGATTGAATGATCAATGTAAAAAGATAAAGATTATATTCTAGAACAGATATTACTTGTAATCACTATTAGCTTGTTAAAAAAATATTAAGAAAAATTAAATTTTAAAAAATATATTTTACCTTAAAATTTTAAAATTATAATATAAAATTATAATTTTAAATCTTGACCTTATATTCTAAACTTAAAATTTTAGTATAAAACATAAATAAAGATATTAAAAAAAAATTATATTCGAATTATTGCGATGGTTGTTTTATTATTTTAAAAATTGAGATAACTTCAAGGAATTAAAGATTCATTTTCTTTGGAAATTGTAATTACATTTCACTTAAACTAAAAAAACTAAATTATATGTTTATTTTTAAAAATTTAAATGTTGGATTCGTGTGTCTTTGTATTTTATTATTTTTTAGGAAGTAATAGGATAATAAATAGTTTAATTGATCTTTATAATTATTTTCTGAAAAGTAAATTAATTTCATTAAAATTTCTTTGTAACTAAGATTCAATTGAGGTTCAATCTGAGAGCGAAAGAATATGAGTTTCTTGAGAGAGTAATTGAACAGGAAATAGTTTAATTGATCACTTCTAATTATTTATAGCTAAGATGTAAGAAAAATAGTTGAGGAACGATTGAATGTGGCTTAACTTTTAGGTTTAATAGTTAAAAAGGTGTTTAATTTATATTTATTTTTTAATTTGGTGTTTAATATTTTTTTGTTACTTTGGTGTTTAATGTTTTTAACATTATTTAAATAGATGTTCCGTTGTTATTGTCTGTTAATTTTTTTCGTTAACTTCTTAAATTTCTAAAATTATATTTAAAATAAATAAAAATTAATACATCTGAAAAAAAATATATCGTAAATTTTTTAAATAATCTTAAAATATTTTCCAAATCTCTAAACTCCCAAATTCAGCTACTATCATTAGCATTGATCACGTTTCTAGTGACGAAATGAAGCGTCATCCCTTTTTTGAACGATCCACACATCGTTTTTTTTAATTATTTGAATGAATTGTTTAATGATTTTGATGTTTTATATGATATCGAATGATTTTCAGCCATAAAGTGATAGAGTAAATGATCGTGATAGTCCAATGACAAATATAATGAATAACGATCTAACAATCGATAGTAATCGATGACCACATGACAATCGCATTCGATCAAACACACTACCTTATAAGTTTAACCCCCTTCAAATCATTAAACCTAACTTTTAAAACAAACTAACTGATTTAAAGATATGGTAAATGAAAAAGTAGTCTAAAGCTGTAAATGGATATCAATGCTTACCTAATGATTAATGGCACCCAGTCTTTACAATTAAAACCCAATTTCAAGCGTAAATAGTCTCTAAAGTAAACGCTTAGAATTTTTAATTGACAATTTTTTTAAGCTTAGAATTTGGTACCTCAATTTCAATTCCATCCATTATTTTATTATTTTTATCAATAATTTTAGTCCCAAACATACACATTTCATCAACTTAGTCCTAACTAAAAAAATTATTCAATAAATTTAATCATTTATATTCAAAATTTTATTAATTTAGTGTCAATTTTTATGATATTATCAAACTAAATAAATCTATGGAATCAAAGCAATAATTTAAGAACACTTTTTTTGAATAAAAATATTAGAGGAATTGAATTTTTAAGCATTAATAAATATGTATTTAAATCATTTTAATATACGTAATCTGTAAAATAATTGGAAGTAAGGTACCGATTCAATTCCCTTTACAGTAGTCTGAAGCGAAGCAAAGCATGAGAATAAATTAAAGCTTAATCATTTTAGTACATTTCTTTAGTTCATATATAAACATATAGATTGGTTCTTACATTTCTATACAAGAATAGACAGAGAAACGCTATGTCAGCCCACAGGTAAGTTCAACTTACTACTAAAAACAAAACAAAAGATATACATATTAGGACATGTATGTATTTTGTTGTGTTTAGGTGTTTGATTTTATTATTTACGATATAATTTATTTTTTTTTATTTGTGAAGATTTCTCTTGTTAAGCGTTACTCGTAATAATATAACAAAATCAAGTGTTAGATTTAAACGTGAGAAATATCTTTCACGTTGTTAGAGCTTAACCTTTTACGTTGTATGTTTTCCTCTCGTCTTTGTTGAATTAAATATTTATTATTATTCACGTCAAAATAATGAGTTGTATACCACTTAGCAGTTTAATTAAATATTTATGTTAAAAAGATGTTAATCGAAAGATGATCGTCGATGTTAATTTTGAAAGATGTTGATATTTTCAGTCAATTTTAATTTAGTTTAGTAAAATTTAAACCTAAAACCTTATTTTATTATTCGTAACTTTTTATAGTTAAAAATTAGAGAAATATTTGCATATTAAGACGTGAATGTATTTTTTCTTGTATTTAGCTTATCTGATTTTATCATTTACGATACAATTGATTTACTTTATTTATTTATTTATTATGCAGATTGCACCTCTTAAATATTTTGAGAGTTACTCGTGCTACTATAACAAGATCGAGTGTCAGACTTAAACGTAAGAGACGTTTTCGCGTTATTAGAGCTTAACCTTTTGCGGTGTGTGTCGACCCCTTATCTTTGTTGAATTAAATATTTGTTATTATTCAAGTTACTAACTAAACTTTTAAATCTCTTATTTTGGTCACTCTAGAATATATCATTTTAATAATATTAAATATAAAAATAATTTAAAATAAACAATATAATTATAGTATAATTTTTTATTATTAAATTTACAAGTATATAAAATTACCTTTATTATTTATCACCGTTGGTCTCGAAATCGATGATCTTTTGATTTTAAACTGAATTAATAGACTCGTTCTAACGTATTGAGTACTCTAAATTTAAAGTTTGTTTCACTAGAAAATATCTTGAAAGCCACAATTAGAACTTTTTAGTTCCCCCTTTTTATCTTCTTTTAGATTTCACTTTCCGACAAAATAGATGTAAGATTCGGGCTTAGAGGGTCGAAACAAGACACTCTGATAAAATTTGAGACTTGAAAACCACTAGTACGATTATTGGTGTGTCATCTGACGATGATAAACGGTGGATAACGAATAATTGGATTTAATTTCATATTTTATATATTAAATTATTTTATATTCAATAATAATAATAACTCAAAAAATTTAAAAATTAAATACATAATTAATAAATTTAATTCAATTACTAAAATAAAAAATAATAATTAAAAAAATTAAGTGCCCAAATTAAAAATAAAATGATTATTGAATGATGATATATATATTTAACTCTAAAAATTAAATACATAATTACATTAAATAAATACCATATTACATATAAATACTCAAACTATATACCGAAAAGTTATATTTGAACTTTATATAACATTAAAATATTTGTGTCAATAATATTTATAAAAGCGATCGTAAAAATTTTGTTTATAAAAGAATTTTAATTTTATGGTTTAAGGATTCTGCTTATGATTTAAGGTTTACGCATTTAAGTGCGTTACTTTTAAATTTAGAGGTTATTGATAGAATTTTAAGTTTATAATCTAAATTTATGGTTATAAGTTTAGAGTTAAATTCTTAAATTCTTAATCATATTACACTAAAACCTAAACCTAACCTTAAATCCTAAAATTTAAGCACTTATAGATACAAAATGTTTTCGCCAATTGTAAATTGAATAATAATTCTTATAAAATTCTTTGATTTCATTGGCAAATTCCGTGTTTTATATGTTTTATTTAAAGAGAAAAGATAAAAAAAAAGGGTAAATAATCCCATTGCTCTATGTTTGGGTAAGTAGAAAGAGAAAATAGTTATATATTTATTACTTGTGTTTAATTATAACCAGAACAAAGGCCGGGAGACGACAAGGCAACACAACACTAGACGACAGCATCATGGATGTAGTTGCAGTAATAAAGAAATTATGGGATGCATGGGATGTCAGAGTTATGGTTCTTTTGAGTCTCCTGTTACAAGCCATTCTCTTCATACTTGGCAACCGTAGAAAATACACAGTGAAACCTTGGGTCGGAATTCTTCTTTGGCTAGCGTACCAATGTGCTGATCCTGTGGCCATTACGACACTAGGGAAGCTCTCTTCTTCTTGCGTACATGAATCTGGTGTGAGCAACACTTTAAGAGGGTGGTGGGCTTCTCTACTTTTGCAGCACCTCGGCGGTCCCGATACCATAACTGCATATTCCATGGAAGATAATCTGCTTTGGAAGAGACATCTTCTTGGGGTAGTTATCCAAGTAGCACTAGCCATTTATGTGATTGTTTTGTCGTGGACAAGATCTTGGCTCTCGTTCTTGAATTTTCCACTCTTCTTGGTGGGGGTTATAAAATATTCAGAGAGAACTTGGTGAAAAATTTGATGTAGAGAAAATTTGTGGAAACATCTGGGAAGGGAACGAGAGTGAAATGGATGTAGAGAAAGTAGGTATGGGTTACCTATGGTTTGCATTCAGGAGACAAGATTCAAGAAATCACTTCTCTACTACGGGTATTTTAGAATCATCAATGGCAAAAATTGCAGAGAATTTTTTCCAGTCATTTGACCTTGTGAATTTGCTGCTGATGATAGGGAGGAGTGAAGTTGTTAATATGTTTGACGTTGTAGCAATTGAGTCGGGGTTTATGTTCGACATGTTGTACACCAAGTCAACCATAGTTTTCACCAAGCTGGGATGCGTTTTACGTTTCATCAGCTTTTGTTGCTCCTCATTTGTCTTGGTTTTCTTTCTGCATAACTTCGGTATTGGCATTTCATCAAGGGTGGATATCTGCGTTACTGGAATCTTACTGGCTGGAGCTGTTGCTTTTGAATTCTATGGCTTGATTTTAGTTCTTTCTTCGGACTGGTTTGTGGTTCTAGCAGTGAGGGAAAACAAGAGTCGTTTGTTGCGAGGAATCTTCCGATGGTCATTGTTTATGAGGCATAAGGACAAGAAAAGGTGGTCGGATTGTATGGGACAATTCAATCTTTTAAGATACTGCCAGAGCTTCAGAAAAGAGACCAAAATCTTATAAATGATTGGCATTGATGAACTGTTGCACAAGTACTGGAACACCAGTTTCAGTTCCATCCCCTTGTCCTTAAAGAAACGAGAGAGTTTTCCGGGCCACAGGGAGGTTTTCCAGCAGGTAGGCAACATTCCTCGTCATTTCTTTAGAGGGGAGAAGGCACTTGAAAGGCGGTGAAATCCTCTCTCTCTATTGGCTTCTAGCATCTTACAAAATACACGTGAGACTGATCATTGAAGTTCTCACTTGAAGGCCGTTGCTCATTGTTTGCGATTTGTACAGTCGTAAGACATCAACCCTACAGGCAAGTTCAACTTACAGTACTGTAACGTTTCATTGATGAGTAATTTGAGAGGGACTGTATTTTGATTAATGAAAAGAAAGTTGAACAGACTATTATATAAATAATCTGCAGTTTCTTCTTTTTTATTACAAATTTGATGGTTTATGTGTTGATTTCTGTGTTTCTATTAGTTTGTGTTATTTTTTCAAATAATGTTATCTAGAGTTTATTAAACATCACCAAAGATATTATATATACAATAAATCAAAAGAGAAAATATATTAGCACTCAAAAGATTTTATACAAAGGTTAAAAAAATGACAAATCCTTTCACGTAGTTTAACGTATTATAAAAATAAAAATAATTTATGAATTTCATCGTCTGAGACACTATGTGGGATGAAAAAAGATTGATGAACGAACCAAACTATTAAGCAGATTGTTTTGTTATACAATTTTGATTATATTGGTTAACAAATCATTAAACGAGTAAAGATTTATAATTTCTAGTACCGACAAACTTAAATAAAAAAATAACATCATAAGGATTCATACATAAACACCAAAACGATCATTACATTACGATGACAAACATACTAACCACAGATGAAACAAACCACAAAAGTCTATATAAAATGTATCACAAAAACAAAACAAAAAATGTGTCAGGGGAAAGAAATATTCTTATTAGAATTGAAAAAAAAAAACATGAAAGAGCAAAGATTCTTATACGAAGAGAACAGATGACACACCACATGATATGAAAAATAAGTACCAAGAGAAAAGATGACTCACTAACAATATGTTAAAAACAATAAAGGATGTTACCACTTCCACTTGAGACGCATTGAGAATCACAGGCCCCATCATTCCAGTAAATTTCAATCACCAAACCTCGAAATCTCTTGTTATAAATCCACAACCCCAGTTAGTATCTTCTCCTAGGACTCCTGGAGCGATGTGTCCGTCCGGATCTGCAAAAGTTGGAAGATATGAAGGGTATCGTTAGATTCAACTACTGAACTTATACTCAACTCCAAAAAGGGCAATAAGAGATGCAAAGCTGCTAAAAGTTGCAATTTTCCAAGAATATAACACTGCCAACCATACTTAAAGTGGAATGCATGAGAAAGAAAAACACTCAATTAGTGGTTGAAACCTGGCCAAAGAGGTTATAGCAGTCCTTGAAGAAGATCAGACTGATTTAAGTTGGTAAACAATGAAATCAGAATCCTTTTCACTTTCTCTCATTGGACATTGTTCTTGACAGAAGGGAATTCCAAATATCCCCACACATGCTGTCCCCCCAAATTTCTGACAGGAAAAGAGGATCAATTCCCACAAAGAAACGAATTTCAGGGATTCTTTTAATTCCTAATACAATTCCCAGTTTACAAATGTATTCGCCAGGATTAGTCATTTGAACTATTTACTCAGGATTAACATCTCTGGGGACCGAGGCCACCATCCATCAGTGACAAGGGACTCGAAGTCGCGGGAGGCTAGACGGGACTGGCGATCGGCATCTTCACCGCGGAATCCACGACCCTTGGTCTTCTTAGGGGCAGAGAGAGAAGTGGAAGCACAGCCAGTTATGGCGGACTTAAGCTTAGGCATGGCGACTTGAGGGGACGCATCGCCGAGGGCGAAATCCACCGCTTCCACGTCAGCACTCGCCATTACCGCGATCTGAACGCTTATTTACTTTTACAATATCAAAAACAAAATCTAGTTGCACTCTGACTCATAATTCGTCAGTTGCTCTGGGAACTAACTGGAAAATTATGATTAAACTCAACTGATTGAGATTCTGAAACTGAATCTGGATGGGCCTCCTTCCATATTTCCCAGACCGTTCTAGAAAATTTAGGGTCTGAATTCAGGTTTTATTCATAAGTCGGCCCAGTTAGTCTTGGACAGGTATAACATTTGCAGAGTTAAACCCAGATCTCTTGGTTTTTACCTTACGAATAAGGGTTTAGGGAGAAAGATAACTTTATGGGGAAAGATACATTTTTTTTTAAATTTTATTCAAGTTAGAGTTGTAAAAAATTATATGTAAATCATTTTAGGGTAAATTATAAAAATATCCTCTAACTATAACTTAATTTTTTGTTGGGTCCTCTGATTATAAGAAGTTATAAATAAATCTTTTAAATAATCACTAGTAATAAATTAATCTAATTCTATTAAAAAATAAATAATTAATTTATAAGATAGTTAATAAAATCTGTATAATAATAAATTTAACATCTCTCAAATTCTAAAATCGATTTTGTTAGCTACGTCTCTTAGTGTTAGGGGAATTTTTTAGTATATCGTGAGATTATAAGTTAATATTTATTTAGTTTTTTAGCCTTTTAATAATGCATATATATTATACATATATGATATTTAAACCCGGATCGTTTATATAAAATGTATTATTTTTTTTATTATTGGAACCATTCTACGAATTCGTTTTTTTTAATTTGATATCTGACTAATAATGTTTAGTGGTTTATTTACTTGGTATTTGCTTGATCATTTA
Organism: Abelmoschus esculentus; assembly: GCA_035048815.1. Classification (NCBI taxonomy): domain Eukaryota; kingdom Viridiplantae; phylum Streptophyta; class Magnoliopsida; order Malvales; family Malvaceae; genus Abelmoschus; species Abelmoschus esculentus. The sequence goes on from JAUCBN010000059.1 coordinate 2,135,424, forward strand.
AGAATTTTTGATCTTAAACGTATAAATTATAAATTAATCGAGAAACACGATTTATTTATATATTTATCTATCATCTTGGTGACGGAGTTGTTCATTCTTTGTATGAACCTACATCCCATATGCACACCTTTGATCCAGAGGTGATGCAAGTGAAAGCATTTCAGAAATATGATCTGTTCATGCTTCATGTCATTAGTTCAAGCAACATTGTTTGATACCATTTTCGTCTCGATCGCTGATAAGCAAGTCCGGAATCGATTCAAGTTCGAGCATTCACGGGGTTTAAGTGTCAACCTAAGATGCAAGTAAATGATTCAGGATGATGAATATTCAATCAAACGTTTATAAACGCTAAATTTCAACGTATCAAATGTTTAGAATATAATACTTTGTTACCTTTCGGACATATATATTCGCAAGATCCTTAAAATTCATAGTTTATGTAACTCTAATATTTTATTTGATCTTTGAATTACTCAAAATTCCAAGCCATTGAAAAGAAAAACGGTATTACCAATATATAGCGGAGGCACGACAAATGCTCCTGCTTGTTGTCTAATTCTTGCTTCCTCTAGCACTATACATGGTCTCCATTTCTTTGTTGCCAAACCTTTTCCCTCTGTCCCAATCAGGGAAAACCATACAGGCTCCACATTTCTCCTCCTGAGTTAGGCCACCGTCACTTGACCCCTTCTCCCTTACACAAATGGGGAGTTGTTGCTCTAGTAGCAGTCCCACCGATGACCAAAACAATGAAAAGGGAGACGCCGCGGCTGGTAACGGCAACAACAATCCCGGCAGTTCTCGTGTGGAGAATTCTGCATCAAGGGGTTCTGCCTTCTCAGGTGGAGCCTCCGCTAAGCATTCCAAGTCTTCATCTGTCGGTACCGTGTTAGGACGACCGATGGAAGATGTTAAGGCAATCTACAACATTGGGAAAGAATTGGGCAGGGGACAGTTCGGGGTCACATATCTGTGTACTCACAAGCAAATCGGGGAACAATTTGCTTGCAAGACCATTGCCAAGAGGAAACTATCGAACAAGGAGGACATCGAGGATGTCCGAAGGGAAGTGCAGATCATGCACCATTTGACGGGACAGGCTAACATTGTGGAACTCAAGGGTGCTTATGAGGATAAACAATCGGTTCATCTGGTGATGGAATTATGTGCAGGTGGTGAATTGTTCGACCGGATCATCGCTAAGGGTCATTATACTGAACGTGCAGCCGCTTCTTTGCTTCGAACAATCGTTCAAATTGTGCATACATGTCATTCCATGGGTGTCATTCATAGGGATCTCAAGCCTGAGAATTTCTTGTTGTTGAACAAAGAGGAAAACTCCCCCTTGAAGGCCACAGATTTCGGTCTATCGGTCTTTTACAAGCCAGGTTGAGATAGTTTGCTTGATTATTACGACTTCTTCATATTTCATTCGATTATTTGTTATAAGTTTAATGGTTAATTATGCCTTTGGAACAGGCGAAGAATTTAAAGATATTGTTGGTAGTGCATATTACATTGCACCTGAAGTCCTAAAGAGGAAATATGGACCAGAAGCTGATATATGGAGTATTGGAGTTATGCTGTACATTCTTCTCTCTGGTGTCCCTCCTTTCTGGGCAGGTAACTTCTTCCATCGCCATTTCTCAACCTTTTCGACATAGTGTCAGGAATCTGTGGTCGGAAACAGATTCGACATTAACTCAACCCTCCGCACTGGTGCCTCTCTTCTACCTTGATCACCAAGAAATCTTAGTTTCCAGTATTTATTATTAAGATTATGTACTTCATTAATAACTTCTTTCTCAAGTAATCGCACCAGACTGCTAACTAAATACTACGAGTTATAATTTCAGTCTATGTCCGACAGATAGTTCATAGAAACCTTATGAATGTAATCTTGAGGCTCAAAACTAAGATCATTTTTCCCCCTGATAGAATCCGAAAACGGGATATTCACTGCAATTCTACGCGGCCACATTGATTTCACGAGTGCTCCATGGCCTAAAATTTCTGCTCAAGCAAAAGATCTTGTTAAGAAGATGTTAACTTTGGATCCCAAACAGAGGTTAACAGCAGTTCAGGTTCTAAGTAAGTGTATATACATACATATATATAAGCTCGATGTTGTGTTCCTTAAAATTCAGCTATGGAGGCTATGTTATTTGCATGATTCTGATTATACTGTATGGCCATCAACAGAGCATCCATGGATCGAAGTGGACGGCGAAGCGCCTGATACACCTCTCGACAATGCAGTGCTAAGCAGGCTCAAACAGTTTAAAGCAATGAACCAGTTCAAGAAAGTTGCTTTAAGGGTATTAAACATTAATAACAATGAAAGGTCTAAATGTTAGATGACTCGATATAATTAGTTTCTGAGTCGATTTTTCGATGAAATTGTTAGGTCATTGCGGGCTGTTTATCGGAGGAAGAAATCATGGGATTGAAGGAGATGTTTAAAGGCATTGACACTGACAATAGTGGTACAATTACACTTGAAGAATTAAGGCAAGGTCTCGCCAAGCAAGGAACAAAGCTGTCTGAATATGAAGTTAAACAACTAATGGAAGCTGTAAGTCATCTCCAAAGATCAAATCCGACCATTTTTCTTTGTCAATGAGATGAATATTTGTTATTTTCTTCGAGAAATAGGCCGATGCAGATGGTAACGGAACTATAGACTACGACGAGTTCATCACGGCCACGATGCATATGAACCGAATGGATCGAGAAGATCATCTCTACCGTGCCTTCCAACACTTCGACAAAGACAACAGCGGGTAATCACAGTGATGTTATTGCAGCTAATTCCATTGTCTTCTGCAATTTTCATTTTTGCTCAAGTACTTTGTGTATATGCTTATATTTTCAGATTCATCACAACTGAAGAACTAGAGCAAGCTCTACGTGAATATGGCATGCATGATGGCAGAGACATAAAGGAGATCATTTCTGAAGTAGATATTGACCACGTAAGCAAATTACATATACATATATATATATGTATACATATATATACATATACACATTCTGTTTTCGAACCGAATCTGTTGCCAAATGTTTGAGAAATCATTTTACAGGATGGAAGGATCAACTACGATGAATTCGTTGCAATGATGAGGAAAGGAAACCCCGAAGCAATCCCGAAGAAGCGGCGTGACGATGTATTCGTCTGATTTCCGTGTCGACCGGAGGAACTGGATCGAATCTGAGAAGGGAATGCATTGTAAATATTTTCTTGATGGGGGAATTCGCAGCACAGGGAGAATTTTGAGATCAATGGCAATGCAGAATATGTACATTATTACAATCTAACACAAAAGCAAGACAACATGTGGAGATATGAACATTGTTGTGAGTTAAGGAGATGGTTTAGTTGCCTTTTTCCTTTTGTTATTTTTATTAACATTGTAATTTTCTTACAGTTAGGAGATTCAATACAATTCATCTTGTCCAAAATTCTCTCAAGTCTTTTGGGTTGCTTAGTATTTACGTGAAGATTCAAATTTTTTCACTTTTGAGATTTTTTTTTCAATATATTTGGTTTCATAAAGAAGAGGATATAAGATTTTTTGATAAAATTAAGAACATTTTAAATTAAAAATCTTAAACTTTATAAAGAATATCATACATTCTAAACTCTAATTTTAAATCTTAACCTTAAACCCTAAATCTATGTTTTAATGTTGGACATAAATACGTCCTATATACTAATCTTTAATTCTAAACCCTAACCTTAAACCTCTAAATCTACTTTTTAATTTTTTTTCTTTATCGGTACAAGCAAAATCAAAATATTTTGGAATTAATTGATCAAAATTGATACACCAAAAATATATATATTTTCGAATTCAAAGTATTAAAACTTAAGATTATTTAATTTCCCAAAATATAACTATCTTTTGAATTTTCCTTGTCTTGTATGTTTAATCCCCTAGAATATCAGCGAGAGACAAGCTTGCTCTTTGCCCTAATTCAGACAACTGGAGGGACAGGCTTGCTCTGGTTTTCCTTTCATATGAAAGGATATGATTTTATTGAAGAAATGGCAATGGGTGATAATTATCACATTCTATCTAGAGGGAGAGGGCAACGCCCTGGTTGAACCAGATGGTGACCATGCATAAATAAGCAACCCCAAGACTAGGATGATTGCTCCTGCTACGAAACCGGTCGGAAGTGATGATGCAACACCGAGATACGGCAGCGGTAACGTGAACACGTAGACTGAAATTGGCACTGCAATTATATAAACGGATAGCAGATTATGAGAAGCTTAATTATGTTTCTCAGGGAAAGAAAAGCTTCTGCTTGGAGTGGTATGCTGCCATTTATGTACTCTTAAAGTCTACCACTTCAACACTATTAAAATGATTGGCATGGTATGCATGCATGTTAAGTAGAGCTTTAGATCAGTTCAGTTCCTTGAAATGGACATTGAAAAGGATACAACGACACGTACCCGAAAAAGTGGATGCAAGTGAAGAAACAACAGCAGAAGAGATCTTGAGAAGATGTAGCAATGATATGTTGAAACTCATGTTGACAATAACAAACAGCAAGGGCAGTAGTGGTGCACCGTCGCATCCTGCAGTGACCGAAATGTCGATGAAACTAAATCAATCACTTGCTCCATTTAAGACAATCCAGTCACAACATAAGGCGTTATGTAATAAACAGAATGGTTAATCTCGATAGCAAGACCACTCTATATGAGAAATAGAACTTCCATCCTTTCATAATGAGAAACAATATCCCCCCTCGTTCGCAAGAATCTGGTAAAACTTTCTAAATGTCTTAGTTTTTGCAGGCTAAATGCTCAAATAAGGACCTAACCTTTTAGAGTTTGCTCATATAAGGGTTTAAATCTGCTTAACATCTTCAAAAAGGTGGAACAAAGATCAAACGTTTATAAATCTGCTTAAAATGAGGGATATTATTTGAAAACCTTTTCAAAATGTTAGGCCCTTATTCGGCCATTTTGAAAGGTTAGACCCTTATGTGACCAGCCCCTAAAAGTTTAGGTCCTTATTCGACCATTTTGAAAGGTTAGACCCTTATGTGACCAACCCCCTAAAAGTTTAGGCCCTTATTTGAGCATTTAGCTTTTTTTGCACAATGTATTCGATATGCAGTTTCTGAGAAGATTGATGGAAATTATACCTTCCACCATTTCAAATGCAATCACTGTGTTGACCTTACAACAGATAGTAGAAAATGAAACAATTACGACTTACCGCTAGATAAAGTGCCACCAATGTTCAAGAAGCAAGCTGCACCATCTTTAAGATAGTTTGGAAGCTGACTAAATGGGATCCCCCAAAGTTTTGATAAAAAGGGAAGAAGTAGGCAAATGAACAATGCCTGCACTATACAAGATATGATCACATCAACATTCAACCGAGATCCATAATAGAAAAACAACATTAAAGCGGAGACTGCGAATAAAAGTTTCCACAGAACCTAACACTATACAGTACGCGGTACTTACTTGAAATGCAGATCCATAGGAATTTACAACAAATAGATCTACAGAACCACCCTGCAACAAATACGAGAAAATGATCTTTAATGCAACGCAGAAATATCTCATTTCCTATGTTCAATTTGACCACAAGATACAGGAAACTTTGCAACAGTAAACATCATACTTTTAATCGCTTTGCAGCATCCAAAAAAATCACTTCCTGCAAATGAATAAAATCACCTTTTAGATGAATTCATTATACTAGAACTTGGAAATGATTAGATAGATTTCAGTAAGAAAGCCAACAACCTTCAGAACAGTATCAGCTGCTTGCAATAAAAAAGAAACTGTCATCAATAAACTCCAAAATATGCTAACTTCTTTCAATGAATAACCAGTGCTGGATCCACTGCAGAAGTGAACACAGGCAATAAACCAAGTTCTCAATATTTAGTATATAATAACAATCATTATGAGAAAATTGTAACACTACACGTTATAAAAATGTAGCTAATGCGTCTCAAATCATCATGACAGAAACTAATAAAATTATTTCTAAGTCATTTGAATTAAATCTAAATTATGCTGCAACTGCAATATAGATTTGCCTTCAAAATTATAAGGGTCATAAGGAATACAACAGTAGACTAATATGACGTGTTGGGATTCTAAAAGAAAGACTATTGACAAGTTCATCTGGCTGTCCTTATAAATGGAGGAAGCAGGCATCAAACAGTGACACTATCAGGAGATAGCCATTTACATGGCTCAAATGGTTCGACTGCAAGCTAAAACAGAGGCTTGATACCCCAAAAGTGACCATACAAGAAGATAATGAGAATGTTCATATTTCTCAGTTTTCACTTCTAAAAATGGTTTTATTATTCTATTCTAATCATCTTATAGGAGCTTTGAAGGCTGAAGCTTTTATAGCGATCTCTCTCCATGCAGCTAGACCAGAAAGATCATGATACTTTCATAAGATTTATTGTAATAAAGATCTACTAAAAACGGCAATATCATGGGTTATGTTTAGGGAACACAAACCAAGTTCTCTTTCCTGGAGATCTTTGCTTTCATTCAGTTTAAGGGTTCTCTACAAACCAGGATGTTTGGGAGGCATCTAGACGCTTCACCACCAAAATTCATAGATATATCAATAGAAGATTAGAATTCAAAACAGTCATGAGTTACCTTGCAACAGTAATGATTACACCAACAGCTACAAGAAAGCATCCAAGTAGTTGATTTACTCTATATCTTCTCCCAAGAAAGATCGTGGACAGGAGAATTTGCCACACAAGAAATGTCTGTAGAAGTCATAGACCAAAGTAACTTTTTGATGCTTATACATAAGAATGGTTGTTGTCACAATCTCTAATGAGCATCATAATAACCACTAAATAAAATCTGTAACAAGAAACTTATCCATTAATATAATTACATCCAGTATTGTTTCAGATGAATATAAAATACAAATATGCACTTTTTCATTCAAAGCATTTTTGGCCAATAACTTTGGACATGTATTGAATTGTGTGATGGTTGAGTTCATCCAGTTATATTGTTTATAAATTTTGGAGCCTAAAAAGCCATTACAACTCAACCCAAATAGAAAGAAAAGGCAATCAGCAGAATCATTCCGCCTTTTTACATGAGTAAATATATTTGGTTGTTTTCATTTAATATCATTTCTCTCAAAAGGTTTTAGAGGTAAAATCGGCCTTCAAATCAAGAACTTTTGGCAATATCAATTCATACTTGAAAAAGAAAAACGGAAAAAAAATTGGCCTAATACAGACACTATGGCAGTTATATTTAATGCTGAACAATAGCAATGAGTGTTTCTTACCTGCGATAAAATTGGAATAGAAGCCCCAGATAGAATTGCTGAACAAAGATGGAGAAATGGTATTAGAAATTTTAAAATATAAATAAAAAGTGGTGATGGTGGTCATTTCATACAGAAAAAACATATTTTAGAACCACCGTGCAAGGTTGACCTAGAAATACAAGTGAGTGAATGAGAAAACATTCAAATACATCTGAGTATGAGCTAACCTCCAGCTGCCATTCCAGTGGCAGCACCAAGAGCCTCCAAAAGGCCAACAGCAAGAAATGGACCTTTTGGCAAGGAAAGCATCTCATCTGTAACTATTCCAGCACGATACCGGAGATATAATACAGAAAAGTATACAAGTACATACCTGGAAAACAACAAATGAGTGAGTGAGGTATTGGCCGAAACAAAATTTCCAATCAAAAAGTACTTGTACTCTTGTGCTAATGTAATCAAATGGTATCAAAATTCAGCAGCTTTAATCCATTTAGCATATAAGAAACGAACAACATTTGAGAAATGTATATTTATAACTATTAGCAACTACCATTTTTCTTTAAACAATTGGTTAACACTGTTGATTATCAAGGATTTAAGGTTTTAACAACATTCCCAAAATTTTAGGATCAGATTTGTAACAATCATCAAACTCCAAGGCTTTTCACATGACTTGAACCATTTACAAAATTCAAGCACAGTAGCATTTACTTGAACTATAAGGCTTTTCACATGGTTTACTTGAACCAATTTCTATAATGGAAATCAAAGAGTGATGTTGCACAACCCTTTTCCGATTCCCTCAATATCTGTTTTTGACTAATTATTATTCCTTCTATCATATATGGATTTTGTTTCAGTTGCCTACCACTTGTAAAGATCAAAACGACATAATCATTTCCTTGTAAATTCTATTTTGTTCTTCTCAATTTATGGATTCCTTTTATCCCATCAGCTTCAATATTTACATGCAATCGGAAGATAAAGAATAAGAAACTTTGAATAATGCACAAAAGATGCTATCTAACACTCATATTCTAAAATAACAAAGAATCACAGTTTCTCTTATGAAATTCGCATATAAATATAAGTCGTATCAGTTTCACAAGATTAAAAAATTTCCAAGCTTAGACAACCATCAAAAAGTAGTAAGAGTTCCTGTAACATGTTCTTTACGAATAAACCAAAGGTCAAAAGCACAAGCGGGTCAATCATGCAACCCTTTATAGCCCTACACATAATTTATATTCCAAAGCTAAATTCATCATTGATCTTAAAAAGAATATTCCCCGATCAATTTAAGTGGTTATAATTAAAAGGACACATCTCAATGATTTACCAGTTGAGTATTTAAGTCACTAACTGAAAAAGCATTCTAGATTATACAATTTGACAATAGGCCTTAAGCATTTAGCCAATAATAAAAGAAAAAACAACGAAGTAGGTCCAAGTGATAAACAATTTAGTATAGTTTAAGCAGGTCTCAAGTTTGAGGCTTTGTGTATACATAAAATCCTCAAGTGTGTGAGGTGAGTCGATTCAAATTAATCATGATAAATCTCTAGGGAACCGAGAGCACAACCAATAAATAATAATAAAAGAAGAAAATTTCATAACACAACTGAGTAAAGCATGATTAATAATTTACACCATGATTTTCTATACAACATTTCAATGTGCAGGTCACATTTTCTCATATATAATTAAAATTTTAGGCCTCAACTTTCTAATTTATCGAATAAGGCATAAATGTCAATTTTATCTTTTTTTTTCTTTCAGATTCTTTGTCATATATATTTTGATGGGATGAAGACTTCTGTTAGTTTAGGGTGGAAAGTGAGACGTGCCCTGAAAGTTGAAACAAAAATTCAATTCGATTAGACTTGAATTATAATTTCATAAACTTGACTCGATTGAAAAAATTCTAAATAAAATTTAATTTATAAAATAAGACTCAAATAACTCAATATCTCTAGTAATAAAGGCAGAATTTTCAAATTGGAGTCACTCAAACATGCCTGTTATATTTTGATACACAAATTTTGTAAAAAAAAATTAACAATCATTCTATAAATTTAAAACATAAATCTTAAACCTTAACCCCTAAAACTTAAACTTTAAACCTTAAATTTTAATAATAAACCTAAAATTCTATCCCCTACACACTAAACCCATATCCTAAAAATCTAAAACTAAAAGTCTTTAAGTAAACTAATGTGTCAAAATATTTTAAACTAATTAGTATCATTATATTATAAAAACTTAAAATTAAATTTAACATAAACTCGAATAAATTAAATTTTATAAACTCAATAAAAATTAAATTTTAAAATAATAGTCAACTTAATTAACTTTAAAAAAATTAATTCCTTTCATTTGAATATTAATGCCATGGAACATTGAATAGCTGATGCATTTGGGAACATTGATTGGGGCACGGCACGCTTTACTATGACACTCCCACTATAGCTTTTGGCCGCCTCTGACGGAGAACAAGCAAAAGCAACCCGTTTTGACTATAAAATATCTGAATATATTTTTTAAAAAATAAAATAAATTGAAACAACCTGAAACAGGTAGCGCTAAAGAAACGAAAACATATTTTTTTGTTAAAACAGTTAAAAAAAAATTATCACAGCATAAAACAAGTTAAAATGAAAATTCGGTACCCGAATGTGGCGAGCTGAGCCAGAAAGAAAGGGTAATGCTTGAGAGATACTAAAGCCAGTTTATACAACACTCGATTCCCTACTCCCAGCACCACCGTAACCGCCGCTGCAACCACCACCTCCACCTTCCGATTCCTCTCTATCTCCGTCGTCTGATCTCCCACTCTCTGATCCCCCAATGAATACGAGCACGGGCCTGGGCCTGGGCCAACTCCGGCCTTCTTCGCGCCATCTCCGCCCTCCGATCTCCCTACCGCCTCCACTCTCCAGTACTTTCTCGAGTTCAGAACGATTCCTAGTGAGCGGTGGTTATAAGGCTTCATAGGGAAGGCAGGAATCTGAACCATCGGTTGAAACTTCTTCTGTTGAACTGGAACGTCGAGTATCGTTGTACCGGCCGTTAAACGGCGAAAACACGAAGTCATGTCGACTGATTTTTAAGGAAAACAGGAAATAAATGTTGAAAAAATTACAACAGAAATGAGATTTTAGGGAGATTTGATGATAGTTTGAGAGCTCTAGTTTCTTGGCAACAGAGAGAGCCGAGAGGGAGAAATGTTTTTATGTACAGCTTTTTACTACTATTTTATAGCAGCTAGGAAAATAACGTATTGTGGTCAAAATTGAATCTCTTCCTTTTTAATTTTAGAATTTTGGATATTCGATAGTAATTTTAAAATTTAAAATAAATAAAAAATATATATCTCAAGCACTCAATCTAATCTCTATATAAGGTACAATTATAATGTAATAAGGTCAAATAAGGAAGGTTTTGGTAAAAAAACCCGATAAAAACATAATTATAAACTTTAAAAGATTATATTATGAGTTGTTCACGTCACGTTATATATAATATTAATTAATTAAATATATTTATTTTATTAATTTTTATCGTATAAATAATATGATGAGAAAGACATATAATATAATTTTTCATCTTAAGGTCAAAAGTTTTTGGTAAAAATAATAATAATAAAACACAATTATAATCTTGAAACATCTTAAACTCTAATGATTCCACGATAAATATTATGTACCGTTATGTATCAATTATAGTATATAATACATATATTAATGATACATATCGATATATAATGTTAAATTTATCCTGATGTTAATCGGACTTACTGATTTTCTAAAATTTTAAATTTAGGAGACAATAAATTGGGTAAACTATAATATATTTTACTTAACTACGGATAATGTTATATTTTGATCACTATTAAAAATTACACTTAAGTCACACAATTATAAGTAAAGTTATATATGAGTCACTCAATTATTAAATGTTATATTCGAATTATTCAATTATGATTAAGATTAAATTTGGATCTCTCTTCATTTTTAAAATATATATACATTAATTTAGCCATTTTTTCTTTTAAACCACTTGTATATTCTTATTAATATTAAAATATTTTATTTAAAATTATTAATTAATCTAATACATAAATTTAAATATATTAAATATAAAAAATATTTTAAATATAATATTTAATAATCGATAAATTAAATATAATCTTAATATAATTAGATGACCTTTATTATAATTTATTTTAATAAATTTTAAAAATTCATAAACATATTAATTAAATTTTTTAAATTTGGATTATTTCATAATTTGAGTTTACATTTAAAAGACAAATATAAAACTATTAAAAACATAAAATAATGAATTTATTGTAAGATGCATGCATGTTATGATTGGACTTGGTAGTGTCTGCTTATTTGAATTCTCCAGCTCCATTTTGATATTATCTCATTAAATTATTTGATTAATTAATCAATTATTTTTATTTTATTGTATAATAAAAAATATTAATTAAATAGATGGATTAATCCAACCTGACCTTAATTGTAACTTAGTAGGACGTCAGCGCAATCAGATAACAATGAAAGGAAATAAATATATTTATTCTTTAACGTCATCAAACCATTAAAATTTAAGATGATTTTAAAATTTAAAATTTAGATATTAAGATTTAAGTTAAGACTAATATAGTTAAAGATTTAGAATTTAATTTATAAATCATAAATTTTAAACCTTAAAATTATAACGTTTGTAAAATCTTTTTATTTTCACCGTTAATGTATGATATAATTAACACTTTATATATTTTTTAAATTTTAAATAAATTAAAAGTTTAGATATCAAGATTTAAGTTTAGAATAATATAATTAAAAATTTAAAGTTTAACCTATAAATCATAAATTTTAATCATAAACATTAAATTTTAACCGTAAATTTTAAATTCTAAATCTTAAAATTACGATGTTTGTAATTTTTTTCACCGATCTACGTATGGTACAATTAACCCTAGTATATTGCATATTCTTTAAATTTTATGTATATTACATTTTGGTCCACAAAATTTCAAAATTCGCAATACAAAATCTAAAATTTTAATTCATTTTTTTCCTTCTAATCCCCTCTCGTCTTAAGACTTCATGTTCCAGGTTTTTGCTCTATTCTGCCATGGTTGTGCAACCAAGGTGAAGGGGGGGTTTGACCATAGTTTAGGCTTAAGATCACCATTAATGGTCTTTTTCAGCAAACAAATGGGTGTCATTGGTTATAAAATATATTCTATATGTGCACCATGGAAATCTTTACTAAAAATAAACAAATCACTATCAAAAACATTATAAACTTATGGTTCTTGTTGTATGCATTGGTTTTTTGCATACTTTCTCACCTAAGACGACGAAAATTAGGCAAAAAGATGATCATCGATCACCGGTTTGCATCTCCGGGATTGAGTTTACGGTCGCAGAACTTCGGGAGAAAAATTCGATAAATAGACATAATATTCGATAGATAACAGAAAAGAAAGGAAATCATTGCATTTCATGTTTAATAAAAGTGTAAAACAAAATTGACACATCCCTTTGTTAACTTGTAAGCATACCCTTTTCTCTACGTATACTGGTTTCTCAGCTACCTCTATGCCCTGCTGATAACTCTCGGTGGGAGGAGATCGATATCAGTGTCGGAATGGAAGCACAAACTAATAAGATTAGGTCTTGGCCATGGCTTAAATTGTGTCCCAATTGGGAATGTTTGCCGTAGCCTCGTTCACCATCTGCACAAGTCTCACCTGCAGAAATTGCAAAGGCCACAGTTCAAACTGTTTGCAATTCAAAGTTTATGTCAAGAAACTACGGCAGCCATCTGTTTAACCTAGATTCGATCTAGGGTGTGGTTTGAGTTCTTTTAACTCAATGAATCAGAGTCTATCGACTCCTATATTTACCAAGTGGCCCGTATTTATATTTTCCCAAATGGATGACCTTACCACACTTTCAGGAACACCTGGAGGGGGTAAAGAGAGGTTCCTTGGAGGAGGCCCGCTAAGATGTGATCTCTTGTCGAAACGCCATTCTCCAATCTTTCCATATGTTAATTCCCCCTATAATGCCAACTCAGGGTGAAGAAATTGTAGGCAAAGTTTCATCTTAAGGCGGTAAATAAATCAAAAATTACATATAGACTCAAAAAACAATAAATTACAGAGAGAGCTACTCTTTTATGGTTTTACCTTTAAATTGTAGTCACATCCGTAAGTATAATGGAGTATAAACTTCTTCCCGACTACCTCATCCCACGGCGGCTGATAACAAATAGCAACAAGAGTGAATATCAAATTCTCACTAAAGGTCATTAAGAGTAAAGAATAAAATTGAATATTAAAACCTGGAGCATGAAGTCTTCACGAAGTATATGCCGCACATCATGCAGTGCTGATGCTACAGCATACGCATACCTAAGTTTCAATTGAATGGTCGCACGTGTCAAAAGGCCATATCAGCAAAGAAAATACAATTAAAACTTCTTTAAAAAAATGAAAAGTGTAGCTTACATTTCTAGCACCCATCCAAATGCCTGATCAGTTGCTGGATCGTCTTTCATCATTAATGAAATATTCATCCATGTTGGTGAAATTTTCTCCAGTTCAATCTGTTTTAAAACAAGAAATAATGCTTTAAATTTGCATAAAAATTAATGTGAAAGAAACTGAAAGGTGATTTATGTTCAGATCAAACGTGTCACACAACCTATGACGATCTTAAAGGGTTACCTTTCTAATAATCACGGGAGAATTGCCAATGGGATCAATGTTCGCCAGAGGACCTTTCTCCTTGGGATAATACTTCCTAATAATAGTCTCATGCTCAGATGGCTTAATGTAAAAGAAAGGGAACCCTGCTGGATATTGTCCACGAGCCAAGTTAGGCAAAGGATTTACGAATATATGGTCAGGTTCTGCCATTAGAATGTATCTGCATCAGTCATAAAATGCAGTAACTTATCAGATAAAATAAAGGAAGAGCATACACCATGAATGGTCTCATCGGTTAAACAAAAACTCACTCTTCGTCAATTGTTGCTTTTTCCAACCATTGCACAAACGCCCACGGTCTATTCAAGACAACATAACCCTGAAGACATTGAGACAAAACAAGAAAATTTTAGTTACGCTGCAAATAATTCACCTAAAGTATGATTCAAGTGCAAAATGATATGCACATTTTCAACTTGCAATGACAGGTATTTTTGATTAAGAATGATCTATATCTATGGATTTGATAAAATATATCTATATATATTGTATATCTATCGGTTTGGTTGCTTGTTCACTGAGTTGCATGTTCAAAAATACAAGGGAAAATGAAGAACAAAAATACGAAACAGCAAAAAAAGACTAACCCGATCTAAACCTTCTGGAAGAGGATCAACAACAAAAGTTGGAATCTCCTCCATCAAATTATCAGACTTCCCCGAATGCAAAATTCGAGTGAACTCTCCCATCTCTGATCCGGGCATATCTTTTACCTTCTTATACCAATAATACATAATCCGACACTGCCATTGGCTATACGGAGCATCAGTTGCCGTGAGAGCAACATGGAACTTTGACTTCGAACCCCCAAATTCATTCAAATTTCCCGGAAGTAAAAAAGGATCGTCCCACTCCTCTGAAGATGTCTTATAGTGTATGATCATAGTCAACAAATTATATGTTGCAAAGATAAACCCTAGGACTATAAGTACCAAAAAGAGCGGCGAAGCGCGCTTCATCTTTCACTACACAATACAAAACCCTGCCTTTCTCACAACGCTTAGTTCAAACACTATCTAGAGCAACATTTGAAAGAGCAAAAATTTCACAAGAATTCCATTGAACCGTGCAAATTTGATGCTACACAGTGTAGAATTGCAGCAATTAAGAAAACCCTTTGTTTCAATATCTCAGAAAATTGAGCATAAAACCCTCAGAAATCCATAGAATTGAATCTGCATCAATGCATTGCAAGCAACATGACAGTAAGACATGAATCAATGCCGCATCAAAAGAATACATCAATCTAAAAACCACAAAATGAAAATCTGGGTATTGATCAGAATTCAAAAATGGCAAAGATCGGATCTGACATTCTACTTTTTTTCTAATTAAAAAGAATCAAATGAAACAAAACCCAGAAATCAAATAATTACATAATCAACAAAAAACCAAGAAATATTAATAAAAAATAATTGAGAAAATGATAGAGTAGAAGTACCTGGAATTTCTTCTGTTCAACGCCAATGGAGGAAAACGCGGAAGTTTGGGAAAGGGTTGAATGCTTCTAATTTAGTATAAAATAAAGGCCATAATTAATTAAAAATGGGGTCTTTTCTGCTTGGTGGACGACTGATCTGGTTTATGTTCTAACCGAGACAATTAAGAGAATGTATTTTTAATTTCCCATTTATTATATTAATATTAATTGCCTATTTATTATGGAATTTTTAACCTACAATTTCATACCATATTTAATTAATAATAATAAATTGTAGGATTAATATTTGATGGGTACAGAGTGAATTTTTTTCTAAAAAATACAAGTATTAAAATCTAAAATTTTAATTTTTATATTAAGATTTTAAAATTTAAAATTAAACTCTAAATTATAAAAGAAAACTACTCAAACGATCATTTAATTATAAGGTTGATCTTCATTTTAATAATTATACTTTTAATTGTGATAACATGATCACTTAATTATGTAATTAATCTCAATATGATCATCTAACGTTAAAATCTAACGGAGGGAATGACATGACAATTAGTAAAATAATGTATAATTATAAATTTAATTTATTTTATTAAAATTAAAACTAAATTGATAGAATGTGTAAGTAACGAAGACTAAATGTATAATTATATAAATTTTTATTATTTGTCATGTCAGATTCTCTATTAGGTTTTAATGTCATATGATCATACTGTGATTACTTACATAATTGAGTGATCATATTGTCACAATTAAAAATATAGTTGTCATATCGAGATCAAAATTATAATTGAGTGGTCATTTAAATAATTTATCTGATCATAAATTATAACTTTAAATTCAAAACATTAACACTCTAAAACCTCCTGACAATAAACTAAATCTCTAATTCTTAGACCAAATCAATTTATAAAAAAATATATTATTCATACATAAAATATTTTTTATTATGAAAAATATAATATTTTTATTAAATAAAAATATATTTATATTTTAAAAAGTAACATAATTTAAAATTATATAAAATAAAATTATATAAAATAAAATAATATAAATATTTTAATCACTCAAATAATTAATATCTCATAAAATACCGCCTTAATAAAGAAAATAAGGAGTCGTTTAATATTTTATTTTTGAGTAGGAGTCGTCGAATATAGACATATAGTACAATAATATATGAGCAAATCCTAATTTTAAACAAAAAAAAATTATATCATGCACTAAAAACTTAATTAATAATAAATATTGATATATATATTTAACTATTTAATTATGCTGATAATTTCAATTACCATAAAAATTCTTTTAAATAAAAACATAATAATCTTATTCCAGTATAGTTATGTTCGATCACATAAGATTTAGCTACGAAATTCTACTTATAATTTTATATTGTCGTGGTTGAAGCCTTTCTAGCAAGAATGATCCAACAAAGCACACGATACAACACAAAAAAACCAAACATGATACCAACATTCAGCCACCTCGAATCATCGTCAAGCCCTCGGATCTTAAGAACATCGTTCCCCGACATCGAACAACCGGAAAATCCCCATGAAAAACACTCGTTCCTCATGTTCCAGTACTCGTTCGTAAGCAATGCGTCCAGCGGATACCGGTAGAGCGATACATAGTACATGAAGAGCCAGTACTTTGGGATGTTATCTTTGGGGATGAAGTAGCCGGAGAATAGAAAAAATGACCCCAAGACCGTGCAAATGAGCGAATTCCCCGATATGAAATCCGGCGAGATCGCGCTGAGGAAGAGCACTAGGGAGCTGGCCATTAGGATGATGAGCCAAACGATGAACACGAAGAACAGGAATGCGGGAATGGAAGGGTTGAGGCCTACGATCCAATACACCGGGACGGCGAAAAGGATCGAAACGACGAATAAAAAGGGCATGAAGATGATGGTATTGGCGATCATGTAGGATGAGATTTTGTAGGCTCCCCTTGAGGCTTCTTTCATTAGGACTCGACGCTCTTGGAGAAATATCGGAAGTGCTTCGACTGTCGACGAAAGGAGGAAGCTTAGACTGAATGCAAATAGGCCTAATCGTTCGGCGATCCCTTCTTCGTCTCGCCTTACTTTTATAAAAACGCTTCCTAATCCGAATCCACCGACGATCGCTTGCATTGTTCTTGCTAGGAACAACTGCTTTGTTCTGTAAATGATCTTCCAGAATCTGGAGCAGAGGAACATGATTTCAAGCAAGTATGATGAGAACCAAAACTTCGTCATTTGTCTATCGTTGTCGTTGTCATCATGATCATGTCGGATTCTATTACATTCAGCGTTGGACCATACGTATGAGTCCTTGTGTTCTACGACATCGAATTTCGAACTCGAAGCTTCAAGTGCAGGCATGATTTCCATTGCAAACTCCAGTGCATTTAATTGAGTCGGGATTCGAAATCCTAACCTTTGTATGTTTTCCTCGAGCAATTCGAGACTACCGTTATGAACAACGGATCCACGAGAAAGAAGCAAGAATTTAGAAACATACCCGAGGATTCTATAGCTCGGTTGATGGATCGAAAGTAGAACCGTTCTTCCCCTACCTCTAGCCATGGAAGCAAGAAGTTCGATCACCTGCAGAGCCGAAGAACTATCGAGGCCGGAAGTCGGTTCATCGAGGAGTAAAACCGGAGGGTCATGAATCATATCGACACCGATCGAGACCCTTTTCCTTTCTCCACCGGAAATCCCTCGGTGCTCTTGATCTCCGACGAAACTATCCGCCACATGTAAAAGGCCAAGCTCATGCATCAAGCTCTCAACCCTTTCTTCCTTCTCTTTCGAGCTCATGTCCTTGAGCCTGAACTTGGCACTGAAATTCAACGTTTCTCTTACAGTAAGTAAAGGAAGCAAATCATCTTCTTGTGCCACAAATCCACATATCTTCCTCAACTGAGCCGGACTGGTAATCAAACGATCGTCAATGGAGATGCTACATGGATCAAAGTCCTTATCATGTACCCTCCCAGATATTATCCGAAGAAGACTCGATTTCCCGGTGCCACTCGGACCGACGATGCCGACAACATCAGAACTTCTCGCAACGAAACCGACCGATTTAAGTACTTCAACAGGCTTAGGCGGATTGTGCAATAAGTGAAAGAAAGAATTCGATCCTTTGGCGTGAATTGTGTAGGAAAGGTTTGTCACTGTTAGTTTGTGTGAAGATTTTGAAGGGTGTTGGTGAGTTGAAAGTGACGGTGGGGGTGAGTGGTGAGAAGAAGAGGAAGGACTGGTGGTGGATCCTTCCGGGGAATTGGAAGTTGAGAAGAGAATGACTGAGTCATCTTCTCCGTTGAGGCTGCGTTTCTGGTTGAAGCAACTCGCCATTGTTGGAGGTAGAGGTAGAGCTTGAGCTGCATTTTGTTGAAGATGGCTGTGACTTAGTATAAATGGCGGTTGGACCAACCGAGTTTAATTGTATGACAAGTTTGTCTTCGATGCTGGTGAAATATTTGGCAATGTTGGGTGAACTGAGATGATGACTTTTAACATATTTTTGGTCAAATTTCATAAAAGATCTTGTACTATACAATTGTTTTGAATTTAGTCCTTCTACTGTAATTTTTATTTTTTTCTAATATTTTTACTTTCCAAATATAAATTATCAATGCGTAAATAACTAAATATCATATCATCGCATGCGCAATTTCAAAGAAAATAAAATAGACAATACCTTGCCCTATTAAGCTCAATATTCCATTTTAATTTTTTAATTACAAATATATTTTAAAAAATAATTTAAAAAAATATTCATTTCAACCCACGTAGGTTAAATTCATGTTTGATAAAACATGAATTTGATATATTCGATCAAACGCGAATTTGATATAATAAAAATTTAATAAAATAATTTTTTCTTACCTTTGGAATTCAGATTTAGTTTAAATTCGTGTTTGGTCAAACACAAATTTAACCTATATTAACTAAAAGAAGATATATTCGAACTTTATTTAGAAGATATCATTTATCCGAATAACAAAATTAAAATGGAGCATTGAGCCAAATATGCTAATACCTTCTAAACGAGAAATTATTAGATGAATTTAGTTTATTACGTTATCCATAATTCATCTAATTTATACTTTTCAACGCAACTTTTAGTAACTATACACTTTTTAATGACTTATAAGAAAGAAGTAAATATTGACCCTAAAAAATAAAATAAAAAATATTATTAGATAAGATCATAAATGATATGATAAATCAAACTCATATTATGATTTTTTTATAATTTGACACGTGTTTTATATTTTTATAAGAATTTATTAATATTTTTATAAGAATTTATTAATAATATTTAAGTCTAGTCTTTTAGTGAAGTTGTTCCCTATATGGATTGCCAAACATAATCAAAGTTGTACCTAACCCATGCTTAAACGACCAGCAGGTTTGAAAACGTGTGACGCGGAAACAAAAATATAAAAAGAAATAAATATAATTTTTAATCATTATATATTTTTTCAAATAATTTTTATATTTAATTTTTAAAAATCAATTACAAAATCATATGTATATATATATTTAATTTTTTAATAATATATATATATATGTCTGATAGATAATATGATTTGAACACAAATTTATTCATAATATTTTTTTCTCAGGGGGGCAACACCAGGTAGGTAAGGATCTTGCTTTGTTTTTAATTTTAATAGTTTTTATTAAATTAAAATTGTACATTTTGACCACTCAAAGAAATCAATAATATTATTTGACCTTATTCAAAAATTTTAATTTGGTCCCAAGAATTTATAATTTTATTAATCTCCCCAATTTCACCCCCTACATATACAAATATATATGGGTATAATTAATAATTACGTACCAATCTATAATTTTGTACCCATTATTTGTTTAATTATATTTTGACTGCATAAAAATAAAATAAAAATTGCCTCCATGTAGGATCAAACTACAAATCTTCTGTTTACAAGACTGACGCTCTAAGCCTTTACCACTGAGCTATAAAGGTTAAAAATAGCAAAGTTCGACTTAATTCTAAAAAATCGAATAACTCGATTTGATTCGAAAAGAAAGTATTTGATTCGTTTTGATTCAACTCAAAATTTTATAAACTCGATTCAAATTTTTTAAATTAAAATTTGAGTTGTAAAATAGAAATTTGAATAACTCGAATAACTCAATATTTTTAGTAATTAAATAATTTATTTTTAAGTTCGAAATCAGTCTCTCAATTTTTTATGATATATATATTAATATATGAAAACATTAAGAAATATTGTCACATATGAAGAAATATATACATACATATCTTGTATGATTAGAAAATTTTATTTAATTAGAATTAAATTATACTATAAAATGATAAATAATTAAAATTAAATTTTTATAAGAACTCGAAAACTCGACTCGAAATTTTTTTAAATAAAATTTAAATGGTAAAATATGGCTCATAAATTCGATTAACTTAAAATTTTTAACTCGATTCCATTGAATATTCAACCCTAATAAAGGAGAAATTATTACATCACCCGTTCCACCACCTAGGATATGGTCCCAACCAACTAAATTAAGACACAAAATATATTTTTTCCATATCATATTCACACATAAGCATCATCCAAATCATCCATGTTAATGCCTTTGATTTAAAAAAAAATATTATCAAAGATTTTTTTATGTTGTCTACCTCTTTATTGTTCAATTTTTTAAATTAATTTTTTTCTAAACCCTAAACCCTACCACTTAAACCTTAACCCTAACCTTAATCGCTAACCATAAACCCTACCACTTAAACATTAACCCCAACCTTAAACACTAACCATAAACCTTAACCCTAAACTCCAACTCTAAACATAAACCCTAACCCTGAACCCTGAACCCTAACTCTAACCCTCAACTCTAAACATAAACCCTAACCGTGAACCCTAAACCATAACTCTAAACCCTAACACTAAACCATAACCCTTAAACATTAACTCTAACCCTAAACCTTAAACACTAACCCTAACCCCAAACCCTAACCATAAACCATAAACCTAACCCTAAATCTTAATTATAACCCTAAACCCTAAACACTATCCCTAAATCCTAACCCTAAACCTTAAACCCTGACCCTAAACTTTAAATCTATAAAGAATAAATAATTGAGAAAAAAATTTAAAGAAAAAAAATGAAACAAAGAAAAATAAAATAAAATTATAACAATAATTACTTTTTATAGATTGAAAGAAAAATTTGTAATGTAAATCTTATTTATCATGAAATTTATCCTTTTGTTTAAAGATTATATAGAGATATAAAAAGATGGAATTTAAAATAAACTTTAATTATGCTTATAAAGACATTAAATTAAATTAGAATTTTAATAAAACTATATCTATTAGTATTATTAATAAGTCGGTTAAATCTAAACCGACGTTGAGTCTCCAAAGCTTATAAAAGCCTTCTCTATCCCTTTTTTTCTTCTTATTTTTCTCTAATTCTCTTTATATCGGCCTCCGCCTCCGACATCATCCGATGGCAGATTATACCGCAACCGTCTCTGTTTTTCAACCTTTCGCCTCCGGAAACGACGAAGACCGAAGTTCTCCAAGTTTCTCCTCCTCTGGCGGTGGTTCTCCCAACTCTGGAACTCCTAACGTGAAGACTATTACCCTTGATCAACATCAAGAAGTTCCGCCTGAGAACCCTACAAAGAAGCGTAGAGGTAGGCCTCAAGGTTCCAAGAACAAACCCAAACCTCCGGTTCTTATTACCGGACACAGCGGTTCTTCGCCTGTGAAGACGGTGGTTCTTGAAATCCCACCTGGTTCAGATGTTATCGACAGAGTTGTCAACTTTGCATGTAGAAACCATGTCGGCGTTGGTATACTCAGCGCTACCGGCTTCGTTTCAGACGTCTCGCTTTTCAGTAAACCTCTCGAAGCAGCATACGATATTGGTAATGAAACCTATGAGTTACACTCCTTGATCGGTTCATTCTTCCCCGAGTCCGGCACTCCATCTTCTTCCAACGGAACACCCGGCCGATCATCATCCCCGTGTCCTTCTTTCCGCGTAACACTTCAAAATCGTCAGTTCCAACTCATTGGAGGGAGAGTAGTCGGGAAACTAACGGCGGTAACACATGTGACCGTGGTAGCGGCTGTTTTGGCAATCCCATCGTTTGAAGAAGACAATGACGATCCCCTTCGTCAGCAAACAAGAGCTTGCAACGTTAATGTCCCAACCGGAAGCTTCCCTTCTAGTTCTACCTGCATGGCCATGGGTGGTTACGGAGTTTCGAATCCCGCTGCCCCTCCGTCCAACGTCCAGTTTTCTCATTTTCTTCCTTGGGTTTGGGGTTCTTCCCAAGATAGGAATCAGTAAGGGTTTTATTAGGGTTTATACACCATCAATATCACCTCATGTTCATTGAAAACTAATTAACCATTTAGGATCTTTAAGCATAAAAGACAAGCAAGTAGGTTATTACTTCTAATTCCATCTTTGTTATATTATAATTGTTTCCCGGAAATTTATCCATTTATTTTTATCTAAGATCTTCTAGCGTGTGATGATTATATGAATTGTAAAATATTTTTAGAATTCTAATGCAAGAACTATCGACGGATATGGTTAACGAATAAAATTCTTTCTTTCTTTTAATTTTTTTAATATTTTAATATTAAAGAAACAATATTTAAATCTTAAAATTTAAATTATAAAATTTAAAATACTCATAAAAAATATAAGTGTCGATATAAAAGGTTGATATTATTATGCAATCAAACTAGATCGATTAAAGCTTTGAAAGAAAAGAAAATTTGCCAGGTATAAATTATTTATCTATTTATTGTTTTTCATTTTAAAATAATAAATCTTTAAAATTTAAAAAATTAAAGTAAAATATATATTTTTAAAATATAAATTTAAAATGTAAAATGTAAAACTTAAGAGTTATGATCTAGTTTTTAATAATTTTTAGAATTTTTTTAAGTTTTATTTGAGTTTGTCATCATAGCAAATTTGTCGAGTCTAATTATATTAATATAATTCATAATATCCGAATCAAATTTTCCATATCCTTTGTCCGTACCTAGTCAAACGACATTTAGGGGGAAGTCAGCCATTACTTGGTCCCAGAGAAGGAAATAAAAAGGGGGAAATACTGTACACATCGAGTATATGATACAGGGATCACCTTAACTACTTTGGTACAATGATCTGTAAAAAAAAGACATTGAATCAAAGAAATTACTTCAGCCCCAGACTCGTCAAATGATCTTGATGTTTTGCTGCTGCTGCTGCTGCCACCGCCGCCTTATCGGCTGCTTCACGTTTCAGTGTCCTCTTCGCCCTTCGTCCCATTGTACTTTTCGGAACTTCTTTCTTCTTGGACTCACTTGAAGTTGAAGATGATGACGATGAAGCAGTCTGGGAACTGGTTGATCGTTGAACAGGCCTGGCTTCTTGGCGCCCTGACCTGACATATCCATTATCACCCCATCTCCGATTCCCGATGCGGAGACTCGGTGCACTGTTGTAATAAACTTCATCTTCTACATCGTTATCTTCATAAGGGTAATGGTAATAATAATCTTCCAAATCATCATATGCCTCTTCACGTTCCACCACGTTCAAAGGTTTAAACCATGTGGCTCGAAGAAGCAGGCACACACTTTCCTCAAACATGTAGTCGTTGATCCTTTATAAAGCAAAAAACAAATCAACTTAGGACACGGTAAGGAGAAAAGAAAAAAATCACTACCAATGAGGGATAAGAACATTGAGGAAAAGCCAACAAAACAAGGACGATTCCACAATCAAGAATGGAGGATTTAAGATTACCTGCCATCAAGTGAACGATGAACATTGAGGAACTCGAATGGGTGTTTACACTGAGGGCATGTAGGCAATTTACTGTATGTTGCCCATCGAAGGATGCATGTTACACTGCAAGAACAAAGAGCAAATTACCCATAAAACCTGAAACCCGTACCAAGTCCACTGCACTACAGAAACAGATGAAACAATAACTTCCCAACTTGATCCTCTTCACCAAGGTACTAAAAGAGTCTACCAGTCAGTGCATTCGTAGACAGTAAATAAACCATGATATATAGAACCCAATTTTCAATATACTTGGTACCCTCGAGAAGTTGAGAACCTTTATTTCTCATGGATTGTCTGGTTTAGAGTGTGATAAAATCGGGGGGTGGGAGTGACAGATCCAAAGCAAAATAATGACGACTCAAGATTTAGAACAAGTTTGGTTCATCTTTGAAAGAATGAGGGAGAAGGAATTCATAAGATTGAACGTGGTACAGTTGGGCAGATTAAGCTATTGGAAATAACTGCTCATCATGTGTTTGAACCATGCTTCTCAACATATAATAAACGTCCTAGTAACTTATTCCTCGAGTCTCATCCAAAAATAGACTACTAGTTCAACATGACCAACCAACTTTTAGCAGTTCATAGAAACCCAGACAGAAAAGCATACATTTATAGATACAACGAGCAGAACCCAAAAACATGCAATAACGCACCTATTGGTATAGAAGCAATATGCAAATGATGACAGACTACAAATAACGTACCTTTTCTATTAAATTTTGGCAATTTAAACCAAGACTTCAAAAGGCAGTATGACAGCAATGAAATTTTCAATTAACTCCAACTTTTGAGGCAAAGAGTAGGCCTCATAGCTATCAAGCAAGGCATCATAAAATTTTGAAACAAAAGAAACAATAAAAGAAGAAAAGTGAGTATGTAAGAACAAAACATTTATTAAAAACACATCTCAAACATGCACACTTGTTATCTCTTGATCAAGGACGGACACAAAACTTTATATAAGGGGTGCACAAACTATAAGAAGGTATATTAGAAATATATGGGTGAAAAGTTAAAGAGTTTAGGGACATCCCTGCTCTTGATCAGATCTCACTCGTAAGTCCTACCTTTAACAAGGAAAAAACATTTATTGCCAAACTATAGAAATAAAACAGTATAAAACAGAATTTAAATCACCGGTGATAATGACATGCGTGTCAAGAGAAAGGATAGAAGTGTGATAAACATATAACATATCTCTACTCTCAACATTTTTGTAATATTTTTCACACATTATATACACAAATGTCTCACAAAAGAGGAGATGTGATAGCTTAAATATCTTCGCCCCCAGAACCATATGCCAACAAACACGGATGGAGGGGTCAGCCTCTATAAAATTTAAAATTCGTATATGATTCAGAATTTTTTAAAAATTTTCTATGTATCTTCTATTGAAAAACTACTTTTACCTCCCCTAGAATTTTATAAGTTCACCCCTGCCAACAAATTAACACGACAAGTCTCCAGAAGCACATAACAAGAGACCCACACCCTTCTCCACTAGGTGAGATCAACATGAGCATTACAGACCATGCCACCACTAAATCTTCACTTAAGTTTTATCTTTCTCACAAAATAACAACACCATAGACCTAAACTCATTCTGTGACCCTAAACTCTCTTCGGGACTAAACAAAAACTTAAAGTCAGACAATTAAAATGTGAACAACAAAACAAATCACTGAAGTTTCCAGCAAAATCAGTAAAACTTAAAATTTTAAGGATGGTAGCGAAAGTGGAAGCAGAATAGAACACATAACCGAAAGCACAATTGTAAACTTTGGATAAAAGAGATTAGACAAACCAGTAAGCATGCTCGCAGCCTTTTACCAGTGCAGTTTCCTGTAAAACTATCTTATCTAAACATATCGCACATATTCCACCATGACCTGGGCAACTTTCCTCCCAAACAGCCCCTTTATTCTTCATCTCCTTCTAAACAAGAACTCAAATAATCCAAACACAAATATTTAAAGAAATATTCATAAAAATTAAAATATATATATATATATATATTAAAAAGAACTGTCGCAAAAGAAAGATCATGGAACAAAACAACAAAATTAAACTTCAAAATTACAACACAGTGCATAACCATTAATCAACAAAACATCCGTTTTATTCGTTTCATTTCAGCAGAAAAATAATCAGATCTAGCTCTAAAAGCTATGCAAAAACAAAATCAAAATTATAAATAAGAAAATAGAGTACCTGATTCTGATCTTGAAGGGAGAGATCGGGAAAAGCGACGGCGAGTTGTTCACCGACGATCTTGGTTGCAGAAGACATGGTTTTGATTCTTTTTATGAATTAAATCTAATTTTTTGATTCTGATTTACAGTCCTGACCTAACCCAACCTAATCTACAATAAAAAAAGAATTAAAGATGCTAAAGAATTATTCTTCTGTTCCCAGAGAACCAGAGCCCTAGCAAAAAGGGGTGAAAATGTAGAAATGGGAATTTAGATGAGGAAAATATGTGGTATTTATTTATAAATATTTTATTTTTATATTTTCTATAATTTGGGGACAGGGACACTAAGGTAGCTGACACATCACACATGTCATCTGTTAGGAGGGTGGGAAGTATTTTGGTAAAATCACGTGTGCTTTATTTCTACTGCATAATAAATTTTTATAATATTTAATTAAACTAATTAATCAATAAAATAAATATTAATAATTAAATTAAAAAAATATATCTTAAATTATAAACAAAAGATGATATTTTTATTAGATAAATAGATGCATTATATAATTTTAAATAATTTACTTTAAAGAACATTTTTTATTATTTATTCATTTAATTAGGTGAAATGATTATTATTGCAATTGTACTTTTACATTTTAATTTTTTTCATTTTCCTTGGAAAACTATTGGGATTAATATGCTAATGACTCTTGTGTTGTTTTAAAATTTAAAATTTTAATTGTTATATTTAAATTAATAATAATTTTAAATATTTCTTTTTATTAAATAGAGATCACATCTTTTCTTCGTACTGAAATTAAATAGATCTCAAACAATTTACTTTTAAGAATAATTATATAAATACAATTAAATTAAAAAATTAGATCGAACAGATTAAATATTTTTAAATAACTCGTCTGTGTTAAAAAAGTTATAAAATTTAAATTTAAGTGAAGTTAAATTTAGATGAAAAAGTTAATGATATTAACAATCATTTTTTTTTATTTTACCTTATATTATAGTATTGCCTTATATGATAGTATAATATTATTTTACATAATTAAAATAATTGTTATAATAATTCTCTTTATTTTTATTAAATAATTAAATTAATAATAATTCTAAATAATTTATTTTTTTATTAAATAGATATCATATCTTTTCTTCATACCGTATATTGAGATTCGAACTCATATAAGATAAAAAAAAAAAAGGATAACATCCTTATCACTAGATCAATTAGTGAATCTCAAACAATTTATTTTTAAAAATAACTGTATAAATACAATTAAATCAAAAAAAATTAGATCGATCAGACTAAATATTTTTAAATACCTCACCTGTCTTAAAAAAAATAAATTTCAAATTTAAATTAAGTTAAATTTAGATGAAAAAGTGAATGATATTAACAATCATTTTTTTTATTTTACCTTATATTACAGTATTGCCTTATATGATAGTATAAGTTTATTCTATATAATTAAAATAATTGTTATAATAATTCTCTTATATCTTTGTTATGTTAAATAAAAATTAACAATTATTATAATCTTTATATATATATATATATATATTCAATTATCTTTTATTTTTTTCAAATTTGTGACGTATGAAATCATAGTCAATTTTATCCTAAAATTCACGTTGGGTAAATATAGAGATCCAAAATCAAATACAAATCGATCAAAAATCCGACTTAACCCATAAACTAACCCTAATCAAGCTATGACAGTGCAGACCCAAATAAAAATGTAGACAAGGCCAAGCTAGCTATATGCACTCAACAATGGTGATATGCCTCCAGATATATGAGATTAAAAAATCAAACATTCCCCTTAACAAATACTCGAATCCGACACACTCGAGTCCGAGTAACGTAACCTTGACCTATCGATATTCGAAACTTGCAAAACACCATGATAATTATGTACTTTCAGGGCTTCATACAAGGTGTTAGAACACGGCATTTAAAACAAAATGCCTCGCTGAAGCTTTCCCAGAGGATATAACAGACCAAAATAAGGATTCGAACCAATAACATATACTTACGATACGTAAAATTCGATTATGTAGCGTATTTGCAATAGCATGAAGATCGATAAGGTAAATTGCTTCTGCATGCCTCATCGGAAGAAAAGAACATGTCGGAAATACTTCAAACTAGGATGATATGCGTAGTGCAAAACCAACCAATAAGTCATCTGATTTTCCATCTTCGGCCTATAGACGATAAGAAACCCTGCCCGTTACCATAACACATGCAGACATACAACGGAGGGAAACAACATGCCGACGAGCAGAAAGCAAGTGCCGAACAAGGATTTTAAACAATGTAGATCTCATCTTAGGGGATAAAGCAACATTAAAAGCTAAAATGACATCTCCAAAATCATGGTTTTCACAAGCCGAGCGTAAATGCAGGAAGAAAACCAGATAACCATAGAATACTGCATAATCAAAATGCAAGAGTAGCAAGATAATTAGATATTTGACTTCATATGGCCTATGATCCGTGCAAGTTCGGAATTGATGTCTCCTATGATAGGTGGGGAATTGGGTGTAGAATTCAGGCTAGAAAGTTCAGTAGGGAACCCATCATATATATTATAACAACAAAAGAAGCAAGTACATCAAACATTCATGAATGCATGCGATTGAAGGCTTTGTCCACATTGCAGGAATCCCGCACAAGCAAAGTAGGTCGATAATCATGAATTCCGAATTTGCTTCGGGTTCTTTACAAACCAAAAAGTAAAACAGCAAGAGAGAAAGGTAGTGTAATACTATGTTATATATCTCAAAATGATTGCTACGAGAAATTTGTCCTTCAGTCCAAGACAACCGTCATCAATAAGGCTTACTCCCGAATACACACATAAAGCAAGCCAGGCTCCATGGCACTATAGATTTCACTTTTGCAAACCAAAACTCTTATGAACAAAAAGAAACAAGAAAACAAAACAAAGGAAACAGCTTCAAGAATCCAAATGTCATGAACAAACATCGTCTAGTAGTGCCGACAATCTTAAAGAACATGTGGTCAAGGTCAACGTAAGGTCCGAGGTTCGAGTCCTCACTGTATTTCTATTAGTGTAGGATCTCTTGTGTTTATCTTTCTATGATCCTCACAGTGCAATTTCTTAAGGCAATTAGACATGGAAAATAAGAACATACAAATACCAAAATCAGTTTAAAATCAAAATAAATGAAGATAAAAAACACATTTTAACAAGAGATGTAAGTCTAAAAAAGACGAGTTAGGTTACAATGCTTAACATTTATATATATAAACAACAAATACATTACTTGGAAAATTGATCTTAGTTTATTGTATTACCATAACTTGAACCACCAAGCAAGCAACCTCCGGTGGCTGCATAAACTTCAGAAGGATCGAGAACCGGAGACGACGACCCACCATCATTTCTTGCACTCCCTCCACAACCACCACCATTACCACCACCACCTGCACCACCACCTAAATTCAATTCCGACATGTTAGGGAACCCATTTCTTCCTTCAACTCCTTGGTCATAAAGAAACCCTTTGAACACACGTCCACCGATCTTAACAAGTGCCTGATACGCAAACTCATCGTCACCGTCCTCCACCGCAGTTACTCTTACACACTTGAATACCGCCGGCGCACGTACTTGCCCCGGCAGTGTCTCTTTAAAGCCTGCATCTGCAAACAGCAACTTCAGGAAGAAAAAAAACTACTAAAAAAATACAGAAAAAACAATGTAATTAGAACTTAGAAGCTAACCTTGGTTACTTGAGCTAGTGTCAAAGCTTCTAGTAGTATTTGAAGTCGATGTACGGGAAGTAGTTGTGTTTTGAGAAGTTATGAGCCTCGGTTTCTTGACACCAGAGGTCGACGCCGATGATCCAGTACCGGGGGTGGTGGCGGCAGCCGCAATGAGCTGACGTTCCCTTCTCCTAGCAGCAGGTACCCACGTGCTCTTCACGTGAGTAGGGCAATCAAAACCTCGACTTTTACAACATGTTCGACATCTCCTATGGGAACAGTCTTTCTTAGCTTGATTCCCGCAATCTTGACACGTGGTCGTCGAGCTTGAACCCGAGCCACCACTCGCATCACCTCCCATCCCCCCGCCGCCGCCACTGTTTTGCATCAAATTATTGTCGTTAGGTAACTGCGATGATTTCTTAAGATAATCGTGAGGGGAAGAACTTTGATTCTGCCATAGCTGCACCCCACTGAGCTTATTACGACCACTGTTATTAAACAAATCAGGGTCCTCCACGTTTAGTGGAGCTAAACACGGAGCCGCTGTAAGAAGTGGGAAAACGCCAACGCCAACACCAAGCGCCGTCGAAGCATTCGGACCGCTGATTTGATCATTCGACATGATGGGATCTTGAGTATGGTGGTGGTGATGATGATGATGGTGGTGATTAAACGACGCCGGAGCAACAACGACGAAATCCCGCAGACCAACCATCCCCATTTCAGGGGTAAGTCCATAGTTGACTGAACGAGCTGAGGGTGGCCACTGGATGTTGGAGGATCCAGGAGGAACGGCGGCAGCAGCGGCGGCGTTAGCATTAAATCCAAGGGAAAGGTCATCGGGGCCAGCGCGGATTGCTGTGGACGACGAAGTCGCCCAATCCGCAAAGGCTCCTCCAGAATCCGACGCTAATTGCCTTCTTGTGGTAGCCACAGTGACGATTATAATAACAAAACTAATATATAAACAAAGATATCTCCTTTGGCAGCTAAAAACTCAATCTTCACCAACTAATATATATATGGGGTTCCGTCGAAATCTCTGCAACTGTAGCAGAAGATGGAAGAAAAGAGAAGGTTTCTCAGACTGGAAAGAGAGATGTTAGTGCAGCTTTAGATCTCTACTTTTTTTCCTCTTGCCTTTCTGGAATCTACTGAGTGAGAGAGCTGGTTTGGGTTTTATTAGGGAAAAAGTCTGCGGTTTTGAGAATTGTCGAGGAGGAGAAAAAGAAGGAAAGTTTAGCCGCAAGCTGAAGCTGATACACTGCTGACCTTTTGCAGCTATGGTTGCATTTAACCTGTTTACTGTAAATAAGAAGAGAGAAACTGAAACTATATATGTGCTATAATTTTATTTATTTTATAATTTTAAATGAGAATAATAAATGATTGATAAAGATTTAAATAATATTTTAATATTTTTATTATTAATCTCGATTATTTATATAACTTTATTTAATAAATAAAAAAATACGTTTTACATAATATAAAATATTTTATCTATATCATAATATAAAAATGTCATTAATATCAATAAGATTAATTTAAATAATAATTATTTTAAAATTATTTAAATAAATATTAAACTGACTTTTATGCCTATAAAAATTTATTAGAATATTCACTCAATAAAATTTATTGTACAGCCGAGTTACCTAAATTAATTAATATAAAATTTTAAAAATATATAAAAAAAATAAATATATTATTAATATTTGACAGAATAGTAATTTTAGTTGTTACTCGTATTTAAAAAAATAATTTTTAAAGTTTTATTTTAAGTGGATAAAAAATCTTAACTAATTGTTATCATATCATCTTAAATTATTTATTATTAATTATTAAAAAAATTATTAACAGATAAAAATAATTTAAAATAAAATATTCATTATTAAAATATTTTAAAAACAAAAAAATAAAGTATTTATTCAATTAAATGTTATATATATATTTATCGGGTGTAAATTTGATAGAAAACTGATACTGATTTCGATCTGATCTGTCTGGTTGGGGTCGATTTTAACTCGATTTTTTTTACTGTGTTGAGGATTTGTAGATTTATATTGGGGAGGTGATGGCCATCGGTATCAGTCTCAACGCACCGTTTCGTGAGCCAAATACTCGGTGATTGATGTATATTTAAGTAATATTTGTATTAGGAATAGACATTTGTGTTCGGTATGATTTAGGGTGCGTTCAAAATGTAATAAATATACAGTTTGATAGTTTAAAATATACAGATAAATCAATAATATAATATAATAAATAGGAAAATTCTATAACGGGCGTCGAACACTGCTAAACACCATTAATGTTGAACACTATTAAATTAATTAGTAAAAATTTAAAATCTCAAGAATTCAATATGTAATTAATAAAAGTATGATAAACTCAACATATTATTAATAATTATATGATTAGTCCTTTAAATTTTTATTCCTTATAAATTAATTTAATAATGTTTAGTGGTGTTCAACATTAACGATGTTCAACGGTGTTCGACACCCGTTATAGACTCATCCTAATAAATATCATATACGAGCAATATATAAACAATACAGAGGACTTACTTAAATATTATTGTTGAAAATTTTAATTTCAAAAATATAGTTTCAGTTAAATTATTTTTAAATATATTGTAGTTTACCGTAGAGATTAGAAGTTTAAATGTTTTCAACACGTTTTTAAACAATAAAAAAATAAAATAATAAACATTATTCAAAAACAAGATGAAAGCACCTCATCTTCAAATAGTAAAAATTTAATTTGTTCAGACGAGGATGATGGCCTGCAAGAAATTATTTTTTGAAAAATGCAAAAAAAAATTATTTTTTACTGTTTGAAGTCGAGGTGCTTTCACCTCATCTTTAATCAATGTTCATTATTTTATTCGTTCACTGTTTGAAGATGGATTTTAAAGATAAATTAAAAGCACCCAATCCTCTAAAGTCTATATAATAAACTACAGTATAATTATAAATAATTTCACTGAAACTATATTTTTTAAATTAAAATTTTCAACAATAATATTCAAGTAATTTCTCCGTTTTTATTGAATTTAATAATAAATTAACATTTTCCAAATTAAAAATGACTTTAAAATAGTGTTTAAATACCTTTTTCCCCAAGTGGCTGAGCCTGTTAACTATCAATTAGTCACCTCCATTCCTCGAGCACCGTGCTCCGTCCTCCTCGCCGTGGTCTTTACTCTATTTCTTTTTTAATATATATTTTTTATTTTAATATTTATTTTATTGAAATAGAATTACTTCGCAAGGCAAACAATGTGAATTAAAAGAAAGCGGCGGTCTGCGAAACCCTCTGCCCTGCAGTATTCCCTTGTATTCTCCATTTGGGTGAAAAGAAAGGGAGTGTAGTACACGCGTGAAATGGGAGAGTGGGGGACGTTGATATTGTATTCCAGCGCAGATCTACCAATACTAGTTGAAAAATGGAAAGCTACACCTATAATCCTATAGTGGGCGGCACAGCTGCGAGTATAGGCCGTAGGGTGTAGGGATAGCCTCATAGGTATAGGGTATAGGGAGATTAGGCTAATAGGGTTCACATGCCCAGCAAAATCCATGTACACGTCACTATCGGTTTAATTTAATTTCGAAAATTACAATTTCATTTATTTATGTTTATTAAAATCAAATGTAAAAAGTAACAGGTTGATCCAAGTGGTAATCAGTTTGGTTCTGTTTTATTTAAGTAAATTTAAGGTTTGAGACGTTGTGTACGTAGAAAATCCTTATTAAAAGATTCATCCACTAAAACTAAGTGTGCGATCAAGATCGACTCAAATTAATGAAATTAAGACCTTAAAAACCGGAACAATAATAAAAATATATATATAGTAGTGTGGTAATGTATTGTCTCGAAACCTGAGCCAACTAGACCACTCGTATCGCATGTATTATAAAGTTATTTTTATATTTACTTTTTTATCTTAATATAAATTGTTAATATTATTTACTTTATAATATACTTGTTGGATTCTTTTACGTCATATTAATATAAATTTTTAATGGTCGGTCCGTAAGATTTACCTCTTATGTGTGCACCAAGAGATTTACCCTTACCATGAATGGGTGGAATTCAATGTTATTTATTTTAAAAAATATTATTGTGTTAGTAAAAGTTAAAAATGCTCTTATATTAAATAATAATAAAATTATATTTTAATTTCCTGAAAATATATAATATAATTTATATCTTTGATTTTTTTATAAATTTAAATCTTTTTAAATGATCACTTGTCGCGTGCGAATACAGTGAGATTTTCGGTAATAATTTGTATTTTGTAGCGAAACTATAAAAGGAGAAGCCTAGAAGAATCACACGTGGCAGTAGGGTTATTAGTATACACGTGTCAGTTTCTTATGGGTACATACACAAGATCTGAATCACTGCGTAGTCGTTTTGGGTTGGGGAATTCTATACGCAAAGTTCACAAAATATTGCAGTATCAATAAAAAGGTTAAATTCTGTTTCAACCCTATGTATTCTTTTTACTTTTAGAATTTAGTCCTATTTTCCTAAATCAATGGGTTTTCATTTTTTACGTTTTAATAAATAAATTAAAATTTTAATAATCAAAACGTGCATAATTACACCTAATAAAACCAATTAATTGATTAACTTATTATATTTAAATTAACATAATTATAATTAATTTATCGTTTATTGGGCTTGTTTGTAAAAATAGTCTGGTCCCCTCCTTTCCTAGTCCTATTGAAATAAGGTGCCCCTAAACCCTACGAATAAGCTTATATAATTGGCTTAGGCTTTTGCAGGTGATAGTGACTGCCCTTATACTAAAGTAAAAATGGTGCACTTTTGGGTTAGTTATGGGCCCTTTACCCCTATTTTAAGGGATGGGTACCCTATAGAATTCTTAGCCTTTTATCCACTACTACTCTACTGTCAGTATTATTATATTACACAGTTGAAAATTAAACAGTAAAACACAGTTATAAAACACATCGTTTTGGTCATGATCTTTTTAAATTTTTTAAAATAGTCATTAAACTTGTCACATTATTATAAAATTGTTTTTAAATTTTATCAAATTAGTATAAAATATCAGTATATTAGTCAAATCGTTACACTATTTATAACTTTAAGAGTCTATTTTATAAAAATTTGATAAATTTAATGATTACTTGTAAAAGATTAGTGACCAAAATGATAGTTATTGTATACTTTAGTGACTACTCATATACTTTACTCACTATATTTTTCTATTGGATTCTGCGTTTGTTCCCATACTAGCAACATGTTTGAAAAAATATTACTTTTTTTTTCGGTTAATAATGTGATGAAAATATTTTAAATTAACATGTCACCTTAATCAATATTTAATTATAAAAATAAAAATATTGTTATTTTTATACTCGTCTATCCTCTAAAGTTATTTTTTCTTGATTTTTTAATCAAAATTTTAAAATTTCAATCATAGTTATATTTTATAAAAAATTTATTTAAAATTACTTGGTACATTTTAAAACATTTCTAAAAATATTTATATTTTTTTTTTACAAATGCTACTGAATTTTTATTAAATTCATAGAAAATTATAATTACAATGTAATTAAGAAGCAAAATAATTAAATTAAAAATCCAAAAATTCTTACAACCAAAAAGCAAAAAAAAAAAAAATATTATGGAAATAAACATACCAATAAAATTCAACAGCTTCCTGAATCTCCTTGTCCCTGTCCACACGAGACGCATAGTGAAGGAAGAAGGAGTTGTAGGCGATTCAAACTGTCATACAAAAAGTACCGCTACCCAGGACTGATTTTATCGACAAACAACCATCAACCAAGTGGGAAAAAGTCTTTCCAAGTGACCACCGACAAAACAATAAATCAGAAAACTAGCATCGATTGAATCTCTGTGCGAACAGCCGATCTCTAAAGTATGCTGCAACATGCCATAAAGACAGACAAATCAAACCTCAAAACAAAAATAAAAACATGTCCCAAGGACAGAAAAAAGCGTGTCACAAAGACAGAAAAAAGAGATCCTTATTAAAATAAAACAAAAAACAGAAATAGATTCGTTAGTCGACAACCAACACTAAAATTGATTGTCGACTACCGATCAAAGAGAACGATTAAAACGAAAAACTAAAAAGATGAAATTTGGAAAGGAGAACGGCGGTCGATTGGTTGGTTGAGAGAGAATTATGTTTTCAATATTAAAAATAATATTTAGATTTTTTTAAAAAATTATTAATGTGTTATTTTGGGATTTTTTTTTTTTAATTACGTTTCATATTAAAAAAATTTAAACTATAACCTTAATTTTTTATATTCTAAACCTTAAACTCTAATTATAATCTCTAACTTTTAAATCTTAAATTCTAAATCTATTATTTTAAAGCGAGGACACCAATAGAAATATAATAATAAAAAGACATTTACACCCTATTTTTTTTTACTCTCAGATGCTCTCTAAGCACACACAATTGAGATATAAACATAAATGTAAATAATAGGAATTGTTGGATTCAATCTCCATCATCTTATTGGGCTCATATGATTAGTATTTCATATATGCCCACTGCTTAGCATTATTTTATATGTAACATTGAAGCACACTGGGTTTAGAATTTTAGGTTGGCCCGTGATAATGAGTCTGATCGGCTTCCGAGTTATTCGGGTTTGATTCAGTCAAAGCATAGTTTAAATCAGCACAACTCGGGCTTGAGATTTTAACAAGTTGAACCGAGCCTATCCAAGCTCGGCTCGAAAAACTCGTGAACATACTCGGAATAATTATATTATATATATGATACGTATACATTAAAAGTAATCTTTTTATCAAAAAATAATAATTAGAAAATAAAATAAGAAAAGTCCACTAAAAATAAATTAGACATTTTTCTCCTCTTTCTTAATATTGAATTTCGTTTTCGGTGTTTGGTTATGAAAAAAGATTTCTAACAAGGTCCTATCTTTTATAAATAGAATATAACAAAATTGTTTATTTTGGGTTGAGCTTAACCGAGTTTGACAAGTTGAGACTCACGAGCTTCAAACCGAGCTCAACTTAAAATTTCGAGCTCACAGAACTTCGAGCCCGAATCAATAACACTGTTTTTGAACCAAACCAGGCTCGGTATCACCCTAGCCCCGACTCTGACAACCATGTAAAACAAAGTTTAAACATTAAATCAAGAAACATTATTCCCCCAGACAACTATTTTGGAAGACAACAACAATTCTGCAGAATATTTTCATCATCTAATGAATGGTATTGCTGTCAGAAGAGCAAACAGTTTGGTTCACAAATGTTTTCTAAGACATTCCCATCATAGATATTGACAATTCCTGGTAAGAAACAAGATCAACCAACAAAGTTACAAACTAAGATCCTTTAAAGAA
Source organism: Abelmoschus esculentus (assembly GCA_035048815.1). Classification (NCBI taxonomy): domain Eukaryota; kingdom Viridiplantae; phylum Streptophyta; class Magnoliopsida; order Malvales; family Malvaceae; genus Abelmoschus; species Abelmoschus esculentus. Next base: position 2,173,170 of record JAUCBN010000059.1, read on the forward strand.
AAGACTAACCCAAATTTTAGTAAGAAGTTTACTCCAAACTATCAAGAATCAGGCATATACAAGGAATAATCAACTGATTGATTAGAACAAGAAGCAACTAAAATAGCCTTCTTGACAAGATATCAAATAAGAAGTTTACTCAAAGCTATCGAATATCAGGCATATACAAGTAATAATCAACTGATTTAACAGACCAAGAAGCAGCTAAAATAGCCGTCTCGACAAGCTCCTTCAATTTTATGTAGGTCTCCTCGTGTCTTGGATGAAAACCATCTGCAGACCTGAAAATGTGCACTTGACCATTGATCATCAACCAACTACACTCGGGTTCTTTCTTAACACCACGATGGGTCATCAATGCCCTGACTCGTTGGACATCCTCCCACCTACCTTTGGCAGCAAAAAGATTTGCAAGTAATATGTAATGGGAGGCTGTACCAGGGTCAAGCTCGAAGAGTTTCTCTGCAGCAATTTCACCAAGTTTGTCATTTCCATGCCTTGCACAAGCCCCAAGAACTGTCTCCCAAATCAAGGGGTTTGATGTAACCTTCATGTTATTGATAAAGCTTTCAACTTCATTAAACTTTCCAGCCCGACCTAAAATATCCATCATACAAGCATAATGCTTAATTGTAGGTACCATCCCATAAACATTAGCCAAAGAGTCGAAGTGCTCTTTCCCTTCTCTAACCAAGCCCATATAACTACATGCAGATAAAACTGCTATGAACGTAACCTCATCGGGCTCAACGCCTTTATCTAACATTGTCTTAGAAGTTTCTAGAACCTTCAATCCTTGCCCATGTTGCAAGTATCCAAATAACATTGTGTTCCATGAAACTATATCTGTTGACACCATGCCCTCGAAAGCAGCTTCAGCTTCTTCTATGCAACCACAGTTGGCATACATATCTACAATCGCAGAAGATACAAACACATCACCTAAACTCCCAGCTTTAATCGTCATAGAATGAAGCAACTGACCATTTTCCAACATCGCCATCTTGGAGCAACTACTCAAACAGGTGGCGAGAGTGAATTCATTTGGTTTCACACTTTGTCCTTGCATCTGCTTGAAGTACTCAATAGCCATCTCCGGACGATCACTTTGAGCATAACCAGAAATCAATGCTGTCCATGAAAAAAGATCTCTCTTAATCAATTGATTAAAAAGTAGGTCTGCATCCGCCAAGATTCCATTTTTGACATACAAGTCAATAAGAGATGTTCCCACTGAATTATTCTCATTCAGACCATTCTTTATTATATGGGCATGCACTTGCTGTCCAAATTTTAGATTTAAAAGATGAGAACAAGATTTTAAAATGCTAGTAAATGTATAGATATCAGGCTTAAAACCTTCAGCAAGCATCTTGTGAAAGATACTAGGTCCCTGATAACACGTATTATCACTATGAGATCCAGAAAGAAGAGCATTCCATGAAGCTAAATCCCAAGAACTCATTTCCTTAAAAACATGCCAACCATTTTGGACTGACCTGATTTTCATATACATCGCAATAAGTGCATTGCTCAAAACGATCTCAGATTCAAATCCATATTTAAGTATACAAGCATGAATGCCTTCACAAAAAAACTGATCACCCAAATTAGCAGCTACACTAGCAATACTAGCAAATGCATGTTGATTGGGGCTTACCCCTTTGTGTCTCATTAGGCAAAACAACTCTGCTGCTTCTTGAGTCTGACTGTGCTCATCAAGGCAGTCAATCATTGCACTCCAGGCTACTATGTCGGGTCTTAGAACCCTTTTAAATACCTTAAGTGCATCCCTAGCCAATCCACATTTTGAATACATGTCAAGAAGGCAACAACTGACAAGTTCATCGTGCTCACAACCTGTCTTAATCACCAAAGAATGTGCAATCAATCCCCATGTTAAATTTACTGAGTACGAACAACTTTTGAGCACATTTGACAAAGTAAACTTACTGCACCTCAATTCAGGTTCCGTCATCCCTTGAAACAAATTCAAAATCTTTTCTGCATCACCCTTTAGGGCATATCCATTAAGCAATGCATTCCATGACACAACATTCTTTTTATCCATGTAAACAAACACTCTCTCTGCCAATTCTATCTCGCCGCATTTCGCATAAAGATCAACAAGAGAAGACCCAACAAAAACATCAAACAAAAGCCCAACTTTAACACCTTCTCCATGCAACAGTGTCCCAAAAAGCAATTCTGAATTCAAAGAACAAGCTTTCAAAGTAGTCACCAAGCAATGCCCATTTGGCCGAACTCCATCTTTCTTCATAAAACAATAAAAGTCCAACACATCATATCCATACCCTTCATTAACTAAACCAGAAAACAGAGCAGTCCAAGACACAACATCTCTTTCGGGCATTCCATCAAGCACTTTACAAGCATGACCAAAGCTCCCACATTTCGCATAAGCATACACCAAAGAGTTCCATAAAGCCAAATCTGGATCAAACCCAATTCTTATTATCTTCCCATGAAGAGCTTTGGCTAAACTCAAAGACCCTTCTGAAGCACAATCACGCAGAATCCTAGAATAGAGTTTTAATTTCCTAATTCTTTCAAGCTTTGCTTTTTCTTTGAAAGGCGGGACTTTTAAAGATGGGTTTACTTCATTCGTAGCAATAAGGGCAGTAAATGAAGAAACAAACTGGAGTGCGGCCGGAAGGAACCTTGTCGGAAAATGAACGAAAAGACGGCTCTTTCTTAAGGCAAAAGATCGGAAATCAAGTGATTGAGTAAGCATTGAAACTAACAATTTACCTGGGGTTTAGACTTTTTTTGTGTAAGGCTATAAAGTTTGAAGCTTTAACACACTATCGTATAACATGGCTGCCTCAGAGTGCCTCTTTAGGCTTTGGGCGAAGCTTAAAGAGTTGGTATGTTTCCATTTGAACAAAACTTGGGACTCAAGAATTAAAAAAAAAAAATCTGAATATTGCTTAAAATTCTTTTTTCAATTACAGTAATAAATTATTTTTTTGTAAATGGGAGAATACATTATGTACCTCATTAAAAACGATTTCCACTTAATTGCTTCAAAAGCAATTAATATATTAATATTATATTCAATAAATATTATAGATTAAATTATTTTTTATTCGATTGACTTTAACTATTTTGATAATTATAATAATTTAATTTAAGCTTAAAATATAAAACTTGGGGTACTAAAACTTTTATATACCACTAATAGAATCTGAGTTTAAAATTAAAAATGTATGTTAACTATAAATTTTAGTTTTGATTAATTTATTTCATTCATTCAATTAATTAATTAGTTTTGAATTGAATTAATTAACGGATTAATATAAATGATAAGTAGTTTAATATCGTTCAAGTAAGTCTCGAGTTCGAGATATTAAGTATGTATAAAATTTTTATCGAGAGACTCAACTAAAACTAAATATACGACACATATCAATCCGAATTAATCAAAATAAAACTCAAAAACCAAAAAAAAAAATGATGGGGTTCAAAACATCTATATTGAGTTTGTTCCAAAACCCTATTGTTTACATACGTTGTTTTTATTTCCAAGTGACATTATTACCTAATAACTGAGGTTTCATGTTTCTATGAACCCATATGATCAAGGAATCTCTCCAAAATCCTAGCTTGTAATAAGAATTACTGAGTTTGGTTTTAATAATACCTTAATTCTTTACATATAACTTGCAGTTTATCAGCTATGATCATATTTTGTGTCAACTTCTTCCATGGCCTTGAACGATGGATTGTCTGCAAATTGATTGCCATAAATGGCATATTTTCTGATACATGGCTGCTAACAACATAGAATTCAGGTGTAGAAAATTTTTGCTTCTGTGTCGATTCTTCTTATCAGATTCATAATAAAGTAGTATAATTATTATAATGGGTGCCCTAAGCTCTCGAGTATTTCGGTAGCAATGACTCCTCCTGAACATGCCATTATCAGAATAAGTGCAAATCTTCCTCCTGGAACGAGCTCCGGCAGCTTAATTGATGTCGATGAAGGGGAGTACCGGTCTGACCAAGACATTGCAGCAGGAAGTATTCCAAACAATACCAGTACTGACAAAAACATGGAAGATTTGATCAGTTTCAGGTGTTTACAAGGCAAAGGAATTAAGGCTTTTAATGAAATCTGACAAATTATGTTGTTGTTTGCAATGCAAGGTACTGAAATCCCATCCCAAATGCAAAGTAAATTCTAAGTTCTCAAATATATATGGATTTTGATGGTTCCACATCCAAATATGTATGAATGCATCGGTCCGGATATGAGAATTTCAAGAAAAATAAAGAGTTCGAACACCGTAAGCTTAATTAGCTGATACTCAGAGTGAGGGAAAAAGATGCAAAACTGCTTTAGAGAATTACCTCCATATGTTCCGGCAAAATCCAAGGCTTTAAAAAATATCTCCGGGTCTAGCAAAGCAAGTCCTAGAGGTGGAATCAAAGTCAGGAGATATGGTTGAGGCTTATTCTCACCGGCCGGAAGTTTCAACACTGCAATAATCGGAAAAGTTGAAGAAAAATGAACATGTTCATAAGGCGGTCAGTCTCGAAAAGAAAGTAGGCAATCCAGGCATTATAACAAGATATCCGGCACCGAATTCAGGCAGTTTCAATGATACAACACATGCATATGCAAATGTAGTAAAAAATATAAAGATGGCTCTCTAAAGACCCTCTAGATGTATAGAGAATGTTGCCGGTGTCGGGAACAGACTCGTTTCCGACACTCTGTAACATCAAAGTCTCGAATTTGTATTAGAACCCAATGTGGAACAAGCAGTAAAATATATTGATGCATGTGAGATCAATATTGAAGGAAAACTCACAGTCAGCCAGGAAATCAGAAAGGCCCAAAACGAATCCGACATAAGATGTTGAAATGGCAAGAAGTGAGAATGCCTCGATTATTGGCTGCAAATTCATTTCATAAACCGAAAATGGTGTTGCTTAAAACTCAATTTGATGCCGTTCACCCTGAAAATTTTGACTCGAATCCATTAAAGAACAAAGAACTTACTCCAACAACTCCATTACTAGACCGCAACTGTTGCAAGGGATCTATCATCTGATCCGAGCTCATGTCAAGATTTGAAATAGATCCTAGAATAACACCATTCCACACAAGAAATAAACCAAGTGGTATTGCTGTTCCTAGGACAACAGCAGTCCTGCATAAAACAAAGATTCACAGAGAACAGATGACACGAATCTTGTGCCTCCATGACCGAAACTCGATTGTAGGATTCTAGAGTTTGTAATTTTGAAACATTTGAAATGGAGGGCAAGGGAAGGGAATAAAAAGAACCTTAAAGCTTATAATGGTAAGATCAATCACCTTACTTTTGATATGTCTCCTTCAAGATTTGTGCAGAGAACCGGTACAACATTCTGAATCAAGTAGATACCAAGATGTTACAGCAGCTTTTAAATGTTGGATTTTTACAACATCAGGAATCTAAAGGTGGCTTCATTTTATAGCACCTAAGTTCACCTATTGCATAGACTATTGGTAGGATACTATTTGTGTGTACCTCACAAATGTACGATTTTCCGCAACTAATTGTTAAAGATGTTACCTGGTAAACAAATGACAGTGCAATTATTGGTATACTCATAGGAACAGCTGCAAAGTTGGCTTTCAGAAGTGCATCCCACTCTAGGCCTCCACTTACAACAGCCTAAGCCAACAAATAAAAGCTCAGCAATATGAAAAGAAATTGTGAAATATGTTTGATAGCAAATCAGACATCATTTTCTTAGCAAAACAGATATACTTAAACCATATTGTTAATTACAGTCAAGGAATTACCACAAGAGCAGTGAAAGAAGTAATGATTCCCAATACAAGAACTCCATTAACAGCACCGACAAAGCGTTGGCTACAATTGAAACACAAATCAAAGCTAATATTAATTTATTCATTCTAAGAGAAAGGGAAAAATGCATATTACACACTAATAATAGAATGTAAAGAAGCTGAAACATGCCGTAGCCTTTTACCAAATTACCTGTATTCCGTAGGGACAATAGTCTAGCACACTGGTAAATACATCAATGAGTAAAGACAATTCTAACTTATGTTACTTGGGTTTGGGTGAAACTGTTGGATACCAGTATATGTTCAACACCGATATGTTCAAGTTTTCAAGTTTTTTTTTTTTCACATGTATTTGAAGGATCCTTGGAGAGTCATATGCCTATACTATGTCTGCAAATGTGTCAGATATAGATGTTGGACACAGGTACTTCAAGAAAAACGAAGAGACGGAACAACACCAACCTGCCAAAGTAGCAAATGCCACCAAAGACCAATGAGAATAATGTTGCACTTCCCCATCTGCAAATCAAAGGCTGTGATTAAAACCTAAAAGCACATAGAACAGTTGTTTGATACATTAATCAAATACAAACGTGGTATCACGATAAGTTACTTAGACAATTAGAACTCGAACTCAGGCTCGTACAAGGGAATGCCAAGATAATTTGTCAAAATATCTGAAGAACGAGCCACATAAGCAACAAGAAGGGCATAATGTATAAATATGTAAGACCAACTGCAAGACAAGACAACAAAAAAATAACTTCAGACAACTTAAAAATCCATAGAAATTTTCAAGGTGGAAAAACAAACAAAAATGTAATTGAAAAAATAGCCTTACCAGATGAGATAAACACCTACAAAGTACAAACGTTAATTATTTTGTTATAATCAAGCAGATCATGACGTTTTCCGCAACAAGCAATGAAGTAAGTTGACTTTTAAGTTCCGATTTTCATTTATGGATATAAATTATGCATCTGATATTGCTTAAAGTAGTTTAAAAGATTAAAATTTATGACTTATCAGCCTACCAAGCAATTTGAACTCCAACTGGTCCAAGAGTTCTCCTGGCCATAGATACCTGCAATAATCCATGTGGATATAGGAAGTATTGTTACTTGGATTTGTGGAGAGTGTTGGATATGAGTATGTGTCAAGCATGAGTATCATTTTTTCGTATCTAATATGTGTTGGTTATCGGTGTTGGGCATGAAGAACTATCAAGAAAAATAAAGAATCTGAGCAACATAGATCATAGCTTTTGCTAATTAGTTCCTATGTAGGCAATAACTAACTATAGATTGCAATGCCCTAAATGTTTGCATACAAGCAAATTCCTTTTCTTCTTAGTACAATTGAGTGGCACAAGTCTCTACATATTTCTGAATACAATAAGGTCATCTTTGTACAAACTATGAAAATGAGTTAAGTGTAATTAAACTAATGGTAAAAATTATAATTTAAAACGTATTTTATCATCACAAAAGATCCACCCAATGTGTGATCTAGCTAGCGGAATCGAATTCAAGGGATGATAGGCACAGATAAGGTTACATACCAGCGAAACACCACCAGAACCCAGTTCACACATTGTGTTGACATTTACTTCAGCAATTAGAAGCCCAGTAGTAACCTGGAACGGTTTGATTGCCTTAAATAAACGAGTAAAAAAGAATCTTTCACAAAGAAAGAATGTGGTAGATTACCATGAAAATCCAACAAAGGATACAAGCAACTGCAGAGGCCAAAAACCCAGAATCTTGAGTCACTGCAGGAATGGCCAGGATCCCTGCACCCACCTAGAGATAGTTAAACAATGGACAATAGAGCTGAGAAAAGTAAACTAAGGGCATACCGTTGTACCGGCCACCAGGAATATTGCACTGGATAAACTCCCTGTCGGGGATCATAGAGATTTTAAAAGGGTAATGAAATGAATAAAAAACCAAATGGGCAGAAGCATAGCATAGGATACCAGGTTCTCTCTTGAGCGTGGCTTGGTTAAGGTTTGAAAATAGCCTCTCAAACTCGTATACTTGTGGCTGATCATCAGCAGATTGTCTCTGGGAAGAGCATTTGAAGGTTCTCAGAGGAGTACGAGACTGATGATGGCACAGGTGGTAGTGGTTGACTCTGTTTCTAAGTAGTGATTTTAGGCACAAGTAGTTTTGGTTTTGCAAGAGGAGTAGTGGTCGAGGCTTTGGCCTTGGCCTAGCCCGAGAGATTAGAGAAGTGGGAGTTTGCAGTGGAATAGAAATGGACATGTTCGTTCCCTTTCCCACCGGAGAGCGTTGAGGACGCCAGCAGTGGATAAGGAAAAGTACAAGGAGAGTTGCAACGTGGTTAACTCTAAATCACGTTTGAGAATCACCCCTGGACACAAGGTTCAACTGTTCGAAAACCAAAGACTGACGCTGCCTGCTTTCTCTCTTGATAACGTGGGCCTAATAAGTTTTGTTTATTCTAAAATTTATAGTTTTAAGAAGATTAGCATTTATGTATGAATTATATTAATTTTTAGTTTTATACGTAATATTTTAAAATTTTTGATTTTTATATATGGAGTATTTTGTCGTTAATGAGTTTAAATTTTAAAACATTACGTATGAAACTTAGAATTTAATATAATTTATGTATGAATGGGTTAGTTAACTCTTTTAAGAGAATAAGGTATATTTTGATAAAAATCAGTGTAATTATTACATATATTAATGAAAGAAATACAAAATTTTTGTAAACGTTTTAATTTTAGATTTTAGATATTTAAAATTCAAGAAATGTATTTAGAATTTATGATTATAGTTTAAAGTTTACAAGTTAAAAATTTAAACATCTAATTATATTATCCTAAACATAAACTCTAGTATATAAACCTTGAATTCTCTAATCATAACCCTTAGACTTAAAATCTAAAATTATGAATCATAAATTATAAAACTAAGATATTGATAAAAAAAATTATTTTTACCTTGGGTGATTGAATATAAATCCCTATATAAAAATGTAAAAGAAACCATCATTATAAGAATATTGTTGAATGAGAATGATGATATATGGTGGATAAATTTTGGGATAAAATTGATAATTTTACAAATAATGGAAAATATAGATGATCGGATTGATACTAAATTGAAACGTCAATAAACAAGTATATAAAATATTTAGTTTAATGACTAAAATAAAACAAATCAATAGTTTGAGGACTAATGTTATAGTTCAACCCTGATTTTTAAAGTAGAAACGAGTACTTAGATCTTGATAATAAAATATTAATTCTCACTCTGTTGAAATTATAGAGGCAATACACAAAATTTTAATATCAAATTGAGTTTTTGAAACCTGTATGCCTCATTCTGCTATATAAATATTTTATATATAAAGGGAGAGGGTCATCATCATAGTTGGATGCTGCTATTTTTTCACCAGCAATCAAATAAACACATTAGCATTACAAGAACCATCAAATACAAGCACATTTGTCCATCTTTCTTTCATTTTTATTTCAGAAAATCTTTTCCCGAACCTAGAGTGAGGGAGAAGAAACAAACTGTTTTGGTATGCTAAACAGATCTGTCCCTTTGAATGGTGAAGTCCACTCATGTGATCCCACTGAACTTTCCGTAGGAGCCACTCCACCATCCAGAAACCCAGCAATGGATATACCGTTCCCATTAGAAGGTGGCAATCTCATTGCTGGTTTGGGACTTAATCCATTTGTACTAGGGGAATAAGTGTGAGAGGTAGTCGTAGACGGTGTCGGTCCTGGCCAAATTCCAGCAAGACTTGGAGAAGACCTATCCAATCTCCAATCAACATTGGTGTAGTCCAACTGTGCCATTGAGCTACCACTAGTCCAGTCAACCAGAGAAGAGGATCCTGATGTAGTTGTAGAATTCAAACCAGTGAAAAGTCCAAGCGAGGATGCAGGTGCAAGAACTGGTGATGCACCTGTTCTACTACTCAAACCATTTACTCGACTTGTTCGTGGAGATTCTCCAGGACCACTGCCGGTTGTGAACTGTTGCTGTTGGGGATAATAAAGCTGGTGATGCATCTGAATTGAACTTAATCCATTGGAACCGAGGCTTCTAGCACTGGGAATATGGGACATAAAGCCATTAGATTTTGGCATTTCAAAACTACTGCTGGGATACAAGAAGGAGGTTGTTCCGGGAGGAGACATGCTTATACTTGTAGCTGGAACCTGATTTGGATTTATTGACTGAGGCCGCTGCATCATGACAACTGGTTCTCTAATTGAAGGCTGAAAGTTCTTAAAATCATTTCCCACAGCCACATAACGGCTTTCTGTCTTTGCTGGTGGAGGGGAGGCCTGCAAAGGTGATGTCAAGGAATAAGAAGCAGAAGGATTTGATCCAGAACTTGGCCGCCTTCTGTCAGCTGGAACAGAATTTTGTTGGGGTTTTGCCCATTCTATATTTGGTAGTATTCTCTTCAAAGGCTGGAAACTTTTACTCGTGGATTCTGAAGAACCTCCCCCTGTACCTGCTGCTTTTGTATAGTTAAAATCCTTCTCATCTCTTCTTTGTTGTGTTGCAGTTGTTGGATTTGGCTTTGGTTGTGGCCTTACAGATAGGTTTTGACTAGTTGCCATCGATACTTTATTGGTACTCAGGGGATCACCACTTTCTTCTGTCTTTGCTGTGGGCGGGTCTAGCTTCAGAGTACTTAAGGCTTCTGCTGCACCATCTAGATCACCTTCAGCAGCCACAATTGCTCTTTCAACCTCCTGCTTAGAACACTTGTATCTAATTTCCATATCAGTAATCCGTGCAAGCTCTTCTGATATGTCAATTTTCAAGTTCCCAGAACCAATAGTTGATTCTTTATGATTAACTGCTTCTTCACCTTCTTCAAAAAGCCATGCCACAGATTCCTCCACTTTGCCTTCATTCAATATAAGAGCCATTGTTGCCCGGTCATGTGAAAATCCCATTGCTACAAGCTGCTGAGCAAGTGCTTCAAGCTTTCTCGACATGAGATAGCCATTGCATCATTCATGCAACTCTTGAGCTCGCCTCTCCTTCTGACGCTGATGTTTCCTCTCATTCTTTTGACGAATTTTCTCTCGTTTATCATGGTCAGCTCCTGGTATGATTTCTTGCTTGACAGGAGGATTAGATGTTTTCTCTTTGTGATCTTCCGATTCACCAGACAAGCTATCATTATTGGAAACAGAATCATACTCGACCCCAGCTACAAATGAACCTCTCAAATGTTCATCTGTCTCATCTATGTTTTTGAAACGACCATTGTTTTGAAGAGGTGAAGCAGATGACAGCGGCACTGTTTCAATGGTATGGAATGTTCCCAAAAGAGGATTATAGGCACTAGCTGGAACACCACCACCTGCATTAGCAGGTCCTGAAGGCTTTGAAGGAGTCTTCTGAGATTCCTTGCCAACTTTTTTATCCTTGGATTTGGACGCAGGAGACATCATTGTAGCCAAATATAGTACTGAAATGTTCAAGACAACAATTTACTAAATCAATCAGGTTTTTAATTTAATTTAAAATTTAAGTAATAAACATAGTAAATAATTAACAGAAGTAAGCATCTGGCTTATTGGTGAAGTTTTTAATATAAAATAAAGTAGTTCAAATCTCAACACTTGCATCAAACTCCCAAGACAATCTTCTGAAGAAGGATTTCCTCCACAGGACATGAAAAATAATCATATCTTTTTAATCCATCAAAGGAAGGCGAAAAATGAAATAAAGAGTGAAAAAAATTTCTGAAGCCCTTCCAAACATTGAGACAGACAAGAGACATTAAAACAAAACCATGGCAGGGAATTCCGGCTTCTTCGGAGGCTCTTTTTTCGATCTCTCCGTTATTTTATTTTTTTCCTGTAACCCCTTAATTTTAACTTAAGGAGTATGGTATGTTAAAATTATTGTTTTTAAAATTTTTATGTAATCTTAAAAAGTGATTCAAATACCAAATTTGTAAACCAAAAAATAAAAACACGGTTAAAAAATAAATATTCTTATTAAAATTAACAAATTTGAATAATTAGTTTTATATTAAATACATCTCAATCCCTAATAATTCCAAAATAAAAATGTTTGTAAATAATCGTACTAAAAATAGTAATAAACCGTATCCAAGAGAGATTTCCAAGTATCTAGGACCAGATATCTGGAAAAAAAATTAAACTAAAAGAATGAGATATAAAGCCCAGTGTGTCTCTAATGTGCATTCAAACATCACAATATCACTCAGTTTACAATCAAAAATAAAATATATATCTTTTCGCAGTAAATAAACACAGAGAGTGGTATATGCAAAGTCATAGAGAATGCAATCTCATACTCCATACACCAAATATAGTGGTGGCTAAACCAACCGATCACTGTAAAAGTAATTCTCTAGAACTCCTCACCCCTTATTTCGCCAAAACGCAGTGTGGTAGAACCATCTTCCTCTGTACAATCCCACCCATGCACATGTTATGCAATCAATGTCATAGTTCTCAAAAAGTCTCATCAATTTATTATATTTATATTATATAAAGTCTCAGATAAAAAAATCCTTTTGACATTTTAATTACATTTCCAAGCAAACAAATTATCCCAAATCATATTCAAAATAATCCTGACCGTTCTTTAGAATGCTAACTAAAACCTAACAGGCAAAAGTGTACTTCTCTCGGATTTCAAAACACAGTTTCCGGAGTTTCTCACTTTAGCAATTCCTAAAAGCAGTTAATGGAATTACAGCTCCATGAATCACTTAGTATCTTGAAGTATTCCTAAAAACAATTGTTATTTCTCTAATCTAAAAAAAGGTGTAACATGGCAAGCAGTCAAAATTCACGCAATCAAGAAGGAATTGATCAGCTGCAGACTAACACCCCACGTTTCCTGAATTCAGATCACGATGAAACCTATTTACCCGGAACAAAATTCAGTAGTAAAGAGACTAAAACAGATGAATCATGCTTTTCTAAATAATCAAAATATTGGGTCACAATGAAAACTTTATGTTTTCACTTTCCTAAATCGATAACGCATGCATCCAAATATCATGTTCAAACTAGGTATTCCATTTCCCCTATTTCCAAGAAGAAGATTCCAACAAGCCAAATTCGATCCGGGAATTACCCAAACAAACACGATTCTTTAGATAGAACGAATGCGTATTCAATGGAAATCCCTAGAAAACCGAAGGATTCACTCACATGATCTATAAAAACAAGCTTTCCTTCAGAAAAAACAACGAATTCAAAAAAAAAAAAAAGTGGGAGAGATCAAAGAGGGAGAGGAAATATTCGGAGTACCTGGATTGAATCGAATGGATCTGACGATAGAGGCTGATGGGCTTATGATTGAGACTTTGAGACAGTTGGATGCGACGATACAAATGGGAGAAGGGAGAGATAGGTATTTCGAGGTCGAAACTAAACCGATGGAATTAGGGTTTTGTTTTTTATTTGGCGAAAAATAAATGATTAAACTATATATATATTATTTTTAAAGTATTTTATTATAAAAATAAATATTTAAAATTTTAATTAATATAATTTTAAGTGTTTCAGCATTAAAAAGTTATAATTTAATTAAAACGTGATATATGTCGGAATTTCAATTTTTTTAAATTTTAATATTTATTCCTTTTTCTAAAAATAATAAACACTCAAATCTCCAAATATTTATTGTTATTGTCGGTCTCTGTCACCGTCTCACTCATTTAATCATTAAATCTAATTAATCAATTTCTCTAATTTATTATCGTCAAAAATCAACGAACGAGGTACTAAATTATTTCATATTCGGTATATGACACTTCGAATACTCACATATCCCATAAAACATGTATGTGATAATAATGTATTACCTTGATTTTAAGTTATGTCGATCGGCATTTAAAAATCTTACAGATCACTCTCGATCCCGAATTTAAGTCCTTTAACATCTCAGATATGAAGATACATAAATATCTTTAATTACACAATTTTTAAAATCAGTTCTTATTCCCATTACTCAAACTAAATAATTAAATATAAAAGTATGTTCGTGTTTAAAGTTAGATTCAAAAATTTTTAGGTGAAAATTATATAAAATATACCTTAAAACGGACTAAAAATATTAAAAACATAAAATATTTTTTCTTAAAAAATTTAACTTTTGATCAAAACCAACACTAACGTCATTACAATGTAATATTGATGTCAACAATTAATATGTAAAATTCAACGGGTTAATTCAGTGAGTTGATATAACAAATTGACTCGATGAGCTGATTCAACAAAATTTAAATTATAGTTTAAGTACGAGTAATTAAAGAATAAATCTATTTCGTGCGTCGAACACTTCTGAATATCATTAATATTAATTAATAAAAATTAAAATTTTTAAAAATTTAATATACAATTAATAATTATATATTGAGTCTATTATCTATCATTATTTTATTAATTATATATTAAATTTAATTTTTAATATTAATTAATTAATTTAATCATATTTAAGGATATTCAATGATATAACTAATTTTCCATTACTAAATTACTTTTTTTTTTTTTTTTTTTTTTTTTTTTGTATAAGGAAACATATCCAGCCACTATAGTTAAATCCATTTCAACCGTCTCGTCTATTCTATCCAAACTGCGATTCTTACATCTCCGGCAGCATGCCCCCAAGAGATCCCAACTCTGAAAAAATCATCGATTTCGTCGTCAACAAACGAAATGGAATAAAGGGTTTAGTCGATGCAGGGATTGAAACCGTTCCAGAGCTTTATATTCTCCCCGTCGAGGAAAGATTGGAACCCAACAAGATCTTGACTACCGACTCCATTCCCGTGATCGATGTTTCCAATTGGGAAGACCCAAAGGTAACAGAATCGATCTGCGAAGCTGCCAGAAAGTGGGGTTTCTTTCAGATAATTAACCACGGAGTTCCCTTGGAAGTTCTGGACGCCGTCAAGGAAGCCGCTCATAGGTTCTTTGGGTTATCAAGTGAAGAGAGAAGCAAGTACTGGGCTGGGAATTCGCCGGATGAAACAGTTGCTTTGAAGACAAGCTTTGTTCCTCAAGCGGAGACTGTTTTGGAGTGGAAAGATAATCTAAGCTTTAGATGTAGTCCTCGGGATCTGGATTCATTTCCCTTATGGCCTCCTGTTTGCAGGTAATATGTTCGACCCTTTGCTTCAATGATTAATAATTCAAGCTTTTGAAATGATTATGGATCTGTTATTGTTTTCATTGCGAGCTAATTATCTTCTTCTTAAACTACACACCGAGAACTTTAACTAAAATTTGATATTATTTTAACACTGAATTTTAGTAATCATATTAAACTTTAGTTTAACAGTCGGCTTGTGATAACTTGAAAGGATTTTAATATATGTTTAAAAGTTTAGTAATATTTGATGTAGTTTGCCCTTAAAAATGGGTGCTTGAAAGGATTGGATCTATGCATATTTACAGGTATGAAGTGGTGAAATATATGGAGAATGCAAAGCCTGTAATAAGGAAGTTGCTGGAGGTCTTATTGAAGGGGATCAAGGTGGAAGAGATAGACGAAGCTAGAGAATATGCGTTAATGGCTTCACCAATTCTTAACTTAAATTACTATCCTCGTTGCCCGAATCCAGACCTCACAGCAGGAGTAGGTCCTCACTCCGATATATCCACAATCACTGTTCTCCTACAAGATGACAATGGTGGCCTTTATGTTCGAGCAACCGATGACGATAGCTGGATTCATGTTCCACCAGTCAATGGGGCTCTAGTAATCAACATCGGAGACATTCTACAGATAATGAGCAACGACAGGTACAGGAGCATCGAACATCGGGTGGTTGCAAATGGAAGTAAGGATAGGGTTTCTGTGCCCATTTTTGTGAATCCAGGAGCAGATGCCAGTTTTGGTCCTGTGCAGGAAGTGTTAGAGAATGGAGAGCAACCACTGTACAAGGAAGTTGTCTTCTCCGATTACTTCAAGTATTTTTTCAGCAAGAGACATGAAGGGAAGAAAACAATGGAATTTGCCAGGATATGATTCACTTCCTGTGTGTTGCAATATCTGTGCTGTTGCCTGTTGTTAAAATGATTATGGAAAAATATATATGTATAAGAGAATAATCAGTGTTGGGAGTGTATGAAATATTTTTCTTATAATTATTATATGTGATATGTTCACCCAATCTATTTTATTGCGTTTATTATGGTTATTCTTATTATAACTACTTTCATTATTGTTATCATATATATATATATTATTTTATAATAATAATAATTTTTTATTTTTCAATAATTAAGTTTATTTGTAATTATTATTATATTCTAATAATTCGTAATTTAATTTTTTTTTTTATGATTTTCAAATATAACTTTTAAAATTTATGTTCGGTTTATATATAATTAAATTATTATTAATCTACCGGTAAGTGTTGGGTGCAATAGCATTACACATTGTTCTCTCAAGGAAAGAACTCGGGTTTAAATCTTGGAGAAGACATTGCTGGAAGGGAGAGCCATGAATCCCGAACATGAATCACCGTATGAACATATAATTTACCAAAAAAATATATTATTAATACGTAAATTACTAAATTCAAATTTTGAATTCACTGTAATTATCTAGATTTTTTGACTCGTTAAAAATATTTTTTTATTAATTATTAAAACGTTTTGAGTCAAATTAATTTTATTAATTATTTTTCATTTTTAAATATTATTTTGGTTGATTTATGCCAAAATCAGTGACAGAGAAATACTTGAAAAATATTTTATTAACATAAAAATAATTTCAAAATATCTATAATCGGAATTGGATTTCAGCCCAACCCAACTTTTTAACCCACAGGGTCATGCCACGTACACTTCAACGGCTACAAGAATTCCAAAATAAGGCGCTTAGTAGCCGTTAGATTGTCGTTCAATCAAACGGCCAGAAATTGGATTTCAAAAAATTATACCGTTAGAGGGAAGCGTCCCCCTCCCAAAACACTTTAAAAAGGAACTGAGCTACTGGGTTAAAAACTTACAAACAGAGCGTTAGTTGACAATCCATTGTTCATATTAGTATATTACCAAAAGAAAAAGATCAATTCTGATACTGAAAAGCAACAAAGGGACAACGGCAGCAACTGAGGAAGTTTTTTCATTTGTTTGTTGTTTTCCGGTGACGAAAAAAGTCTTGTACGGTGGCGACTGGAAGAGACCCAGAAGAGGAGGAGGGGCGAGGAAACCGTCTTCGGGTGTTCCTTTCATCTTTGTTTGGGAGCCTCGGCGGAGTTTTAAGTCAGGTCGTAGAACAAGAAGAAGAAGAAGGACCGGAGATGGCGTCTAGAGCTATTGTTCCTCAGCATGAAAACGATGGTTTGTTTTTAGAACTTGGATCTTGATTCTTTCTGGGTTTTGCTCTTTGTGTCTTTTTCTTTTGATTTTCGAGAATTTTGCACTGAACGTTTGTAAAAGTTTTGGTTTGTGTCATTATACAGTTCTGTTTGATTTGATTTTGATGATGATTGTTTTGGGGTTTCTGGGTTTGCATCAGTTTCAGGATTTTGACTGGTTCTTTAAAAATCACTACTTTGATTAGTTTCTTTATGCCGATCTTATAAGTTCCTGGAAATTTTGAAGGGAAAATCTATAATTTCATTTAGTTAAATGTAGAAAGAAGGTGTTTGATGAAATGTTTGTTTCACATAAAGAATACTTGTACGGACATGAATTCAGAAATAAGATTTATTGTGAAATCTGACATTTTTATACATTTTTTTTTTGTTTTCAGAAGAAGTGAATCAGAAAAATGCAAGAGCTGATGTAAGGAACCGAAGAGTTCTTCAAGACATTGGCAATTTTGTCGATGAACGAGCACCACCTCGAGGAAAGGTAGTTCCATTTAGCACAAAAAATGTTTCTTTTTTCATATATTCTCACTTTTAATTGCCGATACTAATTGTTGCAAATATCACCAAATCACTAATTGCTCTTGGTTTTGCTTGTAGAAACCAATCACTGAAGGAATTATTGCTGTTGCACAAGCCATGAAAGGAGTCCAAAGGAAGGCGGTTGGCAAAGCTGACAAACCGAAACCTGAGGATGTCATAGTTATAAGTTCTGATGAAAAAACTGAGAAATGTAAACATCTCAGAAGACAAGGATCGTCAAGGAAGCAAGTCAAAACCCTCACTTCAATCCTCTCTGCTCGAAGCAAGGTAATAAATACATATTATATGCATATCATGTTTAGAATTTGTTGCATTTTTGTTGTTATTCTTGTGTTGTTTACTGTTTGTTGGTTGAATTGATCTGGCTTCAGGCTGTATGTGGACTTATCAATAAGCTTAATGTTTCAATCGAGGACATTGATAGAGCAGATGCTGGTAATGAGTTGGCTGTCACTGAGTATGTTGATGATATCTACAAGTTCTACAAGCTGGCGGAAGTAATGATCTTTCACTTTTTTCATATTGATTTTTTTATATACTTTATACGAAATATTGTAATATCTGAAGTATTCTAATGCAGGATGAGGGTCGAGTACATGACTATATGGATTTGCAGCCAGATCTCTTTGCCAAGATGAGAACGATCCTTGTTGACTGGTTGATCGAAGTCCATCGCAAGTTTGAGCTTATGCCGGAAACACTGTTCCTTACCATGAATATTGTTGATAGATTTCTTTCTATGAAGGTTGTACAGAGAAAGGAACTGCAATTGGTAGGCATTAGTGCAATGCTAATAGCATGCAAGTATGAAGAGATTTGGGCACCAGAGGTACTTTTTTGTGTGTGCATTTGTATAATTGTGAGGCTATGCTCCTTTTGCTGTTCTCTTACATTTTTTACCTGGTTTTTGATTTTTCAGGTTGATGACTTTGTTTTCATATCAGACAATGCTTATGTTAGAGAGCAGGTCCTGGTCATGGAGAAAACAATTTTGGAAAAGTTAGAATGGTACCTGACTGTTCCTACATCGTACGTGTTCCTCGTCCGGTTCATCAAAGCCTCTAGTCCATCTGATGCCGAGGTAAAAATTTGTTGGAAACCTCATTATCCTTTTGGAATTTGGTTCTTTCAAAGATTTGTTTAATTTGGTTTGTTTTGGTGGAGGCGAATGCAGACGGAGAATTTGGCATTTTACCTTGCTGAGCTTGGTCTGATGCAATACCCAACTGCAGTCACGTATTGTCCGTCTATATTAGCTGCGGCGGCGGTGTATGCTGCGAGATGCACCATTGGGAAAAGCCCTCTGTGGAGTGAAACTCTGAAGCACCACACCGGCTACTCGGAAAACCAGCTAATGTAGTCCCTCTCCCTCTCAGTTTTTTCCTTTCTAATTTCCCTTATAGATCAATGTGTTGCATCTGATAATTGGTGTTGTAACAGGAATTGTGCACAAGTCTTGGTTAAATACCACTCAACAGCTGCAGAAAGTAAACTCAAGGCATTATATCGAAAATACTCGAGTCTAGATCGCAATGCCGTGGCGCTTCTTGCACCGGCAAGAAACCTTCTACCAATGCCAATCCGTCATGGAGAATGATTTACATGGCCAGTGTCTGTTGTTAATACTTGCCGCCAACACCGCTTCAATTACTAAATGACTTCGTTTTTCAGAACAAGCCCTGAATAATCTCCAACGCCATCTTCTTCTCACTGGTCAGCCTTTTCCCTTTGGCCTACTCCTTACCTTTCCGCCGCCCTTTCCTCCTTCACCGTCTCCCTCCACCTCACCCCCGACGGCCATGCCGACGCTCTCTTCCCCCACCCGTTGCTCCATTCACTCTGTTTCGTCTCCCCCCACGTCCTCATTCGCCAACCCCCAAACCATGTAGTAACATACTTACAGCAGCAAAATGACTGCTTCAGGACTGAGTACGGTGAGCTCGAATCCGATTGCGATGGCCATATTCCGTGGGCTTCCGAGGCCTTAGGCTGCCTCCTAGAAGCCATCAATCTCTGTATCGGAAACCATCTCTCGCAGACTTCTTTCCATAAAGACCATTACGAGAATCTCTACGCCGTCGTCTCTGGCGATAAGCATTTTTTACTCCTCCCACCGACCGACGTTCACCGTATGTATATTGAGGAATACCCAGCAGCTCAATATACTCGTATTCCCAGGTTTTTACTTGAAATTGGGTGCTTTAAATTACAATCAAAATCTGGAAATCCTGTTTTAAATTGCGTGCGTTGTATTCGATTTACAGAACAATAGAGAGTTTCTTTTAGAACTCGAAGAATGTGCCATGGTCTAGAAACTGAAGCAGGAGAGATTGAAATTCCCAATGTATTTTAATATCTTTATTTATTTCAACGGTGAATTGAGAAAAATATTTCACTGAACACATAAAATTTTAAAATTCTAGGTGAACACAACTTATAAATAATAAAAAATTAAAGATTAATTTATAAAATTTTAAAAATTAAAAAATAAATATATAAATTTTAAAAATTTAAGGTGAGCTCTTATTTTTTTGCAAGTTCGTAATATTGTAAAATTAAAAGTGTTATATCAAAATGGAAACTCGTCATTCACAAATCACACACAATCCATCCTTTGCATTAAACCCTTCAACAAATAGAGACAGCTCCAGAAAGAAATCCTCCAAACGTAAGTAGAAACATTTTACACTAAGAAGTAAAAACAATGCCAAAGTGTTGGGAGACCACAATGCTAAAGCCAAAGCCTAACCAAATGCAGAGGGGGAAAAACAATGATGTAATGACCTACTATAATTACAACTAATTAGTGAAACAGAAGCCTAACCAACTCGATTTAGGTTACTAAAGACGACGCTCTATTGTCAGGGCCGGCGAGCATGATCTAGCATTTCAAAAATATAAATATAGAAATGAATGAATAAATCATAGGATTCTTCTACAACTACAAAGCAGAATTGTAAGAACTACTAAAAACTTACATTGCAGTCGAAAGCAAATCTCCTGGCAAGCATAATGGCAGCATTTCTATCTCTCTCCGATTCAAAAGCCAATACAACGGAAAACTCTTTGCTTGCTTGCCAAAACAATGCTTGAGCTGCTGCATTGCCGCCGCCTCGAACTCCACATAGCTAAAGCATATATAAGCACAAGGGGTTATGAAACAAAAATGGTCCACACATGGGGTATATATACATATAGGTATATGCGAATATCAGAAATATCATGTTTGTATCAGTTTATTAATTATTTGTATAGGTTTTGACTATGTTACTCTAATTCTTCATTTTCTTTGTGCTCGATACCCATTGTTTTGGACATACAGATGGCAGACATATATTCATATCCGACGCTCACCCTCAAGTCCAAGCAACATAGGTTCCTTTTTACTCTTCCTCCCGCCGATGCCTAATATGTACAATTTCTTCTAAAAAATAATACTCCAAAGCAAGGAACGACGTGAAGGATATATGTAGAATCATCCCCAAACCACAAAATTTCGCTCTTTTCTCCCCTTTACTGTTAGAATGAACACAAAAACATCTTTTTATTGCTGAGAAAATTTACTAGACTTAATACCTGCATTGAGCCGGAATAATATTCTTTAGCAAGTGTTGCATTGCCCTTACATAACTTCATCCTCATCTTTCCCACGTGTAGTACATGAATAGATTCTGATGGGTGATCGGCACCGTTCATTTGGGTAACAACTACCTATAAAATATATATATAGTAATGATAAATATTATAAGCCAAAATAAAAGAACATGTGGTTAAAATCTATGCAGAAGATATAATAAAATGCACATATATTTGAAGCAATAACAAATTTTTAGATGGAAAAAAAAAACTAGCTAACGCGTGTAAAATATGAAAATAAGTCAATTAATGATGTTACTAGCTTTAAATCCTTTTTTGCATATCATTTCCTGACCCAAAACCAGATGCATAAAGACTGATACCACGAGAGCAAGTAGGATTATGGAGTCTATACAGTCAATTAGTAACCAACACTTGCATCTGATTTTGATGTTGGACAGGAAGTTTTTCTGGGTGTCGGAACTCTAAATTCAACACTATTTCCCTACAATTTTAAGGCTTAAAGGTCTTGAAGGATCATTTAAATTTTAAAATTCTCGCTAGGATAAAATAAATTTAGATCTTCGATGCTCTAATAAGCTGCAGCAACATGAGAGAATATTCATAGAACAATGCATATAAGAAGAAGAAGAAGAAGAAGAAGAAATAAGCAGAGAAGAGGTAATTTCCCCAAGGAACCACTGTTGGAAAGACAGCAAATGCATTGCATCTTCAAAGTCAAGTTTAAGGTGGAAACTCATTTTCCTCTGGAGAATTAAAAAAAGTTCACAAGTAAAACTTTAACTAAATAAAGCTATGAATCAATAGAAAGATACAACAATCAAATC
The DNA here is from genome assembly GCA_035048815.1 of Abelmoschus esculentus. Classification (NCBI taxonomy): domain Eukaryota; kingdom Viridiplantae; phylum Streptophyta; class Magnoliopsida; order Malvales; family Malvaceae; genus Abelmoschus; species Abelmoschus esculentus. The sequence continues at coordinate 2,195,352 of JAUCBN010000059.1, forward strand.
CTATTTGAAGTACCCAAAACAAAGAAAAGGCTAACTTATTCTTATAGCCATCTAAGGTAAATTGTTTTGAAGCAGGACAACATACATTGAATTCAACATCATGTTTCCGCACAAGTGCCTCCACATAGCTCCCCAAACCAGCAGCTGCTCTCAATAACAAAGAACAGGAGTTACAAATCTCGATAAATAATGAGGTAAAATTTTCAACAAAAAAACCCAGCAAACCTGGATCAATAGCACCGGTAGACGTTAATATGATTAGCTCGCCATCATAAATAATCTCAACCTGCAAGATTCGACCAACATCAAAAGGCTCTGGAGCATAAACTGATTTGTTGGCACCTGGATAAAGCAAGTAGATAAAAATATCAGATACCAAAAGGAAAATGCTCATTCTATTGCCCATAAGAGTCTGGATTAGCATCTCGTCTCAATAAAGCTTATTTTGTTAATGTTTTATGTGTGGCTTAAGAAAATTATTTTGATATGGTAACCATTTGTACTTGAACGTGAGCATCGGACATGGGCATGTATCCAAGATGAGCATGCTCAATTATTTTAAAAGTTTCTCCAGGAGGGTCATATCCCTATACTCATATCCGAATATACAAACATGCTTCTTTTCTAGCATCTAAATAGTATGAAATTAAAAGTACCAGAAAAAATCAAGCTAAAGTTGTATATCTTTCATCAAAACAGACATAAGCTGTCCATAAACAGAATGTCATAAAATAATTCTTAGATGCACAACGGTTCTCAAAAGACTCATCTATATGAGAGCTGTATATAAGGGCTAAGTCAAACAAAAATATCAATCAAGTATCACATAAAAATAGAAAATATCCTATCAACAACTTTATAGTCAAATTCTATATGACATCCTGATCCTAAACTCTGCAAGGCAGAAAGGATCTAGCCCTGAATTTATCTGCGAAGTTATTAAGAAATAGAAACCTAGTTTCCAAATGAATTGAATTAGAAGTAGCAGAGGATTAGCAATCAGTAGTAATTGCTACCTTCTGTTTTTACATTGAACAAGAAGGAGTAAAATTAAAATAACTCTACCTATATTGCCTGCCAGGAAAAGGTGTAAAAAACATGTTCTATCTAAAGTAATTTTTATAAAATCCAGAGGCTTAATAGACAATATAAACATAATATTCGGAAGTTCATGGAAAAGTTCAAGGAAATATAATAAACATCAACTCAGGCTACCATAATAGGGAGACGAATTCCATTGATTTTAAAGAGACAAACCATTTAATTTTCAGTACTATAAGATAACGTGCTATACCCATTAGATAATATATGCATTTCAGATCAACTGTCCAATGGGATACTGGAACATGGGTGATACTACTTAGCATGCATAACCTCCAACCTTAATAAATCAAAATAATATTTAAGGAATAGAATGCATTAAAACAGCTATTGGTTGATAAGGTATTTACAAACTGTATGACAGGCAACAAGATTTCATCTTGTCAACTAACAATAACCGGCACAATAAAGCAAATGAGATACTATACAAGTTATAACATTCATTTTTTTTCTAATCAAGAAAATCAGTTAGCGAAGAATCTGACTTCAAAAGAAAAAAGACCGTCAAGGATCAAATGCCACCTGTTCAATAACCTTAAACATCGAGAGGAAAAGAGCAATGGCTATCTTTACCTGATATAAGCTCCTTTTTGCCACCTTCAGATGAAATACGGTACCACTGAATTGAACATTTGGAAAGCTCTGGAGCAATATCAGAACAAGGTTTAATCCGCAAATATGAACCTAAAACTTCAACACCATCTAAATCGTACAAATTAGATAAATTTCCCCCGACCCTCTTGCTTCTTGCTAGCTGCAAAATCGGTTATCGAAAGCAGAAGGTTAAAGCTGTCAATGGCTAGAAAGAATGAAACACAATCACATGCACCAGTCAATTCCACAAAAATGCCTATAAGAAACTAGAAAATAAATGTAACAAAAGAGTTAAAATTAAAATCATTCAGAAATCAGACAGGATACCAGTATAGTACTAAGTTAGGGGAAAATGATAAGTATCACACAAGTTCTACTTAATCAGTATTTGGAATGGAATAAAAATCTTATGAACTTAGGATAAGATTACTCTCTCTCTCTCTCTCTCTCTCTCTGGAAGAACCAAGAAGAATATAAAAAATCTATGAAGATCCATTCAACTAATGCAAATAGAATGGCTGGAAGAAACTGATTAACAAAATCCACGTGATAAAAGGTAAAACCTCTTTCAGAAGAAGAAGAGAATGCTTAGACTTCTCCGCAAGTTGAATCCTTAATGCACGAAGCTCATGTTCCATATCCATAACCTGCAAAATGTTATTGGTTTAACTCATTCATTATTTCAACTAAAGGTGAAATGAAAAGGGTCAATCCAGCAGAAATAGTGTCAATTTGATTTGGCAGTGTAAGCTTATCTGAAAAGTATTAGAGCTTTACTTGTTGTATTAGTAGTTTTTCTTGTGGCCTTGTATTAAAGTTGAGTCCTCACCTATCCCCAATTGGTTTTAGGTTGGATGCTTAACAATCATACTAGCAAAATTTCTTTTTCTTTTGTTTCTTCACTTCAAGTTCAAGAGCAAGAGAAGGCCATGGTCATATTAATATGTGCTTTTGGTAATTATATCTTTAAATGACAACAGCAGCAGCAATAAAAAACCCTCAAAAATTAGGGTACTTTACCTTGCCCTAGATGAGCCCTAGATTTAAATTATATTTAAATAAAAGATATTACCATAAACCATGCACATGGTAATAAACGGCTTATTATATTTGTTGTTTTTTCACATGTAATATATTATATTTCTATCTTCATAGATGGATTTTTTCCTTAAGAAATCCAAAACAATACTTTTAAGCCATCAATATTATTAGGGCTAGGAAACAAGGATTAAACAAGAAAACTCATCAACAACCACCAGCCATCCTGACCTCCAGAGAGATGATAAAAGTACTCAAAAAATGTTTTTCCATCTTTAAAATACATCAGAAAAAAATACATTCTAGCATCTTTACACTTCATATAAGATTATGTGCTTGCAGGACTATGAGATTGCAAATTACTACGGCAGAAACATATAACTTGCATCATACACAAAAGTAAAACAAATTTCATAAGTTAAAAAATGAGTCAGTGGTATGCCATACACTCAAAAGCGACTTAAAATATTTTTTTTGAATACTTATGAAAAAATAATGAGTATCTGAGATAAACCTTGCTTGGTTGGTGCAGCATTTTGATCCGTCTAGCCTCTTGAACCTCCTTCATTAATTCTTCCAGGTCCTGAAATCCATGGAAAATATTTATTCACAAACAGAAAGAGAAAAACAGAAAAAATTGCCACATTAGAATAAGCATAGCAGAAAATGCTATGATGATAGCAAGGCTCACAAGAAAACAACATAATAGGAATTTCACATTAAGTGATAGCAAATATATTTTCACAATTAATGCAATATGGACAGAGAGGAGTATAAGTGTAAAGCTAGATTTATTTAACAGATGACAGATAGACCTTTAACAAAGCAAAATCCAACAAACAAGCTTTAAAATTCAATAAATAGAATGCTAAAGAAAACAGAAACCTGTTTTCCTGAAGCTCGAGACAATTGTTCTCGCTCCTGAATGGCCTCTTCCACTCTTTGAACTGCTGCTCTAGCATTCTCAATTTCAGCACGAGCAAAAGCTCTTTCCTCATCGACCAGTTTCTTAGCATCTTCCGAAGCCTATTTGGAGACATGAATATGCAAAGTAAAGCAGTAACAGAAGAGTTAGCATCTTATATGCATCACAGTAGAAAAAAGAATGAAGCAAATAACTCAAGAACCCAGGCAAAGCGTGTTTAGAAAATCCCAGATGTTACCAGAGCAGCCTTCATCTAAAGTAATACAGGTAATTCAGGTTTAAGGTTTTATTTTCTTTATTTAATTATCAAAACACATTTCTAGAAAGTAAATAGTTAGGTGTGTTAATTTCTAGCATAAAACTATATTTGAAAAACTTAAACTGAAAAATTGAAACAATGTGAATACAGATAAAAACAAATAAATAGTATTATTTTTGAGAAAATGGGGTGCCCGAAGAACAGTTCTCTCAAAACTGTTACATTCAGAAAAATACTTATAGGTTTTGAGAACAAAAGATAGTTTCGGAAACAAGAAGTAAAAAAAAAAAAAATCTTTCCCAGAAAACCTTGATATGCATATAAACATTTCAGAATTAGGAATGAATTTTTTTCATTCCCTGTCTAGATGAGGGTTAAGATTTAAGAATTAGGAAAAGCTGGGAAAAGAAAATAAAAGCTCGTCAGTATAATCAGAAAGCAGAACACTAAGCATTCTACTATCAGTAACTGTTTAATGACAGCAACCAGAACAAGGTGAAACAAAATAAACAAACTTAGGAGGAAAGAAAATATTCAAGTTAAGGTGAGGATCATAGAGCAAATTTCAATAGGATATCCCCACACTCCTTCAGATATAAATTCGAGAACTTGAGAGAGACATAATTTAATTGATATCAATATATCATCCCAGCCAAAAGGATCAGTATGTCAACATAAAAAATAGCATTCTTCCACTAAACTATAATAACTAACTAAAAGTTGTCATACTTGTTCATTAATCATTATTCAGGTAAATTTCTCTACATGGGTACTTCTAACATAAAGTACTGAAAGCTCAAGAGAAAGACTACCAAATCACCGACTTTGTGAGATAATACATTTATATTTTCTAAATGTTGATCAAAAATCAGAATCTCTAGCCAGATACACACTTATAAAGCACAGAATGGATATGTAAAAAATAATGCATTTGATTTTTAAGCATTTTTCAATACAATGATGCTACATTTATACTTTTCTGAACAAATTAATATGAAATAAGTAAAAAGGATTGCACATCATCCATCATTTATCACAAGTTATATTACCTGCTTCAGGAAAGTTGCTAGTTTCTTCACTTCTGTCTTTTCTTGAATCAACTCTCCTTCTCTTTGAGTAAGTTGAACTGCCACAGCTTCCACCTGGGGAAGTAACCATAACTCAAATATCATTATTGCCTTGAAAGATTTCAGCCAATATACATTAACTAAGAAACCAAATAGATAGTTTCATATTAAATGAACCACACAAAGGATAAAAGATATAATCAGGGATTAAAAGAAAAAATCTCAAGCTATTTCTTAACCTAAATCCTTCTTCAATAGAAGGCTCCAATGGGTATATCACATAACATTTAAGTGTAAATTAAACTCCAGGCCTAGTGCTTTACAAATAATTAAAATGGGGGGAAATGTTTGGAACAATGTTGAGACAAATGATAATAGCATCCTTGAACATAACAGCTGAAGCAACAAATCAGCAATCACATACTTAAAGTTACAGAATTTTCTTCCTAATATTTCAACATGAACATTATTCCTATGTACCAAGACTAATAGCGAAGTTTTATTAAAGTAAACTGTAAAAGTTAGTAAAGCATTTTAAATATGGACTGTACTATTTGATACATTGCCAGTCGAAAAAAATCCACAAGCAATATTAGAATCATGACAAGTGACCCTTGTTGTATATTTAAAATTTTAAAATGTACACAAATGTGATGCTTGTCACCATGTTAACCTTGATTGTGGAAAAAAAATGCACTGGAATATACCTGATAATAATCCTTTTAAATATTAGCATATAACTTTCAAAACTATCATAAATAGAACTGGCACATCACTGATGGATCGCAATTTAATGATAGAATCACAAAACAAAGAACACTAACCATGGCAATAGCTTCCTTTACATCATCCTTGTTTCTTCCAGCCACGTGCCCTTTTAAAGATTCCAGGGCATCCCTAAGCTTCTTCAAAAGGACATGTTTCTCCAGTGAAGCTGCCTCTCTAAGTCTAGCCTGAATCCAGTAAATAACTATAGTTTGTTCACATGACAATCTGTACGGATTAAAATTTAATAATAGTTCCAATGATTCTCAACTGTTAACAGAAACAACAGACAGAGAGAAGAATCACTTGCATCAACAGACTATAAAGAGATTCAACCTTGTTCTTCAAGCCAGAGATACTCCAAGGTGCATAAACAAATCATAGGAACCCATAAACCAAAATCGATCATCCAACTGACCTTATTGTCACTCAAACAGAACACTGATCTAACATCTTGTCATGAGATCTAAGCACAAACCAACTTAAAAGTAGTTTCCAACAACCTATCTCAAATTCCATGGATTCTTCCTAAGGCAAAAATAAGTCAATCCAAAATGGTAGAAAACTTAAACAAATGTCTTTAGCAATATATCTAAGAAAACAGCAACAAATAAATTAAATTTGAAAGAATTTGACCTCTTCAGACAACTTAGCAGCAGCAGCTAACCCCTTCTCGAATTTATTAGCAAGGTCACGAACAGAGAGGCGATTCTGCTGGTCCAACAACAATGCAGTCTCCCGCGCAACAACCTCCTTCATCTTCAAAACTTTAGGATCTCCTCTGGCATTCAAAATCTGATTATTTGCCCCAATTTTGTAATTGGGAAAACGACTCGAAGCAAATATTACATCAGCTGATACAGCTGGAAGTGCTTCCTTCTGCACAGTATCACCAAAATTCCTACCTACCCTCGTCATTGTTCTGAAACTATACTCTGTTAGATCACCAACAAAAAGTAGGATTTTAAATTAGTAATAAGAGAATTGAAAATTCATTATGGAAAATAAACTTTTTAACAGCTTAAATTAAAATGTAGATCACTACAAGCCAACCAAAAATAATTTAGTTAAGTAACTATCTAATTAGTTAGTACTAAACATCTAACTCAACAAACCAATGTTACTGAGATAATTTGAAGTTTGGTAACCAAGCATAAATACAAGACATTAATATTCCCCTTATGCTTCCTAACATAAACAAAAATAATAGAAATTATAGATCAGTTAAAAATACAACTCAGAATTCTAACCAAACCAAAGTCAAGCGCCACATTATACGCGTTCACAACAGGGGGAAGAGGAACCAAAAAACTAAAAACAAGATCATGTATAGTTCTAATGAAACCTTAATTCAATAAAAAGTTTTATAACAAAAGAAAAGAAGAAAATTGGAACTTACAGATCATGAAAAAAGTGAAAATGAGAAAGAAAATTCAGCAGCCGAATTAGATTGCTGGATCAGCTGGCATGAACGGAACTGAAGGTTTAGAATTTTGTAGAGAATTTTATATAAATAGTTGAGGAGGAAAAGAAGATTAAAAAGAATATGCAATGAAGGGAGACTGAGGAAACTGAAATTTTTTCTTAATGTTGGTTCTGCTTTTTTGAAATGGTAAAGGCAAATACATGGAGGAAATAGAAGGAAAAAAACAAGCCCTACCTCCATTTTTCTATGGATTATTTTATTTACTTTGTGAATTCCAATATTTTTTAATAAAATATTAAATTAAGGTAATTATAGTTTAATTTTTCATTTATATAAGTATTTTAATTTTAATTGTTTATATATTTAGACTAAGGGTTATGACTAAAATTTAAGATTTATAGGTTAAAATATAAAATTTAGACATTATTATTGTTTTGTTTTTATTTTAGTACTCTGTCATTAGAAAATCAACGGCATACTAATTATGAGAGAGAGAAATTACATGAGATAAAGTTATCACAACAATTTTTCATATAGTCACCATATTATATCGAATAAATTATAAAAAAAACACATGACATGTTGATTAGGTGAGAAAAAATGATATAACAATCTGTCATGTATAAATTTTTCTCTCTTAATCAATATATTATGTTTTTTTATTTATTTTAATCGATATATTTATTTTTAATAATAAAATATCAAAATAAAATATAACATTATATATTATTTATTAAAAAATAAGTTGAATACTAAAAATGAATAAAGATAGTATTAAATATGTAGTTATTCTTGTAATTTATTCCAACTACAAAGTTTAAGATTCATATTTATTTTATACTCATAAACAAGTTTCTCTTTTTTTATGAAATATTTTGAAATGTGTTAATGGATGTGTACAATGAGAAGACGAAGTGAATTCTACGCTTAAGCTTAGAAATTTAAAACTCTTTTTTTTCCTGGACCCGCGGGAGTATGATAATTGACAACAGTGGGAATGAGTATATATGACCCTCATCATCGAGTATTTTTTTTTCTTTCTAGAAACCAAGGAGATTTGAAAAAACCTGGCAAACTACAGCTTTGCAGTAGATAGGACCAATAGAAAATCATTTTTTTTTCATACCAAACTTCATCTACCATGACTGGTCTGCAACAGGTGTGTCTTAAAGCCACATAACATGTTACATGTGCATCACATGTGGACTGAGAACCATGGTCATGAAGGAAGACAACATAAAGAACAGGGATGAAGCTACAGAAAGGATTGGGGGGGGGGGGGGTAAGGCTTTTTAATTTTTGGTAAAGAAAAGGGGCTTACGAAACATTAACTTAACCATTCCTTCGTACCATCAAGGCCTTGAAAATAGATGGTGGCCCCTTGTACTGCCAAAACATCCAATAGCTGCTTGGTTTCATGGGTTTGGCGATGAAAATGGTAAGACCATGTGCTGATGGTTGTTGGATTGGTTCCTATCACAAAATGAGAAGATTAGTTTCGACTCGAACTTAGAAATAAATCTATTAATTATTGGCATGAATCAAAATAAACACTTAGTCATTGGGTACAAATAAAATATTTTAAAGCCACAGAACTTTCAGAAAGTACAGTCACAAAGTAGACTCACTGCATATTTCATACTCTAATGAAAACATTTTTCAACTTCCAAAGTAAATTAAGGATCCTGGCAAATAAACTAAAATCCCAAACCGGTCAAGTAACGAACTATGCATCTAATTCATTCTCCTGATTAGCTCGTTGATGTAGTTCTCACGGTTGCCGGCATCTCCTCCTTCAACATAGTGGTTTCTCTTCTTCTTCAGGCCTCCCAATGGTGCCTTTAGCTGAAATGGCCAGAGAAAGTTGTTGGCCTCCTTAAAATGAGGCCCCACGGTCATGATCTCATGGATAAGATCTTCCACACAAATGATGCCGAATTTGCCCAAAGCCTGTGAAAGGTACAAAAACAATAGTGCTCAGTAAATGTTCAGTGCCAACATGAAACTAAACTCGGTAAGTGAAATGTTACAAACCTGCTCGACGATAGCATTGTCGGTCAAGGCAATTCTTTGCTTGTTTAACTTCCCAAAACCTCTTTTGTAAATCAATTCTCTCACGCTCTTGAGATTAGGGTACCTATATACATACATCAGTGAGAAATCAGTGTCGTGGAAAGTACAATAAAAGTATTAAAACCGCAACAAGGAAGCAGGAAAAACAAAAGATACCCGTAGGTCACATATGGTTCAACCAGGTGAAGCATGTTCATTGTTGCCTTGTTCACTTTGAGAAAAACACCATTGAAAATCTGCAAACCATTGAAGCAAACGATACAGTTTAGATTTAGATTTTATTTACAGATTAGAAGACAATATTGATGGTTTCTAAAAACTAACAAAAGCATCACTACAGTGTTAGAAAGACTCATTTTTAACATGAAGAAACAGCATCCAACCAAAACATACAAGTTTGACAGCAAGTTTTCCATCACTAAGAAGTTAGGTCTATGACATTAATTTCGGTTTTAATTTAACCAATATCAAAATGAACAAACCACCTAAAAATTTCTACAACTTGAAACCATGTGGCATACGATAAAAACACACTTCTGTTTAATTTGGGCAAAAAATCTCAAACAAACCATGACATATATAAACCGGCAAAATTACTTCAACCAGATATAATTATACGCATTGTCCCTCAAAGGGAAATTTACTTCATGCACAGCACACATACACCAAGGGAAATTAATCCCTTTTAAACTTTTTTATCAAGTTTCGTCAATGCTCATAAGTCGTAAGTTCAGAAAAGATTTTTCTTTGTCCATGGTGCAAGGACGGAGCCAGGATCGAATATTGGGAGGGGCAAAGGTCTATTAAGCCTTTAAATCTAAAATTTGGGAGGGGGTAAAAGTCTTATTTTATTACTATCTAAATTACAAAGGACCTTAGATGTAATTATACCAAAAAGGTTTGGGACCTCCCATAGACTACATGGCTCCGTCCCTGCATGGGTGCATGGCATTGATACTGAAAGAACTAGCATTCATAACATGTTACCATTTAAAATTTAGATTCACATGCCAATGTAATGTCACAATAATCAATCATATTAACAGATTCGAACGATGATTAGGAGCTTAGCTTCAGGATCACCAGACAAATATAAAGTCATGAACTTCTAAGATTTTTCTACAAAAATTATGATCATAAACCCAGAAAGAAGAGGAAATTTTACCCTGACCCTCGTACTCCTTTGCATGCTTGCTTAGATCTGCGGTTCTAAACTTTCTTTTTCTTTTGAAGAGTAAGCACCAGAGAATTGGAAACAAACAATGTAGGTTGCTCTTGCCAGGCAAAAATGAAAAGATGAATTTGAATTCAAGAGTTTTGAACCCAACAAGAATCGAACACGCAAAAAGTAGAAAGATCCGAAATTCAGGAATTTGAACCCGACGTGAACCGAACACGCAACCTTCTGATCTGGAGTCAGACGCGCTACCATTGCGCCACGGATCCGATTGTTTTCGGTTAGTGTATCAAATTAATAATTGATACCTAATTAAAAAATAATTGTTACCAATTTTTTGCGGAAGTGAATTTCAGGCATTAGAAGGCGGACTTGTTGATATTTCCTCTACGAATCCTTTTGTTTTAGTGTCTTGTGTTGGAAGGAGAAAAGAGGGCAAAAATGGCGGAATCATCATCGACGCCGGCGACAGCAGCAGCTAGATCCCGGATGCGGAGACTGAAGAATTGCTGGATCGAATGTTGATTAGGTTAGCTCTTTGCGTTGACTTCAAACTCCAAGCCTTGCTATCCTAACTTCTCCCTCTCGCCGTTTCCTCTCTTTCTTCTTCATCTCAACTTGTCCGCAACAAGGTTCGGTTATCCTCCTTTCTTTAATAGTTTTGTTTCTCATGTTTAAGTTCTCGTTTAATTTTTTAATTTTTTTTATTTTTAATAATTTAATATTTAAAATTAATCTCACGTTAAAAAAAATATTAGAATATAGAAACGATGATATTATATAAATTTAACTTTTTACAAATATATCATTATTTATACGGATTCAATATATATGATTTTATTATATTCTAAATTTTTTATTTAAATTCTTGAAAGTCATGACTTATTAAACGTGTTTTTCGTATAAATTAAATAATTTTCTGAAATATGTTGATGGAGCTACCATGTAGAAATACTAAAAAAATTAATATCGAATGAATGCTAATATTTATGTAAAAAGGCCGTTTTTTTTCAAACAAAATGTGGGCCGAATAGCATAAAAGGCCTATTAGGACCAGGCCCAGTTGTTATGTTCTCCCTACTGAACATTAGCCATTAGCCAGCCCTCTTGCTCTTCTCTTGCAAAAGCAAAAGCCAAAGCCGACTCTGAAACCCCAAATTAATGGAGTAGCAGCTTCCCCCCTTTCAAAACCACGATTTCGATTCCAACACCATAATTTCTTTTTTCAAGTGATATTTTTTTGAGTCTCTGTAAGTCTGATAGTGGGGAAAATGTCGAAGAAGAAGCAAGAGCCGGGTAATCAGATGGACGCCGCCAATGACCACCGATTCACTATTAAGAATATTATGAAAGATATTCAGTTTCTTGGTATCTACTACACTCTCTCATTTATCCCCCTTATAATTTATGTTTTGTAATCCAATCAATCTAAATCAATGCCAGTGAACATTTAGGGTGTTGCCTTTGGTTACTTTTAATCCATGTTTGCGCCTTGTTTTGATTATAACTATAGGTGATATGAGTATTATTTTGGCTGTTTCTGTTAGTGATTTTGTACTTTCTATGGTTTATGGGTTAGATTTTGCTTTCAATGATCTGCCTTAAATGACATTCTTTTTGTCGAAAGCTTACCAGTGCTTTCTAATTTGTTGGTTCCGTAGAGAACAATGAGAAATTCCATTCTTGCTTCTTTTAATTTGTTGCGGCAAAGGTGAATTATGAAAAGGGGGAGGGGGGCTTGAAGTTTTCTTGTGTTTGATAATAGTGCTGTAAAAAATTCACTCTCCTATGTATTTAGCTTTTGTTTGAGAGTTTTAGGGTGTGGACTGTTGTGCCTCAAAATTTGATGAAAACTTGTAGTTCTCAGAATATTCTTTTCGAAATGGTTGGAATGCTTCTTGGGAATCATATCGATCTTGAAACATACATGTCCCAACTTAATTTGATTTCAAATATGCTTTAGCTCTCTGCTATGTTATCCGGATTTGGGGTGAGTTTTCGTTACATGTATGTACTACACGCCTCAGAATACTCAATCTTTTTTAAGCTACTTTTCATGAATCATGTATGTACCTCCTTCATACGCCTAACCGAATGTATTGTTCATGGATAGAAAATGATGAGTGCAGATAATGTAGTCTCCATATGTGATATGATTGTAGCTCTATTTTGGACTTTTCACCCCTCCCAGTTACAGATTATAGTTTGTTATGTGGTTATAAGTTGGTTTTGTGGTCTTATGTTTTTGACATTTTAGGGTCCTCCCACATGACATGGAAGGAGAGGAAAGAGATGGAGAATAGGAAGGTAGTTTCTTTGGGTGGAAAGGTAATAACTTGCCTCTGAAAAGATAAAACATTGAAGACTACAGAGTGACTGTGATTTTAAATTATATTTTAACATTAGCTTTTGGTTTCCTGAATGCAGCCTCCTAAGAAACAGAGATTACCTCTGAGTGTAGCTAAGGCGGTCATGAAGAATCAAAAGAAACGAGATGAGAAAATGCTGCAAGAGGTGATCTACTTTCACCGCCTTTTTAGTTTTTACCATAATCTACAATGTTATTCGGGCTTGGAGTGTACTTAAACTTTTAGATGCTTTCTTCATATATTTGGAAGATTGTTGTCATACCAATGTATGAATGTGTAGGACACAGGTTCGGGAATGATTACTTTAGAAAGAAAACATTGTTGGGGTAATATAGGTCATGATTCTTTTAGCTGATACATAACCTTTTGTGGATCATCAACCTTTTTCGTTTTTGGATTTAGACTATGATTCTTAGCCGATTTGGAGGGAAGCTTGTTGGTGGTGGTGGCGCTAAAGGATCAGTGGATAAGCGGAGGCCTGAGGACAGGGTTCTGAAGTCAAGTGAAGGTCATTTTAAAAATGGTGTCCTCGATGTGAAGCATTTGTTTCAAAAGTCTCCTGCTAAAGACAATGACTTCCACGGCCACCCCGTTGGCAAAGGGAAAAAGAAAAAGGGAAGTGGTAAAAAGAACGGAGGGAAGAAGAAAGGTGGTCATGGAGGCAGGAAACGCCACTGAATGAAACGTCCAATCTAAGTAAGGTCCCCCGGGTGGCGGCAATGCCGATTTTGGATCTTAACAACCGATAGATAACCCCTAGGCCATAGTACAAACTGTCATCATTGGTGTATGGTCTTCATATGTTATTTTATACTAGATCTCTTTTTGGATTCAAAACCCTCAAGTATGCAGATAGAACATCTAGATAGCTACTTGATAATGTAGGAACATCCACTATTTTACTGATTTTGATGGGGAGATTAGTCTTCTCATAATTTTGTTCTTTCTCTCCCATATTTCAGCCTTTTTATTATTGAAACCCATTCCCATATTTGTTTCCCAACAATATCACCACCGTGATTCAAATCTTGGTTCTCTCTATGGAGATGCAATTTATAATACATATTTTCATTTACTTGTCCTGGTTTAAAAATTACTTAATATTCTATCCTTTATGTTTTGTAGTCAATAATTTTCAAACAAAAATAATTATTGTAAAAACATTTATTTTTTATTCTATTTTGATATAAGGAAAATAAAATAAATTAAAAATTAAAATTAATCTTCTAATCGAATGATGAAATATATTATTATTTGATTGGATAATTAATTTAATTTAATTAAAATTAAATTTATATAATAGATAAATAATAGAGATTAAATATATAATTTTATAAATTTATGTTAATTATCACGTTATTCTTTCGTTAAAATTTTAATAATGATAATTAAAACAGTTAATTTAATAAATTGAGTATCTTAATCGATGAATTAGATAATCCGATAATAAAAAAATATACACGTATAATTTAATGGTCACTAGACCGGTTTATTATTTAACGGGGCAATTTGGTCATATAAATACAATAGTGAATAGTTGTTGTAAATTAGGTTGAGTCAAAACGAGATACAAAAGCTTAAGGGTTCTTCTGAAACAGCTGAGAGACATGGATGAACAAGAATTTCGGCGCCTTCTCGATCTCTTCCCTGTTGTTCGATCTCCTGATTATCATGTAAAAAACAAAACCCATCTCTTTTTTTATTATTTTCAACTCCGTTTTCTATAATTAATACTTAGTTGTTAATTTATCTATGGATCTGACATCGACAAATTTGCTTCAATTTTCCCTTTGTCTCACCCTTAAGGATTTGAATTTCTTTAGTTTCACGTTTTAAAACGTTCGGAAAGATCCTTGTTTTGTTTCAGTGCTATAATAATCTTAAGCTTTAGTACATTTAAATCTGTGTTTTTTGTGGATTATGAGTTTTTTCTTTGATTTGGTTGATGATTTGTGTTGGGCTTATTATAACGCTGTCTCTCTCGCTCTGTGTTTCGTGCTTCTATAGAGTATTGTAATTGATACTTACTGGGTTTTGCGGGAATTATTATAAAGATCTGGTGTTGATGCTTGACTTTAGTTGCATACGCCAAATGTTCCATGGGTGGTGGTTTTCTTCTAGTTTAAGGATCGAGTATTTGATCTTGATAACTATGAACATTTGACTCATGCAATGATGTTGCCGCTTATGACTGCATTCCTTCTAATATGAAGTTTTTACTTTTGTTCTTGTTTGAAATCATCTTTAAAATTTTCAGGCCGAGTCAGCTTCATCAAGACAATCAGCTTCTTGCTCAGCATCAAAAGAGGTGGTATTTACTAAAATTGATTGATCTCCTTCATCCCTTTTCTATAGTGGATAATTGTTTGTAATATGCTAGCTTGTCATGTTTGTCGTTTGCTAAACAGGTTAAGGATTGGCAAGATGCAGGGCATGATGGTGAAATAAAGGGGACTGAGAATCAAGGAATTGATCTGCATGGTAAGAGTTTTGATCTGTCATAAATCTGCATGGTGAAATAATGGATCAATTATTATTTTTCATTTATTTATTTGTTTATTTTTTATAGATAAATTCTGGCAGAAGCTAAAGTTGACAGCTGAGAAGAAGGTATGCCTAAAGTATATTGACTCCAAGTCCAAGTTAAATATAATTTTAAGCATATAATTGTGTAGGTTTCCTTGAATTTATTATCTTCTTACAATATACAATGTAGAAGTGTGATGCTGATGAAATTACTTAGTTACTGGAATATAAAATTAAACTGATAACTTGAATGGTTTTCTGTGGATCTGATGAGGCAAGATACTTTTAGAATCATTTTTTCTTCCACTAAAAGTAAAGCTGAATGCATTACCTATTACCAACATGCAACTAGGATATTTAGATGTTTCCTTCCATATGCTTTTATCCGGACTTAATGATCCTCCCATGGTCTCTAGTTCCCATGCATCCCTGAATTCTTCCCAAAGTCTTTAATTTCCATGATCATTTGATTTTTAGTTCCTTGAAACTTCAAAGAAGCTTGTGAAATCGCAATAAGCCATTGTAGTGAGATTGCTTCTACAAATCCAATACTTTATTCTTGAGGGGCCTTGACATTTTTTCAACCGTTATTCTTACACCACATAATTTTCTCGTTTAGCCTTTTTAATCATATATCATGGTTGAAGATCTTTTCTATTAGTTACAATTGACAATTCTCATACGTCTTTGTGGTGATAAATATTTAATACTTTGCATTTTAAATTTTTTGGTTGGCTATGAACTATAATAAGTTAATAACTGATGACGGCTCTCCACTATTGTCTTTGGAAGTGTTGTACCTTTCTTTTTTAGTTTTGGGGTAACATGAATCTTTTCGTGACGATAATAGAGTGAATCCGTAGTACTTGTAAAAAAATTATTGTTTATGTGCTTAAGGATAAACATCGGTGAAAAACATATATTGTCCCAGTTGGCTCACACCAAGAGCTCCAGCATGTCAACTATTGTACTGGGGCAACAGTGGTTTGTTCCTTTGAGTTTGATTTTATTTTTTAATGGAAGCATTCTCTTTCAAAGAATATAAACAAAATTTCAAGTACTAATTTCATTGACTTTGATGCTTTATATTGTTTATTAGAGTTGACATTTGATATGACATAGAACCTTTATTTAGCAGTAATTAGGTTTTTGAGATCTATTTACCCTTTTTGGGAATGATTATCTCATTTTGAATAACCGTTGATGCATACTAGTGCCACCCATTGTTACTACCTGCCTCTACAGAAGATGTGTACTTCATATGTAGCACCTGGAGGCTGGAGGTCATATATATCGAAACCCGGAGTAATAAGAATGAAAGTCCTACCCACAGCTTCTGTTGTTCTGCAATTTTTTTCTCAGATAGAAATTAATAGGGGAAAAAGGAAGTTTGAATCAAACCTTATCTCTGCACTAGCTAGTAGTTATTTGTGTTACAATTTCATGCCAAGTCAACCATAAAAGAGCCTTCGCAGCTTAAAGGACCCTTGCCTACAACTCCAAATGTTATCCCTTGTTTCTTAGGTTTTGAATATCTTATGGGATATTTTTGTTGAGCCGTTGATTGTAAATTACTGTTGTCGTCATAAGGTTTTGTTTTACTCTGTAATAGAAGCATTTTAAACATGTTGACTGACATGTTAACTGCCCTAGGTTGGTGCAGCAGAGGCAGACAAATTTTGCAAGGCTTTTCAACACGTTCACAGGAAACTTGTATGTCTATTTTAGTTATTCCATTATAAAACATTGACCACCTTTAGCATTAGTTTCTAATTTCAATATTTTGTAGGACGATGTCTCTAAACTTTGATTATTTTCAGGTGTACGAGGGGCTGAGTTTTGAAGCTGCTCAGAAGTTCCTCAACTCATGAAACTGCTGAAAAGATAGTTTCCTTCATGGCTAATACCTGTTCCATCTTGTGTATGAAGTTGAAGAATCTGTTCTGGGAGAAGTTTGTGTTCATCGTATTCAACAGCCAGTCCCAATGTAAACATCATTCAGAAAATTAAGGTCTCTTTTCAAAAGTGCTTTATGGGATTTAAGTACTTTCGGAACTAAAAAACAATACAGAACACCTAAACTTTTTAGGTTAAAATTGTTTGTTTTTTTTTTGGTTTGAAATTTAAAAGCTATAGATTATAAAGTTTAAAGATTAGGTTTAGTAATTTAAAAATTAAGGTTCGTGATTAAAGTTTAAGCATATTAAACATAAACTTCTAATCTTTAAACTCTAAAATTCATCCTAAAACTAAAAAACTTTTAAATTACAATATTATACACCTTTACTTTCAATCTAAAAAGTATTTTTTAAAAATACTTTTTTATTTTTTTCTTAAAAACTATTATCTGGTCAAAACTGTTCTTCCTTTTGGTTTTGGTCCTTTTGGAAATGATAATTTTTATATATAAGAATGGGTTACTAAAATAACAAGGGCAAAAGCTCAAGACTTTCAATTATGTTGATATGAAATAATGAAAATGCCAATATAAAAAAAAGATTATTGATGGAAGATTTTAAGCAACATTTCCTCTACCCGCCCAAAATGCATTCAAACAAAAAAAGGGTCTCAGACAGGCTGCAAAATACTAGTCTCATAAGTCAAAGGCAAACATACTCGAATTAGATAATCCAATTCTCCGGTCCCGAGCTGCTGCCAATCAGTCGTGAAGGGTTCCCAGGACATCATCATCTCTGTATAGGTGATACCTGAAACAATTGGTTGAGAAGAAAATAAAGTATGTATAGGTGATACCTGAAACAATTGGTTGAGAAGAAAATAAAGTTAGAACCGAACAAAGAGATGATGCCAATGATGCACAACTCTTTCCAAATCAGTCATTCACATGTTCGGAAATGTGTAAATAGATTAATTTCAGGAAAATGAAGAATGCATATAACATGGTTCATACGATGTTAGTGTTAGCATAAACCTAAAAATTTCCCAACGACATGCATGCTTCAGTGTCAAATAAGGGCAAATTACAACACAAAGCATAGATAAATGTAATTACATTCATTATACGTCAACAGCAAGCAAAGACTGCTGATTGCTCTCACTCACCTACTGCATTCTAGATTTCAAACTTATGATAGAGGAATCGAAGTTTCGACTGCAACCATACTAATTTTTAAAACAATGGGCAGTAAAATAATGTAAAAACCATACATGATATACGACAACATGCCAAGGTCCATGATTGCCAAATGACATTGATAACCTGTTTCCAAAGTTTTCCCATTGGTGGTGGAGTTGGAAAATTATAGGGAAGATCCAACATCACCATTAGAGGCACTATAACCTTAAACGAGATTATACACTTCTCAGTATTTACACATACCTACATATATATCCACAGAAACGAAAAATGCTGTAAAGCAATTAGAAGAGTTACTACCATTTTAGATCACTAACCTTAACATCTATTTTCATCCACATCACAAACTTTTAATTTAATCAAATTAAATTATTCAACTTACATTATTTAGAAATTAAGTAATTTTTATTGAAACCATTAAATAATTCTAATGAGAAAAAAAAATGAAATTGACATTTTTTTTAAATATCATTTGTCAAATAACGTAGCTTAAGTTATTCAACAGAAAAAAAAATCATCATTTCATATAAACACCATACAAATTACTATATGAGTTACTGATTCAAATAGCATTAATTACCAAGAATGGGGTGAACCCATTTCCTGTCAATGAGAATAAAATATTTCAGGCTTTAAACAATTCTTATATATTCACAAACGACAGAAAAAAAATAGTTAACAAAGTTTAAGAATGTATAGATAAAAGATGGGTGTAAGAGAAAAAGACTAACTCTTTTTCACCAAGCTTGACTTCAGTGCCTCCATATTCAGGCAAAAGGACTGTATCTCCTTCCTTTAGACTAACTGGGATATGCTTCCCATCTCTGTCTCGTGTTCCTGGCCCAACTGCTACCACTTTGCCAGAGTTCAACTAAAACAATACAAAAATCCCAAATTTAGAACAAAGTGACAAAAACCCAGGGTCAGTGAATTGAAAGATTGAATTAAAAACCTTGGGAGTCTTCTCGGGAAGCAAGATCCCAGAGTTTGTTTTGGAAGGAGGGATTATTTTCTCGACCAAAATGCGGTTAAATGAAGGAATCAGACGCTTTGCCATGTTGTTTGTTCTGAGGAAATTGGGAATGAGATGAGCTGTGCTTTCTGTGAATGAATTGGAAGATCGGGAATGAAGTTGGATGGAGGAAAATGGATGAATTAGGGTTTAAGATGGAATCAGGGGTTTTGTTGAATTACGAAAATGACCTCCCTTCCTTAACCTGCAGAAGACTCTAGACGTAAACTGACACGAGACACGCAGCCAAATTGGCTTGTTGATAGAAATTATATACTGAATTATTCTTTATAAGTTTTAGAATATTTTTTAATGAAATAAATACTATATTAAAATTTAATATGTTAAAATGAATTTATCGAGATAATTTAAAATTAAATAATCATCGATTTTAAGATTAATAAAGTATAGTGGTGATTTTTTAAAAATATTTTAAAATTTAATAATAATAATAAAACATTTAAGAGAAACCAAAATAAAAGCAATACGAAAATTCAGTTAATAAATTAAAATTTTAAAAACTGAGTGGTTAAAATAAAATTAAAAAATAATTTTGTGACAAATGATATTTTTATTCTATTAAATAAAAGTTACTATTCGATGTACTAAAATTTAGAAGAAAAATTCTTCTACACGTATGTCTAAATTTATCTTAAAATTAAAATTCAAAACTCTATTCTTTTAAAAGTTAGAAATTTATATAATATCATTAAATCTTAAACTCTAAATTATAACTCTAAATCTTAAATTATAAAATTAAAAAACCTAACCCTTGAATTAACTCTGTAAATCCTAAATTGAACCAGATTATGAAAAAGCTTTTATCATTATCAATGTATAAAATATTCTTATTAAATAATAAATTATTATTATTGACAAGTGTTTGATGTAATAATAAGATACATAAAATAATATGAGTTAAAGCTTTAAAAATAATAATATTAAAAATTAAAATTGTGAATTTTGATGTTGTACCTCTTAAAGTAAGAATTTTAAATTATAATATTATAAATAAAAAACTCTAATAAAATAATTAGATATTTGATTCAAATTAATTAATCGATGGTGCTTATGTATCACTTTTGGAGAAAAATCTACCGAAATAACGTATTAAACAATAATTTATAAAGAATAAAATTTTAAAGGACTAATCATACAATTATTAATTATATATTGAGATTATCACTCTATTATTAATTATCTTTAAGATTTTAATTTTTTATTAATTAATTTAATAATATTTAATAATATTTAGCAATAATAGTATTTAACAGTATTTTGACGTTCGTTATAAAATTTTTCTACTGGTTTCGTTAGGGCTTTGTCTTAAAGGCATGGGAGACATTGAGCGGATCGATTAGGCCCATTGCCATGAAATCTTGGGAAGAAAGAAAAGAGGGAAATTATTTATTTCAATCAGATGTAAAATAGAATACCAGAAGGATTCAAGTGGAAAAGGAAAAAGAGAAGAAGAAGAAGCAAGATGAGCAGCATAGGAACCGGTTATGATCTCTCAGTCACCACTTTCTCTCCCGACGGCCGCGTTTTCCAGATCGAATACGCCGCCAAAGCCGTCGATAACAGCGGGTACGCACTGCTCCTCTCTTTATATGTTATTTTAGGGTGTAGAAAAATCTAATTTTGTTAAAAAAAACTGTTTTTCTTGTTGCAGAACCGTGATTGGAATAAAATGCAAAGATGGAATCGTTATGGTACTGTAGTTCTTTTCCCTTTCCCTTAATTGCTTATTTTGAACCAGAAAGGAAGAAAAAGACAGCAGCTAATATATGCGTCTGGACTAAACTGGGTGCTGTTTATTTTAGGGAGTTGAAAAGCTGATCGCATCAAAGATGATGTTACCCGGTTCTAATCGAAGAATCCACTCCGTTCATCGCCATTCCGGCATGGTATTCACTATTCCTCCCCTTTACCCCTCAGCTTTAACTTTGTCTCGATGGGATATTTACCCCATTTTCAATGCTAACGTTTTGGGTTTTGACTTTCTCTTTCACTGGTATTCTATAATCTAATTCAGGCAGTGGCTGGATTAGCAGCTGACGGTAGGCAAATTGTGGCCCGTGCTAAATCTGAAGCTACTAATTACCAAAGGTTTTTCCTTTATTTTCAATTCCCACAGTTAAGCTTTAGCTATACCTGTAATGTTTTTTCATCTAATTATGGGTTTCATTTGTTGGTGGTTGTGAAGCGTATATGGTGAGCCCATTCCTGTCAAAGAACTTGCCGAAAGGGTTGCGAGTTATGTGCATTTATGCACCCTTTACTGGTGGCTCAGGCCCTTTGGCTGTGGTATAATTCTTGGTGGTTATGATAGAGATGGTCCCCAATTATATATGGTTGAGCCGTCTGGCATCTCCTATGTCAGTTCATTTCTCTGGATTAAAGCTTTGTGTTTTTCTTTGTTTGTTGATATTATATGTGGGTATCATTTCTATTTGATGCTGACTAATGATTTATGCCTCTTTGTTTATTTCATTTCTTGTTGTAATTGATAGAGATACTTTGGTGCTGCAATTGGGAAGGGAAAACAAGCTGCCAAAACGTAAGTTATAAAACTATTATTTTATCTTGTAAACTTGAAGTAAGACATTAATCTATTTGTGCTAGAGATGAAATTATTGAAATAGTGAATGTTGGAACATTTGTTTTCCCCCCAACTATTTGAAGCTAATGGGTATCTTTCCTGCTTTTTGTGACCAATTTTTTTTATCAGATGTTTTACACCCAATTGAAAAGCCTTTGGTGGACTTGACTTATTTTCTTTGAAACTTAATCTGCAAAAATATTCTTGGTACCCTCTCATCATACAAAGTTTTGCTAATTGATCTATATGAGTTTCCTTGTTTCCAAACACGCCCGTCCTGTGTTGTTTTGTTGTTTGCCAAGTTGTCATTTTTCCGCAAGTAGTCAAAATCAAGTCAATATTCCATTGGCACTAAACTGGTTTGGTTGGCTCATGGCTAGTTATATATGGTGTATCTCTTTCTTTTGTACATTCCTCTCATTAATGTTTCCTTTCATTGTGTATTTGGACAGTGAAATTGAGAAGTTGAAGCTGTCAGAAATGACGTGCAGGGAAGGGGTTATTGAAGTAGCCAAAATGTGAGTTTGTCATATCTTAATTCCTTTCATGCCTTTTAAGATAATTGCTTATATCTTCTTCTCTGAATGTTGACGGTCCCTTTTTCTTTTCTTGCATATAGTGGAAATCTATGGAACTTGCTCATATTTCCCCGTTATTTTACTCATTTTTTCTGTAATGTCTGATTTAGCACCATGACAACCCTGGCGCATGATATCTATCAGAATATAGGTTGAATAATCAGCTTGGAAATAACTGACTACCATGACTTAAGAAACAAACAACACATGGTCAAGCATATTTTCAGAATCGTATTTATGTACATATACAACGCATATGCATGATGACCATTCCCCCTCTCTGAGAATGCATGTATGTATAAGATTTCATCATTTATCAATTATCATTGAGCAGAATTTACAAGGTACATGATGAAGCGAAGGACAAGGCCTTTGAACTGGAGATGAGTTGGGTCTGTGATGAGTCAAAGCAACAGCATCAGAAGGTAATTCCTGGCATCCATTATGGATATACATCACTTCACTTTCTGTTCTTTTGCTAGCTTCAACATCTAACAGAAATTACATGCGTCCGACTCTATGAATTGAATTGTGTTGTGTTTTATTTAGTTCCGTAAAATTCAACGGGTGTCCTGAATTTCGCAAAAAAATGGGGGAAATGTAATCCTTATGTAAAAGCCACCTTATTTCACTCACGGATTGTTGTCATAAGAGATGCCCAAAATCTCATAGGATTCCCATTCTTGAAGCTCTGCACTCCTTGACCCTAGAAAACAGACAAACCTTTTGGATTATTTGTTCCTTGGAGCTTATACTTCCTTACATAGCCATCTTCCCATTTAATAACATCTTACATGACTGTTTGTAAACTCGTCCCACATGTCCAAAGCCGTGCAAGATGTTTTCCATAGTATTTTTTTACTTCATTGGTGCTAGCATCATCTTTCTCTTGGGCTCTTGATTCTAATGATAATTTGCTCCTTGCTACCCTTTGTTCTCTCTTTCCACGATCTTATCCACTTCTATATCTCATGCATAATTTGATTTTCTTCATGTTTGTTTCATGTGATGGATTCTGAAAGTTCTATTTAGTTGATCTATCGAATTTATCATCAATAAACAGGTGTGATTAGAATCCATATTCGGAACGTCAAGGATATATTAACTTCATTTTTCTTCTTAAGATTCAAATTTAGTTATTCAGAAATAATTTGTCTCGAGTCCTTGATTGGTTTTCTTTTACAACATTTCAGGTTCCTGATGATCTTTTAGAGGATGCCAAGGCTGCAGCTAGGACTGCATTGGAAGAAATGGATGCCGATTAATGATTATTGGAGACAGCATTGCCCTGTTATCAAATGTATTTCGATGTTTGCAAAGTTCCAGTCCTGTTTAAAAGATGAGATGGTCTAAGATCAGGATGGATTCAAAACACCTTGAACTTTCTGTTGTCCTTTGCATTCTATTAGACTTCGCCGGTGGCAATTACCGTGAAGGTTGAGGAACACCTTTCTTGTCTTGGTGTGTATACCTTCACACTATATATTTGCTGATAGATGTGTTGATTCGGATTGTGTGTGTAACGAAGCTTAGGGATGAGCATTCCATCGGTTAGACTTGTTTGGTTTATAAATTTGAGAATTCAACGAAATTGGACAAGCGCCTTCAAGTCAGTCAGTCATATATGTCGATAGTTTGAAACAACACCCTGGATTCAGGTAGTTTTAGGGAACGATAGTTTTGGCTTTAAAAAATGTTTAAAAAGTGGTGGTACTGTTTGTTTGTTTTACAAAATATGTAAGAAATTTGATAACTTTATTATAAAAAATATAAAAATTTTGGTATATATTTAATTTTTTATAAAAAATATAAGAATTTTGGGATATATTTAATTTTTTATGTTTTTTAAGGATTTTGATATATATCGAATTATATATATTTTAAAATTTTAGTATATATTAAAAAATGATATTAAATTTTTTATAAAAAATGGCATAATTATTTTTAATCGTTTTTTAACCGTCGATTGTTAAGGAAAAAATTATTCCTTTGGTGTAGTTCCAAAACGAACATAAGAAAGAAAAATAGGTTGTGTCTATCAAGACGGAAGGAAACAAAACTGAACTTTAGCACCCACAAAAAGGCGTAAGGTAGTTTGGTGATGGGTATCGATGGCACCGACGAAGAATTCAAGGGCTGGACTGAGTAGGCGTTTCTTCTGACATTATCAGAAAGGAAATTGTTTTAGTGACTCTTCGCAATCCATTTAGTGGTTCAACATAATGATCTCAAGTGAGCTGAGCACAATTGGAAATCAAACGCGTACAAGCTGTTTGTTGAAATGCTACATCGAACACCAGCCAATTACCCCAATGCCATAAAACGCACATAGTTCCAACACTTTCATAGGCTTCAAATGTCAAGCAAACAAGGTAGCAAAAGTTAAAATGACAACAGTTCCAACACCTATTTCAATAGTTCAGAATTGGACAAATCTTAAAACGACCACCACCAAGGGAACAGATTATAATGGAAATTTGAGTTCCGAACAATTTCAATGATTCCAGAAGGTTGACGAATTGCAAGTATCTTCACCCAAAAGAGCCGCTATAACATCTGTCACGATGGGTTTATCCCTCACGTACCCATTGTCATGACCAAACTGACCAGTTCCGAGAAAATCATCTAGTCTGGAAATTGCCATATGATTCGTTGTTTCGTCCTTGTCGTTGCATCCTATTCCTGCAGAAGTTATAGAGAATTGAATAGATACAAAATATTATTAATTCAAGCCACAAAATTCATTGGTTGCAAAGGATCTCTCACCGAGAATGTTCTCAACAAATTGTGGTTCATCTGATGAGCTTCCACTACCAGGAGTGTGCTCACTAAAAAACGATGCAGCAGAATGAGCTGAAGGAGAATTTGAGTCACAGTGTGCTTCATGTTCTAATTCACAATCCTTTAGAGGAAAGTTGGCTACATCATCGAGCATCAAAGTAGAATACTGCTGATAAGATTCATCCTTTGAGCTTTTAAGTCTCTGTGACTCGTAAACTACTGCTTCCAGAAGACCACTGTTTTGTGGTGTAAAGGTATCCGACTTAGCTCGCTTCGTCGGAGGGGACTGGATAAGAGAATCGATAGACTCAACCAAAGGTAGAGGGACTGAAGTATTGACCCAGCTATCTTGTTGATAATCTGAATATTGGTATGAAGGGAGCTCCATGTTCATAAGCACAGACAAGGGCTCAGAAGGAGAGAAATCACAGCTTAGAAGGGTATCGGTGCCAAAAGGTATACCAAATGATGTCTGGTCATTGGTACTGAAATCAGAATCATATGCCGAAGATGATTTGCAGGGTTCATCATAATTTTCGTTGCAAACAAAATCAGTCAATTGGTTGGGCATTGAGATACAATTGCTGACATTTTCCTGAAGATGCTTAGGAGGGCATGAGAATGGGAGCATATGACCATAACCATGGGACAAACCAATAATTTTTGGAGGAATGTTGAGAAGATTGGGCGAATAAGACAAATATTGTTGGTTGAGTTCTAGATTCTCAAATTCCACATGCGGAAGCTCAAAAGCATCTGACTGCAAGAGATTGGAACCAAAGGAGTCCTGGTTTGACATTGAAGCCAGACTCTCTTCTTGACTTAAATTTACTTGAAAGCACACATCAGGAGGGTAAATTGGCAAGCCAGCACGTTGCAGTCTCTTAATTCTTGTATTCCAGAAGTTCTTTATCTCATTATCAGTTCGTCCAGGCAACTAGAGAAAATAAAGGGAAGGAATGATTATAAAAGTGAATCAAACAATAAAAAAATAACACATGAAAGGATTGTTTCAGGGAAAATTGACTATAATAAAGAGACTAGAAATTTCATGCTGAATTGCTGAGCATCATGGCAATAGACAGAACACGTGTGCGAAAAGAGTTTGCTTATCATGCTACAAAAAGATGCTTGAATAAAACCTAAAACATGCTTGTAGTTAGCAGTGCATATTGTATCATGTATCAATAAAATCATATTGTATGAGTGGTAAAGCATGCATCCAATAATCCATGCATGGGCACTCCATGGAAGCATGCTAATCATTGTCTAAGGCGAAAATTTCAAGTCTCCACATATCAGGACAGAGTAAGGAACAAGAATTAACACGGTAAACAAATCCTTGCACATTGCAGAAACTGACCATTCGCAAGCATCAATTAGAATCATGAGAAAGAACGATCATCTCCCAATATAAAAACTAATATCAGAGATTGCACATGCATGTATAATGTAATTGTAGATTAGTGCAAATGATATAGCCCACAAAACCAATTTTGTTGATTATGTCAAAAGCAATACAAACCTCTGCAGCCATTCGTGCCCATTTGTTTCCCAACTTAGCATGTAGCTCAACTATACGACGCTCTTCGTCTGGAGTAAACATGCCCTTCTTCAAATCTGGTCTTAGGTGATTTGCCCAACGCAGGCGACAGCTTTTCCCACATCGGGAAAGTCCAGAGTTTTTCTGGACAGCATTCCAATTCCCCTCACCGTGCTTCTTTACATAGTCGACCAGAATCGCATCTTCTGCTGAAGTCCAAGGTCCTTTCTTCAAATGACAGCCTTCTCTCATGTTGCCTTTCCTACCAACTTCTTCAACTGCTGACAAATCAGAGTGACCTTTCCGCATTGCTCCGTTGCCTCTATTTCCATATTACGAGAACCAAAAGTTAAAGATTCCTTCAGCACCAGAAACAAAATACTAATACTCAAAGGATGATCATGGTTCGATTTGGTTTTAGACAGAAATTACAGTTTTAACTAGAAAATAGAAATCAACTCAAAGGATTGCAGTTTTAACTAGTCAAAAAGTGAAAACCAAACCAAACATTACAGTACGAATTAAATTTCCATTTTTTCCGATTTTTTCTCAAGCCTTACTTTCTGTTCGTTCTTTGCATTAATTGATGTGAACCATAGCAATACTAATACTCCAATAAAGTAACAACTAACATGCTTTCAGCTATACTATTTTTATCAATCAAATCCGATAAACAATCTGTTATAAATTGTAAACATTAACAATATGTTCGGAAAATCACATTTTTCACTGACCTTCCTAAATGTTTTTTTTCCTATTTTGTACAAATTGCATTTCCGGAATCATTTCTACAAGTAAGCTCAAAATTTTATTTACTTTCCATAAATTTTTTAGCAGAGTAATCTGATAACTGAGTATCAAATTAATCAAAATATAAGTACCGAAATTCAAAATAAGAAGTTGCTCTTTACCTGAATGAGTTGAAGACCAGAGTAGTTTACAGAGCTCATCCAAAACCCTAAATGCCTAATTAGTTATCACGGATTTCCAGAATCAAAAGCCAAAAAGAAAGGATAAAGAAGAAAAAATAGTTCAAAGAAAAACTCAGAATAGGGGAAAGGAAAGCATGTATAAATCAACTCCAGAAAGCCACATTTTGATTGGATCTTTTAGAAGATAATGTAGAAACGTAGTTCATATATATAGAGAGAGAGATGATTTAATTGGGCGAATAAGCTCTGAAATTTTCTCTTAAAAAAAGAAAAAGAAATGAAAAGGAGTGAGAAACCTAAAGCAGCAAGGGAAGTAGAGATGGCAGAAGGAGAGGGAAAATAGGAGAGAGAAGAGGTTCACTCACTGAGTCAGCTCACCTCACATCTCTCCTTTTTGAATTTCTATTGGCTTTAATTTTGGTTAAAACGAATTTGTGAAATTTAGTTGTTTTTTTTTTAATTTAAAATTTTGTTCTCATTCGATGAATAAACATGTTTTTAAAATTTATATACGATAAATAATATCATTAAATTAATTAATAAAAATTTAAAATTTTAAAAACTCAATATATAATTAATAAATTAATAAAAGAATAATAAACTTAACATATAATTAATATAATTGTATAATTAATGTTTTAAGTTTTTATCTTTTATAAATTAATTTAATAATGTAACGATATTTAGCGTTGTTTGACATTATAGAATTTTTCTTCTAAAATACATATCAAAATTAATCTATGTATTTTAAATAAAATTAGATTAAATCATGTTTACAGTGAATAGATTAATTATTTATTAAAAATGGGTATATTATCCTTTTGACCATCTAATTTTATAAAATATTAAGAATCTATAGGAATATTTAACATACAATTCTACTATTAAAAAATAAACTAGCATTAATCTTTTAGTTACAATCAAGTTACTATATTCATCATTTGTAATAATTAAATCATTTTATCTATCAATTTAACAATCAAGTCACTCAATGATAACTAAAGGGTTGACATTTGTTTCCTTTTTAATGATAAAATGACAATTTTTACAACTGATTAAGTGTGTGACTCTTTTATAAATTTTTGAATTTCAGTGATCTATTTATAATATCACTAATAATTAAGTGACTTATGATACAATTTACCCTTGTTTATTTATTTGTTAGGACATAAGTTAAAAATGTGAAAATTTTCAACAGTGTGTTTATTTATTGGACAGAGAAAATTTTCTACTGTGAAAATCGTCGAAAGCCCGAAAGGAGACTGGCTGGTAGCAAGCTGAATCGAAGAAAAACGCTTTTAATTTTTTTTTTTGTTAACGCTGATCTGCTTTCGACTCAACTGTCAACCCTTCCTCTCCTCCTACATCCCTAATTAAGGTATTTTTTCCCTATCCTTTCCTCGTTTTTGTGATCTGATTCCGCTGCTAAGGCTTTCCAAGGAAATGTTGAAACTATGAATTTGATTAGAAGTTTGATTTCAGTCCATTCCTTTTTTCTTTCTAATTTTGCAAAACATTATGTAAATCGATCTCAAATTTTCAATGATTTATGTTACTGTTTCTAGGTTCTTAATGCTGAGCAAAAGTCTTGATTCAGGACTCATTAAAGCATCATGGTATTAAGTTATCAATTTCTTAGGAAATTGTTTCTTCTTTCTTTATTCTTTATTTCTCAAAATAATTGTTAAGTTAAAAGCTTGTTTATGTATTTGTTTTGTTGCAGAATTACCTAGTTGGAGCTTTCAAGCCGCCGTGTAATATTTTCATATCATTCGCTGATGGAAGAAGCCGCAAGCAGGTATATCTTGCTTCTGAAATTTTAGGTGAAAAGGAGAAGTTTGATTTTAGATCGTGATTTTCATGAAAAAGTAATTGTTCATTACCTATTTGTTTCACTTCTTTTGCATGAAAAAGTTTACATATATGTGTGTAATTTTTGCTGCATTTGAATTCATTTACTTATTGTCCCTCCTGGTTTTCTCTTTTTGAATTTGGCCAACTTTGTTTGTTCAACAGTTGTGCTCTTGAATTCTAGATGATATGTTACATTTATTTATGCATTTTGTTTGTTATTTTGTCTTCAAATATACTCTTAGATTGATGTTATTTTGTAGGTTCCGCTAAAGAAGGAAAATGGGAAAACAGTTATGGCTTCACTCTTCCAGAGTCAAGAAAATATTGTAGGAGAGGTAGTGTTTTTTATGTTTCCGTTTCGGGACTTATGATTGAGTTTATCTGCTTCATATTCAAACCGTTTTGTTATCATTTGTAGTCAAAATTGTATCCATGATTTTACTTCTTATTGCTGATACTTCAGGTAGTTATAGAACCAATACATGGGAAGAAGGTTGAACATAATGGTGTTAAAATCGAGCTCCTTGGTCAGATAGGTGTGATTCATTTTCTTCATACTTTTCACTTTAGGTCTGCCATTTGACTGTTAGCTGGAGATGTGCATCTAGCTGCTATTACTTGCCTCTTTGAATCTATAAATATTATATATAATTTAACGTAAAAAGCAAATATTATATATATAAATTAGATTGAGTCAATCTTTAGTTCTACTTACTATTATGTTGTTTTTCTCTTTGCCATAGTTGATTCTGTTCTCTGCTTAAATTTGTCTGTAATGGTCATCTCCATATACATGATGCCACCATACATGACATTTTTTTCTCTTCTTTGCAGAACTGTATTTTGACAGAGGCAACTTCTATGATTTCACCTCTCTTGGTGAGTGTGCTTGACCATAGAAGAAAAGGTTTAATTAGTCTTTAGTTTAATTAACAGTTTTATGGATCATACAAAGTATTAATACTATTCATTTTCGACGGCATCTTCCCCCTCTCCCTTTTCATTGCCTCTTTGGGGTGGCACTGCAAGGGACATTAAATATCTCTTAACTGTTATGTTAAGTTGCTTTGCTTCTATGTTTGTTTTCCCTACTTTTCACCTCCCTTTTTTACAGTACGTGAACTTGATGTTCCTGGTGAATTATACGAAAGAAAAGCATATCCATTTGAATTTTCCACAGTGGAAATGCCATATGAGTCTTATAACGGAGTGAATGTTAGACTTAGGTAAGCTATTCATTTAATTTATTAGTTGATTGTGATAAATTTTCATGCCTCTATAAGTTACTTTTTGTGAGAAATATCCACTTTTCTAAGTTACAAACGCAAAGCTTATCAGTCATATCCTTGCTATGCTAGAGTGTGAAGGACATAAGCATATGTTTGGTTATTTAAACTTTTTACATGTGCTTTCACTGGCGTCTAGTTTTCTTTTTGAAATTCAATTTGTCGTTCGTGATTAACATTAAGTTGAACTATTATCATTACTGAATGTTTGCAGTGATGCAGTGATCAAGGATCCTTTATAATTAGGATATAAATTTGTAACTGATCTATCTAAATACTATTGCAAATTTGCAGGTATATTCTCAAAGTGACAGTCAGTAGAAACTATGTCAGCAACATTGTGGAGTGCCAAGATTTCGTGGTAATGTATTCTGTAAAAGCACTTGATGGAATCATTATGCTATTATACTTGAAAATGCAACCTGGATCGCTAATACATGATTGTGATTTTATCTTCTTTTATCTATCACCTTTTAGCTTCTGAATATTTATTTATGATTTGACTCGAGAGGATTACATGAGAATGATGTTATATTACACAAGTTCAGTTTACCTGTTCCTAATAAGAAAATTTGCTATATAAAAGGAATGCATGAGGTGCAGACCCGTTGTTAAAAGAGAGAGAATCAGGATGTTTTTATTTTCTAGATGATCTTAAGGGCTGCTCAGCATTCAGTCTGAGATTATGAGGTCTAGGGAGTCCATAGATACACAGCCTAATTGTTTTGAAAAGAGTTTGTTTCTGCACCCATGACTTCCTGGTCATGATGGAACCACCTTACCGTTGTGTTGCTATCATTGTTGTGAGGTGAAACATTGGTTGTTAGGAAGTAACTTCTTTTGGTTGAAAGCCCTTTTCATGTGTCTCGACTAATCAATTAAGAACAAGTATAATTCACACTAACCTTGGTTTTGAGAGAGAATAGGGAATCAAATCGTGAAATGGATGTCCTTAAAGATCTTGACTCTTGGCCTCTTACTATATATCCTTTTGAGTCCTATAAGACTGGTTCCTCTTACGTGTTTTCATTTATCTGAGGGATTTAATCTTATTAATGATTGTAAGTTACTTGCACAGGATTCTCTTTGATAACCTTTGTCAAAAGAAACATCAATATTTGATCCTCTGTGCTGACTTGAATAGCATAGATTAGAATTGTTAAGCATCATTTGCCTTGTATGTGATTAGTTGAATATAAATAGATTAATCAGAAAGCTAACAAGGATATGAATTTTGAAAACAGAATGCCTTGCATGTGATTAATTGGATACGAATAAATTAATAAGATTGCTGTCAAGGATATGAATTTTTGGATTAGCAAATTTGTTATTCATAATCTTTTTCTTTCTTTGAATATTTTCTGCATCAGGTCCGGAATTATACTCCACCTCCATCAATTAATAACAGTATTAAGGCAAGGGAATTTTCTTTTATTTTCAGGTTCTTATTTGGTTTAGGTAACTGTTGAGTTTGGCGTATCAAAAGGACTTAACTTGTCTTTCAGCTGCAATGTATTTGATTAATCTATTCTCTGTTTTTCATCATATCAGGATATGTAGTATGCCTCAATTTGGTTTGCTGTTATCACAATTCTTCTTAAGATAGCGTTTGGAAACTTCTCTATCCCATGGCATGTAGCTACTCTAACAATTTTGATGTTTTGGAATTTCAAATTGACTTTATTCATTTCTTTTGGTTCATCTAGATGGAAGTTGGGATTGAGGATTGTCTACACATTGAATTTGAATACAGTAAAAGCAAGTATGTCACTCAACATGCATTTTTCGATGGGAGTTTGTATATAATCCCATGCCAATTATTTTATACCGGTTGGAATGATACTGTTGTATTTATATCGGATTTCGTACATTCAGGTATCATTTGAAGGATGTCATTGTTGGCAAGATATATTTTCTTCTTGTTAGAATTAAACTAAAAAATATGGAGCTTGAGATCAGGCGGCGAGAGTCAACTGGATCAGGGCCAAATACATATGTTGAGACAGAGACCCTTGCTAAATTCGAGTTGATGGATGGTGCTCCTGTCAGAGGTACCTGAGCAAACTTCTCTATCCCATCCCATTCCATGTTCATGTTTTTAATGTCACGGATTTAGAATTCTAGGCAGATATCTTAGACATTCTTTAGCCCAGAACACTTCTACAATCATGCTTTTAAACAATTTACTTTCTAAAATCTTCTGCATTATAGGGTGATAGTGGATATGTCGCTTCGACGTTATTTTTCTTGAAGTTTCCATGGACACTCATATTTGAACATGGGTATGTGAATATGACTCTCTAAAGACCATCCAAAATTAATGAAAGGATTTAGAAAAAAATGAATATACCTCACGCCGGACATACTCGTATCTGACACACCCAAAACCAAGTAGCATAGGACAGTGGTACTGGCCAAGTATTGTACTGTACATGCTACAGAGCTACTTCGGTTCCAATACTATCATTTAGAGTTTAGACTAATGTTTCCATAATAAATTCTTTATGGAATCAAGAAGTTGATTGTCATACTTATACGGGTTTCTGCTCGTATCCAAACCAACTTTATGCCGTATTTTGGTTTGCTCAGAATTCTTTATCGGGTTATATATGTCTTTCACCTAAGGTCATGGCCCATGGGGCATATCTAATTTGAGCTATTTATGAATTTTTTACAGGAGAATCAATTCCGATCAGACTGTTCTTAAGTCCATATGAACTGACACCAACATACCGTAACATCAATAACAAATTCAGTGTGAAATACTATTTGAATCTTGTGCTAGTGGACGAAGAAGATCGGCGTTACTTCAAACAGCAAGAATTCATCATGTACCGGATTCTCGAAACTTGATATTTCTTCTTTCAAATCTGGATATATTCAGACATATGAATGTGGGAAAGAACTTAAGAAGATCATGATACTTTGTGGCACACTTGGTGGAACTCTTTCTGGTCCACTTGCTTTGACCTTGTTAATGAAAATTTTCGGATTTTTTACACGAATACACCGGTTTCAGTGATGGCATGTTTCTCTTATCTCAATCTTCCATATCCATTGTAATTTTTCCGATCAGTGAACCCAAAAGGGGAAAAAATCCGGGTTCCAGTGTTATAGGCTTATTTGTACATTGCCATGCCTGTGTTATATGCACAAATATTTCTGCCATGTACGTGCAGTGCATTCATTGTTTATCCTCTGAGTCTCTAATTTTTAGGGAGGTAAAAGGTTGATCCGATTAAAAATCTGTTCAAGTTAAAACATAATTTGACTTGAAACTAACTCAAACTTGAATTAAATATGTTACTGTGATCCGAAATATAACTTGCACCCAACCGAAACAAATTCGAACCCTAGATTAATCTAACAGATAAACGATATTATTTGATTAAATCGATTCAAGATTAGATTTTACTTAACTTGTTTTGAACTCAACCTGTTAATTGACCCGACTTATTTTAAAATGTAGATTGCATTGCACACAACACTTGTGGCCCACAAGTTATGGGTAGAAACATCCCTTGGTTATATACATTTAAGAACAGCATCTTAGTTTGGAAAATCAAAAAAATCAAAGTCATTACAGTTTGGAAAGATAGACCATAACAAGTTTTACTTAGTTTCTTCCATGTCCTCTTCAGTTTTCCAGACAACATCTTCAAGACATGTCGAAAGTTTTTTATAGAACTGCAGAAGAACACACAAATGAATGGTTTAAATGGCTACCAAAAATATTATCTCTGCAATGAACCACAAAATTTAGAACAGGCATCAGCTCTGTAGGTAAATTGAAAGATCACCAAACATGTATTCGGACATGGGTACGAGAATATGTTTTTCGTATGTATGATGTATCTCATGTCGAACTTACAAACCTTCGAGACGTGAACTCGCCCGAAGTCCAGATAACACGAGGAAGCAGATTAGAGCTTATGTGGTTAAAAGTGCAATCTTTGATCATAAAAAGATAGATCTTTATCTCAAATGAATTCGATACAATGTCGTAGCTATTCTATAATGTACAAATGCCGTTACATAACTCTCGTCAATGGTTCATCAAACTCAGAAAAATGCAGTACTAATTAGGAAATGCAACGGAATTATACCGAGAGAATCGAGTGGTACCTTATGAAATTCCAGTGTGTCCCCCTTTGCTTTCCGCAACTCCACCATATGTAAAGAAGGTGCCACTTGAAATATCTGATTGACATGAAAAAGGAGGTCGATAACTTCCAAATAAAGCCAAGATTAGAACGGAAATTTTGGTGTACTTTACCTCTGTCGCCACGTTAAGGTTCCCTTTCCTCCCGGATTTCGTGTTCTCGAGTCTCATCTAATGTCAAATTGTAAGAAACTAAGTAAATTCACTATAGAGATTTCATTAGTTATCTTTATAACATGTTTATGATTCTATCACCTTGTAGTTTTTCTTGTGGACATCGAATCCGAGAGGCTTTGCAGCGGCTTCAATCTTATGGATAATCTCATCAGCCGGACATTTAGACGTAAACCTCGTTTCCCTCTTGAATCCCTGCAGAAAATAGAAATACTAATAGTTAATAGTTTTATCAAGCAATGAGTTTGTATCAACCAATTCAGTTTTGGAATTGGCACATGTCAGATAGGTGTAAGTATCAATAGCCTAACAATATCGGAAACTGTTTGATACGGCACCGGTTGCCGGACAATCGGAACATATCCCTTTTGGTGATGATAAAGTCATGTAAAGGAAAGATGATCACTCTTTGATAGTACTCAGTTTATTTCCCTCAAAACTTGTAAATGCATACCTGTTCTGCATCAAACAGGTTCCCGAGGTTTAACCCTTTCGACATAGAAATTATCTCGAAAGCATTCATACTTGTTGGTTCTTCTTCTTCTTCTTCTTCTTCTTCTCTCTTTTCCATCACATGGTGCACCTGTTACAGAACCAAAATGCCAACTTATTAAAAAAAAAAAAGAAGTTAATAAGCACCAACTATAACAACACTTGTCCCGTATTAATATATTGAAAGTTCGTTTGGAAAGACATCTACTTACTTCAGAATCCTTGAAAACAGATTCAACATCATCGAAGTTTGTATTGTCATTCTCCTTGAATTCAGGAGGTTTATAACCTTTCTTAAACCATTCATCTCGCAAAATTTCCGGAATGGTAATGCGCTGCAGTACGAAAAAAGAGTGATGCATGCATTAACATTATGCAACTCAAAGATTAAACAGTGAACACTATTTAGTGTTATCCGGTTGGGTCAACACTATCAGAATGACTTCCTTTTCTAATCTTATTTGTAGGCATAAAAGGAAATGGACAACATAAATATGAACTGTGTATGTTAGTCAGCATAATATGTGTTGGATATGGGCGCCGGTCATATGTATCACATGAAAAATGAAGAGTCAGAGTAACATAGTATGAGCTATATTCAAATGGAATATCTATCTGAGAAGGAAATAGGAAGAATCAGATAGAAGTATACATTCATAATATCTAATTTGTAGATTTCTTGGACTGCATCTCCCACTCTTGTGTCCACTAACAAGAAAAAACGAGTTAAAACGACCTTATTTAAGATTTGACAATAATTTAACCGTGGCAATCTTTTGATTGAACATTCTCTTTTTTCCCTTCAAGAATGTTGTTTTATTTCCATCTACATTTTGAGGTTTTGACTTACAGTCATGGGGTTAGGATCCAAGATTTGAGTTATCAATTTCATTGCACTGAAAGATAGCCAAGGTGGGGAAGTGAATTCAGCTGCCGAAATCTACAGATTTGTAAGATGAGGGTTAAAAACATGCAATGATTAACAATGAATAACTTTAAAAACATATAAGAAAATGGTTCACCTTCTTATATAGGTTCAAAAGATTAGAATCATCGAAAGGCAAGTATCCGGCGAGCAAGACAAAGAGTACGACACCACACGACCAGAGATCTGCCGTTGCACCATCGTAGCCTCTATCATTAAGGACCTATATAGGAAGGGAAACAAAAGTAAACTGTTAAAAAACAGAGGTTTTTCGAAGGAGTTACAAGTGATGGAAAGAAATCAAGGTTCCGAACCTCGGGTGCGACGTAATTCGGTGTTCCGCAGGTAGTGTGGAAGAGACCATCATCCTATAAAAGGTTAAAGATTCAAGAAAGCTTGAACTTTCAGGTATTAAAGCCTCATTATTATACATAATGTTGAAGAAAAAGGTATTATATTTACCCTGACTTGCTGAGACACTGCACTCAATCCAAAATCTGAAACTTTGAGATTACCATACGCATCCAAAAGCAAATTTTCAGGCTGCAACAAGATTAAGATTAAAAATTTAACTTTGTTTCCCGGTCGAAAGCATAACTTGCATGCATACACATGTATGTATGAATATATTCATTCTTCAAGGGTAGCAGTTTAAAGTACTTTGAGGTCCCTATGGTAGACACCCCTGCTATGGCAATAATCAACAGCATTGATGAGCTGCTGAAAGTATCTCCGGGCCTCATTCTCCATCATCCGACCATGGTTTACCTTCATTTAAGAAAAGGTTAAAGAGATCGATCCATGATCCCGAATGAAAACCTTACATAATATGCAGTCTTAAGTTCCTAAATTACTATGAGATTGTTGAGCTTCAAATAGGTATACGACGTGAAAATCCAAGACTACAACAACTCACAATTTTATCAAACAGCTCTCCCCCGGTGACGAACTCTAATACGATAAATATCTTTGTCTTGCTTCCCATCACCTGAATAAGAAAGAATGCACCAGAAATTGAGAAATGATTCAAAGCTCGTTGCTTCTTGTTGGCTATTAAAACCAGTTTGCATGCTGCTCTTCTTCCTAATTGTATATGTAGACCAGATGCATGCTAGTCAATCCATTTCACAAATATGCATATAAGCAAGCTACAAAGGAAATTAGACTAGAAACCTCGTGCAAACGAACGACATTCGGATGCTTTATCCGCTTCATTGTTGCTATTTCCCGCTTGATCTACAAAACAAGCACACACAAAAATATCTAAGAAACCTATACAATTCCTTTCCATATAATTTTCTTGAAGTACTCTTGTCCAACACTCATTTCCAACATCCAAGGACCCATCAAACACACGGGAAAACTTCGAAAAATCTAACCGTATCCGTATCCGACTATTGCACCTAATCTGAGCAACATAGGTTTTGAGAAAAAGACATGACAAAAAAAGAGAAGAAAACAAACCTGTTCAGCCATTTTATGCTTGAGAACCTTTTCTTTATCAAGAATTTTAAGTGCCACTGGTTCACCAGTCTCAGAATTTCTTGCAAACTTCACCTTGGCAAATGTCCCCTCCCCAATGGTTCTTCCCACCTCGTATTTACCCACACGACGCTTAATCTTAAGCTGATTCATATCTCCCATGTGACTCTGATGTTTTTTCTACCAAAATTTTCAAACCAAATATCAAAACATTAAACCCCCAGACCAACATTTTTGTCAATCAATTTAAACAATTAATATCAGAATTCATAATGCTTAAGACAGTAAAAGAACATCCCCTGCAGAACATTCTAATATCAGTGCAAGAAAAAAAAAAACTTTTAAAAATGGTGGCAAAATGAAAAGGTAAATTCCACTGAAATGCTGTGAAATATGAAATCAAACATAAAATGCAGAAACAGGGAACGAAAGGGTAAATTTACAGCTAAATGAAACAGACGGAACTATTACAAAACTACACACCTGCAATTTGCTAATGACCTGAGAAATGTGGAATATTTTCCCAGGAAAACAACTTTTTCCTACCAACCTTATATAGAATACTCAAAGAGGAAATGGAGATAAACAAACGAATTAATGCATATAATATTTCCCACAAGAATCCTTTTGTATTTGCTTAAACCCATAAGTTTTTGGAGCTTGATTTGAATTTATAAGAGCTGAGGCTGAGCTGAGGCCAAAGGGGGTTGAGAAACGTCAACCAACAGTCAAAGTTTTGATCTTTATGCACGTAAAACGGTAAAACTACGAAATTCAAAGAAAATTTCATAACACTACAAAGTAGACAATTATATGTCTATAATGAATATAACTATATATAATATATGTATAGCAGCTACGGTCAGGAAAAAACCCCGATCCCCATTTTGGATTTGATAATACTCGATAAATTTTTATCTGATATTGATTTCGGTGAGATCAAGATTAGATTTAAAATTTAGTTATCTGTCATAATCGAGACCGAGACTGACTATACAATTATTTAAGGATGGACCGAAAGGATGGAGTGACGATTTTTGAAATTTTAAAATTTGTATGCTATTTGATAGGGTAAACAAAATACGATTTTATTTGAAAAAAATTAAATTATTTAACTTTATTAGGTGTGAAATTTTTATTCATTTTGACTCAACTCATAATTTTATAAACTTGACTTGAAAATTTTTAAATAAAATTTGAATTATAAAATAAAAATTTGAATAACTCACAATTTTTTAGTAATTAGTTAATTAGTTTACAAGTTCAAGTAGAGTTTATCGATTTTATCTGATATATTATGTATATAACATGTGAAAAATATAAAATTTGTATAGCTTATATGGATATAGAAAACCGCTTAAAGTGGAATCAATATGTATTATAACACTATAAATAGTTACAATTAAATATGTACAGAAAGTCAAAAACTCGACTCGAATTTTATAAACTTGACTTGGTTCAAAAAAATTCAAATACAATTTGAATAATAAAATAGTACTTAACTCAAATAACTCAAAATTTTTTGACTCCACTCGACTCAACTCAATCAAACATCCAACCTTATAATATAGTAATTTTTTTTATCTGTTTTTTATTAAAAATATATTTTTTTCCTCTAAAATTTTATTAATGGATAATTAAATTGATTTTTTCATTTATGAAATAGATTATGATATTCATAATTAAGTCAATTATTGAAAGAGAACTAAAAAGCAAAGGGATATATTAATTTGAGAAGATTGGATAATGGGGGAAAGTAACAATGGGAAATCGGCTTTTGAGTTAATTGAAGAGGCAAATATCAAATAATAAGTTATAATTATAGTCTAATACTATTTTTTTAATATTATAATGTGTAGGGATAAAATTAGAATATTTTAATTTTTTTTATTAGTTGAAACAAAAATGATTTTTTAAAATAAATTATATATATATATTATTTTTTTTAATTCTATATAATATATAAAAACAATAATTGATAGGGACCAGACTAAAACAAAATTATATTTCGTCTCAAATGATGTGATTATATGATAATATATTTTTTATTTTTTAAAAATTTATTTATATTATTTAAATTATATTAGTCAAATTTAAAACACGAGTTAATTTTAGAGTTTTGGTCATTAAAATTATGAAAGAAGAAGAAGTAACACCATTAGAATGGAACATCGATGAAAAGGCAACAGAGTAGACATAAATTATTTGTAAGAGAAACAATAAAGTTTTTTCTAATAAATTCAAAAAATATTATTACAAGCAGTCAAGCACCTTTAAAAGAGAAAAAGAAAACTTATAGAGACACAATCATTTTAACTAATTTTCGTTTTTTGTGTGTTTATTTTCTTCGATTATTATCTATTTATTTTATTATAGATCTTCTCTCATTGATATTGTTTGTGATATTCGAATTTTTTTATTTATATAAAATATTCATCTTCGTTGATTGATTTACATTCAGTGTTTGATCTTCGATTCTGTCGAGCTTTTTTATGATAATTTTGATTTATGTTTATTTTTCGACGATAATTGTATTTTTTTCGGTTTTCTTTTCTTGTCGACAACTATTTTAAATCTCAACGCGCCAATTTCCCCACATTTCTTTATTTTTATTACTTTTATGAATGATTACAATGTGAAACAACCTGACCTTTTCATACTTCATCCGACATTTTTTTTAAATGAATTTTAATAAAAGGAAAATAAAATAAAATTTTAATGTGATTCATGCATTGAATTTTGTCATACGTAACGTAAGTGTTTTCAATTGAATATAAATATTTGTTTTGTTACCTAATTAACATATTAATGGATTAATAAGAGTAGAAATAAACATTTATTTTGCATGAGCAAGTACCAACTAGACAAATAGGAACATTTGAATTCTTTTTTTTTACTAAAAATATAATAAGATTTGTGTTTATTTGGATCTTTAATTTTTAATTTATTACAACTATGTTCTCATTTTTATTGTTAATTAACACATTTTAATTCTTGAGTCGGTCACTAAAAATAATTTTAATAATAATCTTATGGATGAGTCTATAACGGACGTCGAACACCGCTGAACATTATTAAATTAATTTATAAAGAATAAAAATCTAAATGACTAATCATGCAATTATTAATTATATGTTGAGTTTATCACTCTTTTATTAATTACATATCGAGTCTTTAAGATTTTAGTTTTTTACCAATTAATTTAATGATGTTCAACATTAATAGAGTTCAGCAATGTTTTCGTAGAATTTTCCTAATCGTATTTATCAAACCATGCATGTGTATATACGACTTCATGGAACACGTGTAGAATTATAATAACTTTTTTCGACAAATCCTCCGCTAACGAAGGATTTGAAAAACAACAATAAAAGAAACAATATTATCGCATGTCGGAAAAGAAAGTCATGACTAGAGCTGTGTAGGGTAATATTACAGCGTTAAGGGTGGCCTTCCCTTAGGATTTAGGGTTCCAGTAACCCCAAAAATAAAGGGCTTTAGGATTCCAGACAAAAATTTGGTCAGTGGTTGTTGAACCAATCAGTAAAATAATGTACACACATGTTACAAGTTTAGTTGCTTTTTTCAATAATTAATGCTAGTTTTACTTTCAGATTTCACAAAGATGAATTTAGGATAGAATGTCATGAGTCAAATTATTATACATTAAAATATAAAAAATTATTAAATATTTAAATTTAAGATGGTAAATTTTAATTTATTTAATATTTAATTTTATATCATCTAAAGACCAAAAATTTAAAGGGATTAGATTAAAATTTTCAAAAAATTATAAAGCTCATTATAATATTTTTATTTCTTGGGAGGTCCAAGGCCTCCGATCCTTCTTATGCTCTATTTTTTTTTTTTAAATTGTTCTTCTGATTTTTAAAGTTTTATATTGATTAATTTGATCCTATATACGTTGTACATTTAGTTTTAATGAGTGAATCTCTTAATAAAGATTTTTACATATATAATATCTTGAACCCGAAACATGCTTAAACAAAATCAAAATACTTATCACTTAAACCAACACTTGTCGGTCCTTATACTCTTTGGTTTCAGTAAGATTTTTTTTTGTAATAAAATACAGATTCAATCGACGCTAGTTTCTGATTTATGTTTTTATTAGTGGTCACTTGAAAAGTTTTATCCCCACTCGTTTGATGGTATGTTTCCCGATGAAATCAGTCATGGGTAACGATTTTGCATGATAGTTTGGATCACGTACAACTCCTTTTTCCTTCTTTATGCGTCTCGTTTGGACAGAGACAAGAAGATTCATGAAGCCTCTGAATTTTGTTGGTATGCTTATCTCCATAGAATCTTTTTTTTCATTGTTTTTGAGTTGTAAGATTTTTTTAGATTATTTAATCTAATTATTTTATTTCTTGGATACGATGTAATAATGATTTTTCTATGGATTTAATAAAAATTCGATGGCATTTATTAAAAAAAAATAGTTATTGAACTCTCTTTTTAATATACAAATAAATGGTTATTAAACTTAATAAAATGTTTTTTTCATAAAAGTTTCAAAAATTATAAAATAATTATTAAATTTATTAAAATATTATAAAAGTGAAAAACAATTTAAAATTTAGTTTTAATAAAAAATAATCTAAGGGCTAATAGCAAACAAAATGAATAGTTTAGGGATTGATTTTTGATTTATGCTTTTTTA
This sequence comes from Abelmoschus esculentus, assembly GCA_035048815.1. Taxonomy (NCBI): domain Eukaryota; kingdom Viridiplantae; phylum Streptophyta; class Magnoliopsida; order Malvales; family Malvaceae; genus Abelmoschus; species Abelmoschus esculentus. Next base: position 2,238,279 of record JAUCBN010000059.1, read on the forward strand.
TTCTATACTGTCTGAAACAATATCCTTGTTGGGCTTATATGAGAGAAATGTTGTAATATTTTTTTTGTTGGGTCGAAACTTTAAATTTCCTAACATTAGCATAGCCAAAGCAAAACATAGAATTTAAGGATCTAAAATTACCTAACATAAGCATAGCATAGCCAAAGCAAAGCATGTTTTTTGTAGCCTCAAACAGGGACCACAAATTTGCATTCTCAACTAACCCTGTTGGTGACGGTTTGGTAAAGGGACCTGAGCTGCGTGTTCCATTTATCGATAGCAGTGTACTTCTTCATGCCCTTCGACCTGCAAGAACAAGGAAATGGAAGTAAAAGGGGAATCGATGGGTATTGGTTAAAGTTCGACTCGAACTTTGTATAGTAGGGATTAATAAGTAGGCTGACCTGTTACCACGCTCCAATAGCCGGTTCACTTGATCGATATGCCCATCGATACGGTTATCCAAGATCAAGGAAACCAACAACTGCTCTACATCTTTTTCAGGCACATTGAGTTCCTGAATGTTGGAAGTTCAGGCAGTAGTTTAACTGATATATATTTTGGAGAGAGAAAATCCAAACATACTAGAAAAAAAATGGAACACCCAATGTAGACAAGAAAGAAAGAAAAACAGTATCTTTCACCTTTGATATGAAAGGGATCCGGATTCTAGTATATGGTTTTATAAGCTTAAGTAGCACCTGTGTTCTGACATTCTTCAAAAGATCTTCGATATAATTTCGGATGAATGGATCATCCATGATTGTCCTTCTGTTACTCTGTGAGAATGAAAAGATGATGATCCAAGCTTAACAAAGAGGAAAGCAAACAGATGTAATCAGCAATACATATCAGAACATTTGAAAGCATAGCGACACAAACCTTAAGGATTTTTTCAAACTCTAGTATCTCATTTCGTTGATAGGCCGCTATAAGGTTTGTCATCGCCAAGATCTCAGGGTCATTTTTGTACCTGCAGTAATAGCAGTGAGGGAAGAGAGACAGACACGTAGAAAGGAGAGGTGATAGATATAGAAGGTAACAATATTAAAAAGAACTTACGGCTTTGCCTCCTGACCATCAAAAGGATTAACTTCAGATTCCATCAGCATGTTAGCCAGAACAAGGTATCTAGAAGCGAAACCACAAGTTGAAAAGATAAATTTGAAACTTTATCTAGTTGGTAAAAGGCATAACCAAGAGGTACTAATAGACGTCATACAATAACTTAGTTATTGTATAAGATTATAATATATATGAAATATCTCTCTCCTGTTACAACCCTTGCCTTCTATTTATAGTCTCTAAAGATAGTTTTCTTCAGTTCTTATCAAGTCTATCCTTACTTTTTCTTTTTTGCTCTCTGAGATCCCACTGACTAGGATTTTGTTCATATTCATCAATATTGACCATTCCTTACAATCTTTCCTCTCAACCTTTTATGGCCCTACTATGGCAATCACTTAGTACTTATGCCATTATAAAATAACATCAATGCTGTCCATTTTACACAAATCTTATAAGTAGTCACCCTAGTGCTGTAATAGAGTTAAATCAGAAGGCTGACAAAGAATTGCAGATGAAGAGATCCAACTCTCATATTGAATATTATGATACCAATGAAAGAGAAAAGGAGAAGCATGCATCAAATCGAAATTGTGAAACTACATAAAGAAAAAAGAAGGAAAATATAACCATACTTTAGACATTGTATACGTCTCTGATTTCCTGCTTCATCATAGTTCTTGAAAGCTTCAAAGAAGTCTGTGGCTGCCTCAGCCCATTGACGCTCAGCCATATGCATCTTGCCACCACATTCACGAATTATTCCCATGATCCTTGGATGTGGTATTGCAGACTTAACAGCAAGTGCTTTCTGGTATAGTTGCTGCATTTAAACCAATATCTCAGACACAGCTAGACCACCATATAAGACAAGATCCACACATATACCATATAACTTTGTATAAAAAAATATCAGAAAGAACCAAAGTTGGTATTTCAGCAATCATATAATATAAAACAAAGTTACAAATATCCATCAGGAAGAAAGGTAGTGAAGTCCACATGCAATTGAGGTTAAACAACAGTGAAAATTTCTGGATTTCAGTATTAACTGAGAGTGCTTCACGCTTATGTGAACAATAGACCAGGATTCACATGAGAATATCAGACTACAAGTGAACCTACTCTAGTAATTCTAAGTTTGAAAGTTGCTAGAATTCTAAAGATAACAAAAACAAGCCAAATGTGTAGACTTTAATGCCCAAGGTTATACAGATTTCGCATCTTAGTTTAACATTGATTCACACAAATTCCAAAGGAAACAAACTTGAGATTTGGCAAATAGAAAATTGGGTACATATCCTACTGTATCAGTTATATGGGAGATTAATGATGACAATAAAAAACAATATCAACTGCCTTTCAGTACTAGACTTTGGGAAACATGACTGCTTCTGTTCCAGTGCAAAACTGCCAAGCATCTAACTTAAGTGATTATTTCCATTTGTAATTAACCATACCCAAAATGTGTAATAGAATTATAGAATCATTCCTTCTTCAACAATAAAGAGCTCTTTATCTTACCAGCTGAGCTGGATTAAGATGTTTAATGTGAAATTTCCACTTTCTTGGCAAATATATACTATAGAGAAAATCTAGAGGGGAGACCTTAGACCTCAATCCCTTAAAGAATGGTATCAAGTGCTTAGCTAATCGTAGATTATTCAATAGACCTCTGTAAGTCTGTATACATCTTGTCTTAAAAGGAAGTTGAACTACCTTGAGCTTTTTGTTGTTCTTTGTCTCAGTATACATTTGAATTTCAATTGCATAAACTTCCAGAAGCTGACTTCCCTTCTTTTGATCATCTGTCCCGTCTTCTTTTTGACAGGATTTATGTAGCTCCTTCAAAATCTGATAGTGCAACAAATTTGCTGATTATTTTCTAACATTCTATATCCCGCATAAATGAAATTGAAATTCTAAGGTTCAAAAAAGATACCTTGTTCATTCGCCCATACTCGCCCATATCGAACCAGATCTTGCAAAGCTTAAGATTCGTCTTAAACCAAAGTCTCTGAAAGATAGCACAATATATCATATCTTCATGCAAATGCTGAAGCAATTATTGTATTGTACATTTGATAATTTCCTAACCTCATTCTTTGCCTCTTCAAGGGCCTTCAGAGTGGTTTGATAGAATTCCTGCAGGAGCCCAAAATTTTGACTAGCTGAACCAGAGACAAAATCCATAATATTGTTTATACATTTCTCGCTGTAATTTCGTGTCACTGCTGATTTGATGTACGTTAGCATCTCCCTGTAAGCATCCATCATTTCTTTATACTTCCCTAACCGGTAATAGAGCTTTACAGTTTGCTTTAGAGCTTTGAATCCCCTGAAATAGAAAGGACACTATTTACTAATGACCAAAAAGGCTCAGACACAACACATAATTTTTGGTGAATGAGATAACTGTTTTAAAAGGATAGATAAAACAAATACCCCAAGCCGTACAGGTTGCTAGAAGCCAAGAACTATATTTACATAAAGGAATTATTCACTAGAATTAAAGATAGGAGCCCATCCATAAGATAAAACGGGTAACATATGTTCTAATAATGTGCCTATGCCCTATCATATGCTAAAACATAAAAACACTTGGTACAAGAAATCTAAAAATAAAAACATTAGCTGGCAGAAATTATAAAAAAGCTGGGTTCTAACGATAATATACCAGTAGTAAAAGATCGAAATACCAACTCTGGATAACTCACCACTCAGCCTTCTCGGGTTCCATGCTAACCACTTCAGCAAAACCAGCAAGAGCCCCTTCAGGGTCTGTTTCCACCAAACCTGTTATGACAAAGAAAAACAAATTATTAGTAACAAGTAGGAAACCAGTAAGATTGTCAACCAACAAACAAGGTCTTTAAGCATTTATCCAGACAGAATTGAACCCTCGAGCTCACCTCCACTGCTTCTCTATGGGAAGAAGTTGATATTCAAAAACCAACTATCATATGATATATTAATTATATATTAACCAAGAGGACATTGTAAAACTAAGGTCAACGGATAAACTCATAATGAGACTAACAAGTTCAGATTATTATTCAGCCACTACACAAAATTTAAAACTAACTAGTTCCCAATTTGACAGGGATAAACCCTAACAGTACACCACAACCATATTGGAAAGGTGAACACCGACTCTAATCAACGGTAATATTTTGAAGCATATAAAAATGCGAAGAACCATAGATTATATTTTTTGTATAGCTTAAACAAAGAATAATCCAAGCCACATCAAAATTAATATCAGAGAATAATATATATAAACCTTTGGAATTGTAATATTGATTCTCGATATCAACGTCTTGTTCCTCAGGCTCCTCATCTGAGTATTCAAATCCATAATCCTCCATATCCGCATCTGCCCAATTTCAAAAAGCGAATCGATTTTAACAAGCGCTAATAGCGAAAAGCAATATATATAGGCAAAACAGTAGAGAAATTAGAATAACATCGTATCAGAGAGAAAATAATAGACCTGAAGCCATGATTAAAGGATTAAAATGTGTTTGGAAACTTTTGGGCACTGAGAGAAGCGAGGGTGAAGTGTCGATTTGCAGAATTTGAACTAAGCTACAAAAGCTGCCTTATTACGTGCGGCAATGCCAACTATAAGAATCCATATAAGAAACGGTTTCGGGTCTAATCGGGTTCGGGTTAATATAAGAATTATCCGATAAAAATATTTGTAAATTTTTGTTCTATTATCTATTTAGATGTAATTAATGCATCTCTTTATAAATATTTTTTAATTTTATACTTAAATTTATTAAATAAAATATATGATAATAGGGATAAGTACTAAATACATTTTAATATTTTTCTTATTACCTTTAATTTTAATAAAAAAAAGAGGAAATATTTTTTTAATGATTACGGATCAAGTTGAATTAAAAGAATTTTAATCGTCAATTATGGCTAGATTAACAAGTTACTCGACTAAATGATATTGAACTCATAACCTAAAAAAACATCACTAAAGTTGAGTTAACAATAAATTTAAAATCTACATATATTATTAAATTTATTCAATTAGTTTATAAAATAAGCTTTATTTGGTGGATTTTCCCCCCAGAAAAGTAGTTAAATATTATAATAAATAATCCATTGATATGCAATCATATATTGGATCATAGTTGAAGCCTAAACGAAAACAGTGACAAAAACATAGTTGATAATTGTTTGGTTCGATACTACAAGGAAACACAGTTTAAACATCAGGTTCCTTAACAATGGCAGATTAAACGAAAGATAAAAATGTCAATAGCAAACACTATAATGGCTTCACCAACATTTTAATCAGCATCCATCTCTTCTAATGCAGTCCTAGCAGCAGCCTGAGCCTCCTCCAAGAGGTCATCCGGAACCTGAAATTCAGAAAAATAATGGTTACGGTTCAAATGGAAGTATTTCTAAGGATACAGACATAACTATCTACTTGAAACAAATAGCTATGAATTATTAATGCCTCATTACAGAGAAACTAATGAATTATTATTGCAAGCTCCACCAATGATCTAATCTGTTGTAAAACTTCATATTTGAGCATACAAGAAAATATAAAGTGTAAGGAGGTAGCGTCGATTGAAATAGAACATGAGACAGATTTTTAAGGTAGTTATTGGCATATGGGATGAAATGAAAGCCCTCATATGCGGCTTTTACATGTGATTCAATGGAAGATTCAAGTGTCAAAAATAGACGGAAGATGGTGAGAAATTTGTTGTTGCTAGTTGAAATAAATGCTGAATTTTGAAGAAATTACCTTTTGATGTTGTTGCTTAGACTCATCGCAGACCCAACTCATCTCAAGTTTGAAGGCCTTATCCTTTGCTTCGTCGTGTACCTTGTAGATGCTGGTCAAGAGGATAAATGCTATGGTCAAATCCAGAACTAGCATAAAACGTGCATTCAAAGTGAAAGAAAAAGAGTAAAGCAAAAGATAAATGAACAAACAATTTTAAAAGCGCCAAATTAGGTGCCCAAAGTCAAAATAAGTAAATAGAACAGAGAAAAATAAATTATGATAGGCAACACTCACATTTTGGCTACTTCAATAACTCCTTCCCTGCATGTCATTTCAGATAGATTCAACTTTTCAATTTCACTGCCAACACATTCCATTCAACCACAAACTTGTTAGTTATTTACGAGATGAATACAGAAATAAAGAGGTATCCGAAGATTACAGAGGTTGAGATTGTAAGGAAGGTCTTAACTTCATTATAAGAACATAGCTCGCATCAGAACAGAACAGAACAGAGAATCATTTCGGGTAGATAGTTTCATGTTACAACAAAGCTAACTTGGTTTTAATCACTCATAGAGGCGAATGATAAGTGAGCAAACAGTGCACAGTGGTGGAATCATAGTCCATCACCTTTAATCTACTTGGCTACAATCTGTTAGCAATTTTGTACTTTCTTTTAATTAAAATTGAATAACATAAACCATATATTAAGGGTTCCTTCAGCTTCATGCATAGGTAGGAGGAGAATCTTAATAATTCAACAGAATGCCATGAACATCTTCATTAATGATAATTCTTCATAAGAGACAAAGAATAAATAAAGAACCATTAGAAGGCATTTCTCCTGGACAACTATTAAATGTTCACCGGCTGAGACTTGAGAGTGCAAAACAAAATTCCCGAATATATATAACGCTGCAATCATTCATCCAATCAAACTATCTAGCATGATGATATGATTTTATAGGACGCAGCCTTGGAGTTCCACAAAATGGAAGACATAGTTTTATGACTTACGTTTTGGCAGCTTGTTTTCCCTTTCCGATTGCAGCACCAAAGTACCTCTACATCAATTATAACAAGCAACACCACAAACAATAAGACATAAATCATCGACAACCAAAAAATAGAAATAATACCAATGTACCTAAATGAACTTACATAGGAGATGCCGGATGGTTCAACGACATATAATTGAGGACCATCTCTATCATAACCACCGAGAATTACCCCACAGCCAAAGGGTCTGAGCCACCAGTAAAGTGTGCATAAATGCACGTAACTTGCGACACGCTCAGCAAGTTCTTTGACAGGAATAGGTTCACCATACACACTTCACAACCACCAACAAATAAAATTTATAATCAGATGATCATATGACATATAATAGATATAGTTAAAGCCGAGTATCAGCAATTGAAACTAAAACAAGAGAAAAAGTGAAAACAAACCTTTGGTAATTAGTAGCTTCAGATTTAGCACGGGCTACAATTTGTCTACCGTCAGCTGCCAATCCAGCCACTGCCTGAATTAGAGTATAGAATACCAGTAAAAGAGAGAGTAAGAACCCAACATGTTAGGTTTGAAAATGTGGGTAAGTAGGAATAATGGATACCATGCCGGAATGCCGATGAACGGAGTGGATTCTCCGATTCGAACCAGGTAACATCATCTTTGATGCTATCAGCTTCTCAACCCCCTAAAAAAACAATACCAATTTTAATTTACGCTCAGATATTAAGGGGGAAAAGAGAGACAATACCATGACGATCCCATCTTTGCATTTTATTCCGATAACAGTTCTGCAAAAAGAAATTTGTTTTTAAAACAATATTATATTTTGATACCGTAAAATTACATATAAAGAAGGAGGAGGAGGGCGGACCCGCTGTTATCGACGGCTTTGGCGGCGTACTCGATCTGGAAAACGCGGCCGTCAGGGGAGAAAGTGGTGACGGAGAGATCGTAACCAGTTCCGATGCTACTCATCTCGTTTCTTCTCTGCTTTTCCCTACTTTTAACCCTTCGATTCTGTGTTTGCTCTTCTTCTTCCTTGGGACTTCAATCACTGTATTTTACTGGGTGATCTTCTTTAGTTTTCTTTCTTCTCAAGACATTCATGCCGATGGACCTTCATGGGCCATTCCAGAGTCCAGGCTTCGACTCCACTTTTAGTGCTTCACCTTGAAAATAAGCCCAAACCAAATGGCATATAATATTATAAGTTAAAAAATAAATGATCATTTTAAATATAATATTATAAGTTAAGTATATATATTTAAATAAAATATAAATTCTTTTATATTATAATATATAAAATATATCATTTAAATTATTATAAAAATATAAAATATTTTAAGTTATTGTATTTAAAAAAATTAATCATAAACAGAATATCTTAAAGAACTTAAAAATTTCTAAATAGACTTTCTTTTTATTTTGGATAAATTTTTAGAAGTGATTTATTTTTTAATTATTTTGTATCTTTTACTATTTTTTACTTAATTCTTATTTTTAATTATTTTCATATTCCAATTTCTAGTATATACTTATTTAGCTTATTACAACATTTCACTATTTTTCATATTTTAATATTGGAAATAATCTGTTGAAAAAACGATGATACAAATAGTTTAAATATTTTTTTTAATATTTAAAATTCGATAATTCGATGGAAATATAAGCACAAAAATTAAAAATTTATTGAATTCTTTTAAAAATTATTATAGATAAATATTTTATTTTTAAATTTAAATATCTCAATAAACCCTTGTTTTCTAAGGGATAAAAAGAAGTGCCCAAAAGTGGAGGAATGGCAATGAGTTTTGTATTTATTTTATATTTGCTTCTATTTTTTAAAAGAGTTGTTATCTTGAAAGGTTGGAGATTCGTTTCTTAAGAGATGGTTTGCTTTAATATATGAAATTAAGAGAGAATAATAATAAAATTTTATTTAATTATAACTGATAATAAATATTATTTAATTAAAATGTTATTATAAATATATTATTTTTCCTTTAAAATTGAAATATATGTCTAATGTGGTCAGGTAAAATAATATTTTTAGTTCTCAAAATCTATATATTTTATTAATTTTATGAATGCTATTTAAACATTTATTTATTATTAAAAACTTATATAAATCTTTTTAGAAGAAAATTAAAAACAACTTCTCTACCACATAAAGCAAAACCCTAACTTATAGCTGATTAATTGAACTTACGACTTTGCATTGAACTCAAGAAAAGGGAAACACTTATAGGCTTAATTTGAAAGAAAGACTTTACAGCTATTTGGTAAAAAAAATATTAAGGTCCAATTCTCTTTTAGTCCCTCTACTATTTTGAAATTTAATATTTAATCCTTCTACTATATATTATTTAGTCGAATATAATTGAATGAATTTTCACATAATTTTGATTGTCTGATTGAGTAATTATAAGCAAAATTACACCACCACTTTAACATAAGGGATCAAGTTGTGTCCGATTAAAATGGAGAGATGAAATTTTGATTTTTAACAAAACAGAGGGACTAAAATCATATTTATACAAAAACCTTGAAATCAAAGCATATAATTGCTAATTTACTCCTCTAAAAACTTAATCTTTTGCAATTTTATCGTAATAACAAAGCAAGGAATCAAATGAAGTCAAAACTCCAGATTTCAGGGCCTGGTTCATGGCGACAGCTCCCTTATAAATAGGTTCATTTTCTGGAACATTTTCATCATCTCTTACCACTTCAAAACACAAACATTTAACTGGTGTTTCAAATCGATTACAAGATGAAGTCATATTCTGTTTTGGCGGTTCTCGTTGTTATATTGCTGTGCACCGAAGCTGCCATTGTGCATGGTGCCGATAATGGCAACAAGGAAAGCGGGAAGGGAAACGGCAAGGACAAGGGAAAAAGTTCTGGCAACAACGATAGCAAAGGCAAAAAGAATGGCAATGATGATCATCATCAGAAGAAGAAGAAGAAAGACGATGAGGATTATGACAGGTTGTCACCGACGGAGAAAGGGCAAGAACGAGCTCACTGCAAAGCGAAAGGTGCTTGTTACAAGCAGACCCTTGTTTGCCCATCGGAATGCCCTCAAAGGAAGCCTAAGAACAATAAGAAGCAAAAGGGTTGCCATGTTGACTGTGGAAGCAAGTGTGAAGCAACTTGCAAGTGTAAGCGTTTAAACTCTAAACCCTAATTTTTATTTTAATGAATTAGTTTGGACTCGAGGTGGATAGAGTAGTAACCGGGTCATTCTAATAGGTTTTTGTTTGAATCATTTCAAGTATGATTATATTTGAGTCTAGTTTGATTTTAGTTCGGGTCAAATTATATTATATCGACCGTTTTCGGATTAGGTTAATGTTGGTTCAATAAGAGATAGGTCGATTTTAGGTTGAGCTATTCTATACCTTATATATGATTTTATAAATTTGGGTGAGTTGTGAAGTAGTTCGAATTTTTATCTATCTTTATTTCGAGTTCCCTTTAATTCAAGTTATTTTAAGTTTCGGTCCATTTATAGGTTTGACTAAAATCTGATTCGGTTCGATTTATTTCGGGTTTCGAATCATTATGTTCGAAAATTGATATCGAGTCTTGGGTAAAGGGATGGATTTGCATGGAGGGTGTGAGAGGCAATTTTCCCTTAACATTGAATGGTTTAATTGCAGTTTAAATTAGTTTTAAAATCAAATTTATTCATTTCAAAATTAATTAACTTAACCTCATTTTATGTGTGTGTTTTCAGGGAGGAAACCAAAATGTGATGGCTACGGTTCTCTTTGCTACGACCCTCGTTTTGTTGGTGGTGATGGCGTTATGTTCTACTTCCATGGATCAAAAGATGGGAACTTCGCCATTGTCTCAGACGATATGCTTCAAATTAATGCTCATTTCATTGGCACGAGACCACTAGGAAGGACCCGTGATTTCACGTGGGTGCAAGCCTTGGCTGTCATGTTTGATACACACACTCTAATCATTGCAGCAAACCGAGTCTCTCACTGGGACGACAACGTCGATGCTCTCACCGTTCAATGGGACGGCGAGACGGTTAACATCCCATACGACGGAGAAGCCGAATTGAACAACAGTAACAACGAAGAACAACGAGTGTTGGTCGAAAGAACCGACGATAAAAACAACATCCATGTCAAAATATCCGGATTAGTGGAGATGTACATAAGGGTGAGACCAATTGGCAAAGAAGAAAATAGGGTTCATAAGTATCAATTACCAGATGATGATGCCTTTGCTCACTTGGAAACACAGTTCAAATTCAGCAACTTAAGTGACCATGTTGAAGGAGTGTTGGGGAAAACATACCAGCCAGGCTATGTTAGCCCGGTAAAGAGAGGAGTGGCTATGCCTATGATGGGTGGGGAAGATAAGTATCAAACCCCATATCTGTTCTCAACCTTCTGCAGTGCTTGCAAGTTCAAGAGGCCATCTGGATCAGTTGCCAATATCTGAATTGGGGTTGATATTCTTCATCTTCATGCTGATAATAATCAACACAAAGTATAAACTTGTTCTCTGCAGTGAACCAATAAGTACCAATTATCTTGTTTTGCATGTTTTTACATTATATGATTTTGCTGTTGTAAAAGAATAAGGGCCATATGAAAAAACTGCCCATATATATTTTTTCTTGTATTTACTTCGTTACGATCTAATACTATATTTCTATTCCATTCTCAAATTAACTCCAGCCCAACATCCATAAACAAGTTCCTTAAAGCTTTCAAAGGCCGACCAAACCTCCCAAAAGGTCTTGGGTGCCTCCCCTCGGAGTTTTCTCAACTTCAACAATGAATGTAAGAAAAGAGGTTTGAGAAAAATAGTGTGTTTTTACCTAAAACCTAATGAAGGTAAGAAAAGAGGGTTGAGAAAAGGAGAGGGCAGCGGAACATTATAAAGCAGGAGGGATCATCGGCTTGAATCGATGTGCCGATGGAAATCAAGGCCCCACAACTAGCCAGTAGCTGGAAAAACAGTGCCCAATTACCCTACTAACACAATGATTTACATCTTTATTTGGCCACACATCCACTCCAATCTCTACCCTCTTTTTCCTGTTTTTCCAAGCAATATAGTAGTTGCCCCAACACACATCAATTTCTTCATGAGGCCATCAAAATTTACAATAAGGTTAATTACATCAAATTATTCAAATTAGCGTTACTGATCGCTATATTTTAAAAGACATTCTAATTAAGTCCTTGTTATATTAGCATCATATTAATTATTTTTTTTATTGTCCGATCATATTATGTTTTAACATGCCATATCTAAATTGTTCATGAAATAGGTGTACGTGTGTGTTTACTACCTGATCTAACTGTTTTAAACATCACATGAAATCTGAATTGATACCTAATGCTTGATTTGATTATCCGGCAAACATGATTAATATAAACATTGATGGTTTAAAAAACTTAATCAGAACATTTTTAAAATTTAGAAATCAATTTAGAATCTGAACTGATATTAAGTTACATCGGAAGGGAATATAAACATCTTTTTTATAAAGTTAGAAAACTATGTTTTTGTTCACTAAAGTAACATATTTTACCTAACTTGATCCTTTCATATCCTTAATAACCCCTCTTCCCTCCCAATTGAATCATCCAAAAATACCAATTCTTCCCTTGCATTTTATTATATTGTTCTAGTTGCCCAAAACAATCCACAATGAAGCAACATGGCTTCACAACTCTCTCATTTCTCATCCTCTTAGTCCTCCATTGTTCAACAACCTTAGCCCAAGGTCCAGCAGCGGCACCGGCAGCTCCAGCAGCTCCTGTGGCGGCAGCTCCGGCACCTTCCGGTCCAACAAACGTCACCAAAATCCTCGAAAAAGCTGGCCAATTCACCCTCTTCATCCGTCTTCTAAAAACCACACAAGTAGCCGACCAGTTGCTCGGTCAGCTCAACAATTCCAACAATGGGATAACCATATTCGCTCCGACGGACAATGCCTTCTCCAGCCTCAAATCCGGCACGTTGAATTCGCTCTCCGACGAGCAAAAAGACGACCTGGTGCATTTCCACATCATCCCATCGTACCTCTCCTCGTCTCAATTCCAAACCATTAGCAATCCATTGAGAACCCAAGCCGGTGACAGCGGCGACGGCAAGTTCCCTCTCAATGTTACCACATCGGGAAACTCGGTGAATATTACAAGTGGGTTGACAAACACTAGTATTTCGGGCACTATTTACACCGATGGTCAGCTCGCCGTGTATCAAATCGATCAAGTACTCAAGCCTATGCAAGTATTTGATCCCAGGCCTCCAGCTCCGGCTCCAGCACCAGCGAAGTCGAAGAAGAAGAAAGCTTCCGTTGTTTCCGACAGTCCCGACGAAACACCATCTGATAACTCCAAAGCGTCCGCCGTGCAAAATGTGGTCTTGTTCGGTGTTTCTGCTGTAGTAGCAGCAATGTTTCTGTGACCATGATACTGGAGAAATGAAGAAAGTGAATTTTGATGGGTTGGACTAGGATTAATATTCAATGGTGGTGATCAAGATGGTGAGTTTTTTTTCCCAATAATTATCATTATGAAATTGAATTTTTGATTTTTTTTAATGTTTGTGTTGTTAATGATTTTTTTTTTTAATTTGTAATATATATTTTTGGATTATTCCATGTAATTGTGAATTTTGTGATATTTTCTTTATTTTTTTTAATATTTTATATCATTGTTGTATATCGATATGTATTATTTGTGATGAAAAATTTTAGATATATTTGATTCGATTGAATTAATTTTATTTAAATTATATAAAATAAATATCAAAATTATTTTAAATCTAGACCAACTTTTAATATGAAGTAGATGAGGGCTTGAACACTTTATATGAACAAGTTGAGTTTGGACATGAAAGTTGGAGGTAGTAAAAATGTATATTAAATCTTTTAAAAGAATATTTATTTTTTTATTTTCCGTATTTGCTATTTTATATCAATCTTTTAATATCCTTTCGATAATACTGTTATCTGATAATAAATACTTAATTTAAACGGGTTAATATACAGATTGATAAATTTGAAAAAATCGAATATACAAGAATGAACACTCTAACTTATAATTTTTAGCTTAACTTATAATTTTTAGTTAACGGCTTAATTTTTTTCCAAATATATTTACATATTTTATATAAAAATATTAAAAAAACATTCATAAAACTTTTTTTTTTAATTTTTCACATCATAATTTAAAATTTTCATATATTTTTTTAAAATTATAACACTGTAATTTACATTTTTCTTATCGGTAACAAGACATCCAACATAAAAACAACAAGAGGCCTAGAGTGATATGTTGGGCCCGTTCTTACACTATCATTTGCAGCTTAGCTTAAGCCCAAATGAATTTATGTATTTATTTGTTTATTTATTAAAATTACGAGTACTATTAGTAGTTAATAAGTTGAATATCGATATTTATAAAAAAAAAAAATGCGTAATTATATGTACACATAATAAATAAACCGTTATAGAGTGTGATCATTCTAATAATTAAAATATTTAAATCTAATTTATGATAAATTTTAAAAAAGTAGACACAATTTACGTAAAGTAAAACTCAAATTTTAAGTTTTTTTTCTCGCATTAATCTTACAATTAAGCTAAAATCATATCCAAATGAATATCTATTTATTAGTTTTTGAAAGGATCGTCGATGTAGGATTCGAACAATGGTGCGGGTTTTTGGTCGCATCAAATTTATTTGATCTATAGATTTTTAAATTAATCTCGTCCCATTTTAGATATAAATATTAATTTATTCACCCACCTAATTTGATCTATCGACTTATAAATTCGATTTTAATTCAATCTGAAAATTTATTTACTCTAGAGATTATTAATTATTCATGTCAAAATTTGCATACTGTGATCAAATATAATTACTTTAAACAATCATATTAGATTTGGTGTTTGATTTTTGTCTATAAAGAATAAACTATATTTTATAGTCAATTGTTTATTTTTAATAAAATTATATGTGATAAAGAAATTAATCACTGCTATAACGATATTTTTTAATTAAAAAATCAAAACATTAAATTTGAATTTATTTTATTAAATAAAAACATATAATAAAAGAATAAATTTGAAGAATATTTGTTGTACTATAATTTGGGAACATGATGCATGACGAGAAGCTCTTTTCAATTTAATTATATGGAAGTGATCAGATCCGATGGCCTACCAATTTTCACAAGGATCCAATGTTATCAATTATTCAATTTTTTTTGTGAGACCATTTTGTAAATAAAAAAAATTAAAAGTTGAATTATCAAAAAAAAAAATATTCTAGTTAAAAATTTACGTCTAATTAAAATTTAAAAATTAACATATTTAACCCTTTTTTGATATATTCGGTTGATCGTTTGTGCCCCGCAACCACTTTTCTTAAAAGTTGATATAAGAAAAAAAATAAAATACAATGAACATCACTCAAGTAAGCACGGAAATTTTACAATAAAAACTCTTAATATATATATATATATATATTTGGATATTTTTGAATATTTATCTTATTGTTGAAGAAGCTTTGAAGATTCGATCTTATATCTCTTAACTTTTTGAATTGTTGAAAAATTGAATAGAATTGTTGAGATACAATTTTTTCGTTTTAAATGTTGTTTTGTAAGGGTGAGTATCAGTACACGAGTTATCGTATTGATATCTATTTAAAGTAATAAAAAAGGATCACTATATTAAAAATGTATGAGTATACGGGCTAACGTATAAAATTTTTATAAAAAATATCGATACACATTGTACTACATTAGTATTGAATTTGTTCACTAGAATATTTAGAGAAAATTTTTACGGAGTTTAACGGTTAAAAATATTTAAATTTTTTTTACTATAATTAAAAAGAGTGAAAACTAAACATCCATAATATTTTTTTAATTTTATTTGAGCTTGAGCTTGGAAAATAGCGTCACGGGTAGGGAAACAAACACGGTGCAAATTACAAGCTAAAATGTACTAAAAACTTTCCACAAAATAAATTTTAAAAAGCTGAAAACTCTACGTTGCATGGAGGGCCCGAACGCTGCACTGTCTCTTTCCCTTCGGTCCCTTCCACAACGCAGTCGAGTGGTCCCAGTCACAAGACTCCCGAGTTGACTCACTGCTGCTTCATTAAGCTAGCATGCAGTTCCAACGAATCAATTCCAGGGCTGAACCGAGCCCATTGAAGAAAACTCAGCAAGATCTTGTCGGAACATCAATGGTCTGCTTGCTTCACTTCCCACACCAAGGAAGTCCCTGGTTAAGCTTCCTTCGACTTCATTTGCATTCCTCTTCAACTTCGAGCTTGAGTTTAAACCTCCTACTGCTGCTTGAGTTGAAGACAATGAACTCACTAACTCGTTTATGTTCTTCTCAGATTGACTCACTTGCTTAAACACCTTGTAATAAGTTTCATTCTTGTTGTGCTCACCATTAGGGCTCGAAATCATTGAAGGAGATGAACTCATTAACCCGAATAACTCACTGTTATTGATTCCAGCGTTGCTTCTCGTAGATCCCATTTGAGCTGCTTTTTGCAGGAGTGCAGTGGCTGACATGTGAGTGTTGTGGCTTTGTCGGAGACAGTTCTGAGTATTATTCGAATATAAACATGTCATGGATTCCGACAAATCTCCCTTGGTCTCTTCCTCTTTCGGTCCTCCTTGCAATGATGCTTGCGGGTACTGGTTGAGCCATTGTGTTTGAGACAATGAACCAAAAACGTTCATAGGTGCAACTGCAATCATTTCAGGCAAGCTTGTAGGTTTTGGTGCTAAGAAAGCATTACCAATTGGGTTAATAATCTGGGAATTAGCTTGATCCAGCCATGACTGTAACCTTGGCCTTGGCCTGTTCGAATCCATATTATCAACCGTCTCTGAATTACCAGCAGCAAATTCATAGCTATTGGACCCAATATTTGTCAAATCGGTTCTAAATCTTGCACTTTCTTCAGCCAATGCATCGCAGAAAGCTCGATGAGTGATGAAACTATCCTTCCTGCATGGCAAAAAAAAAAAAAAAAAAAAGGCATTCAATTCTACAACAAAATGTATGTATGTAAGCAATACCGCGACAGGATTTTATGTTACGGGTGTCAACTATGAAAAGAAAATACATAAACTATACCAGATTTTAAACTTTCCATGGTGTTAATGCCCTTGTATGTATGTATGTATGTATATATGCATGCATGTATGTGTTTGTGTTTGCATATGACCTGGAAAAGAGTGTTCCACAGTCGCATCGATACTCTCGAGTGCCACAAATCTTACTATGAGCTTTCCAATCCGACTGAACTGCATATTTCTTCGAACACTTCTCGCACTTCCATTTCTTTTCGCCATGTTTACGGCTGAAGTGTTTCTTTATACCGGTGAGGTCACCGAGTGCCCTCGACGGGTCATGGTGGACGCAGGTCTTCTCCGGGCAGATATAAACTTTCTTCCTAACTTCTTTGTTGCTTCTTTGCTTGAGCTTCCATGGCAGATTGTGTCCTCTCCTATGGAGTTGTAAGTTCTGGTCCCTCTGAAAACCCTTGTTACAGATTTCACACAGAAATCTGTTGGTCGCCATTAGAGAATTTGGAGACAAAGCAATAACTTCAGCATCTGGATCTGAACATTCCAATAAAAAAGAAATTAAAAACCCTAACAAGAAAAACAGTTCTCAAAACAAAAATCAAACCAGAAAATGGACTCACCTGGTGTCCCTGGCAAATTCCTTTTCCTCTTCATAGGGTTAGGGTTTGGATTTGGGTCTTGAGTCATCATTTTTCCCAACTTGATGAACTGGTCAACCACTGCAAAAACTGGAAATCTATACCCAAAGTAGGTGAACAAAACAAAACCAAAGCTCCCACAAGAACTGGCGGTAACACTACTACAAAAAACAATAGGCTTTACTTTACTTACTACAATATAAACACAACCCAACAATTCTCTTTTGTTCTGTTTTTTTAATGAAAGATTGATATTTGAACTCAAAGTTCTTAGTTTTGAAATCTGGGTTAGAAAAACCCAGAAGAAAACTCCAAAAAGAAAGGTGGGTGGAGAGAATATTTTCTTCCTCCAATGGCCATCCCTTTCTCCCTCCTTATCCTACACGGCTTGTCTTTCCAAGTCAGCCGTCAGCCATAGACTCACATGGACCACCTTTTTGATTCATGAGATGTAGAAATAACACATGAATACTACATATAAATGAGAGCATGTGAAGGGTTTAGATTGAGAGATGGGAACAAAAGGAGGGAATTACTTATGTTGAAAAAGGAGGCATGATGAGGTTAACCATTTAACCTTGAGTTGAAGTTGAAAAACTTTGTATTATTATTATTATTATTAATTTGAAAGAGATGAAAGAAATGATATGATGTTGAACAAGGAGAAAAAGAATGGGTGTTTATAGTATAGTAAAGAATTCGAATTATGACCTTGTGAACGACGAAAACTAAATTTTAAGGGTTGTCCTTGTATTAAATCTCTACAAAAACTCGAGTCGAATTAATCGATCATTGAGTATTTACAACGATATTGATATTTAGGGGGGCAAATGAACCGAACTTGAACGAATAAGATTATATTCATATTCATTTGTTTATTTTTAAAGGCGTTCATGTTTGTTTATTTAGTGTTCACGAATGTGTTCGTTTAAGTACTTATGAACGTATTTGTGAATATGCTCGTTTAAATGTTCACAAACATGTGCATTTAAGTGTTCATGAACACGTTCGTCTATATATTGAGAAATAATACCTAAATTAACAATTAACAAAAGCAATAAAATAAAATTTACATTTCAACGTGAACTTATATAACATCCTTATCAACAACAAAAAGCAATAATTAGATACATTCACAAGCATTTTCTTCCTATAAACGAGCCTATAAATATGTTTAAAAAGAGTTTGTCCATTTAATAAACGAATCGAACACAACTATATCCGTGTTCGTTCATTTATTAAATGAACATAAAAATTTCATTCATACTCAATTATTTTAATCACGTAAGTTAATATTATATAAATGATTCGTGAACGCTCTGTTTATTTACACCTACTGATATTTTATATGTTAAATAATAATTTATATTTCTATGTGAAATTTTTTTAAAAAGAGAGAATCAAATTGGCATGGAAAAGATTGAATTATTGAATGAAAAGTAGGTTGCCTTTACAGCCAACCCAGTTTGATTGAAGATTGTTGTTAAAAAGGAGAATGATTATGTTATAATTGGACAAACAAGCTTCAACCACGAGATTTGCCTTTTGGGGATTTAAAATGATAAATACATACTAATTAATTGAATGATTAAAATATTAATATTTATTTTAAAAAATATAAATATTTTCTATTTAATTATAGAAAAGATAAATAAATAACTATGTGAAGAGATTGAGAGGGAGGAAGATTGACGCCCGTGAGAAGTGAGCGGACGAAGACAAAAGGCAAAAAGGCAAAAGGGGAGGGGGACCAACCAAAGGGATTGTCAGCACCAAAAGCAGATCAAGATAATATAAGTATTTGAATACAAGTTACAATGTGTAGGTAGAATTATATATTTTTAAGTGGAATGTAATTTATATTTAAATGTATAAAAAATATTTTAATATATAAATTTGGGAAAATTTTAATTGATATAATTTTTTTATTTTAAGATTTAATACTTTTGAACTTAGATCATAGGGTATAGAATTTAGAATGTAACGGTAAAAAGTATAAGATAAAAAAATTAAAGGACCATTTGGTACTTATTCTTTAATCACAATTAAGTACCCAAGTTTGTTCAATTTTCATTTTGGTACTTGCATTTTTGTTTTGTCTTAATTCAGCACATAAGGTTTTTTACCTAGAGCATGTGTGTCAAATATTCATAGGACCATTTGGTTTGGGTACCAAATTGAACATCAAACCCAAACTCAAGTACTAAATTGAAAAGAAAAAAAAACTCAAGTATCAAATTGAACACCGAAACTAAATTTAAATATGAAATGATGTATTCATGAGCGAAGCCACACATTAATATCAGTGGTCAAATGATACACCATACGTATTTTAGATATTTACTTATTCATAAATCATAATGCATTTGTATTATTCCTTTTTTACGTACTATATATGTTTTAAATATTTTTATTAACGGTTTAGTATGTTTAAATTTTCAATATCCTTTACATTTAAGTAATAAAAGATCTAATTAATATAAACAATGTATCCAACTATATATAAATAAATACTTTTTTAATTTTATTTCTTATTTTGTCCGTATCCTAAAATATTCGGTAAATTATATCAGTCACAACTGAAATTTAAGTTTAATATCAATTTTACCACTAAATTAAAAATCGATATTATTTTAGTATTGAACTTCAGTTTATGTTTCATTTGTACCACTAGATTGTTAAAATCCTTTTATATCATCTCATGTATACCATTAAAATTTATACATGTCATTGATTTCTATCGTCTAGTAGTATAATTAAAACTTAAACTAAAATTTAATGTTAAAATAATATTCAGATGTTAGTTTAATTGTATAACCGGTACTAAACTTAAAATTTAATTATTTATATATAGTTTTCCTTAAAATATTATTGATGAATAATTTGATTCGAGAAAAAAAGTACATGAAAAGGGTGGGAAATTTATGTTTATGACCATGATTCTCATCTTCATTTATTCCGGTTTCTTTGGAATCAAATACTTTTGCTTCACAGTCCCACTTTTCCGATCCTAAGATAAGTCGGAAAATTAACAAGTTTAGTGCCATCTTCTCCCCAAGCACGCTGGAAGTCCTCCACCACATCCTCGCTCAAAAGCTCCACCCCCTTCTCCTTGGCCTTCTGGTACGCAGACCATGACCTCAGGTACGTCAAATACTCCTCCAAATCCATCATTCTCTCATTCCTCAACTCAAACGGTCCAGTGTTATCTTCTCCGTCAACGGACTCGAATGGAAAATCGATTGATTTATACTTATCGTCCACTAATTTTCGCTGTGGATCCCAGTAAGGGTTCTCGTAAAATCGTTTGAGGACCTTGTCGACGGAGCTGTCGACTTCAGGGGTGGTGTAGCACCACGCAGCGATGACCCCATGTGGTTTCTTCAACACCCATTTCACTCGTTGGTAAAACTCGGGAAGGTCGAACCAGTGCATGGCTTGAGCCACGGTCACTAAATCCACACTCGATTCTGCTCCCACTTTCTGCTTAACCTCTAGAACCGACATCGTTGGACCTGTTTCCTCGTACCGGATGTTGGGGAGTTTGGTTGCGAATTCGAGCTGTTTGGGGCTTGTATCCGTTGCTACAACGTTCTTGTAAATCTCAGCCAAAGATCGAGCTGCCTGGCCGCTGCCGGTTCCTACATCCCAAGCAAGATCATGTTGGGGAGTCTTTGAGGCAATGAATTGGAATAAAGCTGGTTGGTAGGTTGGTCGAGCTTGTGCGTATTGCTTTGCCTGCTTGATGAACAAATTTGCCATTGTTTTTTTGTTTTGATAAATGATGAGAGTTCCGCTGTTGTTTTGTTTCTTATTTATATCTTCAAAAAGTACAAGGATTAGAATTTTCTCTGATGTAATCCTTGAGCCTTACTTGATCTCCAAGGCAAAGAAGGGAAATTGTATAGGCATAGATAAAGATGCACAAGTTAACTGGTGAAGCTGCAACTGGGGCAGGCCAAGTTTGACTTATGAAGCTTCTTATTCAACTTAAAACAACTAGATTGAGTCGGGATTTAAGGTTCGAAGATAAAATATAAATACTTGAAAATAGAGAATAAATTTATAGATAAATTATTTTAAAAAATAAATTAATTAAAAATATAATGTACGATTACATATCCTAACCCCATATAATTTCGTCTTTGATTCCGTCACTATCACCAGTCTATTCACTTTGGGTGAACTTGTACCGTAATCATCTTGAATTCATTTTGTTTTTTCTTTTCAAAATATTGACTAAAACCGGTTTAGTGAATAGTATTCCATTACCAAACTAGAAGTTAAGGTTAGATTTGCCTCAACACTGTTTCACCCCTTACATGTACGTGTCACATTTGAAAAAAGACAAGAAATATTAACCCCACATCGAAAAAAATTAAAGGTCTTGTAATATATAAACGATAGTGTTGTACATCTTATCAAATATGATTTTTAGGAAGAAGGTAATGACCATGTAACAAGTGATATCGGAACGACTCATTGACTATCTAATTTCACACCGAGCGCCTATGAGAGAGAGATAGGGTGAACAACCGTGACAAGAGATCAATCACGAGAGCGAAAACTCATCAAAAAAGACGAGTAAATTACTTTGATAGTTTTTAAATTTTTAATCATCAAACTTTTAAATTTTATAATATAATAATTAAACTTTTAATTTATTTTTATTATAATTATCATCGTTAAAAAATATTAACATGAGATATTAAAAAATTTTCTAAAAAAATATTAATTTTTAAATCCGCAATCACAACAAAGATAAAGTAATTTGACAATTAATATAGTTCAATTTCAGGTTAATTTGACAATTAACTGTAATTAGTTTTAGTTGAATTGTTTTAGTGGTTTCTTTGGTCAAAATAATTGAACTACTCTCTATCTTGCTCTTATTTAATAAATCATAAATTTAATAATTTTTTAGTGCTTAAATTTTTAATTAAATTAATATTTTTTTAATCAGATTAACTTGGCCAGATTAATTACATTAATCAGTCTTCAGCGGGTCAAACTTGGCCTGCGCCAGTTGTGCCTTTTGCGTCCAGGGGGTACGTTAAGGTTCAATGAATTCCACCGCAAATATATAGAATTTTTTTTACTTAAATATAATTAAAAAAAATCTTCAAAATATTATATTTATTATTTTAATTTTTCAAAATATAATAAATGTTATAATAATATTAAAGTTGGATTTTAAAAATTTTGGCTTTAAATAATAAATTTTCAAATATAACTTTTAATTATTGTTCAAAATTATTTTTTAAATCCATTTTTAATAATACTATAACATTTATTATATTCTAAAATTAAAATAATAAAATCATATTTTAGAAAATCTTAAAACTATATTTATAGAATTTCTCAAAACAAAATGATGCTCAGATTGTTTGCTTTTTTTCTTTTCTTGTTGCCCTTCTCATTCTTCATAATTTTAATCTGATTTAATCGGATATCAGATTTTAGTAATTTTTTATATATATTTTAAGGGTTTAATTATATTTTTTAAAAATCATATACATATACTTTTAATTTATACCATAAATTATATTTTAATTTGTTTTATCCTTTATAATTTATATTATTACTAAATTGTCTTCTAGATTATATTATTTTTTAAATAAAGGTGATTTAAAACTAATTTTATAAAGTTTAAGAAATATAACAAATTAGAAATATTTAGGGGACAAATTTAAAAAATATGTACAGATTAAGTGGTAAAAAGGAAAAATTTTAAAAACACAACTTAAAAAATAAATGTATCGTTTTTCTCGTAAAAATTATAAAAATTTTGATATACACTTTTTGATATATATCGTAATTCTTATATTTTTTCTAAAAATTCGATATATATCAAAAAAATTTACATTCATTTCAAAAAAATTTAACATATACCAAACATTATAAAACTTTTATAATTTTTATAAAAAAAAAAAACAATACAATCAACTTTTAATTATTTTTTAAAATCGTCGTTCCATAAAATTTCTCAGAAAAAAAAAATTATTAAGTTTTTTTTTATAAGCTATAAAGCACATGATTGCTCTCTCCTCATCCACCGAACTAACCAAGAGAAAACAAAAGCACAGCCATGGCAAATTTGTTCATCAAGCAGGAACACCAATCTGCAGGAGCTCGACCAAGTTACCAGGCAAACCAATATGCACAGGGTCGCCCGAGCTACCCACCTGAATTATTCCAATTCATTGCCTCGAAGACTCCCCACCATGATCTTGCCTGGGATGTCGGCACCGGCACCGGCCAGGCCGCTCGATCTTTGGCCGAGATCTACAAGAACGTCGTAGCAACAGATATGAGCCCAAAACAGCTTGAATTCGCACCCAAACTCCCCAACATCCGGTACGAGGAAACCTCTCCAACAATGTCCCTTTTAGAGGTTGAGCAAAAAGTGGGATCGGAATCAAGTGTGGATTTAGTGACCGTGGCTCAAGCCATGCACTGGTTCGACCTCCCCGAGTTTTACCAACAGGTGAAATGGGTGCTCAAAAAACCCGACGGGATCATCGCTGCGTGGTGCTACACCAACCCACAGGTCAACGACTCCATGGACAAGCTCCTTGAAGTATTCTATGAGAACCCTTATTGGGATTCGCCGCGAAAGATGGTGGATGATAAGTACATATCGATCGATTTTCCATTCGACGCCGTAGATGGAGCGGATAACACCGGACCGTTTGAGTTTGGGAATGAGAGACTGATGAGTTTAGAGGAGTATTTTAGTTACCTGAGGTCTTGGTCTGCGTACCAGAAGGCTAAGGAGAAGGGGGTGGAGCTTTTGAGCGAGGATGTGATGGAGAACTTCACGCGTGCTTGGGGAGAAGATGGCACTAAACTTGTTAATTTTCCGATTTATCTTAGGATCGGAAAAGTGGGTCTTTGAAGCAAAAGAATCAGGATTACACTTAATTTGTATACCGAAATGAAATATGGAGTGATTATTAAAATAAATTCGGAGGTTTAAATCTTGACGCGTACGTTCTTGAGTCTATATATATTTGTAAGCTTTTGAATATAAATTAATAAATTGTTATAAAATTTTATTTTTAAATTTATTAATTTAATAAAATTTTAAAATATTTAATTAATTTATTAAAATTTAGCTATTAAAATTTGTTGTTAGTTATTTATTAATTTTTTATCATGTTTAAAACTTCACCGATACAAAAAATACAATAAAATAAATGAGAAATAAGTTTTATCGGACGACGAAAAAGTAAAATCAACGAGAAAAAATTAAAAAATATTTGGTCGATTTGTGATATTTAGGCACTTTCTGAAAAAACGAAAGTTGAATTCAAACTAAGCGACAAGATGAAGTGATTGTTTGATTGTTAAATTTTTTAATTGAACTATGATCATCTACGATAATTTGAGGTTTAAAAGTGACAGAAAAAATTTGATGTCTAAATTTTAGTGACAAGAATATTCGATGACTAAACTTCAATCGATAAATTAAATGTTTTAAAATTTTAATAATTAAACTAAATTTAAAAATAAAATTGATCTACTTAACTTATCGACATGAAATTGCAGTGGACTTCAGTAACATTATTGGTAAAAATGGACAGTACCGCCTAAGCTTTCTGAACCTGAAATATAAAAACTTTATTGGCATACCAGGCAAAGACATCAAAATCCTAGCAGGGCAATAGATCAAGTCCTGTTAAAGTGAAAACATAAACGGCAAATATTGCAAGCTAAACAGGTATAAATGGCAAATCCTCAAGCAGTGGATTCAGAGCAGCTGTTGAAAGCCTCTGATCATTTCAATAGGCTGCAACAGAGAAAAGATCTACTTACGAAATTCTGGGATCATCTGCTTCTAACTATTAAGATCAGAATGGAAAAAAAGGGAGCTTACTTGTACAAATAGAGACTGATACCAAGAAGGATACATATCAGAACAATGTCGATGCAGAAATTTCGGCTGGATCTCACCTGCAAAAACAAGAATTTATAATGTATTCTGGAATGTCAGATGGGAGGTATTTGACAGATGAAACAATCATCTGTATGCATTACCTGGTTAATGGTTTCCTTCAGCCTCACATTATTCTTTCGGAGATCGGATGTCGTCTGATCGACCTGTAAAATCATCATATTAACATTAGGTGATGCATTTCATGAATCCTCTCCATGATGGTTGATTAACTGATTCAAAGACCACACTAATTCTCACCTTTGTATCAATTTCATCCATCAGAGGAACTTGTCTGTCTAATTCCTGAACATATCGAAAAACGAATAAATTAGTCTCTTGTTGCTCCTATATATCATGACCAAACCATAAAGTATACACATACTGGCATACCTCATTCATGTCAAGAGCTATATTTTTCAGTTTATCCAATCCTTCTGATATCACATCAAGACCTTCATCCTGCATACATGTTGATATATAATCAAATGTTTGTGCACAAAGATATCAGAGAGAAAGACACTACTTTGGATTGCAGAGTGGATATTAAACATGAAATAACAAGAATCTAACATGCCTGTTTCTTTCTTCTCATTTCGTACTCGTTTCTGAATTGGTCCGACTCTTCCGAATGCGAGTAAAAATCACTACTGAAACGCTCCTCTGCGGGTCCGATAATCGGAAGTAAATGATGATCAATTTCAGAATGCACTTAAGGTAACTTTAACTTGAAGAATAAGCATTAACCTGAATTACCTGATGAGTCAAATTTGATGGTTTGGGTAGATGATGAGGTTCCCCATCCACCAGTCTGGTGCACACCAGGTGTGGATCCATCTGGAATGGATTTAATCCGTTCGATGATCGATAATACCAGTTCGAAACGAGTTTCTTGCTCCTCTTTGGAAATTCCCTTGACCTGTAATTGGAAATCAATAGCATACAGGAATTCAACAGAATGCTTTGCATTTTTAACATAGGCAAATCCAATGCCTAAACTTTCATTCACTAGTAATGTCACCCTAATTCTTGCTTACTGATCTAGTGCTAGCTAAAAATTAAATAGAATTATACCTTCCTTTTAGCCAATTTTTGAAGCTTAGGGACTTCCTCCATCAATCGAGCCTTTGTACGACGAACCTCGGCGTTCAATGCCACCGCCGCTGCTCTGTTCTTCTCCGTGTAAACCTTCTCAGCTTTCTGCATTTCATTCCAATAACTGAATAACATGTTCTTTCTTTAAAGCAAATCATCATTTCAAAAAAGAAACGATAAAACGAAGAGATTAAGAAAAGGAAACGAACAGCAATAGCTGCATCAATGTCGTCCTCGACGGAAGTGTAGAGGCGAGCGAAGGCATCGTCGGAAGAGGCACTGGCTTGGCGTTGTCTCTCCGGGTCGTACTTTTCGTATTTCTTGCAGATTTCGTCGACTCGGAAAAGGATATCAATCACCGTCATTTTTCAATGTCAAATTTTGGAAAGTACTGAAATGGAATGATGAAAGAGATGGAAGAAAATGAAGAAGATTTTGTTCTGAATTTCCCGATTCAAGCTCCATGGTCTTCTGTTTGCATTGAATGAAGTGTTTCTAATTTTGGAGTGGAAAATTAATGGCGGAGCGGATAGATGGGTATGAGAACTGAAGACTGGTGCAACGGCCCAAACTCTACTGATTTGGTTTAGTAGCGGACGACGAGGCTTCATTTTCTCCGCCGTTCGCCGCCGGAGTTGGAGTTGATCAAATCTGACTCTACTCTCGTTTCGTTTTCAAGGAAAATGCACCGTTAGGCGTTAAGGAATAAACTACCAAATACTATGATTATGGATTTTTCTATTATTTTTAAAATAACGAAATTAACCGAATTTTAAAAATAAATTAATTGTTAATAGATAAATATATAATAACATATAATTAACCCACTTAAATTATAATTTATCAAATTAATTTAATTTTAATTGAATAATCAATAAATACCCCTCGATTAGTTCATCTTAACAAGGTTAAGAACGTAAACAATTTACTATAAAAAATAAAATATATAATATTTAAAATATAACAAAAATTATATCGAGTTTATATTATAGACTAGCTTATCACGTCAATCATGGTCTTAAACAATAAAAATTATTCATTTCATTAATTTTTATATCATATTTTTATCAAGTGAATTTTCAATTGTATTTATCGTAAATTAAATTAAAAAAATACTAATTAAAAATTCACTTAACAAAAATATGGTATTGAAAAAATTAATAAAATAAATGATTTTTATTGAATTTGACTAGAAATAACGTAGAAAATCAGGTTTATGATACAATTTCTCTTCGTATCATGACATGAGAATGAAATATCTTTATTTAATAAAAAATCAATTAATTCAGTGAGACAGAACATTAACTCTATTAACTATTTTTCAGGTCTAAATTATAATATTGTGAATAGATTAAACTGATTTAAAAAATCTTCTTAGATCTTTATAACATCTCAATCGAATTAATTATTAATCAAATATAATACCAAATATTAATTATATTTTTTTATTAAATAGGAGATATTACATTACATGAGAGTAACATAATTTGACCGAAATGGTTTATAAGACCATTTGGGGGGACAAATATTTAAGACATAAATGGGCTGTGTTGTTGCTAAATTTTTACAACTCTTAGCTAAGCTCCAACCTGGCCGTTTTAGTCACGAACCGCCGGGTCACGGTCCAAAAGATTTTCATTTGTTTTTTTAATGCTATTTTATTCAATCTATTAGGAAATTCGAATTTATTATTTATTTTGATAACTGATAGGGAGGAGTTGTTCAAGATTATATTTCCGATTAAGAGTGTTAAAAAATATGAGTACTATAATAGTTTAGTGCTACGATGGAAGAGTTTATTAGTTTATTGATTAAAATAAAAACAATTATATAATTAATTGGTCATTAGTTTAATTTAAAAAATATATAAATATCAAGATCCAAAATCATCATAATAATAACAGAAAAAAAACGAACCCAAAACTCGAAACAAAAAGCTATAAACACATTTATTATTAAATTAAAATGGTCTGATAAATAACACGTCAACATGTTATTGTGGCACGAACCATCCTCCCCACCTGCACCGTAACTTCAAATCTAGTGCGAGTCCCTGACCCATCGCATTCCCAATCTTTGGCACCATTCGTCGTGTGCCCACTCTTCAATAAGGAAGGTGTTGGGCGTGATAAAGATCTAACCTTGGATGAAACATCAAATCTGGTCGTGTTTAACTGTAAACATGAAAGTGCTAGATGTACGAGAGAGTGACAGGACACGACACACATCGACAAACTAGTAATGGCCTGGTTGGAGATGATGTGTCCTAAGCTCTACTTTAGTAAGGTTAGTGTACTAATTAACATGTGGGAAATGTTATTTATGATAAAATAAATGGTGGGTATCGTAGCTAATGTTGTATTGTATAGACGAATATATGATTTTATGTTAAAATATAAATTTTTATATTTAATATAATTATATAGAAATTAAAAGTTTCAGAGGTTATGAGATTAAAATATCAATATTAAATGTAAAAAATATATATATGAAATTTAAAATTTTTATGAGTTGTGATCGTTTTATAACACCTTTTTATTAGATTTATGTAAACTAAATTAATGTTCGCAGACATGTATCAGATACTGGTATAGGCATCGGTAGGTATGTTTTTGACAACACTGGTGACACCAGTAAATGTCCAAACCGCGTGCGACAAAACACACAGTTCGGGAGGAGGAGGTGGAGGAAGACCCACCGGCCACCGCCATTCACAAAAATCGGAAAACACGTCGGCCCGTATGGCCAATACTGGTTTCCAACTTCAAACAATTTCGGACACAGCTTCTACACTTTATACCAGTGGGAAAACAGACGCACCCACACTTTAGCCCAATCATTAACAAAAATCCAAAAAATATATATAAATTTTAAAAAGATAAAACATCTAAAATAATTTGTATTTGGAATTTTCTCATAGACACTTAATCCACCATAGGTGAAACTTTTATACCTCCTCGACCCTTTTGTATTGTACGATAGATACTACTATAATTAATTAAAAAAATAATTTAATTTTCGTTAAACAAAACCATAATATCCCAACAATTTTAATTGGACTAGTCTTTTGTCACAAGGCCATTAACCTCTTCCTAAAAACATGTCTGATATAATGTGCAGCACCACCGTTTATATATCTCAAGATCTCTCTTTTTCTTTTTCGATGTGGGATTAATGTTCATTGCCTCTTTTCAGGTGTGACATTCTCCCCTACTCAACCTCGTGACACCCTCGTCACGAGTTTCCGCTCTCGTGATTGACCTCTTGTCGCGGTTGTTCACCTTGTCTACCCTCTCATGGGCGTTCGGCGTGAAATCGGGCAGCCAAAGGGTCGCTCTGATATCACTTGTCACGGGGCCGTTATCCTCTTCCTAAAAGACAATTATAAGAAGTTTGTTATTGTTTAAACAAATTTCGAATTCGAGATCTTATACATAAAGAAAATTTACGCCGAAAACTCATCCAATAAAATTAAATTATAATATGATTCGACTCGGATTAATTA
Organism: Abelmoschus esculentus; assembly: GCA_035048815.1. Taxonomy (NCBI): domain Eukaryota; kingdom Viridiplantae; phylum Streptophyta; class Magnoliopsida; order Malvales; family Malvaceae; genus Abelmoschus; species Abelmoschus esculentus. The sequence goes on from JAUCBN010000059.1 coordinate 2,268,407, forward strand.
GGATAAAACTTTAAAATGGAGAATACAACTAAAAAGAGTTTTACTCATCTAAAATATGAGCTCATGATTTTTTTTTTAATTTAAAATGATTTAATTTTTTTGCTATGTATTGAATAAAAATCTTATAGTAAATATATTTAACATAGTTAAAAAATAATATATTAGATTAGTTGAATAGGTGGACTTATAATCTCCCATAGTTAATTGAATACTAGATTGCTAATTAAAACACAATAGCAATTAGCAAACAAACAACGTATAAAGCCTAACCCAACAAAACCTACGATTAGTGTTAATCCTAGGAAAATCTATAACATCTAGGCTAATCCCAAGGGATTTATCAATAACACAAGCTTTTTATAGGAATAATAACCTGATTTTTTTAATAGTTCAAAGGTATTTATAAAATAATATATGTTTAATTTTTTATTATACGAACGAAGATAAATAATTTTTTTGTGAGGTTAAATATTATCCCTATAAAAGTGCTACGTGTCACCTTTCTGTCCATAGAGATGTTTGCTTTGTGAAAAGCACCAAATCCTCCCATTTGCATGTTTGTAATTATGGGAGACTCTGTGTTGTTTGTCCCCTTAAATTGGACCCACTTTTTTACTTAAAAACATACTTTATTTATTTTATTACAATTTTGTACAAAACCAACACATTCACCCCCTTCTTTGTCACAAATTTATGAAACTACTAGTTAATTCAAAGCACACACTTTTTGACTTTTGTATGTATTTCGAATAAACATGAGATCGAGTCGAATTAAATCAAACTAAAATATATTATAAGAAGTTTTGGTTTGAACTCGATTCGATAAATGGTGTACTTGTGATACAAGTTCAATGCATTTATGTTTTAAAATAGTTCGAAACATCAGTTACAAAACAAACCGAACTTAAATAAATTTATACAATAACTAAGGCTGCGTTTAGCATTGCGTTTTAAACCAACTTTTGGGCCGAAAACTGGCTTAGAAAAAAAAAACAATGCTAAACAGCTAACTTTTAGAGAAAAAACTGCGTTTAAAAAGTGTTTTTAACCCAAACGCAAAAACTAAAATTTGTAGCTTTTGCGGTTGGAAAAGTGCTTTTAGGAGTCAGATTACAATTTTAACATTCATTTATTATGTTTTATTATAATTTAATTTTTATAGATACATAATTATATTTAACATAAATTATATTTTTAGTTTAAAAATTATATATATTCATGTCAAATTTTTTAAAAAAATACTTTTGAAAAAGCATTTTTTTCAAAAAGCACTTTTCAAAAATAATTTATATATTCATTTATTAATATTTTTATATTTTATCATAATTTAAGTTAATATTATAATATGAAAGAATTTGATTATCATTTAAATATATATTTTTTAACTTATAACATAATATTTAAAATAATTATTTATTTTCTCAAAAGCACTTTTTGACAACAATACTAAATACATATATCTCAAACTAAATTTTCCAAAAAAAAAAAATCACTATACTTTTTCAGCATATTTTTCTACCGCACTTTTTAAAAGTAATGCTAAACTGACCCTTACGATGTATCTAAAGGATTATTAGGAGTGTGATTACATCTCCTTGAGAGTTCAAATATACATATAGTTTATATATTTTTTATCGATAATTTAATTTCACATCTTCTAATGTTTTAAGAATTTATATTTCTTGATAAAAAAAAAATTATGCATTCGTTTTTGCTTACGAGTATCATTATTTCGAGTATTGTGATTAAAATTTAACGTATGTGTGAGCAAGAACGTGAAGCACAAGACTAGTGCATGGGCATGAAGAGTCTTTGTAAGGAACAACACACACCGCATTGGGCAAAGAGAGTGAAATGGACATATGGTACAGGGTACGATGAATCCGGGCGTTTTCAAAACAGAAACCAAACACTCCAGATCTATTCAGACAATTTTACTTTATTTTACACTTGATGTGAACAGTATTATTTCATGTTTTTTATTATTATTTTAATTTCATAAATAAATAAATATTAAAAGCAAAAACATGTTCTGTCCTGTGTTGTATTTGTCGAGCATGGGTTACAGTCAGTTGAATCAAACACAAAGGTTACCGGCAGGACTCTCGAGGGACTTGCTTTTGGACATTTTCTTTTTTCACTTATATTTTTAGGTTTAATTTATGGTTTTAGTCCCTTTATTATGTTAGAATTGGAGACTTTGTGAGTGTGGTTTTCAATTCGTTTGAGAGAAAAGAAAAAATATGAGTAGGTGAACAATTCTGACCAACCGACCATCAACATTTTCTCTTACAACGAGAAATTAACTTTATTGTCAACTTAAAAAGTATAGGGATTAAATAATGTCAAACTGAAACTAAAGATGAATTTTCAAATTTTTATATGGTTTAAGGACTGAAACCATAATTAAACCCATTCTAATAATCTTTTTAGTAAAATAAAAGAGTCCCTTGGTGCCTTTAATAAAGTTTGTAGAGGAGTTATCCCTTTCATATGTTTAAGCTTATAAATGTTGGTGTGATATGACATCTCAATATCTAAGCCCGGCCCCACTCCCAGTTTTCAAGATAATAAACAAAGCCTTACCCTTCATGCACTCCCCACGTGCTCTCTAGGGACGTGGAACCACATTCCGAAACATAAAATTATTAATAATAAAAAAAGTTAGAAAATGACTTCATCAAGTCACTTCATTTATTACAGCAGAGGATCATTTTTGTACTTTAATAGAATTTTGTCTTATTTTTTTAATCGTATTTTAAAATAAGATAAATTAAAAATTTATTAATTAATTGAATAATTAAAAATATTTATATTATTTTATATAATTTTAAATATTAAAGTAATTTAATCTAAATAAAAGTTAGATCTGTTGGCATAGGTGAAATTAGCTTAATATTATTTATGTTAATTATACATAATTAAATAAATAGTTTCAATAGGCCCATAAATTCTGTAATAAATAAAAATTAAGGTTAAAAATTAGGCGGTGAGCTCAGCTGATTTATGTATTCGGCTACTTTAATTAATACTTCATCTACAAGATTATTTAAAGCTTAGAAAGTATTATGGAAATTAATAAAAACAATTAATCAATTTAATTGTAGAATTAATACATAGTACGATCGACAAAGACAGCAATTGGTGCGTTTTGTCTTAGGTTTCGTATGATAATTATATTTTAAAAATGTAAGGTTTTGAAAAAAAGGCAGGAAACTATTTCTTTAATTGGATTTAGATATAATTATATAAATATTATATAATTGATTAATTTATAAGTTCGAGAAGATAAAATTAAAACATATAATTCATAATAAAATAATTTTTACTATATTTTTGGAAATAAAGTTTTCAATCACAATATTTTTAATAATTTATTTTTTTTAGGAATTATTAAAATATTGTGATTGGAAATTTTATTTTCAAAAATATGGTTCACACATCATTATTTCCCACAATATTGTGGTTTACTGTAACGTTCAGAAGGCCTCATGCATACAACCCGTCTTTGAACAGTGATTCGAATAAAAAATAATATTTCGGCAAAGACCTCATGCATACAACCCGACTTTGAACAGTGATTCGAATAAAAAAAGCACACCTACTTTAAAATCACTATTCAAAGTCGGGTTGTATACATGAGGCCTTTGCCGAAATATTATTTTTTATTCGAATCACTGTTTAAAGACGGGTTGTATGCATGAGGTCTTCTGAACTCTACAATAAACCACAATATTATGAGAAATAATGATGTGTGAACTATATATTTGGAAATTTTCCAATCATAATATTTTTAATAATCTATTTTTTTAATATTCGATTCATGATTTCAATTTTATAATAAAAAAATCGTTTTCTTCTTGAATCCTGATCACAAATAAAGTCCTGTTGTTGAATATACATCGTCAGATTCTTTATATCCTTTTCTTGGATTTCAAGAATGTAATATATTAATTTGAAATTGAAATGCAATATGTAATTATAGAAGAAATTAATTATATTTTTATTTATAAAAATATAATATAATATATACACATGTTCAGATAAATATGTTATAATACTCTCGACTTAAATAATATTTTTAAGTCTCAAATATAAATCATTATCGTATATTTTTAACTTAATTTAGTTTAAATGATAATTATTTTCATAAAATTAATTAATTTGAATAATCGATATAAATAAATAAGAGTTATAATACAAACATTAACCACTTGGTTTGTGAATTTCATGTAAGTTACAATAATTTGGAGTATTCATAGTCAACGATATTTTTTAGGGTAAATTATAATGATAATCACTTAATTATAAATAAATTATAATTGAGTCACTCAATTATTAAAATTTATAAAATTTTAATTTAATTATTATAATTTATATAAATAATCCAAATATATTATATATTTTTAAGCCTAAAAAATATGGTGTCCAAGTCCTAACTTAATTGTATGGAAATGTGTAAAGTTATTTATTTATTTATAATAAAAAAATCAGAATATTCATCACTTATCACAATAATTAATTTACTCAATATAATTTGATTGAATATAATTATATTGTAATAATAATAATTATATATTGTAATAAATGAGGGAAAAAAACAAAAGCATGAAAATGTGTGACGCGCTGAGAAAGGCAAAGAAATGGGAAAGGAACAATCTTAAAATCTATTTTTAGTTAAAAATTTTAAAAAAGAAAAGAAAATAAAGAGAGAGAGAGAGAGATTGATTAGACTAGAGATGCTCCCTGCGGCTGCCTTTCTGACTCACTGTTTTTCCTTTGTCACAGCTAGCAGGAGGTTAAAAAATCCGAGTTAACACACCAATTAATTGAACTTTTGTAAAAAAAGAGTTTGACTCATAATTTAATTTAATTTTTATCATGTTATCTATATTTTAAAATAAAAAATTATATTATAAGTTTTTTATCATATTATTTATAATTTATTAATTTTAATTAGTATGTTTTATTTATTTTATTTTCATATCATCAATCTACGGTAAATATTTTTAAATATAATATATAATAAATATAAGGGAAGATTTACTTGATAAAAATATTATATTAAAAGATTATAAATTATTTAATTTTTATAAATATAAAAATAAATGACATGATAAAGAGAAACGATGATATAATTTCTTTACTAAAACTTTTCTTTTTATATTTTAAAATATAATAATTTTTACTTAATAAAAATTTATTTTGAATATTAAAATAAAACATTTAATTGCTACCTTATTTTTATATATTTTTTTATTTTGATATCTTTATCTACTTTTTTTTATAAAATAATATATAATATTAAATTTTATTTTTATTTTAGTATTACATTATTAAAAAAAATCAATGATAAACTAATTAAGAAAGAAATCACACATAATAAATACTAATTTGTTTATTTTCACTTATCAAATTTTAAACTTTAATGCCTCAATACGAGTGATAATAATTGAAATTACGAGTATTTAAGTATTCAGATTCGACTCTTAAAATTTATATATATAAAATATATATAATTTTTTTTATCAAATTTTATTTTGTATTATAGAGTTCAACATACATGCTTTTATAAATTTATGCCTCTACAATTCAAAATAATAATTGATTTTAAAATTATTTTTTATTTGATTATAAATGCATAATAAATTTATTTAGTTTTTACAACAATTCTAAATATTTTGGTAAAAAATTTGTGGTTTTATTTAGTGATATATTGGAAAATAAAAATATTAAAGAAATAGAGAGGCTGAGGAATTATTTAGAAAAATATGTTCGAAAAAAGGGTTCACCTTTAATGGGTTGTTTTTATTTATTTTTATTCAGAGTAGAAAAAATAAAAATAAAAAGGCAAAAAAATATTTATTTATTTATTAGTTGAAAAGCTCTTTGTTGCATTGAATTGGAAACCTCTCTTTTGTCTTGGTTGGTGGTAGGCCTTCCTCACGGTGAAAAAAAATAGTCAATTATACCTAAAAATAGTAAACATGTATGTATTTAATGTTTTTCAAATATTTTATAAATTTAGAAAAAATAAGTATTTAAAAAACCATTTTGATGTTAATATTTATTTTTTAGTATTAAATTAAAATTATATTTCTAATGTTATTAGAATAATTATCAAATATATTTTTTAAATATATTAATATTATATTAAGTATCACACTTGGTAATTTTGATTTTTCATTTTAATTTATTTTATCAAAATAAAATTTAAAAGATCGATAAAAGGTAGCAACAAATTAAATATTATACTTATTAAGATTTTAAATTAATCTTTAAATTTTTAAATATTTTAATTTTATCCTTAAACTATAATCTTTATTTTAAATTAGTTTTTTTTAACATTTTATTTTTATTATCTCCTTGAATTTTTTAAACGGTTTAATTTTATTTCAAAATTATCAATATATGTTAATCATATTTCATATTTATAAAACTATTTATAAAATTTATTGATTGTCATGAAACACTTATATTATGCACTAATATGATATGATATTTGATAAATTAAGGATGAGATTGTAACATTAAAAAAATTTAAAGATTAATTTAAATCGAAAGTTATAATTTAAGAATAAAATTTAAATATTTAAATATTTTAGGTCCAATATAAAATATGAATCATAATTTGAATATATATACGATACAATTGACTCTTTTTATTTTAATAACTTTGGATAAATAATCCAAATAGATTTCATAATTTGAGAAACAATAATGTTTAAGAGATATTTTAGAATTTATGGTAAAAATTACAGTATAAGAAAAAGTCATCATTTACGGATGATAATTGGATGAAGACACCATCTGCAAGTGACGACTTCATTCTAACTTATAATAATTGTTATTTTTTTATCTATTTAAAATAAAATTAGAAAAAAATCGTTACCTATAAATAATATCTTTACCCGAATACTATCTATAAGTGACAATTTTCTCTTATATTATAATTTTTTTCGCATATTTTAAAATGTTATCAATCTTATTTAAAATATTTAGCAAAAAAATATGTTTTATTATACTCATATAATATTAATATATCATTTTAATATTGATTTTATTATTAAATATTAATATTAAAAAGAATCCATTCACTATTTTAATAAGATTTAATGACATCAATCTTAAAGAGTGACCGAAACTCAATAAAAGAAAAATAGAAAAAGGCAAAAAGATTAAAAACAAAGATCGATGAAAAAGAAAGAGAGACAATAGAGGGGAGGGTAATGAAGTGTCATAGCTTTGTCCCCCACCCAACACAGTTCCCTTTCACTTTCTCTTCAAAGTCCAAAAGCCAAAAAAGCCACCACACAAACACAGTATTGGCTTTTATTTGCCTTTTGTTTTCCCTCTGCACCTTCCAGTAACCATTTGTCGATGTCTGCTGCTCTCTCTTCTCAGTACCTGCAAATGGAGGAGGATTCATACTTCGAATTCCTTGTTATTATTTGACCACCCTTTTCCTCCATTCATTCTCTCCTTTAACCAGTTGCCCCCCTTTTTCCATTAAACATGCCTTTCTTCTTCATCTTCATCTGTTTTCATATTTGAAAGGAATTTTCCTGGGACTAATTTGACTAATTTCCCTTGTTTCTCTGGTTTTTAGCTTTCTGGGTACCCTTTTCTTTGTTTGGTTATGTGGGTGTTTGTGGGGAGGTGAAAAGCTTTTATCTTTAAGAAGAAAAAAATTTAGAACTTTGGGTGTTCATGGAAATTGATCTGAACCATGCAGTGAATGAGGTGGAGAAGACGGCTACAGTTTGCAATGGTGACTGTGAAAAAGTGAACTGTTTGTCCTCTTCATCATCTTCTTCATGTTCTTCAAACTTAGCTTCACCCAAATGTTCATCTTCTTCCATTTACTTGGAGCTTTGGCATGCTTGTGCTGGTCCTCTCACTTCACTCCCCCAAAAGGGAAATCTTGTTGTTTACTTCCCTCAGGGTCACTTGGAACAAGTGGCTTCTGCCTCTCCTTTCTCTACTTTGGAAATCTCCACCTCTGATCTTCCACCTCATATCTTTTGCAAAGTGGTCAATGTTCAGCTTCTTGTAAGCACCCAAATCTTATCTTACATTGAATTGTCTTTGCATTAGCTTCCCACCAAAGGTTATAACTTTACCTTTCCTTTAATTTGGTTGTTTTAATTGATGTTTACTTTACCTTTTTTTCCAGGCCAATAAGGAGAATGATGAGGTTTATACACAGGTCACTCTACTTCCCCAGCCAGAGGTATATATTTCTTATACCAGTTTTTTTTTCTTTGAAGAATTATATTCCAGTGTTATTACTTGCATAATCCTAAGTAAAGTTATGTTTTTTTTTTACTATTTTTTCACAGGGTAGTTTTAGTTTTACAATGTTTCTTAGGGTTTTAGTGACTTGAATGAATTATGTTCCTATCTGCATACACTTATATTGTAAGATGCAGTCCAAGTTTCATGGCTTTTGGTGATATAATTTTGGGATTTTTGTGCAGGTGGGAGAACCTAATTCGGAGAGCAAGCAGCTGAATGAACTAGGTGCAGATGAGGGAGATGGTGGATCGCCTAAAAAATCAACCCCTCACATGTTCTGCAAGACGCTGACAGCATCGGACACTAGCACTCACGGAGGGTTCTCTGTTCCTCGTAGAGCGGCGGAAGACTGCTTCCCGCCACTGGTATGATTTCATATTCTTAATCCTCATGTACTATTTACGTGTCTGCTTATTCATCCTAGAAATATCATATATATGGAATGGTGTTTCCCTTGATTTCAGGATTATAAACAGACGAGGCCGTCTCAAGAACTTGTTGCCAAGGACCTACATGGAGTTGAGTGGAGATTCCGACATATATATAGGGGTAATTAACAAAGAGGATTCAATATTTTGTATGGTAGTGTTTAGAATGTATTTTTGAGTAAATAAATATCGATAGAGCTTAATGTTTATTAACTTTTAGGTCAACCGAGGCGACATCTCCTTACTACCGGCTGGAGCATTTTTGTGAGTCAAAAGAATCTTGTTGCTGGGGATGCAGTGCTCTTTCTGAGGTATGTATTCCTGTGGCCTAGTTGTTTGAAGTTCTTTCTTAATTATCTTTTCTTCAACTTTGTAGGGGTGAAGATGGAGAACTTAGGCTGGGGATTAGGAGAGCTGTTCGACCAAGAAATTGCCTTCCCGAATCAGTTATTACAAAACAGAATTCATATCCAAATGTTCTTTCTCCGGTGGCTAGTGCATTATCCACTAAAAGCGTGTTTCATGTCTTCTATAGTCCGAGGTAAGTTTCTCTTTCAGCTCACTCCATGAAATTGACTGGTATTTGACAAAGAAAAAGGAATAAGCTAGGAAGTGATTTAAATAAAAATGCAAGATTTTCAATGTTCCATACCGAATGTGATTCAGTTGTCGTGTTGCTAAGCTGATAAACCTATTTTAAACACATACCCAGTGAACATTTGATGTGGTATGGAATGGTAAGCCGGTTCATATTGCTGTAATGCAGGGCCAGTCATGCAGAATTTGTTGTACCCTTTCAGAAGTATATCAAAAGCATTAGAAATTCAGTGTGCATCGGAACAAGGTTCAAAATGAGATTTGAAATGGATGATTCTCCTGAGAGAAGGTATTATCTGATAAATGGTTTTTACCTGTAAATGGTTCTTATTCGAGATTATAATAATAGTTCTAGTTTCATGAAGGTTTAGTGGTGTAGTGATGGGAATGGGGGACTTGGATCCTTACAGATGGCCCAATTCCAAGTGGAGATGCTTAATGGTAAGCTCCTAATCTTCGTTTGTAAGCTTCTGTGTAGTCTTTATTACGACACTCAGATAAGTGTATATTGTATATATGGTCTTTATCAAAATACATTACATTTGTATGTATGAATGTATGTATGCATGTATGTATACTTTCTGCCAAAAATTGATGTGTGCTAGTAAACCCTTCTTCGAAAAAGCAAATTCCAACTTGGCTCATATTTGGGGTTTGATTTTTGGGAAATCGATATGTTCCTATACGAGCAGATATCGAGTTCTTCACTTAAACGTATACATTTGCATATTTTTCCCTGTGTGTTCGTTGTGTCAATATATGTAAGAAAAATGCTAAGCTATTAAATGAATCTTTTTTTGACTCTATTTATATTAAGACATTTCTTATGACATTTAACAGGTTAGGTGGGATGAAGATAATGTGATTGATCGCCACGAGAGAATCTCACCTTGGGAAATTGATCCTTCTGTTTCTCTCCCACCTTTGAGTATTCAATCTTCACCGAGGTTGAAGAAAATGAGAACAGGTCTGCAGGCTGCTGCACCTGACACCCCCATCACAGGTGCTAATCACTCTGTAAGTTGGTAATATTTTTTGCATGTTTTTACTCGTTTAATGTATACTTCCTGTGTTCCTTTCTGCAGGGGGGAGTCGGTTTTTGGACTTTGAGGAATCGTTAAGATCCTCTAAGGTCTTGCAAGGTCAAGAAAATGTAGGTTTCGTGTCACCCTTACATGGACATGATACTGTAAACCGTCCGCTAGATTTTGAGATGCAATCTCCTGCACATCATCCAAGTCTGGCATCAACAGGGATCAGAAAGAGTAATATTAGTGAGTTTATGAGGGTTTGCCCCACTGCTTACGCAGGCTTTGCGGAATCTAATAGATTTCCGAAGGTCTTGCAAGGTCAAGAAATTTTCCCGTTGAGATCCCTGACACAAAAGGCTGATCTCAACCTTGGTGTTTGGGCGAAAACCAATCTTGGTTGCAATTCTTTCAACATGCATCATGCACCAAAAACCAATTGTTATCCGCTAGCTTCGGAAGGCCTTCGTAGTGTTTATTTTCCTTATAGTGAATTTTACAAAACCGGTCAGGAACCTACCGTGAGCTCTTATCCATCTCCGCTTCTGAGAGGTAATGTCCCGTTCAATGATTCCCCGATTAAGACAGGTGTAGGGGTTATCGTGGACGGAATTAGAAAAGAAAATCCATTGAATGAGCATAAGTCGGTGGAGAATATTCCTAGTCCTGCTCCTGAAAACAATTCAAGGAACCAACAGGATGAATCCTTAAAAAGAAATGTTTCCGTTTGTAAACTCTTTGGATTCATATTAAATGCAGAATCGCCTACTCCGGGCTCACAAAATTCTGGTAAGAGGAGTTGTACAAAGGTAAGTTATATTCGTGTCAAATTTGAATTCAACTTTACTTCCTGTTCCTCTCCTACTGACTTCCACTTCACTGTTTGAAAGGTTCACAAGCAAGGCAGCTTGGTTGGAAGAGCTATTGATCTCTCGAAACTGTACGGATATGACGACTTGATGACTGAACTAGAACGTCTATTCGGTATGGAAGGCCTTTTAAGTGATCCGGATAAAGGGTGGCGGGTTCTGTACACCGATAGTGAGAATGATGTAATGGTGGTTGGAGATGACCCCTGGCAGTAAGTGTCACCTTTTCTTGTTCTGCACTATCCTTGCATGATAGTGATTATCAATGTATTCCCACTTTTCGTTTTTGCATTTTAGTATTGCCTCCTTTCCTTCATGTTTCATGCAAGTAACTCGCCTACGATTTAAGTGTTTTCCGTTTCCCCCCTTCGTTTTGCAGTGAATTCTGCGATGTAGTGTTGAAGATCCATATATACACCCAAGAAGAAGTTGAGAAGATGACAATAGGAACCGGGAGTGACGATACGCAAAGCTGTTTGGAACAAGCACCGGTGATAACGGAAGCATCGAAGTCTTCCTCGGTGGGGCAGCCGGATTCATCGTCTCCAACAGTATAAGGTTATGAAGTTTGTTTGTGTTTGCTATGTGTGGTACAAGAAGTTAAACCCTCTTTTAAGATATCTATCTCCCAAGTACTTGTCGTTTGTCGGGTTCAGAACATGTAGCTAAAAGTGGGGTTTGTGACATAATTATTATGGTCTTTGGACAACTGAAGTTGATTTAAGGTTTTGGTGTTTTGTCCATGGCACCGGAATTAGTGTGTTACTGGGGTCATTTCAAAACCCTGATAAGTGGGGAAATGACTCACTTTCATATCCAAATGAATCCCATCAATAAAATTTCAATCTGATCCATTGCTAATTATTTTTTAAAACATTAATCATTATCAGACATATGTGTGGGATTTACCTGTACATTGTTTTCATTCATGAATACTGATGAAGGGGGAGAGTAGATGAATTGAGATTTGAATTGATTTATCGGATCCGAAAAAACTCAAAACATTCAGATAAAACCCTATATGAACCAAAATAAATTCGAATTTAAAACTAAAAGTAAATAATTGATATCGAAACTAAAACTCAAAAATAATCCAAATTTGAATATGTATATTTTACTCTCATTTTATATGATATTATTAAATAACAGCTACCCCTAATAATAGTTTAATGGTCTAATATTATCTTCTTTTATATCTCAATTCAGATAAAAAAATCAATTGATATAATATTAACCAGATCCGAAAATCAATTGATCTTATATTGACATAATACTCGATTTGGCCTAAATATCATACACTCAAACTGAATCTAAATATGACCTAACCCAGTATCCGACTTGACCTAAAATAACATATATTCGAATTAAATCTGGACCAATCTTAACCCGAATCGAATCTAAACAGAAAATAACCTGAACTAAAAATCTAATCGGCTTAAAATACCTGACCCGAGCGATCATTACCACCACTTCAAATGGGCTGTTTTCACATTTCAACTCTATAGCATGTTGTTTCTGAGAAACAGATTATTCCCAACAATTGTTTTGTTTGGTGTCTGCAAAGTACAAGCAAGTTAATTTTTAGCTTTGTAAACACCACCCCTTTCAGACTCTTTTACGATTGCTTGAAAAGCTCACGACCAATGACCATTCTTCTGATCTCACTAGTTCCTGCTCCGATTTCGTATAGCTTGGCATCTCGAAGAAGACGGCCGGTTGTGTATTCGTTTACATATCCATTACCACCTAAACATTGTATCGCCTGCAAAACCGAACATGATCACAAACATGATTTTGATCAAACATATACAGTTTTGTTCATGCAAATTCGATTCATTTACGGCATTAGAATTGACCCAACTATTAGGCTTTTGATATTTTTCTTGATTTGGCACACTAGTCTATCACATGCAATTTGTGTTTAAGACTATGCTTCTTGTACCCATAGTGGGCTCTATATATCTATATATAATATTTATTATGTGGTTAATTGACTGTTTTTGAATCGAACTAACCGGTAACCATAATTTTAAATAATCTTTCAACCAATCCCAACCGAACTAACTTCGGTAGCCGAACCAAACTATTTCAGTTCAGTAGGGTTAAATCGGTTTTAACTCAACTTTGCACACCCCTTATAAACTGTATGGCAAATCTGCAGATCTTAGTACCATGACAACAGTTATCAATTGCAAATGAAATTTTGATGTGAATAAAAGTAAATCTTTCACCTGCAAAGCAACTTGAGTGGCTCTTTCGGCAGCGGAAAGTATAACTCCGGCGCAGTCCTGAAATTTTGCATCCACAAAAACATGTTCATGTAAACACGAAGAAAGAAAAACACAGGCCATACGAAAGAAAGAAAACCTTAGCATTCACACCCTTTTCCCCCAACCATATGTATATATATCTGGAATATTGCATCTAATGATAATAATGATCAAGTTCGAAAATGTTCATACGACAATAAGCAAGGGAAAAAATAAAAGGAACCTTAGGGTCAACTCTCCCATTGTCGCAGTCCCTTGCAACAGAATAGACATAGGACCTGAAAAATGGAAGTTGTCAACTTCTGCCATGGGAAAGTAAAATTCATAGAGACTAGAAGTTTATATTGCAAAACTATACCTTGATGATTGCAGAGAAGTATACATGTCGGCAACTTTCCCCTGTAATTGCAATAAGAATTAAGTCCGATATTCTAAGACAAGCATCCACACAACATTATCAGGATAGCTTCTATTACAAACCTGTATAAACTGAAATTCTCCGATTGGACGACCAAACTGTGACCTCTCCTGTATGTAAGGAAGAACAACATCAAGACATGCCTGCATTATACCGATGGGACCAGCAGACAAAACAAGTCTCTCCAAATCTAGTCCTGACATTAGTACATAAACCCCTGAAACAAGCAAAAATCTGCGATTATAATATAATACACGAAATCATTAATATTTCCTCACAACAGTAGTAGAATCATGAGCAGCAACTTTACATAGCACTCGTGTAATCAAGAAGAATAACTAAGACTTGGAATTTTTAACAAATATTATTAGTTTCTAAAGCAGGTTTTCTTAAAAACAACAACTACAGAGCAGATGGATAATACGAAAAGTTTGAAAGAAAAACTTTCAGAGACGTGAGACCTTTTCCTTCTTTGCCAAGAACATTTTCTTCAGGAACAAAGCAATTCTCAAAGACAAGCTCACATCTGCAGACCGTGACTATTGTTAAGATGAGAGATAGGGGCAGAAATGGAGTTCAAAATATATGACTTCATTTACAGAAGTTCAAACATACGTATCACTTCCTCGCATCCCAAGTTTGTCCAATTTCTGAGCAGTGGAGAATCTGCACAGTGAAAAAAATAAGATAGATTAATGATTAAATCTAGTATATCATTTTGCTGTCAAAAGAGGGACGAGTACGAGAGAGATTTTATATATTTAAAGTTCATTAATATCATTTTATATATTTTATATATTTTGCTGTCAAAACATACGTACCCAGGCATTCCCTTCTCGATAATAAATGCTGTGATTCCTTTTGAACCGGCTGTGACATCTGTCTTGGCATAAACAACCTAAAAGAGTTGACGAATACTTATAAAATAAGAAATTCTTGCAGAAGGAAATTTGTATAGTAAAGCAGAGGGAATACTTTATTCATGTTAGGCATGGCTTTTATGATCAGATACTCTTGTAAGGGAAACTTACCATCTGATAAATGAAATGGTAAAGAAGTAAAACTTATTACCATGTATACTAAATAACAAAATTAAAGATTAAGATTCAAAATAGACTCCGTCTAATAGGAGTGATTGTAAGTTCTGAACGTGTGCTTCTGGTAGATATTCAAGAAAGTTTGGTATACTTAAAAGGGTAAGAGCTATTTGAAGATTGTAACTTCTAGACACTTTTCACATCCTCAATCATTCTTCAAATCCTACACTGGTGATAGATTCGAAACCCCCAACCATGTGAAAGTTTTACAGAAAGAGAAGTGAACACTTAGCTTTAGCTCAATGGTATATTTGAATCTTGGAAGAAACAGCAGATAGACAAAACACCGATTGACAGAATAGATGCAACTAAAAATTCAACTGTGGAGCCTCTTTTGCATCTATAGAGTACAATATAGAGCCTTTTAATTTATTTTAAAGAGAGACAAAAGTATATAACAGATATAGACACATTTCTCAAGGCAAGTAAAACCAGGAAACGGAATTAACCATAGCCATGTATAACAAGGTAAAGCCATTCTAAATAGGTATACCAATGTTTGAGCAACTGGACCATTAGTGCACCACATTTTGGTCCCATTGATAAGAAAACCCCCATCAACCCGATCAGCTTTGCACTTCATGCTAACAACATCAGAGCCAGCTGCAGAGATTGCAAAAACATATTAGCCAGTTCAAATAATTAAAAAATTTGCAGCATGAGAAATGTTAATAAATGCAAGACATAAGCTAAGAAGAAGTTTGTGCAAGTTACCATTGGGTTCACTCATGGCAAGGGCTCCAACATGCTCTCCACTGATGAGCTACAAGAAGTGATATGTGGGTGTATCATAAGTGACAGAATATAAAGGAACAAATAATACAAGTTGACAGAGGGCCTGACTAACAACATCAAAAAGATGATCTAGCAATGCTACACATGATATTCATAATGATATCATCAGATGATTATGAATAAACATCAGTGTTGAAGACAGGGGGGAAAAACTTAGTCATTTGACAAAATATATCCGAAATAAGACAATCGACAGGCAATCAATGAAAGTGGTATGTTCTAAATAACACCTTTGGCAGGTATTTCTCTTTCTGGGCAGGGTTTCCGTTCCTCACCTACACAACCATACAAAAAGGAAATCACCTTAAGCATGCTAAAAGAAGCAGATTGAATTGAACAAAGAGTTAGCAACTTGGTTTACCAACTGATTGATGCACAGATTAGAATGAGCACCATAAGAAAGACCAACCGATCCCGAAGCACGGCTTATTTCTTCCATTGCTATGCAGTGATACAAGTAACCAAGACCAAGTCCTCCATATTCCTCTACAAGGAAATTAAAAAAAAAAGTGTTTTTTCTTCATTCCTGTACAATATGAATTTTACACTTGGAGTAAAAGGGTGAAAATGAGGTTGAGTTGATAGAAAAACATATATTTACCCGGGGCAGTTATTCCATGGAGATTAAAATCCCCCATGAGCTTCCATAAGTTAACCTCCTGGAGAAAATGAAAGAATTAAGCAGCAAAAAACATTCAAGTTTCAAAGAAACGATTTTTTATAATAAAAAGAGAGACTTTGATTCGAACCTTGGGGAAAGAATTAGATTGGTCAATCCTGGAAGCATGAGGGGCAATATTTTCATGTGCAAATTGTCTAACACTCTCTTTAAACTGTCATCAATAACCCACAAAAATAACTAAAAAACTGGAAAAATCTAATGAAACCCAATGCTAATCCAAACGTAAAAAAACTATTTTTCTTAGAGAAAAAACAGAGATAATCACCTGTAATTGAGTATCATCGAAGAGTAAGGAAGATGAGGAGAAAAGAGCTCGTTGTCTTTCTTTCCTCAAAACTTTGCTGCAATAAGAACTTGCTGCAATTAGCCTCTGCATAATTTCTTCTTCCTTTTTCTGGCGTTTTTCTCTCGATTTTAATTGAAACTTAAAAATTTAAATGCATAGAAAGAATCTTTGAGGAGGAGAAGATAAAGACGAAAAGCAAGCGTTATATAGATGCTTGGGAAGCGTGAATGTGCTGAACTTTTTTGGGAAAGTGACTCGTGGCGAATTTTCAATGGTGGGTGGAGGTTGTTGGGCGTGGCAGCGCATGCACTGGATTGGGATTACTATTGTCTGAGTAGGACGAACCGACGCAGGCGGAGGTTTATCCTGTAAATTAGTTTAATTTGGTATTGTTTTTAAAAAATAAGATTAAAAAAATAATTTTAGAATTGTTATAGAAAAATAATTTTGGATATTAAATATTATTTGTAATTGATGTTAAAAAATAATTTTGAAAAGATAAAATATCTATTTTAGATATGATGTAGTAAAGTATAGATAAACTTAAATGATATTCAAATTCGTTATTGTTACGATTTATTAAATAATTTAATTTAAATTATAATAAAAATATTAAATATTATAAAATATATATTATTTTATAATTATGTATACATAAATATTATTTTAATAATATATTATAAGGGTAAAAAATAATTTTATTTTTAAACTAGTTTTATTTAACCCAAAATTCATAAAATTTAGCCTTTGGATTTGAATAAAAAATTGGTTTAAAAAATAACAAAAAATAACTAAAATTTAATAAAAAAAATTAAAAATACTTTTTTTATATTACAAAATTTGAAGAAAAAATTTCAAATTAGGTTTAATATTTTTATCCAAATTTATATTTCGAACCAAATATTTTTACTTAAAGTCTCCAAATTTTACCCTAAACTTAGAGTATGAGTGGATAGTCTGATGTTAAATAATTAAAAAAATAAACAAATATCCCTTATAATCATTGAGGACTATAAAAAATTAGATAACAGGATACTGAACAAGCCTAATTATAAATACATAAATATTTTAATTTTGTTACCAAGATTTATTAATGCGTGTATTTTATATTTAAATATTTGTATAAATTAATAAGAAAAATATGTAATAATTTTTTTAATATATATTATAAAAAATAAATACTTCAAGCACCAATGATAATAATAAATTTTTATATTTGTTAATTTAATAATAACAATAAATGAACAAACTCTACGTTTACTAATCCTAATAAAAGTACTATTCCCGATAATAATACAAATATATTTGTTAATTTGGCAAAGTCGGTTTAAGCCTAGCCTAGGCGGTTTACTCCACTATATAAGGCCTGGCTAAGCAAGCGACGATCATCGCCAACGCCATGGATAAGGTGAAACAGATAGCAAATTTTGAAGCAAAAATCCTAAACAAGTTAAGACACTGGGGACGATACTCGACTTTCGACGCTTCATACGATCCAAGAACGTCGTACAAGCAAAGCATGGAGACAGAGTGGATGATGTGCGATGCCGTGAAAAAGGTGGTGGCCACGGCCAGGGATCTTGAGACCAACAGAGACCTGGAAACCACGTTAATGGAAGTCAAGATGGAGGTGGCGGTTGAGCTGGCCAAAATCTTGGCGGAAACCATTGACCCCGCATTAGCCGGGACGGAGAGCGTGAAGATAGAGGATGATAACGTCGTAGCCTGTGGTATTTGTCTTGAAGAGATGGAGAAAGGAGAGGAAGTGAGAGCGATGGGAGTGTGCGGACATAAGTTCCGTGAGCAGTGTGTCACGGTCCGTGTATCGTAGCAATGCGGGACCGGACGAGATGCTTTCTGGTTGTGTTTAATTCTTGGGAGCGGGATAGTATTAAGGGTGTAGTACGTGCCGAGCAGCCGTCCTATCTTCGGATGGGCGTGCTGATCGCGCACCACACTGGTCGGGAGCTATCCCCGCTTCCCTGATGAGCCCATGGGAGGGCGAAACCAGTAACCATCGAGATGGTTAAGGCTGAACCTCGGGTGTGTGAGAGGCCTGAGGTGCCGCACGGGGTGGTTGTCCCTGCGTCAAGACTCTGACCCCGTGACAGATGGTATCAGAGCGTGGTCGTGTGCTAGCTGTCGAGTTTGCCAAGCGCCCCATGTGCTGCGGAGCGAGTCGTGTGGACGAGCAAGTGAAGCTCGCACCCTAAGAGAAGGGGTGTTCGCAAGTGGGTCCTCTAGAAAGAGATTGAGACGAGGACGGGTAGGCAGGAAGCCACAGCGAAAGTTCTCAAGTTGGTCGAGCTGCAATGGGACACCTTGTCTAAGTGGCGAGTGGCCATGAGGTGGTTGCAGGTAGACTGCAATGGGACACCTTGTCTAAGTGGCGAGTAGCCATGAGGTGGTTGCAAGCAGACCTTTACCCAATAGTGGAGGGCGGCCCCAGTTAGTGGGCGAGTTTGGGAGAATTGCACACTAGTTCCTGGCTACTTTCAAGAAGGGAAAGAGTTTCCTCCCCATGCACGAGGGCGTGCATGAATCAGGTGGGGGAGATTGTCACGGTCCGTGTATCGTAGCAACGCGGGACCGGGCGAGATGCTTTCTGGTTGTGCTTAACTCTTGGGAGCGGGATAACATTAAGGGTGTAGTACATGCCGAGCAGCCGTCCTATCTTCGGATGGGCGTGCTGATCGCGCACCACACTGGTCGGGAGCTGTCCCCGCTTCCCTGATGAGCCCATGGGAGGGCGAAACCAGTAACCATCGAGATGGTTAAGGTTGAACCTCGGGCGTGTGAGAGGCCTGAGGTGCCGCATGTGGTGGTTGTCCCTGCGTCAAGACTCTGACCCCGTGACAAGTGCATCTTCCGGTGGGTTGAGAGGAAACATAATTGCCCTTTGTGTAGATGTGCCTTGGAACCCAAGAAATATACCTTCTGAGATTTAGGGTTAGTTTGTGAAGAGGCTGTGGGTTTTCTGATATATCAGTTGACCTTATTTTTGGTTGATGTCGCGACCATTTTAAAACCGAAACGTGTGAAATAGCCTGGTGATTGAATTTCGAAAAATCGAGTTTTATTTCTTTTAATTATTAACTATGAAAAATCGGGGTATTAATAAAAAAACGTGTTTTATTTGAATTTTAAAAAACTCGGGAGTCGCCACCGGCCACTTTGGTAGACTAGACACCATAAAATAAACCAGAGATTCTTTTTAAAACATTTGGGTTGGGGAGTCGGTTACGCGTAAGGACGACCCTTACGAGCGCCCGAAATCGGTACCTTATTAATTACACGTGGCATTTTGACATTTCGAATAATGATATTAATTTAATCCGTCATTGTCAAATAAATATCGCTCGAATAAGAATATCCTTTTGGGTAAAAAGGTACATTTCTTTTAAATACGAGCTTTGAAAAAGACGTCCTAGAATAGGAAATCTTAACTCGTATTTAAAGAAATATAAATTTTGGCCCAAAAGGTTTTAAATGCATGATCAGTTTATTATCTGGTTCATTTTAAGTTCTAACCTATGAGGCTCCATTAATTTAAATATTTAAACCCTATTAAATTATTAATTTCACCGGGTGTATTATGATAACATCCGAATGCACGGACACTACCATTTCGACACCAAACAAAATTAATAATACTATTAGTGTTTCTAGTTTTGCCTAATTAATTTTATTAAATTCTAACCTTAAATTATTTACCATTTTCTACGTTTCGATGACGCGCCAAATACGATACCAAAGTACACTATTGGCCAACATAATGTCATGTCAAAACACTGACCAGTTAGTGTATCCGAGATATATGATTAGAACGTCATCGTTACTAAATTATCTCCCTTATTTATTTAATTAATTAATTAAAGTGACTAACCCTAAAAGGCTCTAATTTAATTAATCTATGTGAAAATTAAATGACATCCTAAACAAAAATATTCTATATGATTTTAAAACATGCATTCAAATAAATAAAAACAAAACAAAATAAAACATTGCAGTTCAAAAACTATCTAATGAGATTATAATATATTGACAGATTCGACAATTAAATAATAAAACAGAGTACAAATAATTCGAAGAAAGAAAGAAATACCTAACAAATCGAGTGTAAAGCAGATGCTTGAACAATTCGTTGCACCTCTCGATTGTTGTTGGCTCCCAAATGTGCTGTTGGTTCTCCGCTCTCGGCCTCCATGGTTTCGTCCCTTTGTCTCTCGGTTTCAACAGCCTCCCATTACATTTCTTTTGCTTTTCACAAAGATCAATAATCTCCTAGCCGATGGTGTGGTGGCCACGGGTAAAGTTATCGGCAGCATCTCCTCATGGCTATTGTCCTGCTTCCTCTCTGCCGAAATTGATCTCCACAATCAAAAAAATGGAAACCTCCATGGATCTGTGTGAATGCCCCCCATAACCAATCATTACTCCATTATTGTTTCTTCAATTATGGCTCCATCAATATTTCTTCAATCATTGCTTCAATAAGCCTCATCATGACTGCCCATCATGGCCACCATCATCACTTAATGATTGCTTCCATCATGAGTTCTTTCTTTCTTTGCCAAAAAAACTCATGAACTCCAAATTGTCTCCAGTTTCCTCCCTCTCCCTGTCGAATGCACCATTGCCTCCATGTTTTTCAATTCTTCATGTCCGATTGAAATTATTTGCCCCAAACCCCATTTCATTTCGGTTTGGTGACCCCCCCGAATCCAATGAACCCTTGCCTTCTGTTTCAGTTCCCTCGTTTTTGTGATGCCTCCCTCTTTTTTGTTCGGTCTCTCCCCTGGAAAATGTAACCGAATGCCTCCCCTGTCATTGCCATTCTTTGTCATCTTCCCATGGTGTATCATGGTTCGATCCCTTGATATCGGAGAGAAGAAAATTTCAGAATCCTCCTCCCTTGAAACTGCCCATTGCTCTCTATCTTGGAACCCCCTTTTACTTCCTTCCCTCCTCTTCTCTGGAGAGCCTCCTCCTTTGAATATATTGTTTTTATGATCCACCGTGGAGAAACCGATAGAAACCACCCATAGAACCATAGCCAAGCAACCCCTAAACTGTCATTCACCCTTATCCCATAGTAACCGGATATCTCATTCTTTATATTTTATTATTTTTATTATTTTTTTGGCGTTTTATTTATTTTATATTAATTATATTAATTATTTATCTTATTATTATATTTTTTGAGTTTTGGTTATTATCTACTTATTTATTCATTTAATTATATTTATGTAGGCCTTATTTTATATTCGAACCCGGACGAAATTCGGGTATTACAGCTGCCCCTCTTTGCTCAACGCTGTGGAACAGGAGAAGAGCAAAGACTGAAAAGACACGAATTTCGTCTAAGCTTCTTGGCCTCTGTTACGCTAACAAAGCTTGAAGCTGTTCTTCTTATTATGAAATTCCTCGTATCCCATGAAACCTGGAGCTGTTCTTCTCATTACGAAATTCTCCAGGGTCTGAAGTGATGGAACCTGAGGTTGTTCTTCTTATTATGAAATTCCTCATATTCCTAGAAAGCTTGAATTGTTGTTTTGATTGGTTGTTTGAATTCTGTTTGAACCTTGAATTCTTCTCTGCAAAAAAGAGAAACCATCAATTAATATAAATTCAACATGGATTAAGTTGAAAAACTATCTTTTCATTTGTCATCATCATCGCTTCCCTGTTCAAGATTGAACATTTTCGTCTGAACCCATTGTTGATTTAAACTGATTGATGTTGCTCAAGGTTTTATTTCCCTGCATAAAACACAAATCTTTAATGTTTCGTTTTTTCGTTATTTTTTCTTTCTTTTTTCTTTTCTTTTTCATATTTTTTCATGTTTTTCTTCTTTTTTGTTACTTTTTTGTTATTTTATTTCTATTTCTATTATTCTTTATTTAATTATATTTTACTTGTTATATTTACGTAGGCCCTTAGGCCAAAATTCGGGTATGACAGCCGCCCCTCTTTGCTCGATGTTGTGGAGCAGGAGACGAGTAAAGACTGAAAAGACACGAATTTTGTCTAAGCTTCTTGGCCTCTGTTACGTTAACAAAGTTTGAAGCTGATCTTTTTATTATGAATTTCTTCAAACTTAACATCATGCCCGGAGGACTTAATGATGACCCAGAGGATTTAGAATCGAATTGCCTCCTTGATTGTGCAAACGATATCATCACTCCCGAAGGTGACGGCCCGGAGGACTTAACATCATGCCCGGAGGACTTAATGATGACCCGGAGGATTTAGAATCGAATTGCATCCTTGATTGTGCAAACGATATCACCACTCCCGAAGGTGACGGCCCGGAGGACTTAACATCATGCCCGAAGGACTTAATTATGACCCGGAGGATTTAACATCATACCCGGAGGACTTATTGATGACCCGGAGGATTTAACATCATGCCCGAAGGACTTACTGGTGACCCGGAGGATTTAATAATGGAATCTGGAGTTGTTCTTCTTATTACGAAATTCTCCATCTCCACTGAAGAGTCTGAAGCTGTTCTTCTTATTACGAAATTCTTCAGACAAAAGGTGATGGAACCCGAAGCGGTTCTTCTTATTATGAAATTCTTCGTATCTCATCGAATTTAGAGCTATTCTTCTTATTATGAAATTCTCCAAACTCATCAAGTGACAGAAATCGATGCTGTTCTTCTTATTATGAAATTCCTCGTCTTGTAGGAAATATGGAGTTGTTCTTCTTATTATGAAATTCTCCAGGGTCTGAAGCTGTTCTTCTTATTATGAATTTCTTCAGACAAAAGGTGATGGAACCCGAAGCTGTTCTTCTTATTATGAAATTCTTCGTATCCCATCGAATTTGGAGTTGTTCTTCTTATTATGAAATTCTCCAAACTCATCAACTGATGGAAATCGAGTCTGTTCTTCTTATTATGAAATTCCTCGTCTCTTGGAAATCTGGAGTTGTTCTTCTTATTATGAAATTCTCCAGTGTCTGAAGTTGTTCTTCTCATTATGAATTTCTTCAGACAAAAAGTGATGGAACTTGAGGCTGTTCTTCTCATTATGAAATTCCTCATATCCCATAAAAGTTTGAATTGTTGTTGTTTTGATTGATCTTTTCCTGAATCATTTCTTATAGGTTTCTGAATCCTGTTCAACAGAAATATGATGCATCATTTGTATGCTCCTAATGCAGATATTTCTATTATGATGCATGAATGTTAATTGAAGATCAATTGAGTAAACTTTCAGCTTCAAGGAAAGCTCATAACTTCTTGCTTTATCTACTGACATATCTTCTTTGACTGATATGAGAATTCATCTCAAACTCAGGTTCAATCTTTGGGATTTCTATTTTTTGCTCTAAAGCGCCTTTTCAGGTTTTCACTTTAGATTTATTCTTTCTTTTCTTTTTCTGTCTTTTTCTTTCTTTCTTTTTTCTCTTTTTTTTAACAAACGAAGTCTGTCACGTTCTCAATGATGTTTGTTCTGGTTTTCAACATATTCTTCTCTTGTATTTTCAACCTTTGCACACCAAGAAAAATCCGTTCTAGGTGAGATTTGTTCTCTGCTTTGA
Source organism: Abelmoschus esculentus (assembly GCA_035048815.1). Lineage (NCBI taxonomy): Eukaryota > Viridiplantae > Streptophyta > Magnoliopsida > Malvales > Malvaceae > Abelmoschus > Abelmoschus esculentus. The sequence goes on from JAUCBN010000059.1 coordinate 2,292,729, forward strand.
AGGAATTCACCATTTTCATTGCTTCGATTTTCGAATTTCTCATGATAGTATGATCTTCTGACACACTTTTGTAGCATTGTCCCATTCGAACTTGAGCATAATTGTCTTGTTTTCTCATTCTGATATTCACCCCATAGGGTTTCTTTGTCTTGTGATGTCGAAATTGTAACAATTTCCACACTTTAATGAATTGATCGACTATATTTTTCCCCAAATAATGGTCAATGCTCTCTCTTTGTCCCAAGTTTTACCTGTGTCATCTCTGTTGCTCGAATACTTTTGCACTCTGAGCTTTATCTGTTTCTCATCTGACTTTTCATCATTAATCACGTACCGAGCCCACCTTCTATTCCACTTGCACTTAAAGGGTTAGTACATCATTGTAATACCCATGAAATCCTTTGCTTTTCTTGTATCTAATCAATTTATTTGCAAGATGCTTGTTAAACGATAAAAAAAGCTCAAAATAGTATTTTACTAAATTTGAGAACATTGAATAATTTGATAGACATGGCAAACAAGAACACATAAAATTAGGCCTTTAAATACCAAGTGCAATAAAGCCTTCGAACCAATTTGCACAGATCAACTCTAACGTGACCCTTTTCCAATTCATTATACTTTTAGGAAAAACATTCCTATTTTCCTAATTCTACCCTGTTTAGGTGGCACTCTTTTTCTCACTAGCTCACCATACCCAATGCTTCCCTCTTTTCTGATCTCGATCAAGTATTAGAAGACTGAAAATCCTTGAAGAAAGGTTAACCCTGATAAGCGAGATGTATTTTGAAGACTAACTCTCCTTGTTCCAATACCCGTATATGGTCAAAATGGTCTTTTGTGGCTTGTAATGTGGTCTATGGCTCATGGATATCAAAGAAAGGATATATAGGCTCAAATAATTATTAAGGGTTATAAAACCAAGGATCATTGTTGCATTGATCTGAAAATATTCTGATGAAATATTTTTCTCTTTTTCTTTATAGATCACTCTAGACTGCCCCTTTTTTGGGTTTTCACCCTAGAGGTCATTTCCTTTTCACCACTTCTTTTGACAGTGGTTCATCTCAAAATATCTCACAAAACTTTCTGCTCAAATTTTTTTTTTGTCGTTTGCTTGGACTTTAATGTCAACAATTTGAACTTGACTTGTTTTTCTTGGTTTTGTATTTCATTTTATTTCTTGCCCCTGATTCACAAGGCATCACAACGAAACATATTTCATTTTCGAATACATTTTCATGCTCTTTTGCCTCCAGTGTAGGGTTGATCCTTGGTTTGGGTTGAATCGAAAGAAAAACAACATTAAGCTCAAAGGGGATAACAAATGATATTTTTCTTATTCTATTTCTTTGAGAAGGGAGATCAAGGAATGCCAAATATCATCCCATACTTGGATATGTTTGAAGAAACGCAGTCTTCAGTTGAACCATGTTTTGGGTTATCACTTCATTCAAAGACCTTAGTCAACAATGCTTGAAAGGAAATTCACTCAAAATTTGTTTGGGATTTTCCCGTGATTCCTGAACACTCATTAATGTTCTCTTTTTGGCCTAAATAAAGTAGAAACGAGTCACATTATTAAAGTTGATCTCTGAATTTGATTTTAGAGCAATTCTGCAATTGATATTCAATACCTGAAAGAATGATGTTAGTGATGATATACATATATATATATATAAATGTATGGGCGATCAAAAATTAACCCATAACAAAGAATGTTTTTCTATGGTAATGAATAAAAGAATTAAATAACATGAATTAAAGAATCAAAGAATATGAAATGCTTGCCACTTGAGAGAAAAATATATATGAAACAAGCATCATGAGCAAATAAATTGAAATAACTTCCCTTGCAAAGGACCCCCAATGCTCGCGGGCAAAAGCAATTGGGATGATTCAGGGTATTACTCCGTAATGATCCCAAAAATGCAGACAAATCCCCTGTGATTCAATTGTTTACCATTTATCAAGAAAAATCGTAGTGAGTTTCATCTACCCCATTTCTACTTTCAACTTTGTTCCTCCTGCTTCTGTTTCAATATTGAATTCTCGGTTTTTGAAGCCTCAATGTAATTTCTCCTTTGGTTGCCCCCTGTTTGGTCTGAACTACTTGGATTTTATCTTCAATGCCACTGATAAATTCATAATTTATTAAAATTTGCCCCATTGTTATCGCTTAGGGTGATCAAATGCCCCAGATCTTTTTAAATTATCATCATCATGATCGAACACTTTATTGCTGCTCCAATAGCCCAAAATCTGATCTTCTAAACTTTTTGTAGATGCCTCTGTTGTTTTGAATTGAACTTGAGCATCTTTTATCTTTTTCGACTTCATTTTGCATTTTTCTTTCTTTTTTCTTTTTATTTTTTTGCAAAAAAGAATTCTTTCAAACTGAGCCCTTGTATGAGATGAATTTTCATACCAATTTCTCGTATCTATAGTTCATCTTGGTGACTTTCTTTCTCGATCTCTTTGACTCTAAGCAATGTGAAAACTTGTGTCTGATTTTGAGACCGACTGATCTTTTCCATGCTACCCAAGTGATCCTCAACAACTTTCTGAAATTTCTAACACATTCATGCCCCTCAAAATGCAATGCTGATAAATGATAATGATATAAAACATGAAATAAACATATGTATGAATGCAATAATATGAAGATGTCAACCTGTCAAAATAATGAAATTGTATTATGAACAAAATATGTTAACAAAATTGTGTAAAACAACTTAAATATAAATCTACTCTACAATGCATGAATGCAAGAGATATCGATTTCAAGAGTTAGTCATTACACAACACTCATCTAACTAAAAGATCGAATACAAGGGGAAGTCAATTTGTTGATAGAAGATAGCTGGCCCGAGCTTCTTGGTTGATTACCTCGTTCAGTCTGGTTCGGCAACTATACTGGTATGTCGATGAAAATCTGTTGATGAGTCTGCAACTTTATCAGGCAAAATCCGTGTATACCTGACCTTTTCCGTACTTGGTTCTGAAGTTGATCCTCAATTCTATCTTTGCATCATCTGGGTAACTATATCGTCTTGGCTTTTGACGTTTAGTCCTTCACTTTAAGCGCTGGTTCAAAACTTATAAACTGATATTCTACATGTCGTGTAGTACTTTCTGACTTCCTCTTCGGTAATTTATGTCGTTCATGAAAGTTGAACCTTGATCTTAAGCTCATAATTCCCTTTTCTTCTTCGAGTCTTCATTCATCGACACTAACCTTGGGATGCCCCTAAACTGATATTCGTTTTCTAGCTGTCTTCGTTTTCTAGCTATCCTTTGCCTTCTAATTATTGTGCCTCACTTATATCTACACTTGCCCCGGTACCCGACTTGAAGCTTGAATTAATGTTAAACCCAATATAAATCTAATTCTTTTTACCTACTAGAACAGTGTAGCAAAACCTCGTAGTTGTTGGTGTTGTAACCATTCTCCTGACGGCAACTAAAAAGCCTTATCGAATGACTCTTCGTGTTGTCTTTCAAAAATCCTCAAATTACCCTTAATTTTGACAGACATGCACTGTTCTTGAGGTATTCTAAAAATACCCCTGTATTACTGGTACTCGGTCTCTGGCCTCAAATATTAACTCTGATCTCGCACTGAGTCTTCTTGAATATGGTCTGTCTCGGCATATTGTCTTTCACTTGTATATCAGACCCTTTAGTTTATGACCATTGTCTATATAATTAGCTCATGAATCGATACCTCTAATGCATGCTATATGAACCCACACACACACCACAAAAAAAACCCGTTAGTATGGTAAATTAATAATCTGAACAAAAATAAATTGACATAAAAAATAATTGAAATTGCAAAAAGTAACCAGAGAACAATTTATGTTGCATAAAAATAACCAGAGAGCAGTTTATGTCGCGTAAAAATAACCAGAGAGCAGTTTAACAGAGAAATCCTAATTTCGGCGGCATTTCGGCAGCATACCGCCTTATCTTATGGTCCTTGTCTGGCTCTAATAGGGGTAAGTTTTTACTCTACGCATGTGGGTTTTGGTCTAGACTCTGGGTTCCCGAACTGTCGTTACCGTCTACTGCGACGATAAGACATCGATTCGGTAGTATAGGTCCCTTACAACGGAGGTGAAGACCTCACGACGCGTAAGGTTAGTATACCGGAAGCAGATAAAAATCCGAAACTCGGAGCTAGATAGCATCACGTCGGACAATATCTAACTCCCACTCAAGGGTAAAAACTCGGGTCGAGAGCTGATGCATGAATGACAGATATATCAGACAAAATGAAAATACTATCCTCATCCAAACGATATTTATTTGACAATAATGAATTAAATTAATATCTATATTCAAAATACTGATATGCCACGTGTAATTAATAATTAGGCCTGACTCTCAAAAAAGATCCCCAGTAGAGTCGCCAAGCTGTCGCGACCATTTTAAAACCGAAACATGTGAAATAGCCTGGCGATTGAATTTCGAAAAATCGAGAGCCTTATTTTATATTCGAACTCGGACGAAATTCGGGTATTACAGTTGCTAATCGTAAATCATAGACATGCTTAATTCAATATAATTTAACAGTTTAATTATTTGAGTATTAGCAAAATCTATATGTTTTATCGTTGTTAATTGTGAAGAGATTATGCATCTAATTTTGTATCACTCATACGTTGATTAGTCCATCTAATTTATAATATTTTTAAAAAAATTATTTAATAATAATTTAGCTCTTTATAAGCTTAAATATTAAATAAATTATACCTCGTCATCTAAATTTTAAATTTAAATATTTGATAATTTATTATAATTTAAATTCTATATTTTAATCCTCCTAATATCTAATATTGACTTTATCAAAGAATGGTTAGACTAATTTGGGAGGGGTAAATATCAAAAGGGGGTATAATAGGCACATGTGTTATACTTCTTCTCAACTTATTTAATAAAACTACCTATTCATATTAGCTAAAGAAACAAAGATTAGAAAGCACGTGTTTATTATGATTGGTCTGTCGTAGAATATTTTTTTTAACTTAATTTATTTATTCATAATATTTAAATTTGAATATGTAATCTTATTTAAGTGATATATTACTTCATCCTAACTATTAAACTAATTGATTATTAATATTTTTTCGTACGTGATCTAGTTAAATTTGTTGTCATACATGACAAATACCATATGATCTAAGTCATCTTGATGAGTTGTTGTCATGAAATTTGTAGTTAGATTTTGAGGAAAAATAGGTTGTGTTTTTAGTCAAATGGACGACACTCTGTTTCTTTGCCTAGCATTGAAAACAATGCCCTGTTGGGGGTCTCCACTTTCATGAGGGAAAGCACAGGATTTGGTGTATTCATTACATTAATAAAACGAGTTTAGGGCGAAGGGAGGGTCAAATACAGTGTGGTTCTAGATAGGTACGATAAAAATGATCGTATAAGTTTTTTAAAACATAGAGGTCTAAAATTTTGATAAACTATATTTATTAGATGATTAATTTTGAAATTCTACGTTATAATTATATCTTAAATGTGATAATTGATTCTAGAATCTTATTGATTATTCCTATTGTTTTTATAGAAATAGTGAGGTTCTGAACAAACGCAATAGAAACGATCGCACAGAGACCTTAAAAAGAACAATTATTTCTAAGGTTCACATTTTTAGAACTAGTAAAAATTATGAAGAATTGTTGGACACATTTTAATAAATTGCACATGTCCCCAAAATCTTTAAACCTCCCCTGGTCAAATACTATCTCGCCTGCTATTTTAATTTGTACAAAATATCCAAAACACGAGAAATTATATTATGGTTCAGTCCCACCACGTGTCTATGGGATCAACCACTAAAATTTACCCACTCATCAATTTATACATGTCATATTTTTTTCCCAAGTGAATCTTCACTTAAAAAAATTGTTTTTAAAATAAATTAAAAGTGAATATAAGTGAAGATTCACTTAAAAATATATGATACGAAAAAAAATGATGAAATGTATGGTTTTTAATGGTTGGTCCTATGGATAACGTGGTGGGATTTACCCATGATATAATTATCCCAAAACACCATTACTAATTATGGAAAAATTATATCATAAATCATTTCTACCACGTCATTTGTAGTCTCAATTAATCAAATTTATTCATCTCATTTTTTAAGATGAATCATCATCTCTTTCTTACTTATAATAGATAAATGGATAATTATTAAATAATTATTTAAAAATAAACGAATTTATTACATGGATCACGAATAACAAATAAAAATAGTTTATGATATAATCTCTCTTAATTTTGATGTTACATATTAGTAAACGGCAGTAGAGCTTAACTGGTGTTTCATGTTTGGTAAGCTAACCTCCTCATATGTAGACCTGCTTATGGGTCGGGTAGACTAGCCCATTCCGGTCAGGTGTCGGGTAAGGATTTTCAGCTCACGGCCCAAAACCGACCCTGAAGATTCATTCCTATTAATGATTATTATATAAAATATTAACTTCATAAAGAAAATATATTTTAAAACAGTAAAATGGATGATTGGGGCGGACAGGACTCAGGATAGAATTTGGAATTTTTTAATCGAACCTTGAGCTAGTCCGACCATGGATTAATATAGGGTAAATTACATAAATAGTCCCCAAACTAGGACCTTATTTTTATTAAATCTTTTAAGTATTAAAACTTAACAAACTGGTTCGACTGATAGATGACGTGAAATCCTAAGCAAAACCCCTTAAATCTTCTGTTTGAAGTCTGATTTTCGTTTGTTCATGCTCTAAATGTTTTAGCTACTCGAGTAGATTGAAAGTTCCAAGTCCTTGACAGCTACAATGGTTAGGGATGGGCACGGAACCCGAACCCGACGGGTTCCGACTTGACCCGGTCCGATCGAGTCGGATTTTTTGATGAAAAATTCGGGTTCGGGTCGGGCCGGGTAGGTTTTTTTAAAGAGTGGTCTCGGGTCGGGTCGGGTTCGTGTTTAGGGTGGAAAAAATCCGACCCGACCCGACCCGGGACTAATAGTGTAATTTTCCGATATATTTTAGGGATATTTGCAATAATGATCTCTCTTTATATATATTTTATACAATTAGATCACTAAAATTAAATTTTTTTACAATTAGGTCACTAAAATTAAATATTTTTATAATTAGATCTCTAAATTTTATTTTTTTTTACATTTTAATCCTTAAAATTTTAATTTTTTTAATGATTCGGGTTGGGTTGGATTTTTTTCACCCTAAAACCGGGTCAGATCGGGTGGCGGATGTGATTTTTCGGGTCGGGTGCGGGTGGGCCGAAAATCTGACCCGAACCGACCCGTGCCCATCCCTAACAATGGCTGTTATAAAAGTTCCAACTATTCAGATACTTGTCTTGCAGGGAATTGTGGGTTCATTACTTCATTACCATGGACTTCCATGGTGTTCTTTACCATGTGGTTTGAAGTTTAATTTTAGTCTTGCACTGGTCATTAGGATATGATCGATGGCTTCAATGGCGTTGAAGTAAATGGACTAAATTGATAAAAATTGAAATGTCAAGGATTATTTTTTAGAATTTGGACCAAATTAAAATAAAGTGTAAAAATTGATGACTAAATGTGTTATTATGCCTATTTTTTTAACTATCACATCATTAATCGTTCAATTTTTAATGATATTAGATCAGTTTATTATTATTTTTATTCGGGGCACCAATTTGTAACTTCTAATAGTCAAAAGACTAAAAAAACTAGGTCATAATTGAGAACCATTTATGTAATTTACCCATTAATATAATATTATTAACAGTTTGGGATTCACTGGGGTTATTTATTAATTTTAAACTTATTATACGTTATTAGTGCATAAAATACATATATATTTTCTAAAATATATATTTTTAGTTATTACTATAATATTATTTTTATTTTTAATGAGTAAAATAAAGGGTTAAATTGAAACTAATTCAATAAATATAACAACCCATTTCGAAATGATACACTCCAAGTGGAAAAGGACTTACAAGTATAGAAGAGCATCACGACATCTCGACCACGACAAGTCTATTCTTTAGTCGTTTGTTTTTATATAAAATTTGAAATAGTCAAAATGAAAATGGAAAAAAAATAATGCCACGAATTAAAAATAAATAAATTAAAGAATTAAAGAAAGAAATGGGTTGACGAGAAACGATGAAAATATCAATTTTAATAATTATTTATTAAGTCTTAATTCGGATGATATTATTGTTATCGTAATATATTAGTGAGTTTAGAATTATAAATATATTATAAAAATAAATTATAGTTATGTGACCTAAAATGTTAAATTTATAGTAAAAAAAAAAATTGAAGTACATATTTTCTCCTCCCTCTCCCAAACCTGTCAAATCTTCGTTTTTAGCTTAAACCCTAATACTAAGTTAACTTCATTAATCTATCCTTCAACTTCTCCTTGGGAGAGAGTTTTCATGGGACCTTACTATTCTAAGCATGAAATCAAGCCCAAAGTGGTTCCCATAATGACCCCAAGTTATTGTTATCTTCCACGAGGCTTGGGTTGCCGTTGGCAACCAAAATGTCCATCGGATTCGGCTGAGGGGTCGTCGATTGTGCCATCTCCATGCAAAGTATAGCGGCTAGGTTTGCTTGGTGCAGTTCCATGTTGGTCACTTCGGCTTGAGCTTTGGCTAGTTGTGCTTGGAGCTCGTTGATTTGCTTTTGAAGATGGCAGATCACACCGGCGCAACCGTAAATCGGGTCTCGGATTCTCGCATTCGCCTCGTACACCATGCTGCTCACCGCGTCGGCTCTTTGAGACTCGGGAAGTTCCTGCACAGTTTTTCCAAGCAAAGGACTATAAATGCAAAGTCTACAGTTGTCAACGCATTAACCTAAAGGCAACCTCCTAGCATGTTCACACAACATGACAATAATAGTGAGTTTTGAAAAACAGACCAATAAAACTACCTGTAAGAACTTGATTATGTTGCTAGCACCGAAGACACGATGAGCAGTGGTGAATTTGGCTGGTTCAGTAGGGGGGAAATAAGGTGCCAACACACATTTATCAGCACACCTTCTCCTCAGAATCTTGCAAGCGGCACAGGGGCTGATAACGACCGGCGGCGGGAGAGGATGAGCCGGAGGAGACGATGATGGCGAAATCAAAGATGTTGTGGTGGCAGTAGGGATTGGTTCACAGTATTCCATCTTAAACATGAGGGTACTACTATTGGGAGCTTGAGGAGGGTTTATTCTAGGATAGACGGTATTATTTATAGTGATATGAGGCAATACAATGATGTCATATGGACGTAGTTTAAGATTTTGCTGTCAAGCTGCTTCCCGTGTTTTCATTAGACCGGTTAGTAATATATAAATGTGGGGTAGGATTAGAATTTATTTATGGAATAATGTAAAAATAATAATAATAATAATAATAATAATAATTTCAGATTATTGCTTAATGTATATCGATAATTGAAATGCTTAATAGTTAAAAAAAATTGATCAATTTATAATATATATTTTTTTTCATTTGAAACCTTTTCATTATCTAATAAAAATATGACATAATATATTTTTATATTTTTTATTTAAAAAAATCTTTAATTTTATAAAAAAATTCAAAATCTTTGATTTCTCAAGAACATCGAACTCAAAACCTGAATTGATAAATTTTTCCTCTCCCACCGACGATTCAATCACTACTAGTTATTTTTGGCTCGACCTCCCACGACTAAAAATCCTATCATTTTATTGTCAAAGATTGATGAATGAATCTTTGACTGTTCCATCAATAAACATCCAACAATAAAAAAAAGAGATTGATTGGGTTTACAACCGATAACTGGATATTGAATGGTAAGATACACGATATTTAGGTAGTGAATGATGAATTACAAACTGCTGACGTGTGAGAATATCAAACAATAAAAGAGATATGATTTAAGGATTCGATTAAAAGAAATTACAACTTCGATATTTTTAAGTTCATATTTTAAAAAAAAATCAAAAATCAAGTAAATAAAAAATAAGTTATATGTCATGTTATAATTGAATAACGATTTTTTAACAGTTATCGATATACAATAATCTAAATTAAAAAAAAATATTAAACACTAAAATAACTTAAAAAATGTTAGACATCAAATTAAAAAAAATATAAATTGAACACTATTTTACTTGATAAGTCTAATTATTAAAATTAATCACTTATATTTAAAAAATCACTACATTAATTTACACGTGTCGAATCCATATATATAAGCGTAATCCCAAGGAACAAATATATACTTATTAATGTGTACTAAGCCACACATGTCTGACATGTTTGGATAAACAATACAGTGGATAAGCTTTATGGAATTAAGTACAATGAGAGTACCTAAAATACTCTCTTTAATTATTAAGAGGGTGAGAATCAACATAATTAAGCATATAATTAATCATAATAATATAAATTATTAACAATTAACCCAACACTATTTTAAACAAGTTAGTTACTACTCTAATAATTATGTTATTCCCATTAATTAGCAGTGTCTTAAACACCTTAAATTACGAAAGATTATATTATGAATTTTTTCGTTACGTCATTCATAGTCTCAATTGATTAGGTCCGTTTATTTTTAAATAAATGTCTGATAACTACTCACTCACTAAATATATATAGGAAGAAGATGATAATTTACCTTAAAAATATATAAGATAGATGAATTTGATTAGTTGCGACCACGGATGACGTAATAAAAAAGATTTATGATATAATTTTTTCTAAATTACAATGAATAATTTATTTATTTTTCTATAGAAATATAATATTGTTTTTTCTGCTTTCCCAAAAATTAAAAAAAAAAATACAATTTTGCTGTTCTGTTTGTACACAATTTCTATACCGGCATGCCTAACTTTATACTATATGAGTTTTTTCTAGAAAGAAAATGATTTTTCCAAGTTCCTCTCCGATTTTCTTAGACTTAATCAAGCATTCATTAATTTCAAACCACACACTAGAAAATAAAAGTCTTATTTTGTAATCACATGGATTGAAAAATCATTATTTACATTTTTAATATAATTATAATAGTAAATTATCTCCGATCTACAATTGGTGACGAGATAATTAACAAAATTATGATCATACATAAATAATAAAAAAAATACAGTATTTTTCTAATCCTTCAAAAAATATATAAAAATGTTTAATAAATAGCGGTTTAAGTTAAAATTAAAGGTTTGAACTAATATTAAAAGTTTGATCAGTCTAAATCCGTTAATTTAAATATTTGATGAATAGGGAATTAAACTGAAATCTCTAATAAAAAAACATATTAATATGAGTTTTTTTTAAAATTAGAGATTTTAACATGATAAAAACATTTTTATTTTTAACAATTATGAAAAATCTCTAAATAATCTTAGATTTAAGTTTTTCTATTCTAATTCTTTATCCTCGTATATTTACATTATAACATTTGTATACTAAATTTTTCTTTTTATTCTTACACATTTTATATTTATATTTAATAATTAATTAAATTATATTAAAAATAATTATAGAAATATTAAATTAATATATAAATCCTTTAAATATGCTTAATATTATATTAAATAATTACATTTTTTATTTTTTATAATTCTTTTCTCATCTTTCTTTCACATATGTGAGAAAAATCAAAGTTAGAATTAACATTTTCATTATAATTTAAAATAAAAAATTGTGGAATTCCAAAGCTTATTAATAGAAAAAACCCAAAACAAAAGGGCTCCATGTAATAAATACTTCTTGACCACGTCACAAATTAAGTCATGTATTATTGACTTTAATTAAGTCATGTGCTATGGGTAAGTACGCGATTATAGACAGAATTACGATTTAGAATTAAAAAAAATATAAATATTTAAAAGTAAAGGTAAATTTATAAATAAATTATTTTTTAAAATATATATATATATATATATATAAAAGTGAAAATAAATATTATCAAAGGATCCACTCCTAGCTGGTGTATGGTATAGTCGTGATATGATTATGATACAGTATTAATAAAAATATTATAAAATATAAATTTTAAAATAAAAAAATATTATATATATATTTTTATAAATTTTAGGTTGGTATTTAATGAATAATGACTGTATCAATACTTAGAGTATACCTCCTTAAGTTAGACTCGTCCCATTATTATTGCATCCTATTTCAAAGTAAAACAGATCGTACGGATAGGATCACACTTGACGTTGTAGAGGTAGAAAAAGTGCAAAACTTAGATATCATAGGGTTGGGATATTTTGTGTGGAAATATTTTTTTTTTATTTTCTAAAAATCAAGATAATTTTTAAATTTAGAATTTTTTATTATTTTTTATTTCTTTAATTAAATCGAACTCAAACTTATTTGATTTTTATTGTTTTTATCATATTATTAAGGTTTATTTTTACATCATAACATTATAATTATACTTGAAAAGTTTAATTTTAATTAAATCGTACTCGAATTTATTTGTTGCATTAATGTACAATTCTATATATTATAAGTAGATATAAACTTTTATGAGACTAGAGATGTTATATTCTCAAAAAATTTTAGAGTACGTATATTAAAAAACTCAAACACAAAATAAATAAAAAAATACTATGATAATTGAAGTATTCTTTTGAATCTGACGTCCATCCTTCATAGTAAACCTAATAATCGTTAATATCTCTATCCAACTAGACGTTTTAGAGATGATAAAGGATGACAAGCGAATCAAAGCAAATTTATTAGCTGCTTTGTAAAATAGATCTAAATACACCGACAAACAATTACAAAAAGGATTTAACCATTGAAAAATCATTAATAATCACAAATCAGTTATGAGTGACGTGAGAATCTCTACATGATTACAAACCTAACACAAAGGTAGGCGAATAACACGCTATAAGGCAGAATAAAGCGTACCACAAAAACAGAGTAAAACATGTCAAAAAAATAAAAATAAAATATATCACGAAAGTATACGAACATATTAAAACTATACGAAAAAGAAAGAAACCAAACAAAATAATCTCAATGATTTTTTAATACATTATTCTTGATATGTATATTTATATATCCTAAAAGTCCATTAAAAATTTCTAAATAAATACTGCACACTCATTTGATTCATTCATTCATAGTGCATGTACTAGTACAAATGCATTATCTTTTTCAAATCATTACAACTTTGAAGAAAGGGGTGAGTTACACAAGATTCCAACCTTAAATTTACAGCTCAAAACTGTGTTTATATTAACAAATATGTATTAATTAATGTCGTAATTATAATAATACATAGTGATTAAGTAGTGCACTGAAGTTATACGGCATTGGTTCTTACCTAAAAGAACAGAAACAGGATTCATGCACGGTTAATCGTAATATTTTATCGTAAATACGAATAATAACATATGTATTATAATTATTGTGAATCGTTATTTTCTATAATAACTATTTTAGAGATGTTATTAACACTATATAATTATCGTTATAACTAATAATAGATTGTTATTTAAATCGTTATTTCGAAGTAATTAAATGTCTAAAACCAAGGGCGCAGCCATACCTTGTCTAGGTATTCCCTGATTTCCCCGAAACTTGCGTCATTAATAATTCAAACCTACGACCCTTATTCTGTTATACTTGACCAGGTCCAGACGCCATTAATATTGATGATAAACCTAAGTTCTGAGACATCAAAAGCTAGTGGAAGTGGAACAAACTAAGAATAGAATAGAATAGGATAGAATATCCACATTCGTAGACGCAGTCGGTATGATTCCATGTACTCTTATTAGAGATGATTTCTACGTTTGAAAATAGTCGCCTAGGGTGTATTTATACTGTATCTGACCTAATTTGGAGGGAATAATAGTTATTAATATTTTATTTAAGATTGAAATGATTATTTTATGGATAAAAATTATCAGTTAAATAACTTAAAATGATTTAAAAGAATAACATATCATTATAAAAAAATTAAATTTTATATAAAATTATTTTTTTAACTGATGTGATATTCTACAAAGTCAATATATATTTATATGATATTATTTTGTCAGTGTATATTCTAAGTCATTTAATGTTAGTTGACTAATAATTTTTATTTATACATAGTCTATTATAACTTAAAAATAAAATATTAAAAATTAAAATTATTAAAAAAAAACATAAATTAAAATAATTATTCAATAAAATATTAGGATTTTTTTATTTATTTTAAGCCATTCTTTCTTGTTCATCAAATATCAAAGAGTTAGAATGTGTGTCCCACACGGAATTAGGGCAGCGGGGTCTTTGGTTTCAAGTTCAATCCAGTTTTCCCACTCAGACCGCTAGCAAGATTTGTTCCCTGGAAACACTAACAGCTACATGCAACCTCACTTGTCTGTCCTTAAAATTCTTGCTCTTTTTCTTCATTTTCAATGACTCGAACGACTGCAGTTTCTGCAGGACATGAGACATTCACATCAGTTCAAGACTCAAGTTTGAAGGAAAAAAAACAACATAAATCTTTGAAAAATGTATAACGATTTAAATTATAGTTATTTTTAATCGTGTCGTGTTTATCGTACGTGATGGTAACGAAATGCGTTGAACTCGGGGGGTTAAGTGTATAGAGAACGAAATGGTGGTGTGCAAGGAGCAGTTCTTACACTAATTCAACTTTGAAAATGTGAACACAAACTAAGAGCATATATGGTTTGGTTTCGGTTTAATTTGATAAATTATTTTAATAATCGTTGGTTTTTAATTCGATTAACTTTGATTTTTTATTATTTTTTATATTAACGTTTTAAATTTTTTTATTTTAGTATAATAAAAATAATAACTAAAAATATATCTATAATATTTTAATATAAAATATTTTTTTATTTTATAAAAATAAATATAAATTAAATAAAAAATTTAATTTAGTTATTCGTAAACTTATAAATCATAAATTATTCAAACCCCTTAATTTTACATTTTAAGATTAACCATACTTGCTCCTAACACAAACATACGAAACTACAGGTCTGTTTACATGGATTCAGTCTGAAAAGGGGCAAGGTTCCTGCCTAAATCATAAGAGTATTCTCGAATATTTTATGGTATTCTCGTTGTGGTTTTACACACCAAAATTAAATGTTTCAAGGCAAAAAATAATATTTATAATTTTTAAATTTTTAAATTTTAATTTTAATCTAAGTGTTAGGGGTAAACAAAACTCGACTCAAAAAAATTGAATAATTCGATTCGACTCGAAGTAAAAATACTCGATTCGTTTTGACTTGACTCAAAATTTTATAAATTCGACTCGAAAAAATTCTAAATAAAATTTGAGTTGTAAAATAAAAATTCAAATAACTCGAATAACTCAAAAATTTTAATAATTAAAGATTTTACTTTTAAGTTCAAGATGAGTCTCGCAAATTTTATAAAATATATATATTGATATATGAAAATATGAAGAAGTATTGTCACATATGAAAAAATATATATACATATCTTGTATGATTAGAGAAAATCATTTAAATTAGAATTTAGTTATACTATAACATGATAAATAATTAAAATTAAATTATTGTAAGAGCTCAAAAACTCGACCTATTATAACGGTTAATTTTTTAGTAAAATTCAATTATCGGTTAATTTGGTTCTAAATCTTTAAATTAACCGAATTAACCAAAATTATTATATATTAAATATTATATCTTTGGTTATTAAACTTTTAAAAATTATAAAAATAGTCATTAAATTTTTTGATATATTTTAAAATGGTTATTAAATTTTTATCAAATTAAAATAAACTGAAAATTTAGTGACTAAAAAATCATTTTAACACAATTTAAAGACCTATTATATAATTTATCCAGAATTTTATAATAAATTTCAATTAATTTAAAAATCGACCAAATTAATCGAAATAATTTCGGTTTGATTAATTCAATTATAATTAATTTGAATCATTTAACGATTAAGGTTTTAAAATTTTTAATTAATTCGATTTGATCACCAATCGAATTAACAGAATACACATCCCTAATTGTTCTTCTTCTTCCAGTAAAGCTGTCTACAATGATGAAACTTCGTTAACGAATCATTCCCCTCGCGAACCCTTTTGACAAGCCCATCGGCTACGCTATTACACTCCCGTCGAACATGTCTTAGTTGCACAGTCCACTCCCTGCTCAAAAGATCTACAAGAGATGAACCTTGTACTACTGTTGTCTGTTTGTGTGGAATTTAATAACCGTCTGTTTATTATCCGATTTCAAATCTATTTGTCTATCACCTAACTGCCATCCATAAACAAGGATGTCATATATTGCCCATAGAATTGTAACCACCTCGTTTGTTTGTAATTGCAGGTTTGAGACCTGCATGGACCGATATTTAATTTTTGTTACGAGTCATTTAATTTTAGTGGTTAAAAGAACGTTTTTTTAGAGATTACGGATTCAAAAATCAATAATACCAACATAATGATTAAGCAATCAATGTCTAATGTTTAAAGGAACTATAGTTGCTTTATCAGTTACAGATCAAGCATCTATAATACCAGTGATTGAGCGATCAATTTCCAATGATTGAGAGTATATTCTAAAACAGATATTACTATAACTGATTAATAAAAAATTGTCATTTGTTTGTGTAAAATTTTTTAATCCCAAGGTTTTGTTGTTATTGTTTGAGTCTAAATTAAGTCTTCAAAATTCAAAAGTATAGAAATTAAAAATAATCAAATTACAATATGAATTATTAAATGCGCAATCTTTACCTAAAACATTGATTAATAATTTGATAAATCCAACCCTAGGAATTATCATTTTTATTAAATTGTTATAGGGTTTAAGACTTTTGATATCTTATCCCTTATGACCAGTTTTTTCCATTTTAGAGAAAGAGATAAATCCCAATTTGTTTATTTCATGAAAAAATATTATTAAGTATAAATTTATTTAAATAATATTAATTTATTTACTATTTAAATCAATTCATTTATAAATTTATGAAATAATTTAACGTCTGTCAAATATTCTTTAATTCTTTATTAACATCCGATTATACTGTAAAATTTTTTATCATCGATATTGATCGAGTCTTCACCTAATACAAAAATTATTATCGAAGAATTTACCACTTCCTGTATCCGAGGTAAAGAAAACAGTTGAGCCACTAACCAATTCAACTTCCATAATCTTTGAACCGAATCAAGGGGGAGGGCTTTGGAATTCCTCAAAGGAGAGGAATACTTCATTCTTTATATTTCCTAACGTCAACGCTGGTGAATGAGATGAATCGTAAATAATTTTATACGAATTTTAAAGTAGAGGAATATATTCGATTAATTTAATTAAGGATTAAAGTAAATTAATTATAATTAAATTAATCAAACAAAGAGGTTGGATAACTGACATCATCTGGATTTTGCTAGAAAGTAACCTACCAGCAGACAGGTTTGCCCAGAGTTTAAACACTCTTCGTATAATTATTAATTATATATTGAGTTTTCAAAATTTTTAATATTTATTAATTAAATTAATAATATTTAACGATATTTTACGGATATAATAAATTTATCCTAATAAGAAATGCAGTTGTAACCGTCCCACAACATATCCCCAAACTGTAACACTTGCAGTTTTTAGTGTCCATTTGAAGAGAACTTGTGGGCTATAATATAAACCCAGGAAGGGATGATGGACCAAATTAATTTTATAAAAAAACTCAAAATCTTAATTTTTTTAAAAATCTTTATAAATTTCTTTATCGACAAACATCTATAAATAAAGAAAAATTGATAGTCTTTAGGATGAGTCTATAACGAGCGTTAAATACCATTAAATATTATTAGATTAATTTATAAAAAATAAAAATCTAAAAGACTAATTATACAATTATAAATTATATGTTAAGTTTATCACTCTTTTATTAATTACATATTGAGTCATTGAGATTATAAATTTTTATTAATTAATTTAATGATGTTCAATAATGTTCAACATTAATGGTGTTCAGCGGTATTCGACGCCCGTTGTAGAATTTTTCTAGTTTTTAACCGTTGGTTAGAGGATGAGAGATATAGAACAATGAAGTACTCAATGCTTTGATGGTGAACGATTAACTGGTGATATATGAAAATCTTAGACTATAAAAGAGATATGATTTGATTGGAAGAAACTGAAATTTTAGAGGTTTTTTCAAAAGTTCATGTTTTTAAAGAAATTTAAAATTAATTAAATAAAAAAAATAAGTCATTTGTTATGTTTTAATAGAAAAATTAACAATCATTGAAAATTTTGATTTGAGTTATAAAATAAAATATTAGATATTAAAATAGTTAAAAAATATCATTTAAATTTAAAAAATTATATATTATTTTTTTTTACTGTTAAGTTTTTCTTGAATTTATTTTTTTCGTCGTGTTCATTTGAAATTCATATCTCTAAACTAATAATATTTTAATTTAAAGTTTTAAATTAAATTTATAGAGCACTTTTATTTTTTATTTTTTAACTGTTAATATATAATATAGTTAATTAATTAATTAATTTAAATTAAATATTATAAAATGGTAAGTTAATTTGTTATTGATTTCACTTCACATCTTTGACCAAATAATGTTTTACCCTTGAGGCGGCATTAAGGGTGTGGAAGACGAGTCTTTGGATTTATCATAGGAAGCTTCCAGCGGATCAGAGCTTCAGTATAAAACAAAATAAAAAGAATTATTTTTTATTGGAATTAGCATTCAAAAATTGAAAATTCTTTCGTTGACTTATACTTGTCGCAATAGGTGTTTTAGAATCTACTACTAGAAAATAAAAAAAATAAATCGAATTTCAAATACATGGATTTTTTATTCGAGTTTCAGTCGAATTAATAAAATAATTATAAATGTTAAAAAATATTAAATAAGAATCTTATTTGTAGTATTTTTATTTTTTTACTAACATTTTAATAAAAATGTGTTATTTTGATAAATAATTTGGAGAGATAACTATTTTTTAAATAAAAAACCAAAGAGGTACATTAAGATTAAAACGTGTCTTTTATATTGTTTATTTTTAATAGGTTTTAGTTTTTACGAGAGGTATATTAACATTTATTTTCTTTTTATATATGCCAAAATCATTTTTTTTATTTTGCGTAAAATTTCAATAACAATATTTAAAAAGATAAAATGCTAAAAATGATAATAAATATTTAAATTTTATTAAAAATGTTAAAAATTGAAAAAGTAACGAAATAATTTATGTTATTTTTAAAAATTTTGTTACTTTTTTTGTTAATTAGTTTATTTTAAAAAAATTAAAAAATTCGAGGGCTAAAAATAAAATAATCATAATACCTTGACATTTCTGGTTTTATTCACATGCTTGATCGTAATACCAGTCAAAGACGACAAAACAAAAAAGTCAACGGTCAGCGTCCACGTTGTATTTCCCGTTTCTCTTTCCTCGAAAAATCCGACGTCGTTCCGAAGCTATCAAACAAACGAATAAATTCAATAATAAAGGACAAATTATGTTTAGTACCCCTTGTAAAGTGAAATTTAAGACTTTGTCATTAAAGGTTGTTTATTTCTTATGTATTTGCCAATTCTTTTTCCTTTTTATTAATTTCCAAAGTGAATAAATCATGAATTATCTTAAATTAATTTAATAACTCTTTAACTCCAACGAAAATGAAATATTAGGTTTTATTTATAAAAAAATGGCATAGTATGTTTTAAAACTATTAAAATTGTCAAATCAATATAATAAATCTAAATATAAAAATATTAAATATTATAATAAAAATAATTTATTGAAGTTTTAGTGTTGTTATAAAGTTTAATTTTATATAAATCCACGTCTCTATAACAAATTACAATAGTTATTTAAGTAATCAAATTTTATATATCCTACCGGCAAAAGTTGATCTAAATGATAAATAGTTTTATTTCATTTAAATAAGTTTCGGATTTGAGACATTATATACATAAAATTTTATGTTAAAAGATTTATCTATTAAAATTTGATATACGACGTAAACTTAAATTAGTTACGCGAAAGTTTAGAAATCGAAAGATTAATAAAAAAAATTCTATACACCCTATTTAATATCATCATATGTAAATTATATTTAGGGACTAAATGTATAATTTTCTCTAAATATAAGGGCAATTGCATAATTTTCCTATAATGAAATCAATAAAAAGCGTAATTGGACCTTGTAATCCTTCGCTGGCCATTATTGGAATTTATTCTCTCGCCATCAACAATTTAATTTTTTAATTTTAAACCCAATTCCAAAGCTTTATCTTTTCTGTTTTTTCTTCTTTGCGCCATCTGTTTGTTTCCCGAGAAATACAGTTTTGTTTGTCTGCAAATTTCCCAAGGAGATTGATTGGTAATTCAAGAGAGATGGTTCAACTCAAGGAATTGTATCCTTTTTTCTTACATGGGTTTTGGTTATTTTATTAAAGTTTTGGGTTTTTTGTTTTGTTTTGTTTTCCTTAACTTTTGATTTGTTTTTCTCTGGGAAAATTTGAAGTCGAATTGTCATGCCTATGTCTTTGGAAGAGGTAAACTTTAGCTAAAATGTTTCAGAACCTGTAATTCAATGAAGGTATTGAAATTCTGTGTTTTTCTTTCTTGGTTTGCTGACCATCATCATGTTTGATTCTCAGTATCAGGTATCTCAAATGTACATGGTGATGAAGATGCAGCAACAGAGTTCAAATGGGGCTGAAGGTGTTGAAGTTTTGGAGAACAGACCTTTCCAAGATGATGTGTTTGGAAAAGGTCAATACACTTCTAAAGTGTATCGTTTGCAGAGGTAATTCATTTCCTTTGTACTTCAGCATGATCAGTTATATTGTCAATTGAATCAATTCTTAATTATCTGGTGTTGATGTAGACATTGATGAACCATCTAAGGTCCTATGTATGCATGTATATATGTTTGTTTGTATGTATGCATGTGTTGTGTTTGTGTATATGGCTAAAGTCTGGCTTTTGCTTCATTGAGATGGAAGTGGAACCATGGTTCTTTTGTGTTTCTTATTTTGCATTAATGTTTGCAGCAAAGCACCTGCTTGGCTTACGAGTATTGCGCCGGCCGATGCTCTTGTAATGCAAGAGGAAGCATGGAATGCATACCCAAGATGTAAAACAGGTTTGCAATGTACTTTAAGCTCGTTGTTATTTCGGTTTTCTTTTGCTTTTCTCGAGTTTATTGTACTAGTTGTATTGACATCTTTTTTCTGTTGTTTACGAATCGGGTCGTGTACTTCTCAGTGATCAAGGTAACATTTTTGCTTCCCTCAGACATTTTTAAGGATGTTTATGACTAATGTTTTGATTCCCTTTGAATACAATCATACATGCCCTCATAAGTCTTGTATTCTTGCAGTGCCCATACTTTACCAAGTTCTCTCTCACAATTGAGACCGTCCATAGGGCGGACAATGGCACGTCGGAAAATGTGAGTTTCTTTGAAAGTCATCCTATTTAGCCCTTTCTTTGTAAATCTAGTCTTGGCATCGGCATCGGCATCTGTAATTAGAAGTGTTTTAGAAGTTCTGATATGAAGGGAAGCTGCATTTATACTGCTATTCTTTCTTGTTGCTTCTTTTTTTGCCTTGGTATTTTTGCACATCTTAACTGAGCTTTACAAATAGGTGCATGGTTTAAATGAAGAACAACTGGCTGCCAGACAAGTAGAAACCATCGATATCACTTCAGCTGAAACAGATTATTGGAGTTATGCTATTGGAAGTAGCAATTTCGACTTTTCCAAGTTCAAATCTGCAAAAACCGGCCGTGGTCCACTGTTAGATGGATGGCAGGTTGGTGTTTTATCATACTTTTGATCAAATTTCAATCATGATTTCAGGGAAATTATGTTCACCCCCACCCCAATTTTCTCCTTCCGTTTCCTCCTAAAGCAATCGCTTGTCGTGCTCGTAACTATAAATAGTATCTGTGTCCTATGTCTTAGGATCGTATATAGGCAAGATATTGAGCATCATGATGTTCATATTTGCAGGAGAATTGCAGTCCAGTGATGACAGCATATAAGTTGGTGACGATAGATGCACCATACTGGGGTTTTGGTTATCGACTTGAACAAGCTTTGCTAGCGGTAAAATTCTCAAACTCGGTAAAGGTCTGGTTTTCTTTTGCATACAAAATGACAGCAACTTTACATCATTTATCTTATTATGCAGGGCGAACGAGCACTTTTCATTGAAAGTCACCGGAATTGTTTTGGTTGGATCGATGAATGGTTCGGGATGACAATGCAACAGATACGTGAACTTGAACAACAAGGTGATTGCTTATTGAATGAGGTAAGACTCCTCTGTTTTGTAATGGCCATTTATTGAAGTTCCAATAAACTCATGTTGCTATCGAATTCATCGAGCACGCACACGTCCGCATCCATTAGTTACTTTTGATTAACTGGTATCCCTTTGCCTTAACAGAAAATCAGCAAGCCGATTCTGCTGACGGATGCAGCGGACTGCGAACAAAGCTTCTCTCATAACAGTGAAAGACAGGTACAGCAAGTGGTTCATACATGATTTCAAATCACAATGGTGTTTACAACTACAGATTGACAAAGATTACAGGGAAGAACATATTCAAATCCCACAAAACTGGGGTTCTTACATTTGTAATGACCATATTATTGAATTTGTCATTGTTTTCAAGGATCTTTGACATTGGGTTTTAGATAAATATTAGTATGTTTTCATTCAGATTCTTTGTTTATAGCATATAAAGTTTGTAGAGTGTAATATGAATTATTTGTTAAAAACTTTTTAACTTTGTTGATTTTAACTCATGTCGGTATCGTTGATTGTCACATTAATTTTTTACTAATTATTTAATTACCGATTCTTTAATTTATCGTAGATGTCATCATCAAACACCATTATTATTGTCATTGGAGGTTATCGATATCTGTCATTGATAATCGTTGCTAAGTATGTCAATTAGATGTTGTTTGATTAAAATCATGCACGTTCATTATTCAATTAGAACATTTTTTTTAATTATCGACTAATAAACTAAAGGGTAAACTATAAAAATATTCCTAATTATGATTTATTTCTTTTATTAAGTCTTTTAACTGTAAAAAAATCAAAAAGATATAAATAGCTATTCAAACTAATTACGACTGATAAATCAATTTAATTTTATTAAAAGTAAATAACCGATGATATGATAATTAATAAAACTTAAATAATAACAATTTAACTCAATTAAATAAGTGATAATGATCTATCCACAGTCAGCCACAAAATCATTGTAAATATTTGTTCAAACATTGAAAACTCACCATGATCCACAACTTGTTCATAGCATGGTAGTATCCACTGGATAGCTCCCTAGAACTCGCAAGAAAGTGGCAAACTCCTGCCAAGGAAAAAACTTTAAAGGATAAGAGGAAGGAGTTATCCAAGGTTTGAATACTAATGCTTTTCAATGGTTATGGAAGAAGCAGAGAGAAATACCTTTAGATGTGTTAGGGCATTTTGTGCTCTCTCTTCAGCCATGGAAGCTTCGAAGTCCACATAGAAAAGGTAGTCAAAATATCTAATAGAACAAATTGACACAATTAGGAGGAAATCAGTTCAAGTGAGAAAAAAATATTTGGTATAAGATGTAAAAGCCATTTTGAAAAGAAAAAAACATTATATGACTAAAATTACGTTGAAGCATTGTTGCTATCATCAGATGTTCTCAAAGGCTGGTTCCTCAAGGGACGGCTTTCAATCTTATCAAAGGTAACAAATAAATAGAGGGTGTTAATACAATGTAGGGGGAAATCTTTCAAGTTAAGTTTTTCAAGGTAACTTCAAAAATCTACAGAAATTTTTAAAAAATACCTTTGTAAGGTTGATCTGCCGAAGAGCAAAAACAGCAAGTGCCTTGAAAAGAACACCAGGACCCTCCTCTAGTGAGAAAACTATACTAGTCTGCAAATTAATTGCGTTAACAGAAAACTTCATGAGCAATAATGATTCATAAATGTAGTAGCAAAGGAACAACTATGATTAAGTTGCAGATGGTATTGTTGTTTGAAGGCTAACCTTGAATGGCTTCTCCACACCAGGAATAATGGGTTCCCTGGCCAGCATGAGAAACCGAGTAACATTATCACAATCATCCTGCCAAAAAGGGGAGGCATACCAGATGTCAATGCTCTGACAAATCCAAAACAAAACAACTATGAACAATTATAATCGACATAAACCTGAATATCTTCAGCAAGAATGTTCAGTCCATATATCTTTGCAGCCATAGAACTTGCAACAGCTCCTGTATCTTTTAGTTTCTCGAAAGCCACGTGCTGCATATCAACCATTAAACCAGTCAAAATTAGAAAGTGATCATGTGACGGTGCCAATTAATTCCAAAAAGGCAATGCTTAGACAATCAAAGAACTTAATGCACTTCACTTAAAAAACTCAGCTACAAAGCTTACATGATCTTTAATGTCATAGTAATTTCTATACTCAAATCAAGACTTACCTTTGCAGCAAGGGCAGTATCATCAACTGCTTCCCTACTCAAACCTATCTTTGTTAACGTGTACTCACACTGAGCTAGAGCCTGGAACATGATCAGAATAAAAAACAATAATATTAAAAACAAGAAGAAACTTAGTCAACAAGAAGGTTAAATCTTTCATCATACCTGAGGATGACTAAGAACCCTTTTCAAGTCCTCGACTCTAACACCATGATTGGCTAGTAAGCAATGACGGACTGCAAGCTTAACTTCCCCAACAATGTGCAAGCTATGGCGAAGCAAGAGGTCATAATTCCGATGAATACTACCACCTAAGGAATTCTCAATCGGTAACACTGCTCTATCCACTAACCACTTTTCAACAGCCTAATTAAAAACAATAATTAAAATCAGTTCTTAATGAAGACTAATCAAATATGCTTACAAATTCAAGATGAACCTTATTTTCTAACATGAAAACTAAATATTTATTAATGAGAAAAAAGAGTTCAGGTAATTACTTCAAAAGCAGCATCAAATTGATCACAGGGAACAGGTTCACAATTCGGATAGGCCTTCTCGGCCGCTGCTTCACTGTAAGCACCTCGAACTCCCTTTCAAAATTCGACATAAATAAATCAAACAAGTTCACTAAAATATAATAAAATTTTATAATTCCACAATTAACATATATCATTTACCCGATCTGCAAAATTAAATATAGATAAATGATAGCCATAGTTAAGTAGACACCTGATAAGCAACACGAAGGCGAGGTCCATCAGAGATTGCATTAGATAACTGGGTCGAAGTAAGTGGCTCTGAATAAAATAAACAGAAATTCCAAATTTTAAAAATAAAATGCAAACACTTAAACGAAAAACGAAAGACGGGGATTTTCATACTGGGATGCGAAGGGGAATCTTTCGAAACGTCATCTGGAGAATCCTGGAAAAGCTTCTCCAATCCGACAGCATTCGTGATCTTATTGCTTCCGTCGTTGATGTTGTTACCGTCATGGAGGGAAGAGAAAAGAGCAGTGGAACGACGTCGGTTCAAGGGAAATTGGGGAACTTGAAAGGGAGACAGTGTTTTCTGATCGGAGACTGTCCCTTTGTCGAAGAGAAGGACCGCCGGGGACCGTATGATGGAAGTGGCCGTAGCCATTAATAAGTCAGCTTCGGATCCTGGCAACAATGGCGGTTGTTGTTGTTGAAGACTTGTATGTATTAGAAAAAGGACGAAGAAAATATTTTAGGCACTATTCATTTTTTGATAGAATATTTATATTTTTTTAGAATTTAATTATAATATTTTGAAATTTAAAAATTAATTTAGAATCTATACTATAATTTGCAGGCATTTGGTAAAATTAACCTCGAAAAAATTACAAAGGAAACGATAAACTACTTGATTAGTTACCAAACTATTAGGTTTATTTTATTTTGGTCACCAAACTTGAAGTTTAACAAATTTAATCACTAATGTTATAAATTACTATCATTTGATCATTGCTTAAAGTAGTAACATAATTGTTGACATGTCTATTTATAAACTGATGTAATAACATATTTAGTCCTCAACACTTATACACTATAACAAATTGATCTTAATTCCAAATAATTTAACAAAATTAATCCTCTACATTTACAAATTTTACCATTTTGGTCCATAAACTCATTCACATTTGTAAATTTTAACAATTCTCCATATTTACCTATTTATCTCAATCAGTTCTTCCCAGCCATCCAAGGCAGATTTTTCATACCATTCAATAAATTCCCTACCCACCCCTTCTTTATTTTCATCAAGGAGCTCTTTTTGTTAGGGATGTCTAAAAATATTTCATCTGATCAATCTCATCAAATTATCTATTGATTCGATTTAAAAATTAAGATATTTGATTTGGATTTTATTTTTGAACCGGATATCCGATCCGATTTTAAGTTTTTTGAATTTGATACGGATCACAATATTTTAAGTTTCGAATTATCCGAAAATCTAAAATTTTAAAATTTTATTAATATTAATTTTGTTATATTCAACAATTTAGGGTTTGTTATATTCAAAAATTTTAAAAATTGAAACTTTTATCAATGTGAATCTTGTTGTATTTAATAATTTATTGTTTATTATATTCGAAATTCTAAATTTTTCATAAATACAAACTTCAAATTCGAAAAATTAGTTTAATCAAATTATATTTTTAGATAATCAGATATTCGACTATTCGATCCAAATATCCAATATCCGAATATAAGGATATCCGCTTTTTTCCGGATCGAATATAAATCACTATATCATCTATCTAAAAATTCAAAAAAATCAAATCTAATATCCGATAATTAAAACCCCTACTTTTCGCAACATACTTCAAGCATAGGGATTATATCGTGGATAAGGAATTGCTTTAATAAAGACTTCTTCTATCCACAAGATCAACTCGTAACTTTGCCAATCTCGAATCGTAGTGATAAATTTTAACATTATTTATCGAAGAAATCTTTTATAAAGAATAGAAGATAACAAAAAATTACATTTTTTGAGGACTTAAAAAATAAATTTATCATATATATATATATATATTTTAATTTTAATATTTATATAGGACTATGGCTCCATCAATCTCATTGTGTGACGCATACAAGAGTGAAATTATAAATTTATTTTAAAGAAGATTAAAATATATATTTTATTTTTTATTAATAAAGAATAATATTTTAAAAAATTATATGTTTTAAAATTATCTTTATTTAATATATAAAAATAATAATAGGTAAGAATTGGGTATCCCTAACCCCTAAATTTTCTGCCCATGTACGCACATGCGTGAACCTTTTTGTCAAATCTGTTATTTTAGTTTGTTGATCACTCTTAACTTACCTCTTAAATCCGAGTCGAATATGTGAATATTCGTTTTTCTCGGATCAGATACATAATATTACATCATTGATACGAAAACTCAAATAACCAAAAAATTTAATTCCATTCGATCCGATATCCGATAATAAACGCCCCTACATACAAGTCACCATTCAGATCATCCCTGTAACCAGAAAAATGAATGATTGATTGCTTAAGTTACTTTTATTTTTATTTTTAAATCACGTGTTGTAGCATATTAGACTCTCTATTTCTTTACGAGGTTTAGGGGAATTGAATTTCTCTTACTTTCCTTTAAAAGATTGAAAATATTACTTAATTTTCATTTTCCTTATCCACAATACAAACAGGTTGTTTAAGTATGTTAGGCAGGACATAATTACAATTTACAAAAAAAAAAAATATTTTGTTATATAATTTTATGTAAAATATCTAATTTAAGGCAGGCCATAAGCATGTTAGGCAGGTTGAAAATATTTTTTTTCCGCCTCACGTTAAAACATGTAAATTTAAGGTTAAGTTTTAAGATTAGAGTTTAGATATAAAATTTTAAAAAAATAGAGTCATAATATAATTTTTTTAAAATTTTAAATTTATTTTTTTAATATTAAGACATAAAAATAAACAATAGTAGATTTTTGTCCACTAATCGGGGTTAACTAAATTCCACCCTCACCCTCCCGACATGGACAGAATTAGGGGGTTTAGGGGTACCTGGTCGCCGTCAATTATTCTTTTTATGTATTAAATAAAGATAAAAATTTAAAATATACAATTTTTTAAAAAAATTGTTTTTATCCCTATCAATCAAAAAATTAAAATATATATTTTGGTCTCCTCTATAATAAATTTTTAGTTTCGACCCTACTTCCGGACTATTCACGTACTTGAGTTAAAAATACTAATTTTTATTGGCGCCAAACAGAGAAAAGTAATATAGTGCAAGGGCTAACAATGTAATTATCCCATGATTTCCCATTTCACGCTTTAAAAACCCTTATACCCGTTGGATTGTGAAACGGAAGATCATCGTTTCTTTGTTACTTACTATCCCAATATTCACCAATGGCGCTGTTCTCCGGTGGATCTTTCTTTGATTTTTCTAACCGGCGAACCACAATCTTAAACCCCCCACATTCACATTCTTATTCAAAACGCTCTCGCAGTTTAAACTTGAGTTTTGGTTTTCACCGGAAAGCCGTAACGAGGTATATTACCATGAGCGACAACAGCAGAAACTACGATGCGGTAGGAGCCGAGATGAAACGACATCAACTCCAACTACATGGGCAGCTGAAAACTGATATGGCTCATGAAACTGTTTCTGAACATCAAATTTTGCATTCAAGTAAAGCTATCACATTTATTTCATACACATGTACGTATATTGTTATCTAGTAAACCGGTTAATATATCAAATAATTATATATATTATATACTTATGTGAGTTAAAACTAAAATAGTTTTACACTAATCTATTATGCGTGGATGAATAGAATGATATAAAAATTGAAATTAAAAAGATTTTAAAAAAAATATGAGAATTTAATTTCATCTAACATGAATTAATATAAAACCTATTTTATAAAGTTTGATCGACATGAACTCAACAAGTTTGGATAGGATGATCTTAATGATTTATCAGATATATTATTATAAAATTACGTACACTTTATAAATAAAGTTATTCAAACTCAAGTTTCATATATAAAACTTCTTATTTTTCAATAAAACTATTATTTGGGTTCATTACTATTAAATTAATAATTTTCTTTTTTATGATATGTTGTTATCTGATTTATAGAATTATTCTCTAAATCAAATATTATTATTTCACATTAAATTTAGAAAACTTTTTTGTACTAGTTTTTTTCTTATACCCAGATATATTTATAGTTAATGTACAAGTTTTTCTTATTTCTCTTTGACTTCTTGCTCCTTAAATTGATTACTGTTTATTTTAGTTGTTTATTTATTGCATTTGAATTTCTTTCCATTAACTTACAGCACCCTCCTCGTCGTCTTCAACTGTATTTACAGACTTAAGAGCTTCTTATGAGTCTGGCCTTCGTGTTGCATATCAGGTGTGTATATATATATATATATATATATATATATAATATTGGTTTTAGAGTATTTCATTGATTTATTAAACATGTTCCTTTATTTTTGCAAGGGAATTCGTGGCGCAAATGGTGAATTAGCTGCAGAGGAAGCATATCCCAATTGTGAAAAGATTGCTTGCCAGCATTTCCATGCAACGTTTCAAGTGATTGTCTTATACTTTAACCTAAATAAATCGAAAGATATTACGTGTTTAATAACACACTCGAATTTATATATATATATATATATATGTCCTAGTAACATTAATATAACAACACTCTTGATGTTAAAGGCTGTTGAAAGGCGGGTTGCAGATAGAGCAATCATACCAATAGAGAATTCACTTGGCGGGAGCATCCATGGAAACTACGACCTGTTGCTTCGACACGATCTGCATATCGTCGGGGAACTTCTACTCGCCGTTTCTCATTGCTTGCTTGCCAACCATGGCGTCAAGCTTCAAGATTTGAAAACAGTTCTCAGCCATCCTCAAGTACTCAGCCATCTGCTTCTGCCTTTCCCTTTGCTAAAACTTCTCTATTCATGGGGTTAATAGTTTACATTAATTAAACTCAAATTTATATTTTCTTGTTAATAATTTGATGCCTACAAGATTTAGGCCTAACACCATTAAATGAAACATTGACGTTGTTTAGTGTTATGTTTATGAATTGAGAAATAGATAGGAAGAAGAAGATAGAATTTGATTGAATAAAAAAGAAGTTTTCAGATAGATTTTGCATACAACCAAACTTAAAAAGCCACGTATATATAGCCTAGCCTTAGAAATGGACAAAATCAGTTAGCGTGACTGGCGTTCTTTTTGCTCGGCTACTCCTGCGTGTACCATGGGTCTCGCGGTCTGCTGTAACTGAATCACCAGCCGAAGCAACATTCTCTGGGCTAGTAGTTGCCGTAGAGTCGATCATAACATTACCCCCTCCTGAAGCAACGACCTTGTCCTCAAGGTTGGCAGTGGGTGTCGGTAGAGTGACGTCCGGGTGCATCAAGGGTAGAGGTGTGATTTGTTGAAGAGGTTGGCCATGACATGGTTTAAGTTTTGAAACATGAAAGACCGAATGAATGCAAGTGGAATCAGGCAAATCGAGCTTGTAAACGACGGAGCCAATCTTCTGCAAGATACGATAAGGACCAAAATAGCGAGGCCCCAACTTCTGATTGCGCTGCAAACGGAGAGATAATTGTCGATAGGGCTGAAGGCGAACAAAAACCCAACTCCCTACGGCCAAGTCCAACTCACGCCGATGCTTGTCGGCCTGCACTTTCATACGCTGTTGAGCTTGCTGTAAATTGGCTTTCAACACACGAAGTAGCGCATCACGTTCCATTAATTGAGCGTTCAAGGAATCCTGACGAGAACTACCTTCCAAATAACTCAAAATGGTGGGAGGGTCACGGCCGTACAAGGCACGAAATGGAGTCATGCCTGCTGAAGTTTGATAAGCGGTATTATACCAATATTCCGCCCAAGCTAAATAAGTCTCCCATGTACTGGATCATCGTCGGCCATACAACGAAGATACATCTCCAAAATACGATTCAAGGCTTCGATTTGACCATCCGATTGAGGGTGATATGCTGAGCTAAAGCATAGTTCTGTGCCTTGCAAACGAGCTAATTCTGTCCACATATCACTTAAAAAAACTCGATCACGATCGCTGACAATACTACGTGGTATGCCATGTAACTTGACGACCCCTTGAACCAAAACTCGGGCCACCATTGCACTATCATAGTGTCGAGGGAGGCTAAAAAAATGACCATACTTTGTCAAACGGTCAACGACCACCAGTATCACCTCCTTACCATTCGATTTAGGTAAGCCCAAGATAAAATCCATAGAAATGTCTTCAAAAACTTGACTCGGAATAGGAAGAGGTTGAAGAAGACCCGCCGGAGCTAAACTTGAGCTTTTCATACGGTGACAAATCTCACAATTAGTAACGAATCGACGTACATCCTTTCGCATATCGGGCCAATAAAAATTTGCGGCCAACCTGTGAAAAGTACGTGTGATACCGGCATGTCCACCCAAAACAGAGCAATGAAATTCCTTTAGAAGCAAAGTACGGACAACAACTTCATTTGGAACAAAAATCCGGCCCTTAACCAACAATAAACCGTGATGTTCTTCATGATGAGGATGAACAGTAGGATCCAGCAATATATTGTTGCGAAGTTGTTGAAGATGAACATTAGATAAAGTAGTAGCACGAATGGCATCAATAATGCCCAGCAATGGCCGAGAGAGAGCCATGAAATGAGAGGCACTTTCCCGAGAAAGAGCATCCGGAACACGATTGAGTTTACCAGGTCGGTAGTGTATCTCAAAATCGTAGCCAACCAGTTTAGTAAGCCAGCGCTGCTGTTCCGGGGTTTGAATTGTTTGCTGGGTGAGTTCGCGGAGGGATCGTTGATCAGTCAAGATAATGAATTTGCGGCCTAGGAGATATTGGCGCCATTTAGCCACGGCCTGTGTAATGGCATACATTTCTCGACTATAGGTGGAAGCTTGTTGCATCCGAGAACAAAGCTTTTGACTAAAATAAGCCAATGGTCGGCCACCTTGGGTCAAAACCGCACCAATGCCTGTACCGGAAGCGTCAGTCTCAACTTGAAAATCCTTGGTAAAGTCTGGAAGGGCAAGCACAGGAGATGAAGAAAGAAGTTGTTTCAAGTGGTCCATTGCGGCCTGAGCATCTACAGTCCAAGCAAACGTACTATCTTTGCAAAGCAAATCCGAAATAGGGGCAGCGATAGAAGCAAAACCCTTGATAAACTTGCGATAGTAACTAGCCATGCCCAAGAAACCTCGAACATCCCGAACTGTTGTTGGAGTTGGCCAAGTGGTAATAGCCGACACTTTGGCTAGATCCATCGCCAAACCAGTCCCCGAAATTATATGACCGAGATACTCAATGCTTTTTTGGCCAAATGAACATTTACTCCGCTTAGCAACAAAACCGTGTTGTTGTAAGCAAGTAAGCACTTGGCGAACATGAGCTAGATGCTGCTGCCATGAAGGACTATAAACAAGAATATCATCCAAGAAAATTAACACAAACTTGCGCAAAAATGGGCGAAAAATATCATGCATCGTAGCTTGAAAAGTCGAGGGAGCATTAGTCAAACCGAAAGGCATGGCGAGGAACTCATAATGACCCTCGTGTGTGCGGAAAGCGGTCTTATGAATGTCAACCTCGCGCACCCTAATATGATGATAACCAGCCAAAAGATCTAACTTGGAAAAAAAAACGTGATTGTCCCAATTCATCAAATAACTCATCGGCCGTAGGAATGGGAAACTTGTCTTTAATTGTGATCGCATTCAAGGCCCGATAATCCACACAAAATCGCCACGAACCATCCTTTTTTTTAACCAAGAGAACGGGAGAGGAGAACGAGCTTGTACTCTTCCGAATGAGCTGATGTTACAACATGTGTTGAACTTGACGTTCAACCTCCGTCTTTTGAAAATATGGGTATCTATAAGGACGTACATTAACCGGCTTGGCCGAAGGTTGTAAGTGAATAGCATGGTCATTTTCTCGAGTAGGTGGTAGTCCCTCAGTAGGCTCAAAAACAATAGAGAACTCAGTGAGCAAACTATCTATATCAGGTGAAGAGCTAGTTGCCGATGGAGGATCAGATTGCAGCTGCAAATAATAACATTCGGACATGGATCTTGTGTCGGAAAAACGACAAAGAGACTGAAATTGAATTGGCTGAGGAGCAGTACCAAACTCACCTTGCCAACAATGGATGCGATCGCCTTGCTGAAACTGAAATTTAAGTTGCGCAAAATCCATCGTAACGGGGCCTAACGTGGCCATTCATGCAACACCCAACACCATTTCAATGCCCTCGAGAGGTAACACATAGAAGTCAGTCGCGACATCGGTTCCTTGAATTTGAAGTTGTAAATTATGCACACAACCTTCATGTGGAAGCTTGTCCCCATTGCCCACCATAACCCGAAAATTAGGTGCTGCTGTAATAGGTAAACCCAAGTGTTTTGCAACGCGGGACTGAACAAAGTTATGTGTATTTCCGCCGTCAATAAGAATACGAATTTGATGGCCGCGAACTGTCCCAACAACGCGAAGGGTATTGGGGTGTGAATACCCAGCTAGAGCATTGAAGGATACAAGAGATTGTTCCTTACCCAGGTCATCAGAATCATCCATAAAATGAGAAACCGACTCAACTAGAGGAGGAACGAGTAAAGAATCAGGACTGTCATCATCAAGCAAAAATAATTGCGGTGCCTTACATTTATGCCCAGGACTATACTTGTCATCACAATAGTAACAGAGACCTTTCTCCCGTCGAGCTTGAGCTTCAACAGAAGAAATACGGCGCGGCTGTAGAATGGGAGCAGAACCGGAAGTATGCGTTAAAGGGGACGGTCGACCAGGTTGGAATTTTGGCCCTAACATCGGCATAGTTGGGGTGGGTAGCAATGGAGGAAGCTTGGAAGGCGAAGGGTGGCTCAAGTGACGTGTAGCACTTGCCTTAGCTTCATGGAAACGAGCTAACGCCGAGACTTCAATCATAGAATTGGAACGATAGCTCAACACCTCATTCTTTATATCCGATCGTAACCCCGACACAAAACATTGAGTGAGAAAATCATCAGACAAGTTGGAGGTGCGCAACGCAAGCTCCTTAAAACGAGTTTGATAGGCGGCGACCGTCGTAGTCTGTACCAGTTTTGAAAGTTGGCCTTCGGGAGATTCGATATCCATCACAGCAAAACGCTTTCGAATAGCATCGACCAAATGATTCCAACCCACCAGTTGGTGTTGGCGTTGCATCCAACGAAACCATTTGCGTGCCATGCCATCCATTCGAAAACGAGGCCATAGTGACACGGTGGTGATCGGACGTTCCATAGAAATCAAAGAAGTCTTGTGCGGCAACTATCCATTCTTCAGGATCCTGACCAGTAAACAGCGGCAACTCAACCTGAACTGGTTTGGGGGCAAAGGGAAACACATTCTCGGACTCAACTCGAGCCTTTGCCTTTCCTCGCACTCCTGTACTATCGCCGGATTTTTCACCTGCGCTCGATGTTGTTGCAGAAATTCCCAGGTGATCCGAAATAGTTTGTAGTTGACGAGCCATCTCCTGCAGAGTAGTCTGAGCGGATGCATTCCATAGTTTCTGGTCGTCAGCAAAACCTTGCAGCGAAGTCAACGCCTGATCATGGCGGCCAGAGGTATCTTGAAGAAGCTTGATAGAGTTCGCATGATTTACCATGATGGTAAGGGCAATGAAAGCACCAAATGTTATGTTTATGAATTGAGAAATAGATAGGAAGAAGAAGATAGAATTTGATTGAATAAAAAAGAAGTTTTCAGATAGATTTTGCATACAACCAAACTTAAAAAGCAACGTATATATAGTCTAGCCTTAGAAATGGACAAAATCAGTTAGCGTGATTGGCGTTCTTTTTGCTCGACTACTCCTGCGTGTACCATGGGTCTCGCGGTCTGCTGTAACTGAATCACCAGCCGAAGCAACATTCTCTGGGCTAGTAGTTGCCGTAGAGTCGATCATAACATTTAGTTAAACCAATACTAAATCGTATGTAGGGTACCGATACTGTCTGTTCCAATAGTAAACCGGAATAACAAACCCTAATTTATGTTTTGGTATAAACCCTAAATGGTGTATCAAAACACATCGACACGAGTATGTTTCAATATCAAAATGAAAATAACCTAAAAGTCGCCTAAATTCAAACGATACGGCGTTTCAGGCTCTTGCTCAATGTGAGAAGACGTTGGGGAAACTGGGATTGGTGGGAGAGGCAGTAAGTAATACTGCAGTTGCAGCAAAGGTAATTAAGGTCTTAATGATGCAACAACTTGTTTCTTAATTGAATTTGATTGGCCAATGGCCATGATTTCATGTGATGGATCGTTTATAAACATGTGTATGTGTATATATACATGTATAGCAAGTGGCTTTGCAAAAGCTAAGAGACAAAGGAGCCTTGGCTACTTCATCTGCTGCACAGAATTATGGACTCAACATTCTTGCTCCCAATATGCAGGTTCGTTTAACACTTTCCAATAACACCTGCACGTCGGTTCAATACAAAAGATTCAGTCTGGTTTCGTTTGATTACATGTTCATTTATGGCAGGATGATTGCAATAACGTAACTCGGTTTCTGGTGCTAGCCAGGGATCCCCTTGCTCCTGGCACAGATGGTCCCTTCAAGGTCAGCATAAACTCAATCCTGCCGAGTCCAACATCGGAATGTTTAATCGTTTTTAATTTTCTCTATATATTTGAAGGATCATATCGTTATATATTCGTATTTGAATATCCACATCGAACTAAACATTGCAGACAAGTATAGCTTTCTCATTAAAAGATGGTTCTGCTATGCTTTTCGATGCACTTTCTGTCTTTAACTTGAACCAAATCAAACTTTTAAAGGTACAAATATAACCAAACTCATGTTCCCAAATCTGTTCTTTGCTCTATGTTGTAAATAACACCACCTCTACATTGTTTCCTCTAAACCAGATTGAGAGTCGTCCATTAAAGGACCAACCTTTGCAAGCTTCAAAGAATAACAATAAAACAAAAGGGTATGTTCATTCTAAATGATCCGATCAAACTAAACTTGATCCATACATGGCTTGATTCTTGGGTTTGTTTTTCTTGGTTAGATGTTTCAATTACCTTTTCTATGTGGATGTTGAAGCATCAATGGCTGATCCAAGAACACAAATTGCACTCACACACCTGCAGGTTTGCTTCTAATTTTAATACCTTTCAACATCATATATGGATGTTGATGTTAAACATTGGTATTCATTGGCAGGAGCTTTCGACATTTTTACGAGTTCCCGGGTGCTATCCAATGGACACAGGCAGGGTATATGACTGACACTATCGCAGTTTATCGGAGTTCCATAATGCATACATACATGCATATATATAATTATATATAATTGAAATTCAAGGGTTACTATTCATTATGATATTTATAAAGGGGAAAGGAAAATAACAGTGCAGAAGTTATCAAGGGAAATTTCTGCAGTAGTTGAGCCTTAATGGCAAGCGAATAACGAACTGTAAACTTTCAACATCCATCCTACAAAACAAAACCATTATGATAACTCAAAATAGAGGAAAACCATCAAAGGGGACACTTTTCCAATAGGATCAATTTATTTCGAGTCATTCGATTCAATAGTAGCAATGTATTTAGGCTTTTTTGAGGGATGCCCCGGCTTTCACAAGGTCTTCTAGAGCCTTCAATATCTGTGGTTCGGTCAAACCTTCCAAGAGAACTCCCTTCTCGACACCCATATCTGCATTCAGATCAAGATGGATCAGTGGGATTGATGCAATGAATTTATTTAATCCAGACAGATAAGGTAAAAAAAACAAGAGCATGGGAAGAAAATGAACTCGGTGGCACCCGACTGAAGGTAGATAACAAAGGTCTTGCAGGCAGAAAAGTAGTTTACGATGAATAAATGCGACATAATATAGATTTCATATACAGATCCTATGATCATTCATGTAGTGGAACACCATAAATAACGAAACCAAAATCTATTTGATCTTGTTTGTGCATGGAATTGTGTTCATAACCTTCATTTGAAGGTCTGCACTGAAACAGCTATTAAAAAATGGATAACAGTGAACTCAAAGGTTTCTGCCAACTAGCATTAGTTCATTTGAAGATCCCTAAGATTTTCCAAACCCAACCAAAGAGACCAAAATCCATCATAAACAAAAAAAAATTTATTACCACCAAACAGCTTGTCATCGTTTTAGAACAACAGAAAAGAGCAAAACATGTTTTGTATTCAAAGGGCTAGTACATTAATAATCACTTCATCCAATTTTCTATCGATATATAGTTCCTATCCATATCCACTCGGAAGCTCATTTTTCAAATTTCCAGTGAGTGCAAAAGTTAGAAATAAAACTACTTTCGAAACAAAGGAAGTGACCAACGTTAGATTGCCGATAGAGTATAGAACTAAATAAGAGTACCAGAAGCGCGGGTGAGGTAAAGAAATGAAGAACCATCAAGTGTTGTGATAGCAAATTACAAATCTAAGATAACTGATTCTCATTATTTTGATCTAAGAAGTTGTTTTCAACAATTCTCTTAAAATCCTAAATCAAAACTTCAAAATAGAAAAATAAAAGGCAAACACCAGGATGAAACACATGGAATGAGGAGAAATGGAGATGAGAATAAGAGAATACCATATCGAGCCCAAATTTGGGGCTCAATCCCTCTGCATTCACGAATGAGGATCGGGAATTTGGGGTTTAAAGTCTTGAGATCCTTGTAATTTTGTTCCACAAATGACCTGTTGGAAAACAAAAGAAATTAATTTATACGAAAATATAAAAGGAGAAATGTTTAAATTGAGGGAAATAGAAGCACTACAACCTAGCAGATGCACTGGTAGGGGATGTTTGGCAAAAGAGAATTCGTAGCTCTTTGAGATTTCGAGATAATTGGCTTCTCCACGCCATTGTTTTCCTTTATTATCTGAGAAAACAAAAATTCAAAGGATTCTATTCGATGAGCGATGAGGAATGAGAAGTAGGGCATTAGACTCGGGGATTAAAGATATTCATATTAAATCTTGTATGAACTTAATCCCGATATTATCTCTTTATTTAATAAAAAAACATTGTATTTTAAAATTTTAACACTAAAAATATTTTAATAATTTATAATAATGTTCAATTTAAATTATTATTTCATTATTTTAAAACTAAATAAAAATAAAAGGATAAATTCATTTGTTATTGATTTTCCCTTTTTAAGAAAAAAAATATTTCTTAGGCGTAAAATATAATTTTGCTATTATCTTAACTCTAATTATAAAATTGTCACCCAACTATGAAAAATATTATTTTGGTCACCAAAAATTAGGGGTGGGCAATACCATGTATCCGACCAATTTGAATGGAATTGGTCCTGGTTTCGGTAATTACCAGTTCTTGAAAATTAGAACCAGTTTTGGTCACACCGGATCCTAAATTTTAAGAATCGGTCTTATTACTGGTGAAAACCGGTTTCAATACCGAGTAGTCAGTGAATTAATTTATTCTTAAAAAATTGAGTAATGGAAGAAAAAAAATCAACCACCAATAATAATATTAAATAATAAAATTAGAACATTATAGGCTTAAAAATTAAAGTTTTAAAACTAGTCATACTCATAATATTCATACATAAAGAGAAAGTTTAATAAGAAAATAAACAAAAGAAAATTAATACCGAATATTTGATATTGGTCCTGGTTCTATTGGGTATCCACCAGATACCGGGTCCAAAAAATCAAGATCCAGTCCCGATCCTGATTATGATCGGAACCTAAATTTTGGATCCAATCTTGGTCCCACCAAAATCAATACCAGATAAAAACCTATCGGATCTTACCGAGTCCGAAACTGAAACCGAGTAATCGGATTTTTTTCTCACCCCTACTAAAAATCGAAGAAAAAAAAAACTAAATATAATTTTAGTCATTCATGGTTAAGAGAGAGAGAAAAACCCTATAGTTTTGATCAACAAAAATAAAAAAAAAAAATTACAAATAAGTTGTCAGACTTAAATTTTGTTTTTATTTTAGTCACTCATTGTTAATTTCCGTTAGCGATGATTAGTCAGTGTCACTCACACGTGTACAAGAAAGTCAACTTCATTAATCATAACGATCCAAAACTGCACTCTGATCTTTAATTAACTAACATTTTTTTCTTTAAGAAAAGGAAAAAAAATAGGATGCCGAATTTTCCGATTCACGGAGTTCCAATTTTCCAATGGCAGTTGCGTTTTGGAAACTGATAACAAACTCACTCACTCTCTCGTAAACCACCGAAAAGACCAGAAAAAATATATACAACTGTATTCATATCGAAACCTCATTTATTTCCGTTTGGTTGTCGAGAAAGAGTGAGAAAAATGGAAACAATGGAGAAATTCATAGACAACTTGTCTTCGATGGATCTGATGCGGTCGGAGAAAATGTCGTTTGTTCAACTCATTATTCCTGTGGAGTCCGCTCACCGAGCCGTTTCTTATCTTGGTGAACTCGGTCTCCTTCAGTTCCGTGATGTATGTATTTATCTATTTTCAGATCCGTTTCTCTTCTGTGTTCACGTTGCTTAAGTTTTTAAGCATTTCTATGGTAATTCCATGGGAAGGATAATTTAGGATTTTGTTTCGTTTGAATTATTTGTTTGGCTTTAATTGGAAATGAAATTCCATTTTTTAAGTGGTTGACTTTTATGTTCATTTACAGCGG
This sequence comes from Abelmoschus esculentus, assembly GCA_035048815.1. Taxonomy (NCBI): domain Eukaryota; kingdom Viridiplantae; phylum Streptophyta; class Magnoliopsida; order Malvales; family Malvaceae; genus Abelmoschus; species Abelmoschus esculentus. The sequence goes on from JAUCBN010000059.1 coordinate 2,332,556, forward strand.
GAGAGCTAGTTATTATATTTTTTAGTTGCTAATGTTTTTTCCTGCATTTGGAATATTTGTTAAATTCGTGTGGATTTGATCATTGATTAGGTGTTGTTTTGGTGGTTGAATTTGATGAAGATTTGAGATTCTCGCTTATTTAGTTGTGTATGAGTACCCTGTTTGATTTGACTTGTGTTGGAATTATAGATATAGTTAAGGTATGTCAGGCGTTAGACTCAGAGCAAGGAAGTTATCCTAGTAAATATTTTCTGATTAAGGAATTTTTTGTATAGGTCTTTGTTGGAGAGATTTTAGAATTTGAGCATCTTTAGGACTAGGCTTGAACTTATCGTTGAAGTTTGTAATGTCTTCTTTTGTAGGTAATTCCGTGATAAAATTTAACACTTCACAATGAGCTTGCTTGCTCTATTTGGAAATAGACAATGCTTTTGATGGATGTATCACTACAAACTATCATGTTAAGGGATTGTGCTTAGATAATAACCGAGCATTTGATATTTGGTATTTAAAATGACTTTCTATCAATCTAATGGTTGTTTATTTTTATTTCATGATGCTTGCAGGGTAAACCTTTTTTTTTCCAATTAGTGTAGGACTATGATTTAGTGATAACTGATAAAAGCTTGAGAGTTGAGAATTTCTGCAAAGGGGCTACAGGATATGACTAAGTAACTTTGAAAGATTTTGTTCTATTGAGACAATAATTCAGAAATAACTCTTTTTCTGGAGTTTGCAGTATATTAGTCTAAGATCTTATGCAATCTTTCTACTCTTTAAACGAAATAGATAGTTTCTCATGGTATCAGGTGCTCTTATATCAAAGTATTTCTCTTGGTATGAAAATATGTCCAAATATCTAATAGTCTTGAATATCTCTAAGTCATGAGTGAGTGTTGGTTTTATGTTCTAAGAATACCTATTCTGTTACACGATTGCTTATTTATTTTTTTTCTTTCTTGGAAGGTGTTAAGACTATTCTCCATTCATTTCTTTGTTCTGATAATTATAATCATAGGCATATCTGCTAACTGTTAAACAAGTTTAGAGCATTGCTTCTGTAATCATCAATTAAATATGCTAATGGTTGTATGTTTTTGTATCCCACGTGGCAGCTAAACACTGAGAAAAGTCCTTTCCAACGAACATTTGTTAATCAGGTATCCACCGAGCCTAATTTTGTGCCTTAGGTTGTGCTCTTGTTCTCAGTTCTTAATATGTATTCTAATGATTAAGTATGAAATACTGATTAACAGTCGTGCATGGTCAGTAAAGTTAAACATTCTTCTAATCCTTCATATTTTATTTCCCTTCGGAATGAATCAACCTGAATATGCTGGCCTGTTTGTTTGATCCCATTCGGATTATATAGTGAATGGTTAGGATGAATAAACCGATGCTGGTTTATTTTTTTTTTCTTTTTGCATATTACGCGTTAGTTTTATTTTCTAACTTTTCTCCTTTTAATCATGAGAAGATAATGACTACAGTAACATTTTTTCATCTCCAGTGGCTGGCTGTCTCATTAGAGGCTGTCCTTTCCCTTCCTTTCAATTAACCTCCCCATCCATAGAGAAGGTTGGACTTGTCCCTACTCCCTAGTTCTTGCCTTCTTGGTGTATCCTCCAAATGACATGACTAGCATAGCTAGTTGGCACCTTTATTTAAGGTGACATTACGAGAAGTGCAGAATTTCTTTTTCAATAATTCAGTCTGACCCCTCTCTACCCTTCTTTTGTGGATTGTTAATTTTGTTATGTTTATGTTAAAACCTATTTAGGTGAACACTTTTTAGTGATTGGCATGGCTTATTCCTTCTTTTACAAAGAAGGAAACTGCTAATCATGCCTTACTGATGTCAACATTATTTCGAATGTATCTCTTTCTGAGAAGGACATTAACTGTAGTTTTCGGTTGCCAAATATTGTAGTCGCTTTAATTTTTCAGAGGTCTTAACAGGTGAAACGTTGTGGAGAAATGTCAAGAAAGCTACATTTTTTCAAAGATCAAATTATCAAAGCTGGTCTACTATCTTCAATACACCCTGTTGTGGAGTCGGATGTGGAATTGGAGGAATTAGAGGTTCATTTTCTCTACTCCCATTATATAATTATTCCTTCCCACTTTAACTTCTTGTTTTTTCAATGCAATGATAGTTGAGGTAAGCGTTACTGGTCTTTTCTGGAATAAGGATTATCAAATTGTTTTTGTTACAATTTCAGTTGCAACTTTCCGAGCATGAACGTGAGCTAATTGAAATGAACTCCAACAGTGAAAAACTCCGACAAACATACAATGAGCTCCTGGAGTTCAAGATAGTTTTGCTAAAGGTGTATTTCTGGACTCTTTTCTTCTTATATGTTTATATTTCTTTTGTAGTTACCAATTACTTGTTACTTGGATTTGTGTCTGAGCGTCAGATTCATGTATGTTCTGAATTTGTCATGTATTTGGAGGATACTTAAAATGTCATATCCCCATACCCATGTTCATATATGTCCAAGTGGGTTTCAAACATGAGTACTTCAACAAAAAAAACAAGTGCCAGAGTAGCATAGATTTATTGCATTTGTTTAATGATTTCTATCCCATCTTCAGATTCTTCACTGCTGGTAGTCATTTGAGTGTTTTGCTTTTCATCCTCCATTAAGTGTCATCTAATCTCAATTATTCCACCTTTTGCTTGAATTCCTAAAGCCATTGTGTTGGTGCATAGTTGTAAACTTTTATAACATGTCCATATTCAAGCCGTTGTTCACAAGCACTTAAGCTCTTTGATGATCCTATGTGTGCCTTGCTTTATGGAAGATTTAGGTAACCAAATTTTTGTGTTGAATATAGAATCCCTCCTGATACAGATTTCTCAAATTCCAGGCAGGTAGTTTTCTTGTTTCCGGTAATAACCATGCAGTTGCCGAGGAAAGGGAATTAAGTGAGAATGTACACTCTAATCTTAGTTATGATGAGGCATCGTCATTAATTGAACAGGTATTTTTTGAACCTGTGATTAATTACTTTTTTTTTTCAAATCTTTTTCTATGGTCCAATCTACTATATGATTATTCACCCTTCAGGAAACGAGGACTGCAGACCAATCTGGGTTGAGATTTATCAGTGGGATTATTTGTAAATCCAAGGCTCTTAGATTTGAGAGAATGTTGTTTCGTGCTACCAGAGGCAATTTGCTTTTCAATCAGGCACCGGCTGGTGAAGAAATCATGGATCCTTTATCTGCTGAAAAGGTTTCTTTTCCCACTCACAACATCTCTTATGTTGCTAAATCTTATTTCAAATCTTTTTATTTGGAAATTGCTACTGTTATTTGGTACATTCTTAATCTGGGTTGTCTCCAAAGAGGTTTATTGTATTTCATTTTGCTTGCTACAGTATTGATATAAACTTTGCAATTTTCCATTTCTATTTATCTTTTCAGGTAGAGAAAACAGTATTTGTAGTTTTTTTCTCTGGAGAACAGGCAAGGACAAAGATTTTGAAAATTTGTGAAGCATTTGGAGCTCATTGCTATCCTGTTCCTGACGACTTCAGCAAGCAAAGGCAAATAACTAGGGAAGTAAGTGCAGCGTTGTGGAGGTTAACTATTTGTTTTTCCAGTTGAAAATAATCACAAGTATGCATCTTCACAACCAAGCCTTGAATGGATATTCTTGATTCTTTAACGAGATGACCCGTAAATTAAATATATATTGATTCTTTTATTCTGGAATATATAAGAGAAAATACGAACTTTAATTTAATTTGGCTCTTCTTACCTTTTCACTTGCCTATCAATATCTCTCACATACTTGGTATTAGATGGAATTATAGAATCTTTATTTTTCTAGTTTAAGTTTTGTTTTGTTTTTTGTCACAGGTTTTGTCACGTCTTTCTGAATTGGAGGTCACATTGAATGCTGGGATTCGCCATCAAAATAAAGCTCTGAATTCAATTGGATACCATCTAACACAATGGATGAAAATGGTAAGATGTACTAGCGAATGCACCTTGTCTTGTATATTTGTTTCCTCTATGGGGTAATGAACATCTTGACGTGCAAAACTATTTAACCAGCATATGAAAATCTCATAAGTAGGATATATTTGATGTTGTAATATTATCGACTAAGACCCTTGTGATTGCATTTTTATTGTAAACCAGATACTAAGGGAGAAAGCTGTATATGATACATTGAATATGTTGAATTTTGATGTTACAAAGAAATGTCTTGTTGGGGAAGGATGGTGCCCTATATTTGCGAAAGCTAAGGTATCTTTTATGCATCATCTTTCTAAATTCAATTTCTATGTAATTATCATTTGTCATTTTTTTTTCTTCTTTTCCCTCTTTTGATCTTCTATTAGAGATTTGTAGCCTTACAATTGAGGAAATATGTTTCTTTACCTTACAGATTCAAGAAGCACTGCAACGGGCAACAATCGATAGCAATTCACAAGTAGGTATAATTTTTCATGTGATGGATGCTCTAGAATCACCTCCTACGTATTTCAGAACCAACCATTTCACAAATGCATATCAGGAGATTGTTGATGCATATGGGTGAGTTCTAGCTTGAGACTTTGCTTCTTTAACTTATGGATGGCATGCTTTCTGTTGATAGTTTCAACAAAATTGTATAAGCTACTCATTTTAAACAGAATGATTGTCTGCTATTAAGAATCTTATTTTGTTCATCTATAACTCTGTAGTATATGGAGGGTTTATGTTTTAGATTGTAAATATAAGATGCTTTTTTTTTTGTGTGTGTGTGTGTGTGTGATGACAACTTATGTTCTTTGGCCAAAATGGTTGGATTAGCAACCATAAAGCTAACTGTTAAAAGATGTATCCAATGACACTATAATATGTCAAAGGTGAAGTGTCTCCTTTCAGTCCTTTGTTCCCTGACTGCTTCTTCACACATTCTTGATCAACTAAATAAACCATAGTGTGTTCAGGATAAACTGTTTATTGTATAGAGTTGAAATTTTTACTTGATATCAGGATACTAACATGAGAACTTTTTGCAGTGTTGCTAGATATCAGGAGGCAAATCCTGCAGTTTACACTGTTATTACTTTTCCATTTCTTTTTGCTGTGATGTTTGGTGATTGGGGTCATGGAATATGCTTGCTATTAGGAGCATTGGTCCTCATAGCTCGAGAAAGCCGAATCAGCACTCAGGCATGTGTGCAAACATATCATGTTTAGAGTTGAAACTAACAGACTATGTTTTATGTGCATAATACAGAAACAGTTATGGTTATGGTAAGAATACTGGACAGGAAATTGTTCTTAAAGGGTAGGATTTCTTATTGGAGCATTTTAGTGAGACTTTAACACTGACACACATTTCCAATTTATATTTAATTACTAATTCCTAAATCCTACTTCAATAATGGTTTGAATGGTTGAGCTGATCCATTGATAATGTCATACAGTGGAAACTGGTCTGATTGCTAAAAAAACTGAAATACAGGTTTATGAATATCTTCTAAATGGATTTTCCACATTGTTCTGTTTAGTGTGTAACTGATTTTCCACATTATATTTAATTACTAATTTCTACTTTTTTCCTTCTTTTGTTGGCTTGCTTAGTTTATATATAGATGATTTCAGTAATTTACATTTATTGATAGGATAACATTTCATGCTCTATGATTTTGCCGCAGAATGTTTATAGTGATCGTGTCATTTGTAGCCTTGGCCAAAATTTACCTGTAGCATGTATACTAATCTAATTCGTGCATTTGATACCTTACAGAAACTTGGAAGTTTTATGGAGATGCTATTTGGGGGGCGTTATGTACTCCTTTTAATGTCCCTTTTTTCAATTTATTGTGGGTTGATTTACAATGAATTCTTCTCTGTTCCCTTTCACATATTTGGTGGTTCTGCTTACAAGTGCCGAGATGCTACCTGCAGGTTCATATTTCTACTTTTAGATCTCATTACTTTCTAGAAAAGATGGAATATGTTTTGTTTCATCTGATGACTTCTTTTTTCCTAATATTGTTTAGAAGCACCTATTGTTTAATTTTCATGAATGCTATTTTGGATGTAGACTTTTTTCTTGATTGCTCAGTTGCTTCTATTTCTTTCTTTATGCAAGTAAGGGCTGATAGTATCTGCAGCCACCTTTGCAGTGCAGGTTAAAGAAAATTTAAGTTTTATACTTTTGGGAACTGCTTAATTGAATCAACCTTTGCAGATATTCTTTATGGTTATTTATAATAAAATCAATTAGGCTTATTTCATGTTTTCTTTTCGGCATTTTCGACCATAAATTGATACTTCTGAGTTATGTGCGTATATATTGGTTGTAACTTGCAACGTTAACATGTAAACAAAGGGAAATAGCTAGGTTTACACATACTAGCTTAAAGCATTGGTTTTGTGCAAATGTGAGTTTCAGGTTAGGAATAGTCGGACAGACTAACGATTTCTCATGTACTAACAGGAGCATTCTTTTCCTTCAATTATTTTTGACGCGCTACTGTTATATTCTTTGTTTCAGCGATGCACGATCTGCTGGTTTAATCAAATTTCGTGATCCATACCCATTTGGTGTGGATCCAAGTTGGCGTGGAAGTCGCTCAGAGTTGCCTTTTCTCAACTCTCTTAAAATGAAGATGTCAATTTTGCTGGGTGTTGCCCAGATGAACCTAGGAATCATATTAAGTTATTTCAATGCACGCTTTTCTCGCAACTCCCTGGATATTAGGTATGGTTTTCTTCCTCTTTTTTCTTCCAACTTATACACTGTTCTCCACTTGCTTTCTTTACGTGATGGAACTGAAACTTATTTTGCATCTTGTTGTTAGGTATCAGTTTGTACCGCAGATGATATTTCTTAACTCCCTTTTTGGTTATCTTTCACTTCTTATTATAATCAAGTGGTGCACTGGTTCTCAAGCGGACCTTTATCATGTGATGATCTATATGTTTTTGAGTCCCACTGATGATCTTGGTGACAATGAGTTGTTTTGGGGCCAGAGACCACTTCAGGTGTGATTTTCCCTCTTCTGGTTACTGTTGCAGACTGTTATTTGCCATGTTATGTTTCAAGTCTTCACAGCAGTCTATTGTTGCTTAACTTGTGCAGATTGTGCTTCTACTTTTGGCATTAGTTGCAGTCCCATGGATGCTTTTTCCTAAACCTTTTATTTTGAAGAAGCTTCATTCCGAGGTACTCTGTTGCTGATTTTTCTTTCTTTCTTAAAGCAATTTTGCTAAATTTTATAGCTTCTATAACTGGCATTTATTTTATATTATACTTAGCTAGTTTATTTGAAGATTTGATTTCCCTAAAAAACTCTAAAATGAGCCAACCAGATTGTCGAACTGAATGGCTGACATGTCACGTGAATCTTGTTGACTTATCTTTTCATCCTGTAATATTTTTTTCATTTCTCCATAGGTACATCCTCCCCTAGTCCTAGATAATGATTTAAATGTAAACGAGTGAAGAATTGTGTCCAAGAATGGTAATCGAACTGTAAACATTTTCATCTATGCAGAGCATGTCCTTTCTTCTGAGATGACAATCTGTTTGCAAGACCATAAATTGCATCTGGTGTAACATAGGCGTCAGATGTGCTTGTAGATCATATTTGTTGGTGTCAAGTATTTAGATTATCATAACCCTTTCCAGCGTGCGCTAGCATCTGGTTCAACATTAATTGAGTTATAAATCATATCTGAAAAAACTCTTTTTTCCAGGAAAAAAATTATTTGAATAACTCTTCAACTTTGACGAGTGTTGCCTATGTGGCTAATATGTGGAGTTTCGGATAACCGAGTGACTCATTTTAAAATTGGGTGTTTAACAAAGGAACCAATAATTGTGTATTATTCTATGGATCTTCTATTATATAATTAGTATTTTTGATCTTCTTTCCCAAGGTATTGTGAGAGGCTTCTAACTTCTGCATAATGACAACTAAGAATGCTTAGTTTCATTTTTTGCACTTTTAAATCATTTTTCGATGCTTTTTGTGCTAAGTATTGTACTAGAAGAGTCTCTGTCCTTAGTTCCCCCTCTCTCATTTTGCTTAGTTAGTATATGATATATTTCTTCACCATGTTTTAGAGATTTCAAGGTCGCAATTACGGCATGCTTATCTCCTCTGAGTTTGATCCTGATGCCGAACCTGGTTCTGCGCGGGAACATCATGAGGAGTTCAACTTTAGCGAGGTTTTTGTGCACCAAATGATACATTCCATTGAGTTTGTTCTAGCTGCCGTCTCCAACACTGCATCATATCTTCGGCTTTGGGCTTTAAGGTAGATCTATAGTTGTCTCAGTTTGAATGTTTTCCACTGTTTCTTAAATAAATGTTAAGTTAATGTCTGCTCCTAAATCCTAATACATTACAGCTTGGCACACTCTGAATTATCGACAGTTTTCTACGAGAAAGTTCTACTACTTGCCTGGGGGTAAGTTCTTTTAATTTTCTAAATGGTGCATGCTATAGTCGTGTGCATATTCGAACTCCTTTCTACTTGTTCCTATTCTCTTACTAGTTTATGGTTTAGATATTCCGGTTCTAGATGCATGACAATTAAAGTAAGGGTAAACTACTTTTTTAGTCACTCAACATTGTCCGTATTTTTGTTTAGGTCACTCAACTTTGTCTGTGTTTTTGTTTTGGTCATTCAACTTTATTTTTTTCAATTTTATCACTAACTTAGAATTTTGCTTATTATGGTCACTTAACCGTTTTATCACTGTGGAGCTGAGATATATTGTTTTTTTCCTCCTTGACCTCCCTACCATTTAGATTTGGAAGAAAATACTTCGACACTAGTGAATCAAAGGGAGTATGAAAATCAGAGTTTGAGATGAATGTTTCAGGAGGGGGTTTGCATAATTTTACCAAAAAAATTTTAACAGTTAACGGTTGAGTGACCAAAACAAACAAAGTTCGAATGTTTAGCGATAAAAATGAAAATTGTTAATGTTGAGTGACCATAACAGAAACACGAACAGAATTGAGTGAACAAAAAGGTAGTTTACCCTTTAAGTAAACCACTATGATCCCCCCACCCCACCCTAAGGCAAAAGGAAGAAGTAACCGCTGTATAGTAATAGTAGAATTGAGTAGAACTCAAGCTATAAGAAGATAGAGTTTGTCTCAAAATTTGATGCTTAGAGCTCGATTCGAGCATTTGATCAAGTGTTGTCGGATCTAAGAAATTTATAAAATATTGGTGGAAAAATATGAATGAAAGATCCTGATAAATTGAATTGGGTTTTAGAACTCCTACCCAAATTGAAAAAAAAAGATAATTAATAAATTGCTTGAGCTTGTGTATCAGACTTGATTGATCTTTTATAGCAAAAGATATGTCCAACACTCATATTTGCTTCAATTTGAGTATTTATTTTAAGTTTGATTTGAATTTTTTTAGTACCAATGATAAAAAGAAAAAAGTCCGATTAAGTTGATGAGTTATTCTAGTTAAGATTAAGATAACTCAATTCAAGTTGTTCAATAGTTCGACCTCAACTCAACAATGACCCAATCCAATTCAACTTTTTTTTTTCCCTATGAGCACAAGTGTCTCATTTACACTCTTATCGTAACAACGCCATAAATTAAAAAGAAACAACCAAACATCATGTTGTAGGAGTTGTGTTCTAGAGCCAATCATGTTTTTTGTGTTCTATCTGAATAACTTCAGAACAAACTCTTTAGTTGGAGCCTTGGTCAGTATGTCATAGGACAACAATACTCTTTTGAATGACATTGGAATTCGAATACATCATGCATACTTTTCTTCCAAGATTCCTGGAAGCGAAATTGATCCTGCCAATATGCTATTATGTGCCCATGTTTTGATGTGCCTAATGTGTATAAAAGCATGGTCACTATCATCTGATGCTTGATTCATTTCTGATGTGTACTTTGGTAATGACCTGAGTACTGATAATTACAGGTATGACAACATTGTGATTCGAGTAATTGGTCTAGCAGTTTTTGCCTTTGCAACTGCCTTCATCCTACTCATGATGGAGACCCTTAGCGCTTTCCTTCACGCCTTGCGTCTTCACTGGGTAGAATTTCAAAATAAATTCTACCATGGTGATGGATACAAATTCAAACCCTTCTCATTTACCTTGATAACAGATGACGACGATTAGTTAACCCCCTAATCCTGCTTTTTCGAAGTTTTGATCAAGTTTGCGAGATAAAGATGACATTATTTCGAGATGGAAGCTACATAAAGAAAAAAAGGGGGACAGATATCGTCAGAAATCACACTTCGGCTTGCTTAAGGTTTGCTCCTACATCCCATCTTTTTGTGCCTACACAAGTTTGACATAGGAATGTGAAATCCTTTCACACATTTTCTTTCCAAACTTATTGATTTGATGCTAGTTCTAATACTCAGAAGAGGTAGTGTAATATTTTTTTTTTTAATTTCTTCAAAATAGGATAAATGGGGGTGGGTAGGTAAGCGAGAGAGTAGCTAATTGTAAAGAGGAGCTAAACTTCATTACTTCCAAATAGCTGTCTGAATTCTATTTGGTTTCTTCACTTGGAGTGGTGGTGGGAAGGATTAGATTTATAAGAAATTTTACTCACAAAGTCTATATGGATTTTGAAGATTTTAAATTGGTTTTTCTCTTTTTTCATTGCAATGATTAGATCATATTATAATTAAAATTCATTTTCTTTTTTGCCTTTGGTATGTTGTATTTTGAATCCTTAAAAGTAACTCCATTTGCTTTTTATATTATTTTCTTCTTTTATAAATCCTATAGTTCCTGTAAAGATCTTTCTCTTATCTATCAAGGATAGACCGAAGAGTATTAAAATAAATTATACCCTAAAAATTTTAAACTTTTATATAATTTTTATATTTTTTATATATTATTTAATAACTTAGATTTTTACTCTTAAATTTTTGTAATTTCTCACCTTCTAAATCTCTAATATAATAATTCTTTAATATTTTATACCCGTAACATAAATCTTACGTTTATTTGCGACTATTCCTTTTGTTAAAAAATTCAAGATATAATTATATAAAGATTTTGAGTCTGCGAGTCCATCTAAATCAAATACTACTTAGATGGTTTAAACTTAAAAATAATATAAAAACAAAATTGATTAATAAAATTTTTAATTTACCCTTAAAATTAAATAAAATATATATGAATCTTAAATAATATAATAATAACACATAATTTAACATCCAAACCACGTAATTTTAAAACCTTATCAAAAACCATTAAAAGTTAAAACAATATCATTTTGGATATTTAGTAAAGTTAAAAAAAAAAACTTATTTTTTTCTCTTATTTGAATCATATTTTATTTTGATTACCTATTTTAAAAAAATATTATTTCTATTTTTTTATTTTAGTTATTATCGTTCATATCAATTAATTTAATGATGTGATACATTAACAAAAAAAATATTAATTTCTAGACTAACTTCTGAACTTTAAATAAAATACAAATTTAACTCCTAAACTTTTTATTTGAGGGCAGCGACGGCTCTGAAAGCGATAACAATCGAGTTCCAAATCATGGTAATTGAATTATAAATTATTGGATCTGAATTTTTCTTTGAAGGAATGAAATGTTGCAAGTAAGCTGTGATGAATACAACACAAAATATCAAATGTGTACGAGTCTCTCAAGTCTCAACCATGTCATGGACCAATGATCTGAGTTTCTTTTAGTGATTTATGATTACCTTTACGATTTCATTTAAAAGGTTGCAGGCTAGGAGACTTAGAACTGGAATTGCATTTCGGAAGAGTATCCAAGAGCTTCAAGATGGGCAGCCATCGCCTTGTTCATTGGAGGCGGTCCGCACCTCAAAATCTGTATCAATGGAGGGGGAGATCAAATCGCTGCGTCGAGCATTGGATAAAACTCAATGGAGGGGAAGATTTACCTTAATATCTTCAGCAGGAGGAGGGCAGCGGGCTTGAATCATTTCCTTGGATACGAACCCGACACCACCATCCCATCCTTCAGGTGGCTGAACCACAATGTTTAAACATGCGGAAAAAAAACATGAGCGGTGAGTTAAATTACCTCATTGCAACTGCAGACTTATAGGTTGTTTACTTTATATCCTGATGCCAAGGAAATTGAACATGGAACACTGGTCGACTTGCATACCTGATTCAGAACATAGTACACGCTCATTCGATTTGGAAATCTACTGGTGAGCTCATCGAGCTCTTCCTGAAAAAACAACAATGAATTTGAATTAGATTGCTCCGGTGGTTGTCATAAAATAGTTCAGGCCTGGACATCCCGTTGTCAAAATCTGGCATTTTCAGATAATGCAAACCTTTACCGATCGAGAAACGGAACCCACCTTTAAGAGGATGTCCTCATAAGCAACATTGGCATAAATAAGATGAATGTTAGTCTTGTCATTTGGGTTTTCTAATATGGCTCTAGCAACCTGAACAACAAGTGGGAGTTGTTAAACTAAAAGTTCAACAAGAAAATCTTATGCAAGGTGAAGAAAACCAAAGTCATTCGAAGTAACCAAGCTCCTCGATCTAAAATAACAAACCTGGAACATCGGAGTGATGCCAGTGCCCCCGGCCAGCATGCCAAACGCTCTAACTTGGCCAGGTTGATACTTGAAGCGTCCCTGAAATCATTGTATAGGTATATCAATTACAAGCCGTACTTTGAACACAGGTTCATCATAGACCATGATTCCTTTGACATCTCTTCTCAAAGACCAATGTATACAACATGTTAGGACATGCTCCAAAATTGCAGTAAAGGTCACCATGTAATGTACTAAACAACTCTTCCATGAGCTAACGTAAGGCGAAGTGACATAATGTAAGGCATTTGCGTAAGGTTAAGATTGCATACTAACAATTTGTTTTTGACATTAGTATCATATGCAACAGAGCTACAACTAGGCTTCGTAACCAACATGGAAACAAGAAGATAGTATTTGTAATCTGATGCAATATAGCAGGCGCAGCAAAGAATCTTACCTTGGGTCCCTTCACAGCCAAATAATCGCCTTCACGCATCTCACGGAAGTGGTGTGACATCCTTCCTTGAGGATACATCTATAGCACAAGGAAACTAAATTATTTACCAATGTAAGCAAGCAAGAAAGAAAATTACACAGAAGACAATATGTAAAGCATCAATTGCATGCTGCATATGAACCTTTATCACTAGTTCAAAGTACCCTAAATCTGAATCCAAAGTCGTTGGAGTATACGCCTTGACGACATCTTCACCATTCTGATCCTTTCCTCTATTCAAGAAAGCAAAAATTATGTGCAACATTCTAGTTTAAAACCCGTCAAACAGTTTACTAGAGACATGAAAATATAGACGGTGCAGAGATAATGCATCAACATTGGATGAAGATGATAAGAGTTGGTCACCAGGCAAACCTGCAACTCATATGTTGTCCAATTGGAAGCCCCAAAACTGATGTTGGTGTGGGAAGAGCAAACCTAAACTTAGCCACATTATGACTGAGTTGAGTGCGTTTAACGAATTCGAATTCTTTGAATTCTTCGGGATCCAAGCAAACTGTGAAAACATCAAGCATTACTGGATTAAAAAAGTATGAGGATTCAGTAATTTCTAAACTAGCAGCTGGAAATGATTACTAATGAAGTTCATTGCTTCCATGGAATTAGACATAATCTTAAACTTAATAATCTTAAAAAAAATTCAACCACAAGAGGAAAATAATCAAATGGGTTTTATTTGTTTTCATCTTACCATTGAAAAACCAATAAATACATAAAATTATAGAAAAACAAACAATCCTTCCCAATAGCACAAACAATTAAACATTAAAACAATTTGTAAAGAAATCCCATTTCAATATACACAAAAAGACATCATATTTGGTCCAAAACAATTTCTTCCAAGTGAAGAAGAAGAAGAAGAAGAAGAAGAAGAAGAAGAAGATACCTCTTCTGGGTTTCTTGGAAACATAGAGATAATAAGCAGTGGCAGCTCCAACGGCAGCCAAGGCAACAGCCACGGTTACTATTTGGACCCTATGAGATTGAAAATGTTCCATTCCTCTTTTCTTTTTGGACACAAAGTTTTGGAACTATGAAAATACAAAGATCGTAAAAGGTTTTTTATTACCAGATTCAGTTCTCGTCTGTTCGGGTTTGTTTTGTTTTCGTTGAAAGTTTGGTTTGGTCAACGGGAGCACAATTACCAGACCGGTGATGTATGTAGGAGATTCTAGACGGTTTCAAGATTGGCAGCTGAATAGACACGTGGCAATTCCTTATTGGAAGGAGGAATGCTACGGTGGCTGCTAGGTCATATCTTTTGTTTTTTTGTTTATTTATTTTGGATGCCGGGTCAAATCGAAATTGCTTCCTAGGAAATTTGAAATTATTTTCCATAGTCCCTACATAAAAAAGTTACTCAGCTAAAATACTCCCTTTATTTCATAAAAATTGTCTTTTATTAATTATTAAAAAAATTATTTTTATTCATAATTATTTAAAATTTATTATTAATAAAAAATTAAAATATATATTTTAAAAAAATTTAATCGAGAAAATTTTAATTATTTAAAACATTTAATATAATTATAATTAAAGTTAAAAAAAATAATAATATTTATGAGATGAAAAAAATAATAAAAATAACTTATATAATTAAAAATATTTTTATTAATTATATAATAATTTAGAGGGATAAATTATAAAATATTTGTTATAATCTTTTAATCACATTATTGGACGAATAATAATTTAATTGAATATCGTCGATTAAATAACCATTAACACTAAACACAATCTACATAACAAATAATATATATTTAAAAGAAAAAAAAAATCTAGAACAAATGTCATGTACATATATGTATTAAAAATATTTTTTGAAATTACTAAGATTTAAATTATGATTTTTGAAAATAAAATAATTTTTCACCTTGTCATATTTTTTATTTTTAAATTCAGAAACAATAAAATTCTATTAAAAATAAATACTAATTCAACTTTTAATTAAAAATAAAAAAATAAAAAAATAGTTTTAACATATTTTTAGATCCTTTAACCGTTCGATTTTACATGAAACATCCATAAAAGAGGTAAACAGAATAAATAATCATTACAAGAACCTATGGCTAATAGGAATCTCACATCAAAAAGATAAATCCACGTTACATATTGTGCTTCGTAAACAAATTCTTTTTAAGCTTCCACCGAATATCACCTGTCTGCAGGGACGAAGTTAGGATTTAATATTAGGAGGGGCAAAAGTCTATTAAACCTTTAAATTTAAAAATTGAAAAAAGCAAAATCCCTATTTAATTAACATTTAAACTAAAAATGACTAAAAATATAATTTATACCAAAAATTTTAGGAGGAGCAACATCCCCACTCCCTACACAGCTCCGTCCCAGCCTGGTTAGCTAACTATACCTACCGAACCCAGGACCTGGATTAATAACCATCTTTTTTTTTCTGATTTGAAAGTTTATTGTTTTACAATCATTTTGATAAACCCTAATGATTGTGCCCTAAAATGATTATGCAATGTCCAAAGAAAGGTTAAAACGTGGGTATGTGAAGCTAGAAAGACAAAAACAAAAGGAAAGAGGGAACTTTTACTTGACACTGAAGTTATGAGTGAAATTCAGAAGCATGTAATAATCTCTATGTGTTGGGTTAAGATCACTACTTCACTAATTCAGATAAGCTGGAGTTGTGCAAGAACTATTTACCCTCGTCAATCTTCAGAAGAAGATGATGCAACAGCCTTTCCTTTACAATCTGTTGACGCCGTGAGACAAACGTCTGATCTTTCCTCGGTTTTTGGCTCAAGCATCTGAAGTTTTTGGAGCTGATGCTGCAGCACCTATTAAATAAGAATCTTTATACAAGGGAAAGAAGCAATAAAAAAGTGAAGCTTTCAATCCTACTGCAACCAGATGGGGGGACCGGGGTATCCAGAAACTAGTCATGACATATGTATGAAAATGTCATACCAAGCACTCCAAGTCTCCCACCTTGATCCCAAAATTTTATGGATATACATAGTTTACTCAAGTCCCGAGATAGAAAAGTACGTATATCCGTCGCCGTAGGGCACAAGATATTAGAGAATGTTTTCTAAAATATTGAAAAACAGTTATATAGAAACAGCATGAGTAGAACTAGTACACTACAAAAATAATACCTCAATCTGCTGCTAGATGATCTTCTGAGCCTCCAACTGGGAATCTGAAATATTCTGATTAATCCCCCGACCCTTCTCCTGAGTTTCCATTGGCACGGTAACTGGATAGGAACAAAAACATAGTGTGGGAATTGCGGAAAGGTTAGGTTTGCCTGTCCACCAGGAATGGCAAACTGTTGTTGTCCAATGGATATTCTTTCCCCACTAGATTTCACCTTCATGGAATCACCTATTGGAGCAGAAGCCCTGGGAGGTACAGCATTTCCTGGAGACCTGCATGTACCATGCACAAAATTGTCACATGTATTGCCATTTGGTATTAGCAAACCAATCGAATTGCACTTACAGCCAGATCTTGTAAAAAAATAGCACACAAATTCTACATGTTCTGTAATCTGCATGTGTTTAAAGTGCTCGCTTTCTCTAGGCAATAGATATTTCACTTCTCAACTCATGTAAAAGGTCTCAATGCAATCGATTACCTTCGTTTATTTATATCTATATTTATGATCTCATAATTAAGTTCGTAAGTAACCAAAGGAGAAAAGTGTCACCACTTTTGTACAGCCAAAAGCAAAAGGAATTAGGTCTCATCACACATCCCTAATTCTTTTCCCAGGTCCTCAGATTTAAAGAAATTCTTTGGAATTGCAATAATTGATAATTAACGCAAAGGAATGGACACATGATAAAAAAAAATCATACAGAAAAAGGTGAGATTATAAGGCTGGCTAAATAAGGTAACTGCAAATGTCATTGACAAATGAAAATTTTCAAGCATAAAACTACCTACCAAACTAGAGTGTTTGCAGAAGGATAAACGTAGGATTTTTCATATATTGATGCTGCTGCAGTAGCAGCCTGAAGCCTGGCCTGATGGCGGGTCACATGATCAGTGGCCACCTCAACACCAGGACCTTGTGTGGTAGAACTTCTGCTGGACCCTGTTCCACTTTAGACAATTAACCCCTTTTTCAGATCATAAGTCATTTTTATTAGCTGCAAAATTGTAAGAGAAGCAATACCACAACCAAACAAAGTAATACTTGATATGCACATTCAAAATTCTTTGCTACCCAAATCAGCTTACGAGCTTTTATGAGATATAAATCTTATATATGACATAAAAATTGGGATAGGGAACAGGTTATCCTCAAAAATATTGGGACGAAACACGGAAACATATTCAAGATAGGGTTGGGGAGGAAAAGCCTTCAAGTAATGCAACGCATACGGGTTGCATGGGTAAGACCTGTGTAGATTCTGCATTTGTCATATTATTTAGGAGGAACATGCCTAAGCTAGCTTAGGTGCAGGCGTGCAGTTCAACAAAGCACAGGTAATAGCAACTAAAATAACTGAATCTTGAACTAATAAGAGATGGAAAATCTTAAAGCCCTCAAAGTTAGATTTACCTGATACCTGGAAGAAAACAACAAACTTTCAGAAAGTAGGGCAATTTATTCATGCATGATCCCTATTATCTCAAAACCAAATAGCAGAACAGTTGGCATATAACATTATCGATTTGTCAAGAAAATAACAATGTTCAAAAGAAATGAGGTATTTAATCATAGATGATGTTACAATGAGATTACCTTGTTGACGAGCATCTGACCGAGCTCCATGTTGCCCTCCGGATGAACTTGTTTCGTTTTCAGATGGTACAACCAACGGCTCTGCAGGTAGGTAGGACAAGTATGCTGCCTCTCCAGCCATGATCGAAGGCAGTGTATACGAAAAAAATGTCCACAGATTAACTTCTTTGCTGAGGTCATCTCTTCACGACGTATAATACAGGTTGCATCACTTCTGTTCATACAATCAGTAAGCAGTAAGAACCAAGAATAGAAAACCACAATGCAACTGAAAGATTCTATTTTTAAAAAAATCATAAAAATGAAAATTTATCCAACTCACGCAGTGAGTTCTTCAGGGGTTGCATGTGCGAATCTATCATCCATATTTGCCCTATGTACTCTATGTACAAACGAATGGAACTTTACTAATTCAAACATAGTATCATGCTCAATGAATAATCAATTTTCTAAGCAGAACAAAAGCGCAAAACGGAAAGGAAAAAACGGTCAACTATTTTCCATGAAAATTCCTTCCTTCAGTTACCAAACAAATCAAATCCAAACACTTCCAAAATCAATGATTTCTATCTAATAAGAGGTAAAAAGAAAAGAAAACATCTAATTTGTAACGAAACAAAAATAAAAGGCATACACGCACAGAGATCAAATGAAGCTGTACAAACGAAAAAAAAAAAGAGTAAAATCATCATAAAAATTAATATACTCTGCATCTAAGAGAAACGAACTTTACTCGTTAAAACATCATGCTCAAAATATAATCCTCGTTCCAATCAACAAAAAACAAAAGGAAAAGAAATCCAAATTATTTTCCGTGAAATTCCTTTCTCTCCAACTAAACAATCAAATCCAGGAGCTAACGAAATCGATAATTTCCATCTAATAAGAGGCAATACGATAAAACAAAGAAGGAATCAGTACAGAGTAGAGAGAAACTTCGCGAGGGAAAAGAGAAATCCGATTCAGTCTTCTTTTCTCGAGAAGGAGAGTTTAACTGAAAATAATAAATTTCTTCAACCAAATTTGAGACTGTTTCTCTTTGTTTAATTGATTTGATTATAGATTGTATTCATCATTGGCAAATTTTTTTGTTTTGTATTTTCCTCTCATTTTTTAGCTGTAATCTTATTAGTGACTTAAAAATAATTTTTCATAATTCGTTGCCCCAAATGTAATTCTAACTATAATTGATTGACCTATATTGTAGTTTACCCTATATTTCAACAACTGGCAACGACGCCGTTTCTTTCTCTCATTTTTCCTCTCAGACATTTTCCTCTGGTTTTTCCTTTCCTCAACCCTCCTTCAGCCAAACCCCTTTTTTTCTCTATGCCTCTCCAGTATAGCATTTCCTCGCATTTTGATCTTACTCTTCTTTGCTTATTTCCCTATTAGTATTAGCACATATATATGTATTCCCTTAGACTCCAGCAAACCTACACCACTTGGTCAAATAGGTAACTTTTTCTATTCAATTTCTAAGTTAATTTTTCAATGACCCAGATTCTATGACTTCTAATATATTCTTAATTCATAGCTTATTGGCATTTGTGATATTCATATGAGCCATAGCTTGGAATTCTCGAGTGAATATTTTGAGGACATTGAAGATCATGTTTAATGTTGCTTATCATTATTTGATTTTTTGCACATATTACCATTTTCCCCATTGTTTAAATTGATTAAATCTTTTATGAATTCTGAGTTGATCGTGTAAATGGGTCATCCATATAGGTTTTTTTGTTCATGAAGATGGAATTTTAGATGAGACGGATTGGTTCGATAAGGTCAGTGCTGCTAGGCTCTCGTGAATGTTCTAGTTTGTGAAAAGTGAAGTGTTAATGCTTGCGTTTGGATTGGGTATTATGTGGTCTGAGTTCATGCTTGATTTGGGAGTTTTAATGAAGTTAAATTGTGATTTATTTTTATATCAATCGGCATTTTTTTTTTTGATAAATTCAATTTCTTTATATTATGTTAATTTTGATGTCTTATTTAATTATATATACAGATTACATTGGTTTACCGAATTTCATCTTCATTTTTGTGCTGGACATACGATCTTAGCTTGAAGTATATTGTGTTAGTCAAAAGAAAATGATGTCTGAAGATGCTGGACAGATGTTGGCCATTTATGATGATCCTTCGGATCAACGATCTTTGTCTTTAGATGAAACAAGTAGCACAGAGGAATCACCTGATGAAACCCGACTTTCCCTGGAAACCACTAATGATGTCGTTCCATATATTGGGCAAAGATTTGCAACTCATGATGCAGCTTATGAATTTTACAGTGAATATGCAAAGCGATGTGGCTTTTCGATCCGTCGTCATCGCACAGAAGGAAAGGATGGGGTTGGAAAAGGGCTCACAAGACGATATTTTGTCTGTCACCGTGCAGGAAATACACCCGTCAAAACCTTAAATGACAGTAAACCACAAAGAAACAGAAAATCATCTCGATGCGGATGTCAAGCTTACTTGAGGATAAGCAAAGAAACAGACTCAGGAGCTGCAGAATGGCGTGTCACGGGTTTTGTGAACCACCACAATCATGAACTTTTGGAACCAAATCAAGTCCGGTTCCTTCCTGCATATCGAACCATATCAGATGCAGATAAGAGCCGAATCCTTATGTTTGCCAAAACAGGAATCTCTGTACAGCAAATGATGAGGCTGATGGAACTTGAGAAGTGTGTGGAGCCAGGATATCTACCCTTCACTGAGAAGGATGTGAGAAATTTGCTTCAGTCATTCAGGAAATCAGATCAAGAAGATGAAAGCATAGATTTATTAAGAATGTGTCGAAACAATAAGGAGAAGGACCCCAACTTCAAATTTGAGTTTACACTTGATTCAAACAACAAGTTAGACAGCATTGCCTGGTCATATGCATCATCAGTCCAGTCATATGATATCTATGGTGATGCTGTGGTGTTTGACACGACTCATCGTTTGACGGCATTCGACATGCCACTTGGGATATGGGTTGGAGTGAATAATTATGGCATGCCTTGCTTTTTTGGGTGCGTGCTTTTACGGGAAGAAAATTTGAGGTCATTTTCATGGGCCTTAAAGGTAATATGATATATTGTTATATAGCTTTTATTCAGTCTATCAGATTGCATAGCTTATGGTTGCCAGTTTTCTGCCATGCAGAAAAGAGGGAAGGGAAACAATCTACTATAAAAGGATTAGTGAGTTCATATGACTAATCACAACTGTAAAATGTTAAGCCAATTTGAGCATGAACCTACCTGTTTTATACGCAGTCAAATTTCATCAAATATATTTATGCATGCACACAAGCATACATGATCTTTACCTTTATATTATTGCGGTTCTCAAATTTGCTACTGTTCTTTGTGTTGCTCCCCGCCCCCAATCGTTTTCCCCCCTTTGTGGTTTTTTATTAAGAGGCTTGCTAATTATGTCTTTCTATTTTTATCTTTTGTGAAAGGCATTCTTAGGGTTCATGAATGGGAGGGCACCACAGACAATATTAACTGATCAAAATATGTGTCTCAAAGAAGCCATAGCCATTGAAATGCCTACAACTAAGCATGCACTCTGCATATGGATGATTGTGGCAAAATTTCCTTCCTGGTTTAATGCTGTTTTGGGGGAACGTTACAACGAGTGGAAGACTGAGTTTTATCGACTCTACAATTTAGAGTCAGTTGAGGATTTTGAATTGGGCTGGAGAGACATGGTCGGTTCTTTTGGGTTACACACTAACAGGCATATTGCCAACTTGTTTGCATTACGCTCACTATGGGCTTTGCCATACTTGAGAAGTCATTTCTTTGCTGGAATGACTACAACCGGCCACTCGAAGGCAATCAATTCTTTCATTCAAAGGTTTTTAAGTGCACAGACTCGGCTTGCTTACTTTGTGGAACAAGTATGCTCTCTATCTATAATTTCCTTCAAATTCAATTGTGAGTTTTTATTGAATCTCGACTTGTAATTCCTGAAGCACATGCATCTAGAGTTTTCATTTAGCTGTTCCTCAAGGTATAGGAAAGAAATTGATTTTTTAGGAGATCAGAATATCTATGGTTAAAGTACTTAATTTAGGCTTGTACAAACTTTTATTTGTCAAGCTGCCAGCCATTGCTTCTTTCATCAAGGTGGGAAATTGGAATTTTTAATGCTTCTCCACCGCATACCCTGAATCGGATACATTGGATGTAAAACTGTCATGTAGCTTGATTTTGGCTCCCTTTTTGGTTCTTTATCGATCAGGTTGCTGTTGATTTTAAAGACCAAGCAGCAGAACAACAGACAATGCAGCAGAACCTTCAAAATATTTGCCTAAAAACTGGAGCTCCTATGGAATCTCATGCTGCCTCTATCCTCACGCCTTTCGCCTTCTCAAAGCTTCAAGAACAGCTAGTTTTAGCTGCTCATTATGCATCATTCCAGTTGGATGGTGGTTTTCTTGTAAGACATCATACAAAACTCGAGGGAGGCCGAAAAGTGTATTGGGTTCCTCGAGAAGGCATTATAAGTTGCAGCTGCCATCAGTTTGAGTTCTCCGGAATTCTTTGCCGTCATGCCCTTCGAGTTCTCTCCACGGGAAACTGTTTTCAGATTCCAGAAAGATATCTTCCTTTACGCTGGAGAAGGATCAGCACTTCACCCGCAAAGCTTCCACAAAGTTCTAGCGATCATACGGAACGGATTCAGTGGTTACAGAGTATGGTATCAACCCTTGTAGCCGAATCTGCCAAATCAAAGGAGAGATTGGATATGGCTACAGAACAAGTCTACAGTCTTTTATCTCGCATAAGAGAGCAGCCGGTTACATCACAAGGTGCGCGTGATATTTCCCATATTCATAGAAATCTGTAAAAACCATAACTCGAACAATTAGTGCAGAAGACAACATGAGAATCAGATTAGAAATGCAAGAGTTGAAGGATTCAGCATTTTCAAACTAGATTTGTAGTTATTCAATCAAAATACACAAGTTGCACTCCATTGCCATACTTTTGCCTTTTCCTTTCGAATGTGTTTTGCTTATACTTTGGTGGAAGGAAGGGGAAGGGATGTTCTCCATCTCCATGTGCAAAATATTTATAAACAAGGAGCTTATTTTGTGTTAATTTTAGGGGGAAATGGGGGAGAGAGAAAAGGAAACTGCCCAATTTCGTTTTAGGCCAATAATCAAATGCATTGTTTTTTCTCTTGGTTTTCGAGACTATCTTAACTAATTCGGTCTGACCTACATTATATTTGGTTTGGGTGGACAAGTCTCTCGACGAAAGTTTTCTACATACTTAAATTCTCAAACTCGAGACATATTTAAAAGAACTTAAGACATACTTAAACGATACTTGTATTATTTATTTATAACAAAAATATTATCTTAAATTAAATTTTGGTTTATTCTTAATTTTTTTTATAATTATCGGTATCTGATTTGATTAACAAGAGTTATTGGTAATTCTTGCAAATTTGTCTTTTTCATTATATATGTTTTTTCTTCATTATTAATTTATGGGAAAAATATATGCACTAGCGGTATAAAACTTATTTAAATTTATACAAAGACAATTCGAATATTAAATTTTTAAACCCTAAACTTAGTTCGACTTAAGACAACCCAAATAGAAAGGATTGGGCCCATGAGCCCAAACTACGAAATTTCCTAAGTTTAGACGTTGAGTGGGCCTAATAATATAAAGGTAGTACGATCACTTTAAAATTTAGGAAATACAAACGAGTTTTAGGGTTTTGGTAGACAGAAAAACGAAAAGAATGGCGAAGTGTTTCAACGTAGTTCAGAAGCAGAAGAGAGCAGAAAGAGCGGAGAGAAAAAGAGCAATCCATGGCGATCCTTCAAGTAAGAAGCTTAAGAACAAACCTCAATCGCTCTCCGTCTCCGGAAAGCGTAAACGCAAGCTTCTCAAAAAATGGCGCAGGGTATGATTCATGTTGTTTCCATGGAATCTCGTTCTTTTCTTCTTCTATACGTATTGTATTCTTTGTTTTAATGGATTCTTTGAGATCTCTTTGGAAATAATTCTGGGTTTTTTTGGTGATGAATAATAGGAACAAAAGGAAGTTATAGAAAAGGGTTTGGTGAGTATGGAAGATGTGGAAATGGCGGCTGCTGAAGGTATTTTTAATTTTCTTTTTTGTTATTTCCGTTTTAGTTTTTGATTTCATGACTGCTCTGTTTTAACTAAAACTGCAATTATTCTTCTATTTTTTTCTCATTTAAATTAGGTGTTGATCGATAAACTGAATTTGAATACTTAACCCTATAAGCTATTCTAAAAGCTCTTTGATGTATTTACCTTATAATCGCTATGAGATTAAACCATTCATAATTCTAACCCACAGAAAATATCACAGGTCCTTAAATGCTCCCGGAGATTAGGTTTTCCTGTTTTTTTCATTTAAAAAAACTATCTTAAGGTCAGTGTAATAGATGATTGTTACATCTGGTTTGCATTTTAAATTCCAATATGTTTCCAAATACAGGTACATCCCAAGATGCTACCAGCAAAACACCTACAAAATTCCATATGAAGAAGAATTTGAAGCTCAATCGCTTAAACCGGAAAGGTTAGATAGTTTATCCAGAACTGCTGCATTGTCACTTGTATGCTACTGGATTTGGGGTTCTTGTTGGATATCTGTTTGTTTACAACACAGATATATATATAGATTGAGAGAATCAAGTTACAGTGTCAAACTCTTTTAAATTTTGCCTGATTTTTGGATCACGGGGCTCAAATTAACTCCTTACTTTACTGTTAATCTGAGTTATCTGTTTCAATCATCTAACGATTCAAAAAAAAATTACAGTGTGGTTTAATCTTATCCCATATATTATATATGAGGATTCATATCCATTACCTATGTGTCCCGTGGAGTCCATGCGTTGTTCTTTGCTTTATGTTTTTTAGTTTTGGGTTGAGTTTCTTTTTTTCGAACAAATATTCGTAGAAATTATTTCACTTCATTGTAAATGCAGGTAAAAAGAAGGGTTCTAAGCTTGCTATTGAAGCTTCAGTGGATTCTATGGTAGAATAAGTTTTGGTGAAGGACATAAACATATCATACGATTTTGCATATCAATTATCAAGCTGATATTTGGATTTTGGGGACTTGATTTTGTACCATGTTGTCTAGAAATCTACATGGCAACTATATTTTGGTAGTGCTAATGCATTTTTTTTAGTTGTAATCTATGTTTTCCACACAATTGTTCTTACTAGTTAATAGTAATGAGAATTTTTTGAAGCGTTGCATTTGGGCCATTTGATACCTTTTCTTTTCACCAACAAAATTTAAAAATTGTTCACCAAGTTTGTATTTTTAACTGAACCTAATCATAATGTTGTAGTTGGATTTGGCTCACATTATAGTTTCTACTAATTGGCTTCGATTTGGTTAAACAAGATTATGAGCTTAGTTAGTGGTGTCTTTGTAAAATTAAGCATAAATAAGTAAAAATTTTGACGGTAAAAAGAATATATTTTCCATAGGTGGTGTATTTTTAAGGCTTAAAATTAAAAATTTAGGGCTTAAAATTTATGACTTGGTGCCCCCTAAAATGTATACAACTGATGGGTTCCTTTTGGATTTAATTAAAAATAATGTATACAATTAAAAAATAATCATAATATTTAGTCACTTAAAACGAGATGTAAAAAAACTTGGGTCTAAAATGGATAATTAAAATCAGAATACTAGTAAATATTTTTTTCGTAAATTACTCTCACCACTATTTCCAGAGTTCAGAAATTAGATTTCAACTTAATCCTCCCTCTAGCATTGGACCACAAATACACTCTCCCTAAAGCTAAATTCAGTAATTTACAGAATATAGCAAGGGAATACAAATCTAATATAACCTCCAGGGTGTGTTCTTCCACAATAAATTCGATTTCATTACCTGGTATTGGTATTATTATTAATTCAATCAAACATGTTGGGAAGGGGTCTCACAGCCATAAATGCATCCACCATCTGGAAGAAAGACAACAGAAGAGTTCACAATCAGTTCTTTATCTTCAATTTGATGGTTTAATTACTTTTTGGATGACAGGATCCCATAATATATCAATGGAGCTACTCAAGAACCTTACCTCATCTGTTACGGCAGCTCGAGCCCTTCGATGTCTTTCTACTAGCTCAGTCAAAACTTCAGTGAGTCGCTTTTTCACCTCGCCTGTAAGCATGCGTCCCGCACCATACTCCTAGTAAATGGGGAGGAGAATATAAAACACCATGAGAACCTGACAATTACAGGCAAAGCTAAGAAACGGCTCAAGGCAGCAAGTTTACCTTTTTTATGTGCTCAAGTTCAGCATCGTCCTCAAGGAAAAAGTTAAGATACTTGATTGGTATATCTACCTGAAAAACAAACAAATCCAGTTTTTCAGTAGCATACTAGCAACGAAACAAAGAAAAAGAGGAAAATTTAAAACAAAGGAAACCAAAATGCTAATATATTCTGCAAAGCTAAACCCTAAGTGAGCTTCTGAATAGAAGCATAAATCTCTCCTATGCAGACAAATGCATGCATCCACTAATCCTAGTCCAGATGAAAGTGGCAAATCAGACAACCAGAGTATCAATGGCTTCAGCAAAAATAAACGACTAGTGTGTTTATGTGGATGCACGTGCATTTGGATCCATGTGTGACAGTCTGCATTTTTCAGGCAGCTATTATGCATCTAAATGAGGACCGAGCGTCCAATCACCATCCTTGAATGGTAATAACACTATAAAGAGAAACCTCACTGGTAGTATGAGATGTGATAGTTAAAAGCTGAAGCACATTATAAAGAATCCACTGATATGTCACAGAGAACAAGTTAATTACCTCAAGATTTGCCCCAAGTTGTCTGTGTTTTTCAATGGATTCTTGGCCACCAGTGAACGCATGTTTGTTTACCTAAAGACAAGTGCAAATCAGGTATGTAGAGAATGAGAGATCAATCGAAGCAAGTAATTTATTTGATTTTTCACCTTGCTGTAAGCTTTCCTTCTAATGACTCCAGTTATAAAATATGAGCAACAAGTACACACTAATACATTATCGGATAAAGCCCTAACACAACTTAAAATTGCTAGAAAATTAATCAAAAGAAAGCAAGTGGAGTGCAGAATTTGCAATAATGCAACTAAACTAAAGAACGAAACAAGCACAAAGAAGAAGATTTACTCTAAAGAATCAATAGGCCCCGTTAATCTTTTAAGTACACAAAACCCAATAACAATTGGATAGACAGTCTAGTAACAGGTGCTGGAGGATAAGTGCTCAGAAATAATAAAATAATTGAAAGCTCCTACCTCAGTAAATACTACTAAAACTTCTTTAATGATTCATGAGGACATAAAATGTCTAGTGATATATCCATGAGGCTCAAGATGCATCTATTTTAGTTCAATGAGAATTAGGTAAACTTCCCACCACAAAATAACTGAAAGGTCTATGGGTTACACTAACAAGATGTATATGGTCAAACATGTAACATTGCTGTCAACAAGGTTAGAAACTAGCAAGGCAGAATGATGAGAAATTTCATGAACCTACCTTGTATTTGATGTCCTTTGCAGAATCAGTCACGTAAATAGCAGAATTTGGATCACTGGCAGACATTTTCCCGTTCTCTCCCTGAGATTACACGTGCAAACAATGATGAGGCTATTGTTTAAACTAGAGAATTATTACAAGTATATGATTCTACAAAGGCAAATATAGCATATTTTGTAATGAACACGGCATCAAATTCAATATTGATGCCTAAGCTCATATCTGGTGTATCCCAATTAAAGCACATTCGAAGTCAACGAAATGGAAAACAAAAATACTCATGGTAGTGTGTTAACAAATATTCCATGATGAGCCTCCTAGCAACAAAAAACCTCTACCATATGCAAACAGAACTTGAAACATAAATATTTTTACCGCAAATACAGAATCATAGTTTAGAGTAAACACACTTTATAAGCTTCCAGCCTCAAATGAAATGTCAAGAAAATTAATAGTCAAATGAAGCAGCTCAGAGTAAAACAAGATTGATTTATGAATAAAAAGAAACCATCGTAAATATTTCTTAACTTAAAAGTTAAAAGTGTACAGTAACTGAACAAACCATTAAATTTGTATGTACTATCAAAGACAAAGAAGAAAAGGCAAAGCAAAGCAATTCAAACCAAAATAGGCGGGCACAACATCAAACTTTGACCACCACATATATGCAACATAGTTTGTCTGCAAAGTTATGGGGTATAATATAAGGAGTAAAAAAATATCGCAGGAAATAACCTGATTGTCAATAACAGATCTTTATCAACACTCAACCCTATGATGAACTCTGTACAGTATTATCCTAATAATGCTTCTATCCCTACAAAGAATACCTGAAGAGCAGGGAAGAACAGTGATTCAATCAATGCAGGCTTGTGGTACCCTATCCGAGGGGCAACATCTCGTGTCATTCTGAAATATGGATCCTGAGAAACAGCAACAATTTTTTAAATGAAAATATACCTGCAGACAAACAGAGCCAGAGAGAAAAATCCCAAGGGAAAGGATTGAGGAGGTAATCGTTTAAAATAACCAGGGTAATCATTAGTTTTTCCCGACTGTAAACAAAGAATTAAATAATAAATTGACAAATTTAAGAATCACTTTGACTTGAGGCTTCCTTTAAGTTGCAAAGCAACAAAGCCAAAAGAGACCCAACATCCAAACTTGCACCAATTATAACTGTTTCACAAATGAAAGGAAGCACGAAAGGCCATTGTAGCATAGTTTTAAAGTTTGCAAGCTATTGTGAGACATAATAAGGCGTTTGGAGTAAATAAAAACAAGGACTAACATTCGGAAACCACAGTTATCACTTACAAAACCATATACTCTTTAATAATAATTAAGTAAAAGTTAATATGCAGTAATTATATGATAAAACTAAGCAGAGTCAAAACAAAACACTGAACCTGGTCAATTGCACAAGGAATTAGACAACGTAGATTATCCTTGCCAGAGAATAGATGTGGGAATGAGGAGGGAAATGATGGAACAGCCTGCACCAACAAAATATAAGCACAGTCATCACACAGGCATACATTTTACACACAAAAAAAAATAAAAAAAATAAAAAAGCTAAAGAGACCAAATCAGTTATTAGATTCCTTGTAAGTGGCCAGTAGCCAAAACTTAAATAATATATAATCATGAACAACATCTAAGCTCACATCAAAGCAAAATAACATCACTGCAACCACAGGTCCACAGCCAATGCAAAACTGGTAAATGCAAGGAGAAGGGAGTATACCTGCACAGGTGGAAAGCTAACTTTTCCAATATGATCCTCACCTGTGAATCCAAATATGCCAACAACCTAAATAACACAGGAAAGGAATATAGTTACTCAAACAATAAGGTCAAAGGCTCTTCCACCCGCAAATAAAAGAATACAAATAGCACCTTGTTGTATGTGACACACTTGGCAACCTTGACCATATTTTTATAGAAGGCACTGAAAATCAAAACATTAACAAAATTATAATTACCCTCCATTCCAAAGACTAGTCCCATAAAATGTTAAAAAGAAATGCTCAATATATCCTCTGATGTTTCCTTACCCTCCGACATAATCAAAGTCTGAGAATATGAAGGTCTTTGATATGTCAAAACCACAAGCAATAATATCTTTGGCATTCTCCCGGGCGAGTCTTTGGCTCTCCTCCACAGAAAGATTTTTCCACATGCACTTCTCGTCATCAGTTAGTTGTATCACAAGAGGGACTTTGAAGGCATCTTGAAGGTATCTGCCAGAAACATCAAACATTGACCAAAATTATAGAATTAAGTGCATGACCAACACTCAAAACAAAAAAAACAGTTCTTTTCCTTCAAATTTTCTCTTAAGATCACAAAAGAAATTAAACATCATGTATTAAGGAGTCATTACTAGAACTTGTAAGCTTCCAATATTTTTTTCTCCATTTAAGAAATGGCAGAGACAAATAACAACAAAAATTGATCTAAAAGGACTAAACTCATAGAGTTTAATAGTTACTCGTAGAGCGATAAATTCACTATTTCTATATATATAATTTGAATCATTGTTCTATTGACACATCAATTCATAAAATATTCATAATTGCACAAATTTCAGCTCCATTTTTCATTTATACCAACTACTAACTAAGAAAATGGAGAGAAAAAAAAAGTTACTTGGTGAACATAAAAGGAATCAAATGGCCCAAATGCAAAGCTTCAGAAGACGGTCCACGGCCGGTATACAAATAAAACTTCTCCCCTCGCTCATAGGCATCCAAAATGTCATTGAAATCCCGATGCGCAAAGAAAACGCCACGGCGGAGGAAGACATGAGGAGGACGAGAAGTGAGGCGTTGGACGCGGTCGACAAAGGATTGATCCAGCCTTTGGCAACCGAATTTGTCGATGAGCTTATCGTAATCAATCTTGCCGCCATCTTTGGCCGACACTTCCCACGGATTCACCACTTGTTCCTCTTCTTGCTGCTGGTTCTTATCCTCTGCCTTCTCCATTGTGGCTTCGCTATCGTCACTTAGAAAAGAAAGGAATGGATGCTTTTGCTATATACTAGGTTACGGCGACGGCTATATGAAACTGTCCATTGTCCAATAGACGGCGTATCGGATTCGAACGAAGTTTTACAATTCGGGTTTTTATCCGACCCGGTTTACCGCGGTTTTATTTTCTCCCTTTTTTTGGATAGAAGTTTTATTTTCTTTTACATTTTGAATTATAAACATATTTAATATTTTCCTATAAAAATCTAATAAATAAGGTTTGGTCTTGTCAACAAATTTTAAAACATTTATTTAATAATATATTTCAGAAGATCGAGTAATTTCGATCTGTCTTTGAACAATAAATAAATTAAATAATATAATTTATCCAAAGATGGGTGAAAAAAACCCGTCTTTAAACAATATTTTTCTTTTTAATTTTTTATTAGAGAAAAATATTATTAAAACAGTGCTCCAGTGAAAAAATGTTATTCAAAGACTGATTGTTTTCCACCGTCTTTGAACAGTGTTTATTATTTTTATTGAAATATTGTTTGAAGACGAGTTAAAAGCAGTCTGACTTTTGATTTGAACAGTAATTCATTATATTGTTAAAAATAATTTGAGTGATTCAACATTTTTAGAAAGAAAAAATCTCTAACAATATTATTGGAAAAACGTCATTTATAATTAATCCATTTTAATACATTCGTTTTTTAAAAAATCTTTAAATTTTTAAAACTCTCTACAAAAGTTATCATTGTCTATTCTACATAGGTCACCCTCTTTTCTTTCCCAAATAACTTTGACTACCGACTCAACACCGATGGTGGTTCTGAATCTCAAATCAATCAGGGTGAACATTAAGTCCAACAATCCTCCTGATCCTTTGTAGTTCTCGACTCGTCTATCGACAAGTGAACTACTCATCGTCAATCTCACCCTTACTCTCGACCACCATCTCTAATCTTATATTTATTGTTATCCAAAATCAACATCAATAAAACTTAATCATCTCCTGTAACGACCCAGATTTTGGATTCGAACGTCGGGTTAACCCGTGGAGTGGGCTTCGGTTTTGGGCCCCGGGTTGGATAGTTTAGGCCTTGTGGGCCTTAGGTTGTTGGGCTTTAATTGGGTTTTAAGTTAGGCCTTGTGGTGAGGGTTTTTTGGTAATTGCACTTAGGATGAAGATGGGGTTGTAGAGGTTAATTCTCTGCATAATGACCTCATTGTCTTCTCTTTTTCTTTCACATTTCTTCCCCATGGTTGCAAGAGAAAAATGGTGGCAAAGGTTTAATCTTTGGGAGTTTTCTGGGGAATCTCGTTTTGGTGGAAGAGTAAAGGTTTTTAGGCTCAAAGTGATCTACAAAACAAGGTAAAGATTGTTGAGTTTGGTGAAGAAAAGGGTTTAGAAGAGGTTTTGAGTTTGAGTTCGGGTTTGGTTTTTTGAGGGCTTGAATCTCAGTTCTTTTAGTGTTTGAAGCTCCGGAAATCATCTCTAAGTGTTCTTAATCTGTTGTATGTCTTTCTCTTGTAGAGAAAGAGGGTTGTGAGCCATCAACAAGTTTTGGAAAGAAGAAGGCTTGAAGAGGAGTGAGCTCGGGTTTGTTGTTGTTTGTGCAAGAGGTTGATACTCACAACTCATCCTTTCATCATTCATATCATGGTAGTATGCATGACATGTAGATTTCATGTATGAATGCTTGATTTGAGCTTTTAGGTCTTTAATGGTGACTTTCGTAATTGTGTGTTTGATGGCTTGAAAATAATGTTAAAACACTTGAAACCTTTCTAAGAATGAGTAGGAACACTTTAGAACCGAATAGATTAATGTTTGAGATGAATCCTTAGAATTTTCTAAGTGCAAACCTGCATTTCGTGCAGGGGTATCGATACACGGGCTACCGGTATCGATACCCATGAGTGGAAATAGGCTAAGTGGCCAGGTGTATCGAACCATAGTTCGATACCGGGACCTCTAGTGGCATATTGGCATCGATGCTGGTATCGATGCTGGAGGGTCCCTTTTGTTGACTTTGAAAATGGTCAAAGGGTATCGATACTGGTATCGATACTCATGGTTCGATGCCTTCTTTGGGTAGGTATCGAGGCAGGGTGGTTCGATACCCTATATAGGGGTATCGATACCCTCGCGAAAACTTGACAAGATAAGCTTTATTTGGGGTTCGATAAAGGGATTAAAGACTATAATGAATCTTATAATTAATGAAAAGAATGGTTAACACAAGATTGACGTATTAAAACCTTGAATGACTAAATTGTGTTAAGTCTTGATATGTTTTGATGTGAGGATCCTAGGTGGATCGTTTATGTGTGTTGAGTCCTTGATTGATGGAAATCCGGATATCCAAAAGTGTTGCAACACGTCGAAGGCCATCCGATGTAACATTCCGGGTGATGATTTTGAAGACCATTCCGAATGTAGGATCCCGATGCTGTGTGGACGCGGGCCTCATTCGAAGATACTCGATGTGACATTCCGAGTATGGAATTTGGAGGATCCCGATGCTGTGTGGACGCGGGCCTCAAATCTCGGATGTAGGATCTCGATGCTATGTGGACGCGGGCCTCATCCTGAGTATGGGATCCCGATGCTGTGTGGACGCGGGCCTCACTACTTTGTGTTGTTGTTTGACATGTATATGCTGTGTGCGTCATTATACATTGTTATGCCATGTGGTAGGCAAGCATGCTAGATCATCATTTCATGCACGATGTTTATATGTTATGCTTTACTGCTTATGATATGCATGATGTTGGCCGAGTTCGGCGTACCCACTGAGCTTTAGTAGCTCAGCGTTCGAAATGTGTTTTCGTGCGTAGGTTAGCAGAAGCCGGTTCGTGAAGCACCATCGAGGTTTGGATTTCAGCATCGACCTAGGTCAGGGTACATTTATAGATTAGTGGGCTAGTACTTGGTTGGACCCTATGTATTTTGTAACTCTGTTATTTTAATTTGGGTCAAATGTTTTAATGGTTTGTAATATTTTGGGAGCTCCGATTATCTTATATTATTTTGGGCTTGCGTTTTAACTTAAATGGATTTTATAAATAGTATTTTGGACTTGAATTGGATTTTAAATTGTTGGGCTTTCGAAAGAATTTTGAGATACATGATTTGGGCCGGAGGCCCAATGTGACATCCGAGTCGGGGTGTTACATCTCCACCTATATATTTTCCCTCATTTGCAATTAGTTTCGCTATAGCACCCGCTGCTCTAGTTAATTGTCCACCCCTTTCAAGTGTGATTTCTATGTTATGTATGACCGTGCCTAAGGGCATATTTAAAGAAGGTTTTCCTGTGCGCTCATCACAAAAAAAATTCTAAATTCCAATATACCCAATACCAGATAGTTGTCAAGAAGCACAAACAAAAAAAACACAATATGTGTTCCGGCCACACCTTCATAACTCCAAATACTCGGATTTGTTATAATTCTCCCTGTAATACTCCAACCGCCCTATGAATTGGTTATTCCTAAACGAGTCATGAAGGGTACAACGAACATACCTTGTCTCCACATTGGATCAAGAACGGGATCGGAAGGGTCAAAAACGACTAATTCACATAAAGCCACTGAACCGGCTATCACTCAAAATCAGCATCAACAAAAATTAATATAACTTAACCAATATATAAAATTAAAATATAAACATAAACAAAATTATCAAATAAACTTATATAATTAGACTTTAAACACGTACAAGTAATCATAATTTAACTCGAGATTCTTAAACACTATACTAACCACTAGTCACTATTTTTGACTAATCTAATTGTTTTAGGCACAATATTGACCAATACACACTCTCCCCATCCCATTTGAAGCTTCTTCTAGAGTTGCAATGACAACATGAAAGGATGGCCTTTGGGAAGGATCAGTACTGGTGCACTGGTGTATAAGCCTAAAAAGTAAAAACACAAACACATCACTAATGAAATAATTAACACAAATTAAGTAAAACTAAGTTATTTTATCGTGTCGCTCTTTAATTGACATAAAAAAAATTATAATTGTATTTTAAATAAAATTTAAAAACCACTTTAAAAAAATATAATAACTTACTCTTGAATTCTTCGTGGGCATCGACTTATTGGAAACTTAATTTCCAAATCAAAGGGAATGGAATTTGTACCGTTAAAGTTGATGTCATAATTGAGGACATGTCTTCCTTCTAACATCTGTCACACACATATTTTCAAACATAAAAAGTGGACATACATATGGATAATTCTATGGTAAATTTATGTATTTTTAATATATCATTAATTGTTTTAAATAACTTTAAAATCTTAAGGATTAAAAGTATCATTATCTTCTTTTTAAAATAATTTTTTTATTATTATAATAATTCTTACATTATTTAAGGTAAAGTTTATAAATGATCACTAAATTTTGATAATTATTCAATTTGGTAATCCAACTTTCAATTGTTTTAATATTTATTTTATTTCATTTTACCAATTGACCTATTAATAACCGTTAAAAAGTAAGGTATAACATATTTAGTTCTTCGTGTTTACACATTTAAATAATTTAATCCTAATTTAAAAAATAATAAATATAACCCATTTTTTTAATTTGATCCTGTTTTTAATTACATACATCTATTTAAAATAAATTAAGTATAGCTGATCAAACACAAAAGAATAAAGATTTAAATATAGAAAAGATGTTAAAAGAACAAACCTGGTAAAGTATGAACCCAAATGCAAGGACATCTTTCTTGGTATCATAATTTTCAACAATTTGAGCTGTGAAAATAATAATAATAATTATTATTTATTAAATATATTAAATCATCCATAAAATTGAACATGGAAGTTGAGGGAATGAAACAACATACAACTCTCTTGATTTGGTTGTATTTGTTCATACAACATTTGAACCCAATACTCCCCAATTTTCAAGTGCCCACTTTCATCTTGCAATAAATTTCTAAACAAAAAAAAATAGTTACTTATATAATCTAATATCAAATGAAATTTACGAAGTTAGATGAATAAAATAATCAATATATTCTCTCTTTTTATAACGATTAGTATATCGATCTATTGATATATTAATTTGAATCGAATATTAAAGAAGTTTATTATAAACCTATGTATCCAATTTAATTCATTCACAACATCATGATTCAAACTTTTGACTCTGTTTAAAGAACTTAGTATCCCGCATCACTAGACCAACTAGTAATTGGTAATATCTACCTTATTTTTAAATAAAAAAAATACTTTTTAAAAAAATATATACTTTGCCTAATTTGGGATACAACTTAGTACTTACCTTGGATCCAAATTATTGTGTACTATTGGCTTTGGCTTGTGCTGGTGAAGATAATTCATTCCCCTAGCAATATCCAGGGCATAACGCAAAGCAATGGGGAAGTCAAGACGACCTTTCTTTTCCAATATTACATCCAAATTATCCTGATTTACCATTAAAAAAATAATCAGATTGGGTTGGATTTGTTATTTAAATTTAATTATAATTAGTAACACCAAATCTTAATATTATTTAAAATAATTGAAGAGATTACCTTTGGTAGATATTCAGTAATCAAAATCATTTCCTCTCCTTGCACAATGGAGCCCAGGAACTGTAAGATATTGGGATGTCGAAGTTCATGCAATAGGGTATTGTCCTTTGAAGATAAGATCCTGAACAAAAGTAAATAAATAAACATTAAACAAAACAATTTACACTTTAAACCTTAATTTAATCGTATATACTGTATACCAGTGACCGAACTATATGAGATGATGAGAAATAATCACCCTTTATCCTGATTTCTTTTTTATTTAATTTTTTAAAATTTTAATTTATTTATGAATTTGTCCTTCAATTCTAAATCATGATTTCGTTCTTGTTACGTACATTTTAACCTGGTGTTGAATCTGGCTTTTGATCACTGTTTTAACAACCCATGTTCCACGCCACCTGACCTTTTCGGATTCACCATAGACGCCCTGCATAATACATAACACCATCCACGTTAAAACAAAATTCATAATCGAATTCGTATATACTTAAATGAACATATATTATTACGTAATAATGTTTTTGTATTAAACTAACCTGCGGTTTAATTACAGATGATTTATCAACGTCCAGTTCTGAGATATCGATCACTTCATTTGAATTCGGTTCATGTCGAACTGTCTGCAGCACAGTACGAATACAATGTTTTGAATTTGAATCATAAATTTATGAAAAAAGTAGTGAAGAAATGGTTATACCACTGGGGTTTGATCATTCATGGTTGGCTGATCGTTGATGAATTCTTTATCATCTATATCTTTCCCTCCATTGACTTCTAGGATTCTGCAGATATCTCGATGGCCATAAAGCCTTGCATCTGTTAAAGGCTTCAAAAAAAATACAAAGGAAATCAAGTTTGAAGGTATGAGTTTAAACCCTAAATTTTATCGATCTGGACTCGAAATTTCAAGAACTTGAAGTACTTTAATCCTTAACTTTTCATTTTGGAAATCGTTAATCAATTAAATGTTAAGATCTTAAAATGATATAATAAACTTATATATGACATTGCATGCTAACCTGATAAACTGATATAACAGTTCAAAACTAATTTTATAAAATTATATCTTGAATTAAACTCGTCGATTATATTTTTTTAGATAACTCGTGGACTTATCTTATGAACCAAGCAAAAATGAATGCATAGGACGTTGTGGAGTTGGTGCATACAGTCCGGTTCCATCGATCAATGAGGTTGACATTAGCCTTGTAAAGCAGAAGCAGCTCGACAATAGGGGCATGGCCTTCACTGGCTGCGAGATGCAAAGCAGTTCTCCGATCATAGTCTTGTACGTCGGGCGAGATGCCGTCTCGTAACATCTGGTTCAGTCCGACTCTATCACCCCTCGATGCGAAGCTCAGGAAATTGCCGATCAACTGCATGTCAAGACCACTTGAAACACTGTAATGATCATCATTCTGCCTTTGACCCATGTTGCTGATATTAATTACTCCAATCTGGTTATCTGTTGGGAGGGGCGATGTAAGGGAAAGGAAATAAGCCCAAATTACTGGAGAAATAGTAGAGTTGGATGTTCAAAGATGGGCGATTTTGTCTAGGATTAGGACAAGAAGAGGGTTTGGTTTAACGTCGGGATATTTCATTTGAAAATCTCAACTTGTGCCATTGAAATTATAAGCAAGCTGTGAAACATTTTGACCTTTTGTCTTTGTACTTTGCTACCTCGTCGACTGATCTGAAAGATGTATAAATTACTCAAGTCATCATCAAAATATTTGAAGGTACTTATATTTTGATCATCGAATTAATTAACTTGTAATTTATTTATAGATTTGATGAACCTAGAGAAAATGCTTGGATGTGTTGTTCTGAAGATGATACTGCAAAGCTTCTCTCGGTATTCCACAGGGTGTCAAGTACGGTGCTAGAATCGGTCCTGGTGTATATGACATTCATTCTCTGAGGATCCCGTCGACGGATGAAGTTGAGGACCGTTTTAGGAAGAGACTTGCAATGCTTGAGGGGAAGTTTGTGTGGGTAAATCCAGACTCTGTGGTCAGAAGACACGCAAATACTCCGAAGTTCAGCCTGCTCTTACCAACACGGTTGCTGCTGCTAAGTTCATTCATACCAAACTGGCAAGGGCTAAGTGAGTCTTCTAGGTGCCGGGAGGGACATCAACTCGCTAGTAGTGTTTTAACGGTAGATATATTGAACAAACTGACAGAACCAATAAAAAGTAGTAAAAAAACAATAAACCGAACTCTTGT
This sequence comes from Abelmoschus esculentus, assembly GCA_035048815.1. Lineage (NCBI taxonomy): Eukaryota > Viridiplantae > Streptophyta > Magnoliopsida > Malvales > Malvaceae > Abelmoschus > Abelmoschus esculentus. The sequence continues at coordinate 2,370,665 of JAUCBN010000059.1, forward strand.
TTTTTTAATTATTTTTAAGAAAAAAACTAATTTTCATAATATTTTAGATGTTTATGAGTTTAAAATTAATTAAATTAAACTTTCACTTCATTTTAACTTTTAAAGTTAAATAAAAATTCTCTTCGCCTCAGAAAATATAATAATTAATGGGTCTTTATTATTTTAAATTAGATAATACTTTCGTATTGAAGTTATAAAATTCAAGTTTTTTAACCCTATCACCTTAAAACTTAAACACTAAAATTTAACCGTAAATCTTAAATTTTACACTAAACTAAACCCTTAATCTCTAAAATCTAACCTAAACTCTAAATCTTAAAATTAAACCAAAATTACAAGGTTATGTAGCAAAATATTTTCCTTTTAAATTGTATAACTTGTTTGATATACTTTAAATTTTAATTATACCAATGAGCCACTAAATTAATGACATAATCCACAAGCAATGACCTAAAAAGATTTTATTGGCTCAATGATATAAGTGAATCCTAAAGTAAAATTCAATTTTAAAATTGTATCAATTTTTAATTTATTAGTATAATCGAAGTTAAACTTAGAGTTCAATGGTATGCGGTATAATTTACCCTTAAAAAGGTATTAAGGCTAACAACACAAGGCTACTAAACAAAAAACAGAGCAAGCAATCAGAATACTAAGGTCCGGGTTCACAAAATAATGCAAACATGAAACAGAGAACCATCCAACAAAAGCCAAATAACAAAAAGAAAAACATAGATGCCCTATTCATAAATAGAAATTTTAGCCAACTCAAGTGCCCTGTTCCAAATTTTTTCCTCATTTTTGGATCCCGGATATCATTCAAGAGGCCCCTTACTTGGCCATCATCACTTTGACAAACTCCTCATAGTTGATCTGTCCATCACCATCAACATCGGCTTCACGGATCATCTCGTCAACTTCCTCATCTGTAAGCTTCTCACCAAGGTTAGTCATAACATGGCGAAGCTCAGCAGCAGAAATGAAACCATTCTGATCCTTGTCAAACACCCTGAATGCCTCTTTAAGCTCCTCCTCTGAGTCAGTATCTTTCATCTTCCTGGCCATCAGGTTAAGGAATTCAGGAAAATCGATGATCCCGTTTCCGTCAGCATCGACTTCATTGATCATATCTTGGAGTTCCGCCTCAGTGGGGTTCTGACCAAGTGATCGCATCACAGTCCCCAACTCCTTGGTAGTAATGCAACCTGCAGCAATGATAAAAATAAATACACAAATACAACAAAATCAGATGACAATTTTGGTTATAGAACAATCAACATGACTAAATACATTCAACCAAAACCCAGCAAAGCTAGTTTTCAGCAACAAAAAAAGCTAATTTTCAGAATGAAACATGTGTCAATGCTTTGCAACAACAAGCATGTAAACTAATAATGATCTACTATTTCATTATAAGTTGAAAATGCGGGATCAATAGAAGGGAATAACATCAAAAATCCAAGGAAAGCTTTGCTAATCAGATTCAAAACTTGCACAGAGGGCATGAAATATTTAATCATGATTAAATAACAATTAAATTCAAATCAGAAATTTCAAGGATAAATTACGCAAGGACTTACATAACACATAAAAAGCAATCTAGCAAGATTATGTTTGCATCTAAAAGATCTAACACTAACAAATCATCCAAGAAATCCAATGAGAAGACCGAGAAAAGTAACATTAGTGAAAATAAAGGGTATAAAACCATAAAAATCAAAGAAATGAAAACATTAGACGATCAACGTCGATTATGAATTCACAAATCGGAACCCTAGATCCGTCACATCATTAAAATAGCAAAAGAAAACGATCACAAAATTCATAAAATAAAGCACAAAATTAAGAACATAAACGAAGACGACGCTTAGAACTAGAAATCCGAGCTGAATCGAATGAAGAATATTAGTAAACCATGAGTAATAATTGCAATAAAAATTATAGAAATAAAAGAGAGAGATGAGAGAAAGGACCATCTCCGTCCTTGTCAAACAGGCTAAATGCCTCCTTGAATTCAGAGATCTGATCGTCGGTAAGCTGATCGGCCATTTTCTTATTCTCTTGAGCTTTTCCTCTCTTTTTTAACGTAACGGAGAAAAATGATGAGGGTGTGGGAAATATAGAAGGGGATGCCAGTGCTATATATAGGGCCCAAAGTTGGGCCCAACACAATTTAAGGCATATGAATACTTCTTCTTTTAGTAATACGTACATCTTCTTTGAATAGTTTTTTATTTTGCTCCCTCTCCCATTGAAGAGTTCATGCATCTAGCTCAACTTGCAAAAAATTTATTTTAGGGTTAATCCCATAATAAGTCCTTGATCTATGGACTAAATACTAATTTGACTATAAACTATAAAAATATTCTAAATGAATCCTCAAATAAGAGTATTGTTTCAATTATGATTCGTTCTATAATGCTTTTTTTAAAAGTTTTTTTTTTCAAAAACAACAGAATTTGTAGTTTTTTATGTTAGGAATATCTTTTAGGAGAAGAACTCCAGATTCGATACGAGAAAATTCAAATGAGAAGAACGACCTCGGATTACATGATTTATTTGAAGAAATTCAAATGAGAATAATAACTTCAAACCGTTTGGAAAAACTCAAATGAAAAGAACAACTCTAGATTCGATACGAGAAAATTTAAATAAAAAGAACAACCTCGAATTACATAATTTATTTGAAGAAATTTTAATTCAAAAGATAAAATTTTGGCTTTTAATTTTTCAATACTTCTAAACAAAATTACTTAGCTGGTCTCATTCATATCACCGATTTTTTATATATTTTTGAAAAATTATTTAAAATATATATTTTAGATATCATTTTTTTGATAAAATTGAGAGAGAAATATACTGTCAAGTATCTCATTAAAAAACCCTCATAAACATAAATAAAGTAAAAAGAACACACTTGATAGTATTTAACACGAAAAACGAGAGCTAAACTATTAGAATGACAAAATTAAAAATAATTTTTACTTCAACGATTCAGCTCAAAATTTCTTAAATTTAAAGATCAATTAAAAATAATATTGTTTAAATTTAATTCAATTGAGTTTAAATTTATAACCTATTAAATAAGTTAAAATGTACAAATAAATATGTTATCTTTTATGAGTTATTGATATAAAGACTAACGTATAAAAAGTGAAATAAGTGATTGACGTTTTTAAATTATTTAAATAAGTGATTAACCTTTCAAACTAATCAAATAAAGGCCTAACATTTTCAAACTTATTCAAATAAGGACTAACATTTTCGAATTTACTCAAACAATAGAAGAGAAATAATAATTTCAAACTTTGAAAGATATCATTACATTATTTGACTTTTTCAAAAGGTTATGCTAATACTAAAAAGTTATGTCATTGTTTAAGCATTTATTATCAAAATATAAATATATTTTAAAAAAATAAAATCATGCAATATAATTTAATTATTAAAACATATCATTTTAAAATATTAAAGTTTTAACTCAAATCTTATGCAAAAAAAAAAAAAACTGTTTTTAGATATTATTTCTATAATTAAAATTCCAGTTGAAAATTAAAATGTTTTTTTAATAAAGAAAATAAAAAAAATCGATAAAAAAAATAATGAAATAAACATTATTGTTTTAATCTTAAAATGAAAATGTGGCAATACGGTGTGTATTCTGCGTCTGCATGTTTCTGCTGGACGCGTAGCGGTGTAATGACGGGACCCACTAAAACGTGTGTCCGAAAAAGGTTGAAGGAAAGAACCAGTAAACCATAGGGACCACTAAGGCAAATTTTAGTTTTTCAGTTGTGTGTTGGGTAAACTACATTAACTGCCACTAAAACTATACATAAAACTATTTATGATCACTAAATATTCAAAAGTTATACAATAGACATTAATTTTAGTTTTTGTTATAAAATGATCACTAAATCGTTAATTATCGTTTAATGATTAACCTAACGGTTACATCAATTTAAATAATAAAATATTTAATCCATTATATTAACAGATTTAATTAATTTATTCATAATTTAACCTATATTGTTTCTCTTTATTTTCTTTCATTGTATATTTCATACGAAGAATATAAAATAATTTAATTAAAAAAACATTTATTGATGTTATTTATACATATGTCCAAAATCGACGTGTATTATCATTACGGTAACCTATATCGAATACTATTGAACTTTGAAGTTTGTATCGATTTTACATTGAATTTTGTAACGACGTAAAAGTATAAGGAGTAAAAGTGGTCAAAATAGTTTAAGGAATAATTTGAAAAAACATGTATAATTTAAAGAAAAAAATATCAAACCTGAAAATAATGTAAATTTTGAGTGATTATTGATTTTTAAAATGACGTAAGTTAGATATTAAATTTTAAGGATTTATAGTTTAAATAATTAATTTTTATCATTAACTAAACATTTCGATTGTCGTTGTTGACTAGTCGTCAATTATTGTCCATAACTAAATCGATACTAAAATATTCATATTTTAATTTTTATATTATATAAATAAAAAATTTTAATGCATTAAATTTTATACGTACTTATCAAACTAAGTGGTTATAAGTTTAGTTTAGGATCTTTTAATATTAAACATTTAAAAATTTAGTCTGTATTAATCTATAAATGAGTCAAATACTATAATTAAATGAAAATTATAAAACTTTGTAAAAATATTAAAATAATTTTATATGTCGTATGTATCGTTATTAACTTAATATAAAATCACATATGCTTTTTAATACTTTGATACATATATTTTTAATAAGAATTTAGGTTTATATTGATTTAGAATCACTGAATCGATTGATTTTAATAATTTAGATTAAGAAAAAAATTAATTATAATATTTTAACTTTTTATTCCGTAAAATTCTTCAGAAAGCTGTTAAATTAAATAAGTTCATAATAATATGATCAAATTACATAGAAACCGTCTTGAATTAGAATTCTATGCTAATAGAAACACTGAAATCATGATTTTAAACCCCTAGAATCACAAAAACCAACAAATTTATCTTGTTTATGTTTATCCAACAAATTAAAAACAATCACATCTTCAGTACAAACTTGAAAACCTAAAAGAAAAAGGATTATTTTATAGCGATAAGATTCAGCATGAATCAGGATTACAACAACGGTAATCCGTTGTTTATTGAGTCGGCGGCGGTGCTGCCGCCGCCGGCCGAGTGGACGTTTGTTGAGGATAAGCTTTTTGAGCATTGTTTGGTTCTGTTTCCGGAGGGAACTCCTGACCGGTGGCAGAGCATCGCCGCGCAGATTCCAGGAAGATCAGCTGAAGAAATTAAACAACATTTTGATATGCTTGTTCATGATGTTTATGAGATTGAAGCAGGCCGAGTTCAGATTCCGGATTATTGTACCGATTCGATGGATCTGGTTTTGGAGTTGGACTCGAATAATCAAACTAATTGCAGATCGAACTCGAAACAGCAGGCAGGTGGTGAAAGAAAGAAGGGAAATCTCTGGACAGAAAAAGAACACAGGTATCCTGTAATACACATTCAAACGTGTAATAAATTGAATTAGATGTTGAACTCCATGATTATTGTCCTGTAATCCATTTTAATGGATTCTAGGTTATTTTTGCTTGGCCTGAGTCAATTTGGCAAGGGTGATTGGCGAAGTATATCAAGAAATGTGGTGATAACTCGGACGTCGACTCAGGTGGCTAGCCACGCCCAGAAATATTTTCTCCGACAGAATTCGGTTAAAAGGCAGAGAAAAAGATCGAGCATCCACGACATTACGCTGTCCGATATCAATTTGACGATTGCATCCGGTGATCAGAACATGGTTTCGGGTCCCGTTGGTACTGTTCAGGTGGCGCCTCAACTGCAACAATTGCCTTCTACAAGCTATAGGGTAGGTCAATATGGCTATCCAATGCAATGATAAGATCGAAGCTCCACAAATGTGTAGATAAACGAATTTGTTACACTCGATGAATTTAAATTACAAGGGAAAATATTTTACAATTTAAGAGTTAGGTTTTTGATTCTAAGGTTTTAATGTCTGAAGTTTGAGAATATATTATGGCTTAAAGTTTTGAGCTTTTATAATTTAAGAGTTACAGTTTATGAAGTTATAGTTTTACCCGTTTGTGAGGATAAAATTTTATTCACGGTATATTAAATAATTATTTATTTAATTTCTTATGATGTTTTAATGTTAAACTTTTTTTTTATAAAAAAATAGTTTTTTTACAAAAATAATGAGATTTTTTTTTGTTTCGTTTCTAATAGTTGTGAGTAATCTTTATTACACGTCTCTGTGATTTTTTTTTGTTCATCTTCATACACATCGAATTTTCATCTCCAAAAAATTAAACAAAATTTACTACTTTATTTATTAAAAAGTATGATCCATTCTAATTTATAAACCATAAATTCAATAAACTTAAATATATGATAGTTATATATATGGTATATTTTTTAAAAATTTTATAAAGATCCTTACTAATATTTTTTAGGGTATCTACAATTATTTTCACAATTATGATTTTGATTATTCTACGTTCATCAGTTTAAATATTTACAATTTTTGAATATTTTCCGTCCAATTATCATCCACAGTACCAGACACTGAGATTTCGTACAACCTTTCAAGGCAAAAGACTCCCATGTCGTAAAAAGCAAAAAAAAAAAACTTGTTGGCGGCGAAAAGTATCGATGGTGAATCTAAAAAGTCTGTGTTTTTCTTACTACATCTTTTCTATTTGGTTCAAATCTGTTCCTGCAGTTGCTTTGTGACTGGCCGATGCAACGTGAAATAGGTGGATTGGGTTGTCGATTTTCTTGGTTTTGTGGACTATGGGGAGAATGGGAGACATGGGCATGGCCAGATCTTAAATCCTATGATGAGACCCTTCATTTAGTAGGTCGATGATTCATGACTACATTATACTCGGTGAAGCAATCCTTCATAACGAGGTGTGGAAATTGTCTTTTGATTAGCTACGGATCGTGCAGAATTTTGGGCCCACTCATATCTGATCCGATATTTTATAATAACCCACCTAATGGGAATTTGATTCAAATTTTAAAGTAAAAATTCACATTTAATTTGGTACAACAAAATAAAAAATTATTTTTATTTAATAATTATTTCATTATACCTTGAGATGTTCATCGAGCGAGTCGATCGTGAGTTGGACAGTGTAATTTTATTGCTCGACTCGACTTGTAGCTCGCTAAACTCGTTAAAATTATGTTCGTTCGTGTTCGTTAAACTCACTAAAAAAACTTATTTAATAATTATTTAGATTTATTTTTTAAATGAAATAATTTAAAAAATACTAAAAAATATTTTAAAATATTAACGAACTGTTTGCGAACTTATCGAATTAAGTTAGACTTTACTCGATTTAACTTATTAAAATCTTAAATTGAATCGTTCCGAATTAAGTATTTACCAAGTTTTGACAAAATCAAGTTTGAACTACTCACTGGCGGTTAAACCCCCTAATTATACCGTGTCGCAACTCTAAACTTTCCGTGTGTTTCTCTTCCTCCAGATTCACTTATTGTTTTGGACTGACATTGTAAAATCCTACTTGGAAGAAGACAGCTTTGTTCAGATCATTCGATCAAATTTATCGTTGCAGGTGCATCCTCCTCCCCGCCGGGATCCTCTTCCGACTGGCTTTCTAAAATATAATGGATGGCGCAGCAGCGTTTTATTCATCGTAACTGCAATGTAAACGCTGACCGTCTAACTAAATCTGGAATAGGGTAATCTGTTTTTAAATATGATTTTAAAAATATTTTTAAAATAATATAATTTAAAATATAAATATTTAATATTATTAATCGCTTCTTAGTAATTAAGTTATACTTAACAAAATTTAATAATTATTATAAAATTAACCAACCATTTAATCTAAACGATAAATTAACTTACTATAAACACCTTTATTTTTCATCTTAAAAACAAACATGACTCAACATGCGCGAAACATGGGGTCTTAGGACTTAGGAGCGTGGCTCTGCCAACTTGTTTAAGATAATAAAATATTTTAAAATAAAATTAATTTTTATAATTCTTTTAATTTTCTATAATCTTAGTATAACCTCTTTAAAAATTTTAATCTTATAATAATTTTTTTTATAAATGTTTAAATCCATCCATGTGACCCGACCAACATCTTTTTAAAAAATTTAATCAAATTTATTTATTTTTTTAATAAAAAACTCGATCTATTAATATTAAATCGAATGAAAATCAATAACAATAACATTCAAGTGAAACGACATCCGTAGCTCCAACGTGCGCAAGGGATAAGAGTGTAGATCAAAATTCAACATGCCAATGCATTGCTGGACCACACTGCCGTTGGATTCATTGAATTGTAATTTAAACATGAGTCAAGACCAAGAAATAATACTAAATTAAAAGGAATATAGACAGACAGCATAATAATCAAGGGATGTTTGAATTCAAAAATTATTATTAAAATATCAAAACTTTAACCTCTTTCTTCGGTCTTAGAACAGATAAACAATAATTTTTTAAATACATCCCTAGACAGATAGATATAATAAAATAATAACTTACGATATCATAACCCAATTTTTAAAAAGATATTAATTATTTTTAAAAAATAACGAATGATTTTAAAAAAATAAATTTAATTAATATTATTTATAAAGTATATATTATTAAAATATTAAAAAATATAAACACGTATTATTTTATAATCTCATTAATTATTAAAAAATACCTATAATCTATATACAAATTTTAAAAAATCATTTGTTAAATCTAAACACCATTTGGACGTATAAAATGGTTCGTGCATTGGCATTTGCTTTCCACAACGGCTATATTCCCATAAATCCTCCTTTGAATCACTTTTCAGTCTTTTGCAATAACATTCAATTGAAGTTCAAAATGTTTAACATTATAAAATATTTAAAATTAAGATAAGTTTATTACGTGCGTCAAATATTATTAAATATCATTAACATTTAATATCGTTAAATATTATTAAATTAGTTAATAAAGGTTAAAAATACAGAGAAATAAATCTTAATTTAACATTTTTAAAACTTTTAGGGAGTTAAAATAAAATTAAGCTTAAAAGTTGAGGAGGGTCATGTCCCTTAAGCCACTACGATATTCCACTCCTGATTCTAATTATAGTTATCACACACATATAATCTATAATTACATTCGTAAATATATTTATTGTTAAAATTAATTTAAATTAACATTTTATAAATTTTATTTATAAGATATTACTATTCTGAGGGGAAAATGCATTACGTTCAATTTCTGTCCGATTAGATATTTTTATTAATTAATTTGACTTCCAAAGATTTAAATCAGAAAATTAAAAAAAAAAAATCAACGGAAAAATCTAGCACATCCCCACTTTATGCCGCGTGATAAGATATTGGGTTCCACAGGGAAGGTCTGTACAAAAGATTAGGACGTTGAAAGGATTGTTGCGGTTAATCGATAGAATTAAAATTTTAAATTTTTATTAAATTATTTTTTTATTAATTATTAATTAAATTAGTTTTTATAAAATTTTAATTGAATTAAAAATATTAAATTATTTTAATCGGTTAATTAATTATTTTTTAATTTAAATAAATTATAAAATAATTATTAAATTATATTAAAATAATATTTTTAGTAATAAAACTTTAAAAATTATAAAATAATAATTAAATTTATCAAATTATTATAAATGATCAATAGTTAATTATATATTATAAATTATTGATAAATATTAAAAATTTTAATAATTATTTTTAATAATTAAATAATTTTAACCTTTATTTTATATAAATTTATAAAATTTTATGATTATTTTATAATTTTTAAAAATTTAATAACTAAAAATAAATATATATTTCTGATTAACTTAATTAATCAATCAATTTTAAATTAATTAATTAATAAAAAAATTAATTTAATAAATTAATTTAATTAATCAAAGTTTTGAACAGTGATCCCATTGTTATTTTCGGTGCCATTGGTGCATCATTCACAATACTAGTGAATGTGCCGCACAAATAATATATTAAATCTTTTATCAGTATTTTAAATTATATTATTATATACATTTTTTTATCAATAGTTATTATATATTTTCTCTATCTCATTTAATATATTTAATATTATTTTGTAAATTTTAATCACAATTGTTTCAAATATTTTAATTGATTACATTTTATAAAATATGTTTTTAAATTATTTCTAAAATATATTTTTTATATTTTGTAAAAAATTTAAAAAAATATTTTAAAAAATAATATTAAACCTATTAAATAAGATGATGGAATATGTTCAGTTATAAAGAGGCTTAAAATTTAAATTCCACTGCTACTTCTGACATATATTATCATTACATATGCTTTGTTGTTGATAGCAAGTAATGGGGGTCATGTTCTTCTGATTTTTCTGACTTCATCTCTATAAAGGGACGACTCTTCCTTCTCACCATTTCCACTTTCTCACACCTCTCTCTGCAGAGAAAATTGTTTCCCAGACAGTTGTTTTCTGTAAGTTCAAAGCTCAAACCTTTTTTTGAATTCATTTTTCTGATACTGGGTTTTAGTTCAACTCTTTTCTTTTTAATCTTTGCATATTTTAATGTTTGGTTCAGTTATTTATCTTTTGAACTTAGCTGATAACAATGGAAATGCTCATCTTTTAAGTCATCCGATAGCTGTGAAAATGGTTATCTTTTTAACTTACCTGGTAACAAAGAATGCTAGAAAGTTTGAGCTTTTGGCTTACAACAGATTTCTGAAGTCTTCTGCCATTTCCAAGATTGAATTTTCACTGTTATATTTAATCTATTGGTTTATCTGTCGTTTGGGCTTTTAAAGCTTCTTACCATTCTAACTTTGTTTAAATCTTCAGAGCAAAAGCTTGATCTGGGAAGGCCACAAAATGGGTAGATTTTCAATACCCAAGTTGGGATTTCTACTTTTATGCTGCTTAGCAGCTGTTACAGAAGCAACATATGTGAGATACAAAGACCCAAAGCAGCCATTGGGTGTTAGAATCAAAGACTTAATGGGTAGGATGACTTTGGCTGAAAAGATTGGCCAAATGACTCAGATCGAACGTACTGTTGCTACCCCGGATGTGATGAAGAAGTACTTTATTGGTATAAAACTAAATCCATCTTTTAACAGTCTTTAGTATGTTCACATTTTGGTTTTTCTCATGTTCTGTTTACATGTCTTTTTTTTTTTGTCCTTAGATTGTATATTTGATGGCAAGCAAGTCCTGAATGATTTGTCCAATCAGTTTCGTTTGCCAGTAGATATGCAATAAGCAAAGCAAATGATATTTTTTTGTGTGTTAATGCTGTTTTAAATATGAAAAATGAATTTGTATTTTAATTGGAGGTGGTTTCATGGCTTTGTGCAGGGAGTGTTTTGAGTGGTGGAGGGAGTGTACCAGCTCCAAAAGCTACTCCTGAAGCTTGGATCGAGATGGTGAATGCGATGCAAAAAGCGGCTTTGTCCACTCGTCTCGGGATTCCGATGATATATGGGATTGATGCAGTTCATGGTCACAACAACGTGTACAAGGCCACCATTTTCCCTCATAATGTTGGTCTTGGAGTGACTAGGCAAGTCTTATATATCTTGGGCAAAAATGATCTTTTTCCTGTGGATGAAAGTTGTGATTTGCATTGTCGTTTAAATAACTTAAACGTGAATTTAGTTTTCCGTACTACTCTGCCTTTTGGAACATCATGAAAACGGACAACATTCTGAGAATTTCGAGCAAGAAGAATAACAAAAGTTTAAAGTGACATTACAATTGTTTATCAGAATCATTTAACCATTTTTTAATCTGCAGGGATCCTCAACTTATCAAGAAGATTGGAGCTGCAACTGCTCTAGAAGTTAGAGCCACAGGAATCCCATATGCTTTTGCCCCATGCATAGCGGTAACTAAACACAAGAACATTGCTCAAATGCTGAAATATTGTGACAAGGATTGCCATGTGTACTATTTTTTTAATACCGTCAAATCTTTCACAGGTTTGCAGGGATCCAAGGTGGGGTCGGTGCTATGAAAGCTATAGTGAGGATCACAAGATTGTTCAACTAATGACCGAGATTATACCTGGTTTACAAGGAAAGCTCCCTGCCAATTCTAAAAGGGGTGTTCCTTTTGTTGCCGGAAAGTAAGTATTTATTATAAATCAACCACTTAATAAGTCTAGTGTTCCTAATATTACTTATAATGCAGATTTCCAAAATTATAAGTTTCCCGAGTTTATTTAAACCTTCCAGATATTTTTAGGTGTAATCTTGTGTAGGGTTTCGTTGTGGGCCATTTAGTCCTCTAAATATAAAACATGACTTGAATAATGGAACAAAGTACTAGGTCCACCAATCTGTTCTATGTCATACCTTGTTAGGTAGATGAGGTTCCATTAGCTGCTCTGCTGCTTGCAAAGTGGTTAGCTACTATGTTACTTGCAGTTGGGGTGTGCGCGTCGGATATGGGTATGTGATCGACAATGGTATGGTCATTTTTTTTGTTTTTAATGTATTTAGAGGGCCCATGGATGGTAATATGGGCATGGATAGCTGCTGAAGTCCACTGCTGGGAAGAAAAGTATCTTGTTAAAATAGTTATGAAGATTTATAGGTTCTTGTAATGTATATTTTTTATTTAGGCATGAAGTAATTAATTTGATTTGGTTGAATTAAGTGCCAATGTTTTAAATTCGACAGTAATAATTTCCCATGATCAATTAATTTCTTTGTCTAGGAATAAGGTGGCGGCCTGTGCTAAGCATTATTTGGGAGATGGAGGTACGACAAAGGGCATAAACGAGAACAATACAGTGACTAGCTTGAACGGATTACTCAGCATCCACATGCCTGCATATCTTGACTCTATTAGAAAGGGTGTTGCAACAGTTATGGTATCCTATTCTAGCTGGAATGGGGTAAAGATGCATGCTAATCGTGATCTTGTGACTGGATTCCTGAAAAACAAGCTTAAATTCAGGGTAACAAAAATGACTTGAGCTATAAAATTTTCTCTACTCGCTAAATTCGGTATAAACCATTTGGCTTGACTAATTCCTTTGGGATGTATTTCAGGGTTTCGTTATATCAGATTGGCAGGGTCTTGACAGGATTACCACTCCTCCACATGCTAACTACTCGTATTCGGTGGAAGTTGGGGTCAGAGCCGGGATTGATATGGTCAGTCAATATTTAGCACTATGTCAAGCTATTTAAATGTTTGAGTCTATTAGTGTACCAATCTTTATTTAGCATATGTTACTTTGCCAAGTTGAGTTTCATGTTTTCTAATGCAATTTCTCTGGTGTCATGCAGATCATGGTTCCTTATAACTTCACAGAGTTCATTGATGACCTAACCTATCAAGTTAAGCACAATATCATTCCAATGAGCCGGATTGATGATGCTGTAAAGCGAATTTTGAGGGTCAAATTCGTGATGGGTCTCTTTGAGAATCCAATAGCTGATAATAGCCTGGTCAACCAACTTGGGAGTCAGGTATATTGAATCCAATCGGTTATAATATGGGCTGTGTTACTTGCATTTGGATGTTATTGTCAGAATCGAATCCTCATTTCTGTCATGTCCGGATAAGCATATTGATGAATAAAAAGCAGATAGATTTACCAAATGATAACATGCTTGAACAGGAACACCGGGAGTTAGCTAGGGAAGCTGTGAGGAAAAGTCTAGTTTTATTGAAGAATGGTGAGGCTGCTGATGAACCATTGTTACCCCTTCCGAAGAAAGCAACTAAGATACTGGTTGCCGGAACTCATGCTGATAACTTGGGCTATCAATGTGGCGGATGGACCATTACATGGCAGGGTCTTAGTGGCAATGATCTCACATCCGGTAAATTTTAGATTTTACCCTCGAAAAAAAAAAAACACACATTAGGTTTCGACAAATAAAATGACCCGAAAATCATTTTCGTTTCAGTATTGCCTCTGAATTTGCCATTCCTATTAACTACTCTTAACACAAGGTGCTTTTGCTAAAATCGAAATAGATTTCCCAGTTTTGCTTAGTTCAATCCTTTGTCGAAGCTCTTATTAACTTAGAATGATACTTGCTTGAACAGGTACGACTATCCTCCAGGCTATTAAAAACACGGTTGATCCGAGCACTGAGGTTGTCTACAGTCAGAACCCTGATGCAGCGTTTGTCAAATCCGGCAAATTCTCTCATGCCATTGTTGTCGTGGGAGAACCCTCCTATGCAGAAACAAACGGTGACAGCCTGAATCTTACCATATCTCAGCCAGGCCCAGACACTATTTACAATGTTTGTGTGGGGCAGTGAAATGTGTTGTTGTTGTCATCTCTGGCCGGCCGGTTGTCATGCAGCCATATCTGTCGTCGATCAATGCACTTGTAGCCGCTTGGCTTCCTGGGACCGAGGGACAAGGTGTTGCTGATGTTCTGTTCGGTGACTACAGGTTCACCGGCAAGCTGGCGAGGACATGGTTCAGGACCGTTGACCAGCTGCCTATGAACGTTGGTGATCCTCATTATGACCCTCTCTTTCCATTTGGCTTTGGTTTGACTACTAAACCTACCAGGCGGAACTAATGTCACTCCAGAGCTTGTGTTTGCTGCTTGACTTTACCCTTTTTTTATATGTTAGAAACTTATTAGATTATTTTTCCTCTTTAGAGGTGTCCATTGGTCAAGTTCCAAGCCTCATCAGCTATCAAGATTCTGTGTTACTTTTATTACCGTTTTTTAAATATTTAAAATGTTTAATTATGTACTTTTATTAATATTTAAAATATAAAAAAAAATAAAGGAAAATGAGAATCAGATAAATGAGTTTATAAATAAATTTATTTATAAATATAAACGAATCAAATATAATATTATTTGTGTTTATTTATTTATTAGTTGAATATAAAAAATTTATTGATACTTGTTTATTTGATTTAATAAATAAATATAAGTAAATATTATACGAACATTTTACAAATAATTTGTCGAACCTTTTATTTTGAATAATAATAATTCAACTTAATTTGAATAACAAATACAATTAAATTTTAATTTAAAATAGTGGAATAAATTACTACTAAAATTATATATATCCGTCCGACTAATATCCAATTAAATCAAATTAAATATACAAAAATATATTCATGTGAAAAATATAAAATCATTTTTAAAAAGTTAAGTTGGGCAATTATATTTAATTAAAATGTTTAATTTATTACAGAGTAATTAAATAAAAATTATCAACTTATTCCATTTCATTCAGATCAAAACAACTGAATCCATATTTGAATTTCTTTCTCTTAATTCATAAGATTTTGTCCGAAAAACTTTTATTTTCCAACGTCAATAAAAAATTACTGGGAAAATTAAGAAAAATCCAAGAATATATGATTTTCCCTCGTTGAATCATCTTCACCAGAAAAAGAAAACGGATCAAAGAAAGAACACTTGTTTTGTTTGCTTGCTTGCTTTCTCCTTTGAAAATGGTTAATTTTCCTTCCGACGATTCCACCCTCCGGCTCGACCCCGACAACAACGATGGCGCCACCAACGATGAACAGCGAGTTTACTTTGTGCCCTTCAGGTCAGTTTCCTTTCTAACAAAACATTTATTGAAATCTGGACTACCCCGGCTTAAAAAATGTACCCAAACATGGAGAAAAAAAAGGGGGTTTCTTTTATTGGGTATTGGGTTATTATTAATGGAGTAGTCAATCTCTGGTAATGTGATTTGGAATCTTAATGAACATTTACTTTATATGCTCTTCTTTGATGGGTTGCTTTCTTAGTAACCAAAAAGGTAATGTTTTCGATTCCTGTTTCAAGTGAGATATCTAACTTTTGATGTTTTTTAGTGTGTTTTCTTGTAAGATTTTGTTCAAAGAGTTTATTCGTTTTTTTTTTTTTATTTTTCTCTTAAAGGTGGTGGAAAGATGCACAAGATTCAACTTCATGTGAATCTGATTTGAAGAGGGGGATATTGTATACGGCAACCCCAGGAACCTTGTACGTGGGTCCCATGAAGTTAATCAACAACATATTCAACTCAGATCTTTCTTTCAATTTAAGGAAGGAAGAGGATTCTTTGAACAATGCTGAAAATGGAGAGGTTGGTGTTTCAGGAAGGGACTATGCATTGGTTCCCGGCGAAATGTGGTTGCAAGCTCTTAAATGGTGAGTATTCTATGATTGTTTTGTCTGTATATTCTCATCAGACGCTGTTGCTATCAATGTTAAATAGTTTGAATAGGTAGTTTACTTATCCACTTCCCTTTCAACGCCTTTTGATTTCATGCCACGGGCGCATTGCATTTAAGAGAATGCAATGGGTGTTAATTAGACTGATAGGAGTAAATAGGAAGAGTCAAATTTGTACAAGACAAGTGAATCAAAGTGAAGTTTGGTTTTGCTCCAGATGTTTCTATTAGTGGAAACTGAAAAGCAATAATTTAGCGAACTAGTTGCTTCTTATTTGAATCATTTGCATGTCTCCAGTCCTCCTGGAAATAACAGCAGAGTTGGTCAATGAGAAACTAAGCTGACAATTCTCAACATGGGGGATTATCCTACTTTGGATCCTGCACCAAACCTTGATAAGAGCATGACCTCCTTTATTAAGATCTGCTTACGAATGTAGCTTATGATCTGCTTTCTGAACTTTTTTTGTTCACTACACACTACATGAATCAAGGAGCCTACTGTTATGAACTGAAATATTTATGATAAGTTTATTTCAGTTGAAAACTGTAATTGTGCATTTTCCTGATCTTTTAGGTTCTAAGATTGTTCATTTTATCAAAGTCAAACTTGTTAATCTTAGTTTATAAGAACCTGATCTCCTTTATTACGAATAATCTGTTTAATCCAGTTGCAACAAATGCAGTTAATTTCATTCTTAAAATTTTAGTGATCCAAAAAGTTTGACCATTTATAATCACCTTTTACGCATCATTTCGTCTTCTGATTCCTTTGGTTTGACGATATTTACATAGTTTAATCTTTTCTATCCGCTTTGCTTTTATGCACCTGGTATTTGCCACTGATTTTATGAACTTTAGAATGAAAAGCACCTTTTGTTTGAGTTACTAAAACCTGATGCCCGGTTTTCAATTCTGATGTTTGAAGAATCAAATTATATGTGGCTCTTAGAAACTAAAAAGGCTTTTTAATGTCTCTCAAATTACACTCTTTGCCGTTTCATGTAGGCATAGTGATTCTAAGATTGCAGCAAAAGGTGGTAAAAGCATTTCAGCTGCTGAAGATGACATGGCAGATGTGTATCCGTTGAAGCTAAGACTTTTTATTCCACGGGAAACAGATTCATTGGGAGTAAAAATTAGCAAAAAGGTAAGTTCATTTAATCCATTTCCCACTTTTGGTCTGTGAAGATATGACATTAGGCTACCCAAAGATTCTATAATAACTAATTTTTAGGTTTACCATCGATCCATATGCTATTTGTAAAATGTCAATCGAGCATGACAGCTATCTTTAAAGGTTTATGATCATTTTTCAATCTATCTGTTATAAAAAGCATTGTTTAAAAAAATAGTTAGTTCCATAGAACCAGTTGTGTTATTTATATTATCTTTCCAGTTACAAGACGGATTGACACCAATCCATTCATAAGATTTTGCTTGCATCTTGGGATTTTAGCTGTTCTTACAAGTAAATAATTGCTAGAATCATGCTATAGTTTAATAGTTTTCTCTCCTACACTACAAAATGTATTTCTCATTTCTTTTATGTAGTTAAATTTTACATGTTTTTACATTTCTGAATCGTTTGCCCTCCCCCATGTTATCAGATGCCCTTGGTTCTGTGCGCGAATTTTATGTTTCATTTTTTACAGGACAATGCAGTGGAACTATTCAGAAGAGCCTGCAAAATCTTTAGTATAGATTCTGAGCAGGTAATTTTCCTCATCATTACGGATGCTTTTTTCCCTTTTATTTACTTTTTCAAAGGGCTGGCTGGCTATCTATTGTACTCTGTTCCACAGTTACGCATTTGGGACTTCTCTGGGCAGACAGCTCTATATTTTACGAATGAGAGAAATGGATTTCTACAAGATTCTCAACTCCATTCAGACCAGGAGGTAAGAGGTGTTTTTTGGTTGATTCTGTCCACTCTCCCTCCAAGATGCACTACTTAGTTTTTTATAAAAACTGCTTTTTTAACTATTGTTCTTCTCTGCATGCCTTGTTCAAATAAGTTTATAAATTTCTGTAAAATAACCACTCAAGCATTTAGAATCTTTGACTGAATACAGTATTTTCATGTTTCCTATACCTATTCTTCAGTATATTATTTTGATGGAATTCACTTCCCGAAAATCGAAATGTTTATTTCCATTTTATGTTTTATGCTCCAATGTTCAGCTGAACCGTTTGGTTTCCATCATATGAGACATGTTCAATAAAAAATATTGCAAGAATCCTTTATTGAGATGATTAAATTACATGAGATTAATAGTGCTTTTGGAGACAATTCTTTACATTTGAGTTTCCTTTAGGAGAGTTATGTGCTTCTTTACACTTACGGGGATATTCCAGCTCTACCATTCTGCTTCTGTTTTCCCAGTGACTGATTCTTTTTATGATAGATTTTAAACCTTTTGTGATGTATTAACTATTCTTACCATATACTATTATTTTTTCTTTGATTTCTTTATTATGCTAGAATTTCTAGAAATCATGTCGTATCAAATTTTGAGCCATCAAAGAGAAATTATGTGGCAGTAAATCATTCTATGTAACCTCAAAAGGGAATTTTATCTACTTGATGTACTTCTACATTGACTCTAATGTTAAGACAATAGAGTGAATCTTAAGAAAACGCCAGCTGTGAGTAGAAAGCAGTGTGCAAACCAATTTTGAAGCAAGGGGCAAATTTATTTTATCCTCTTCATGTGAATATACTGCTCTCTTGCAGCTGTCTTCTTGATCTTAATTGAAATAGCATATGAATTAGTTTTCTTACAAATCATTTTTTGTAGTTTTAATGCATGCAAATAACATTTTGTTACTTTTGTTTCTGTAGGTTCTCCTGGAGTTGCAAGTCTATGGATTGTCAGATTCCATGAAATGTAGAGAGGGGAGAAAAGATGAAATGTTAGGACATCCTGAAAAATGCTCTTCTGGTGCTCCAGTCTTGTTTAATGGTTTCAATGGCAATTCAAACTCCAATTCTGTTGGTACTGGTGCTTCAATATTCTGTGGAAGATCTGGAGAATCTGGTTCTTTGGGATTGACTGGATTACAAAATCTCGGAAACACTTGTTTTATGAACAGTGCCATTCAGTGCTTGGCTCATACACCAAAGGTGGTTGACTATTTTCTTGGAGATTATAGTAGAGAAATAAATCCCGATAATCCTTTGGGAATGAATGTAAGTTATATTTACTTCAATTCCTTTCCTTTTATGTTTGATTATATTTTTTCATAGGTTTCAGAATAATATGATTTTTGAACTAAATCATGCAATTTTTCAGGGTGAGATTGCTTCAGCCTTTGGGGATCTATTGAGGAAATTATGGGCCCCTGGAGCTGCTCCTGTGCCACCAAGAACATTTAAGTCCAAACTGGCTCGATTTGCTCCTCAGTTTAGTGGCTTCAATCAGCACGATTCTCAAGTCGGTGAACATTTTCTTGATCTCAATAGTTGAGTTTTGTTTGTCCTTTGTTGGGTAATTGTAACATTATCAAATTCCATGTTTTTCTTTATTAATTTGATGTGTCTTTTATCTTAGGAACTTCTTGCATTTTTGTTGGACGGACTTCATGAGGATCTTAACCGTGTTAAAAGTAAGCCTTACGTTGAAGTGAAGGATAGTGAGGGTCGAAAAGATGAGGAAGTAGCTGATGAATATTGGCAAAATCACCTTGCTCGCAATGATTCCATCATTGTTGATGTGTGCCAGGTAAATTTGTTTTTCCTATGATATGAATTGGTTCTGAGTACCCATTGAAAGTTATGTTTGGCTTGTATGACTCTCACAGCAATCACTTTCATTTTCCCTTGGTCTCTATTTAATTTCCATTCTTTTGAGCTCCTAAAGATATCGGTTAGGGGGAGGGGAATTGCGAGATTTAAGTTGACAACTTGACATATAATAGTAGTAGATAACAGTAGTACCGAAAAAGGAAATAGTGGATAGCATCAAATTCCATTTGTTTGCAAGGAAGGGTCACGTGGCTGTAGGATAGTTTAACACCCATTTTGGAAGATTCAATTTTCATTTTTGTTCTAATGTCTTCTTATGGAATGACAGTAACATGGCTTATAGATTGAATGAATTATTCAATTATTGATTTATAGCATAGTTGATTTTGTTTAGTTAATCTGATACATCAGGAAAGCTGGAACAAATTTGTTTACAATCTTAAGTAACACTATGTTTTAGCATAGAAGTATGTGGTGGTTGCTTATCTGTTGACAAGTTTATTATTCCACTTAATTCATTGCAGGGTCAATTTAAATCAACTTTAATTTGTCCAGCATGCAGAAAGGTGTCTGTAACATTTGATCCATTCATGTACCTGTCACTACCTCTACCATCAACAACATCGCGAACAATGACTGTAACTGTCATCAGTACTGATGGAACCTTTCCACCATCTCCGCTTACAGTTACTGTCCCGAAGAGTGGGAAATTTGAAGACCTTATCCAGGCTCTAAGTGTTGCATGTTCTTTGGGGGCTGATGAGACCCTCCTGGTGGCAGAGGTTTATTGCATTCTTTGCAGTATCTGCATCTGTCGAATTAGCTACTAATGTTGTTTTTATGCTTATAAATATTCAGTAAATATGTAAGCATTAACTTGTATTTGCAGATATACAACCACCGAATTATACGCTATCTTGAAGAGCTTGCTGATTCTTTATCCTTGATTAGAGACGACGACACATTGGTTGCTTATCGATTAAAGAAAGACATTGAGAAAGGTCCTTTAGTTGTGTTTACACATCAGCAGATGGAAGGGTAAGTTTGTGCTACTTCTTATTAAAAGAATATTCAACAAGAAATTTGGAGTATACATTACTACCAAATTTTGGCATTCTTACTCTATATTTTCGTATTTATGTGTGCTTGTCACTGAAGGTGCATGTTTAGGAAAAATATGCCAGTCAAGTATCCCATAGTTGCATCTTTGGATGGCCACTTGGAATTATTGCATCTCGTAGTTTTATCAAGTTTAATGGATTTATAAAATTATATACTGATCATTTGTTGTAGATTTGATAGAAATGATGCATTTCTGTAATCTAGACCTTGTTGTTTGCTTCATAAGGTCATGCATTTCAGGATTACTTTATGGGTCCTATGGGTAGGGCAGTTCAAGTCAAACACAATCCGTACATGAACTTAATAGCAGAAAGTGATGTGTGTGTAGTGCAAGTGATAATGTGCGTGTGATGTAAAATATTTTGCAAGTTCTAGTTTACCTTTCAACATTACTTAGGAAAGAAAGATGGTAGATTCACTTCATCGTTAAAGGCCGTCACGCGGTGTTTTATCTTCTAAAGATATAAGATACTCTTGTGGATTTTGTCAATTTTCCCGTTTCTTCTTTCTTGTTTTCTTTTGACTCAAAAAGGTTATCTTTGTTGTCCACTCACCTACATCTGCATGACAAATCCGCTGGTTTTGTCTTGTGAATATCCGTTACTTTTGGCAGGTGTATCTATAACCTAAGGTTTTTGACATTTCATATTTTCAGGCAGTCCATCCTTGGGAAACTGACTTCAAATTGGAAGACATTCGGAATTCCTCTTGTAGCAAGGCTTTCTAATGTTGTCACTGGATCTGACATCCATGGTCTATATCTAAAATTACTAAATTCGTTTCAGACACAGACTGAAGAAGTCTTAAATGTCCGTGATAACAATGATAGCACTGCAGTTGAAGACATTTCTCCAAAAGAGCATGATGCATCATCTTCAGTTTCAAATGTGGATTCTGAACCTTTAGAAGCTGAGTTACAGTTTTACTTAACAGACGAAAAGGGAATTGTCAGGAAATCTGAGATACTTATGGGTGAAGCGATACCAGCTGCCGAAGTATCCAGGAGATTACTTGTGCTCGCATCCTGGCCAGAAAAATATGTTAAAAAGTATGATACACAGCTTCTTAGCACTTTACCACAGATCTTTAAGTCCAGCTTTTTCGCTAAGAAACCTCAGGAATCTGTTTCTCTTTATAAATGTCTTCAAGCTTTCTTGATGGAGGAGCCACTTGGACCTGAAGACATGTGGTCAGTGTTTTCAATTTTCTCTCTTAGAACATTGCTTAAAAATGTTCTGAATCTTAAAAAAAAAAAAAAAACAGAATTTGTGTTTGTTATTTCGTAGAACAAACTTTTAGCCGTAACTTGAATCTTATTTTGCAGATTGCTTTGATATTTGCAAAGTGTCCTTGCATTTTTTGCATATTAAAAGAAAAAAAAGGATTGTCAGTTATAGTTTATCCTGTGTGAGAGAAAATTATATATATTTCTTTCTAGATTTGCCGCTTATCCCTCCAAACTTCCTCAAGTTGTTTGTATGAGTACTTGGAGCACTAGCCTACACAGACATATATGAATGCATATATATAATATAAAATGGCTATAAAATTCGAGCAATGGACCCTTTTTTCAGTCATCAAATTTTTCGTGCGCATCCTTTGCTTGTTATCGTCTATATAATGCGCGATCTTGTTTAATGTTATTTTAGGTACTGTCCAGGCTGCAAAGAGCATCGTCAAGCAAGTAAAAAGTTGGATCTTTGGAGACTGCCTGAGATTCTGGTTATTCATTTAAAAAGATTCTCGTATAATCGGTTCTTGAAAAACAAGCTGGAGACATTGGTTGACTTCCCCATTGACGATCTTGATTTGTCAAATTATATCGGCTCTAGGAATGACGAGTTATCTAATCATTACATGCTTTATGCGGTTAGTAACCACTATGGAAGCATGGGAGGTGGTCATTATACTGCATTTGTCCATGTAAGTGACGACCTTCTAAATTAAAGATAGCAATTCCATTTTATCACAATTGCATGTTGGCACAACTAGAATACTCAAAATTTTGTTTTTTACGTATGTAGCATGGGGGCGGACAATGGTACGAGTTTGATGATAGCCATGTTTATCCCATCGGCCTGGAGAAGATAAAGACATCCGCTGCTTATCTTCTTTTCTACAGAAGAGTTGTAGACTAAAAACATCGTGTCATTATTTACCGATTAAGCTTTTTAAAGCGGGGAATTCTTCGTCGGTGAGTATATCAAAATTCATGCTGCCTTACAATTATCAAAATCTGGAAAGAGTAGCGTTCTACTTTTCATCTTGGCACTGCTTAAGCCTAAGTTGATAGTTGTTAGTATTACAAAGAGTTGATGACATTGATGACTGTACCATAGTAGCAAGCAAGAAATGGGAGGTGAAAGTGCTTGAAGAAGGGGAAGGGATTTTTCTTTTTCTTTTTTGTCATTTGTGAAATAAAGTGTCTATCCTTATTATTATTTATTTTTTTAACCCATGAGAGTAGTTTTTGTGCCTTATTAATGTACAACCAAGGGAAAGCCTTGAATTTTGATGTCCTTTGAAGATATTATCAATGTTGAGGTTTGAATCTTAAATTTGTTAGATGTTGCTCTTAATCATAGTTGCATAAACCAGTTGAGTTATTTTCTTCATTTTTCTCTTGTTTTACTATCTTGATGTACTTGTGTCTTTCAACAGCCCTGACACCGTTAGGAGCGGATCGACTCGTCCGCCCTCCCCCCTCCCTTTCTCCGCGTTCGACCCTCCTTTCCATCCCCACTTGGGTTGTTTTGACATTTCTCCGTCAGTCTAGACATATTTTTGTGTTGCTCCAACCCCCATGGTGGACTGTTTTCTCGTTGTCTTTTATTGGGTCTTTGTACTTTTGTTGCGTTTTTAATGAATGAATTTTCATTTACATGTAAATGTGTACCATTTCCCTATTTGTGTACGATGTGACTAGCCTTCCTTGATAGTTGTCGTACCATGACACTAGATGAGCACGGTGAAGTCCAGGACCAGTGTCTCTTGCTTCACATTTTAGTTAGGTCTGGTCAGGTCCCTGTCCCTGCTCATGTGGTTCTCATTTTCTCACCCACTGTACTCCAATGGCCATTACATGGAAATTAATATCAGCTTCTATCATTAGAAGACAACAAAATCCACATAAATTGAAACGATAGGGCATCAATATAGTTTTGGTTTCACCTTAAGATCGAAATGCATGTTACGATCACTTGTATTAAGCCCGTAGGACTAATACGAGCACATAAAATATTAAATTTTCAGAGTTTGTACATCTCCATCCTATAAATACGCAGATGGTATTAATCCAATTTAACCATTTTTAGATGATCCTTGTATACAAACCAGTCCAACACTATGAATTTAAAGCTCCATTTACCTAAACAATTACTATCAAATATATATATATATATATATATATATATATATATATACTGGTTTAAGATGGTTGATGCGAAAATAGGGTTTATGGATTGATATCAGAAATGGAGACGATGCATGAATAATAATATATATTATATTAATAATGATGAATGTTTCATGTTTGGCAACCGAGAAAAAGGAAAAAGGAAAATGTCTGTGACTAGTGATTACTGACAGACCTTCATGCTTTGCACGGACAGCAGCAAACCATTTTCATTTATAAGTGACATGACAACCCAATCTACATTGTTTTCACCTTTTATTTTATACTGAATATAAATATAATAATTATTACAAAATTTTAAATCCTTTTTTTTCAGGTTAATTATCGAAGTCCAATTTTTAGGATATTAATAAAAGTCCATTGACATAGTATTTGTACCTTCCACTATATAAAGGCTTAATTAGTAAATTGTCCTTAAACTATAATTTTTTTCTTAATTTGGTATTAACTTTTAGGATATAAGAAGTTCAAATATGAAGTTGCAGACAGTCAAAAATGATTTAGAACTAGTTCTAATCAAATAAAAATTTAAATACCAAATTGAGAAAGATATATAATTTAGGGGGCAATTTATGAATTAAACCGTATACAAAACATAAAAGAAAAAAAACCAGCGTATACTTCCAAGTTCCAACTGGGTGATTTGACATTACAGATTCTGTATAGACAGAGCAGCCCCATTTTAGTTTATTTACGCACCCAGTCCCTTGTTTTTGGCCTTTCTGCCAAACAAACCACAATTCCACTGTACACCAACACTCACATGACAGTTCCCTCGAATCAATCCGCATCGTAATGTTTATGAAATCTGTATGCGATCGTACAAAACCTCTAAAAATAGGGTCTTAAAATAAATTAAATTAAACGTTTATAAGAGAATAAAAACAATTAATTGTAGATTAGTAATAAAACATACGAGAAAAATAAAATATTATTATATTGAATGAGTCTATTACATGCGTCAAACACAGGTGAACATCATTAAAATAATTAATAAATATTAAAAATCTTAAGGAGTCATGTATAACTATTTAAATAAATAATTATTTAAAATAAATATTTTTTTATACGTATTTTATTTTTTAATTTTTATTTTTAAATAATTAGATCAAATACAATCATATTCAGGTACCGTAAATTCAAGGATTCTAACCTACATAAAGGGTCATATAGATACGGACCACTGAACCAATTAATAGATCTCATATACTTTTAATAGTTGATCAAGTCTCAAGTGTACCGATAGAAAACATTACTCTTAATCTTTGCTGATATTAGATTTTAGATTCGATCATGAATAACCTCTTCTATCTTCTTACATATCTACTCGTTTTATTACATTCTCAAATCGAAAATTTATGTTCCAACCTAAAAATATTATTGTTAAAAAAAGATCATAGATTTCGCCAGAATTTGTTATAAAAGGAAAAGGCAACATGTTATTCTCTGGGTGGGAATGATGTTATGATGTCTGAGTTCAACATATATCAATGCAATCACTCGAGTAATATAAAGCAAAACACACAATGGCGAGGCGAGATCTTGTTTTTAAGAGGTTCATCAAAACCTCGCTTCTTTTTATATATGTATATATATTATTGGTGACGACGATGGCGACGACAACGAGCACAATCGGCTTCGTCCTGTAAAGTTGTGGTTGTGTGTTTCAGTAGTAGCGGCTAGACTTTTGAGCAGCCGCCTGATCTGCAAATGTCTGGTCCAGTTTTGCTTGCTTGTTTCCGTCCACTTTTAGACCAAAGTGAATGTGTGGAAAATGTGCCCACTGCAAATGCAAATCCTCTTCTTAATCACACAACTTACCATTCTGACTTTGAAAACAAATTTAAAATATACAGTATGTTAAACTAACTTTAACAGTCTTTATCCTTCGATTCTATAAAATTAAACCCTAAACAGTCGAACAATTTACCTTTAAGATGTAATATCATTTCTATAAATAATATATAAACTCATTTTTAATAATATATTATGATTTTTAAAAGTATTATCATTAGCCATGTCTTATTTAAGTTACATGATGTTTTTTCCTGGAGTTAAAGATGATGGGAAGTGTCTGTTAAAGTATATTTAAAAGTTAAAAAATAAATAAGCAATGAATATATTGTATGTGTATATATATAAAATCATTGGTGGACGTATAAAAGGAACAAAGAAAGGCAAACGAACTCTAGTCGTATATTTGCATAAGTTCAAAAATAACTTACATTTTTTGCTGCAGTGCTGAAAGCTTCCCTATGGCTGATATCCGGATTACTAGCCTTAATCCTTTGGATTTCTTCCCTAAATATTGCACATGATCCGAAAAAAGAAAATGTGTGTCTGAAAGATGGTTTGTGATCCACTATCCATTTATAATCAAGTAGCCATGAAAGTTTGGTTTAACTTACTTAATGAACCTGTTATACGCAGAAGGAACACGTTGTCTCTTCTCAGGAGCTGCAATATTATTTCATCATATATACGGATCATCAAACATCTAATCATAATCCAGCAGCTTAATTAAACAAAATTCTGGACTTAAAGCAAAATAATAGGAAAAAAAGAGAGTTCAGTACTGGCATAGGCAATATCAGCATTTATGGCATGTGAAACTTGACAGTATAGGCTCGTAGCCTGGGTGCTCAATACTAGTCCATTTCATGCAACTTTTGATGTGTTTTTAGGGTGTTGTGGTAGGAAACTGTTGGTAATTAATAAGGAGTTAAAACTTGCCATGTAATGTCACCATCTTGTAGGGGCCATGATTGGAAAGGAGATATCAGATAAGTTGCTTAAGGTGTTGAGTTATTCAATATTGCCACTTGTGAGAGGGACAACCTTTTTATTTTATTATGGTCCAAAGTTTTCCATATCCATAGTATAAAAGATTAGAAATTATTTGTCCTTTTGATACTTCTAAAATATTATACTGGTTTAGGGTTAATGTTTAAGAAAATAAATGTAGGGTGTATTTTGTAAAGACAGAACGTAAAATTTAAATTTTTAGTGTTGGGATACCAAAAGACAGAAGACTTTTGTTCTATAAAGATCGACTAGGTTTTCGTTATGCTTCATTTAACCCTTTGGTATCAGCTTTGCATTCAACATTTACAAAGCAACCTAGCTCATTGTTCTATTTGATTATATATGTATATGTATATGAGAGAGAGAGAGAGAGCGACTGACGGCGAATTGGAGGCACTCTTGGTGCTTCTTGTTCTGCAGACTCAAATGCAGAAAACTGCTTGCTGCGTTTTGAAGACGACCCATAGTCCTTATTTGGATGATCTTGATCAATGTTTGTGGTCTGCTGTTTCTGCAACTCCACTCAAATCAAAGCAACAAGTAAATCATCCAAACAATCCCTTTCTAATTTGGCCCCACAAAGCTTTTGTTAGCAACACTCTTTAAAAACTACAAGCTGCATTGAATTTGAAACTGAACTTTGGCCTTTTTTTGGACATAACTTTGGCCTTGATTCAAAGAGCACATCCAAGAGTATAATATTAGTTTTAACAAAAAGGAACCTATGATCACTCTTTGTCTTAGAATACCTGAGCATCTTGAATGGGAACTGTCTGAAGTGAAGTTCCCATATTTACAGACAGCAGATTGGCACAATTCCCACATCGAACAGTCGCAATTTTGAACAAACTGTTGTATGGAACACTAACCTGCAAAGTGTTACCATTTTGGAAATGTTATAATCAATTGCTATAATCCTGCAAGCTTAGTAATAAGGTACTGAGACACATAACTGATCAGAAGCAACTTTAAATATTTATATATAGATAGATAAACTTTGAAGAATAATGCTTTATTTCATATAGTACATATTATCAAACCCTAAGAAGAAATCAAAGTCTCAAGCTTAATGTCCTTTGGGGTTTCATAATATCAAAAAACTCAATGAACAAGATGAAGTTATCCATTTCCTGCAAAACTAACTGTACGTCTAGAAATTTAGGTTCTAAGAACTTATTCATTGTTCAGCTCATATGGTGGTGGTGGTGGTGAGCAATAACTATAAGTACCCCCTTCCCTAATATTATGTATATTTTCCTTTCGGTGCGCCTGCCTTTTTCTGCCTGACACCGCAAGCTAGATGATAAAAGATTGAGAGCAAAAACAAAAGAAAAGAAAACCCAGAGTGGAAGAGAGTAAGAGAGAGATGAAAACGACGTGACAGGAACGGAAACCATGAAAAGTAATGAGCTATCAAAGATGGCCTTGGGTTTTAGGGTTATCATGATGGAGGGTTAAAGAAAGAGACGAAAAGCAGCACTTGGGTTTTATTAGCCATGATTTCTCTCCCCACAAAAAAGGGTTTTAAAACAACCATGATCTAGTTTCAGTTGAAGAAATTAAGCTGTAAGAAAAAGGGTTTCTTATGCAGTAGCTCCAGTAGAAGAAGATCAGGTTACTGGAAAAATCTAAAACAAGTGATAGGCTAGCATTAGGAATACCATGACTGTATATATGACTTTGAAAGATAGGGAAAGGAAAGAATCTCCTCCGGTGTTGACCATGAAGAACCCTAAATAATACTCAACTGTAGCCCTAGTCATAGCTACATCTTAAAAAAAAAAGAGTTTTTTGTGGCTCGTTTGAACTGTTGAAACTCACTTGGCCAAGCTTCTTCTTGCTTGGTTATGAAGGATCAGTCTTTTCAAAGGATTCTAAATCATACAATTCCCAGTTTTATATATATGTAGAGCCTGATACAAGTTAAATCAAGAAAATCTCATAATCTATGAACCATGGTAGGGAACGTGAAACATTTCTTCTTCTTTTCGCCATAAATACAAGACAAGACAGCTTTTAATTCTGGTGTAAAACCATATGAATCCCCACTTTGTTCTTCAAGAAAAAGAAACAAAAGGGTTGGCACTGAAAGCAACCCAGACATGGCCAATTCAGCTCTCTTTTCGCAAAAAAAATAAAAAGGAGGAGAGAATTGAGGACTGTACCGCTAAAATGGTGTTGCAGAAATTGCAGTGAACATAACAAACACGTTCAGATGCCGAATCCAGTGACATTTCTGTTCCAACTTTTTTTCTATCTCTCTCTCCCCTCCCTTTTAAATACAGTTCCGTAACTATATATCCCACTACAAGGCTACAACAAAAAGGAAGAAAAACAAAAGCCTAAAGGGAAGGGAAAGAGTGAGGAAGATCAATGGTAGAAGAATACATGAGGCGACAAAGAACAAGAAAATTGTTGGGTTTTGGCCTATAAATATATATGTAATTATGGATTAATTGTAAGTGACAGGGTTTAGAATTGTAGGAAAAATCCGATAGGACTGGTCTGGTCGGATGAGAGAGAGACTCTAGTGGAGGAACATAGTGGGGAAATGGGAAGTGGGTGTTGTTTTCTCCTCTCAGTATTATTGGTGGAAGATGCCGGTGGCAGCTCTCTTTCCATGGTTACGGTAATATTCAGATTACCGTAAATATTAATAATTTAAATTACGATCGCAATCGTATTTTATATTATAATATTTTATTATAAATATAATAAATATTATATAAAAAATATTATTTGAATTTTTATAATTAAAATATATATAATAAATTGAAATTTAAGATTTAATTGTTCAAAATATTTCTGATCCTTCGTGAACTTCTTGTTGCCCAATCCTTGGTTTCTGTAGCGGAAGAGGGGGGCGAGATATTTATGCTTTTGGAATGTTAGATTTATGGGTAAACTACAACCATAACCACTAAACTATAGATATGTTTCTAATTTGACCACTAATCTTTTAATTTTGTCATTCAGATCATTTAATTATTTAAATGATATCAATACTATTGTTTGAAAAATTAATGGAAGAGTTGACGTGAAAGTTAAAAAATTTAGTATGATTACACGATTAGTCTGTATTACTTGTACATTCTAATTTATTTATTTATTTATTTAAATAATTTTATTTTTTCTTCTTCAATCAGATATTGACACTTTTTAACTAATAGGCGTACTAAGACTACTAAACCAATAATTTTTTTGAATTTCTCACTTATTTGAATGATTAAATTTGTTGAATAAATTATAATAAAATAATTATATTATTATTAATGTTTATTAGTTTTATTTAGAGTAATAAACGAGTTTTCGGGATGATTCAAAATTAAATGAGTGATAAAAAAAACTAAACCATGATTTGGTCTTGACCGTGTTATTTTTTTAAAAAAATAAAATATTAAAAATTAATTTCTGATATTTAGTGACAAAAATTAAAAAAAAAATAAACGATCATTTGCGATTCAGTGAACAACAAACCTGATAAATCATAAATGCATTTTTATTTGATTTTTAAGGTGGCAGATTTTACAATGAATGTTTTAAACGTGTGTAATTTAGCTGTTTGGTTCAGTTCTTACCTAAATGAGATTAAGAAACTTTAATATATATTTATTTTTAATTTCTTTTTTTGCTAATTATGTGAAGGTGCATGAATGTAGAAAGGAAGCTAATATTGATAGCATCATTACTTCATTAATTATGCAGTTGGTTAGTTTTAATCACATTTATTGACATAATTAAAATATTTATCATATATATTAACAGGGTTGGTTCAAGTATTAAGCAGCTTAATTTCGTTTAAGCAAGTCTCAGGTTCGAGACATTATGTACGTAAAAAATCCTTGTTGAGAGATTCACATACCAAAATTAGCTAGGTATGCAAGACGAGTTAATCCGAATTAGTCAAGGCGAGAGTTTGAAAATTGAAAAATCAATAAAAAATTATTTATCATATATGTTTATCACTATATTAAACACAATACCTTAGTAAAAAAAATTAGTTCATATCGTAATTTTATGAGTTTAATTTCTAATAATTGTTTCGAAAATGTAAATATATATACTTGATTAAAAAATAATATTGCATTAAGACTTTTATAAACAAAGGCTTAGATTTAATCATTATACCAACTTGTAATTTGCTATGATTCTTCTTCAAATAATATGTATTAAACTGTAATAAAGATCGAGAAAAAATCAATTGAAAATTTTAAGTTGGTTTAAATAAAGTTTCTAATTTCATATACATATATCGGAGTAAGTAAAACTCAATTAAAAATAAATAAATTTTTTGATTTAACATAAAAAATTCGACTAAAAAAATTCAAATAAAGTATGAGTTTTAAAAATGTAAATTCTAATAACTCAAAATTTTTAATAATTAATATATTATTTTTATAATTTGATTCGAATTACTCAATTCTGTGTGATATATATTACATGAAAAAGTATAATATATATATGCATTATATATAGGTGTAAAATTTCGTTTATATTAAAATTAATTAGAACCATAAAATTATCAATATTTATAAATAAAAACTCTAACAACTCAATTTGATTTAACTTATATTTTATAAATTCTACTTAATTTATTTTTAAATAAAATTTAATTTATAAAATAAATCTTTTTTTAAAAAATTACTTTAACCAGACTTAATTAAATGCTCCCCAGAGCACATTAGTTGATGTTAGGAAATGCCAAACAAATGAATTACCAACATTCAGAATGTTTGAATTACAGAAAACAAAGCAATCAATTAATTGCAACCAAAATTAGAAAATATGTTTTGTATGTTCGCTTTGAAATTGTATTTTGGATTAATTATTTTTAAGACCTTATTGATTTTAAAATTAATAAAATTAATTTTTTTACTTCTGTTTTTTTTTATTTAATTATTTTTAAGATTGTTCAATTTTAAAATTAGTGAAATTAATCTCTATTTTGATAACTCTCTTAAATTTTATAATTTAATTACGTTTTAAGACTTTATTGATTTTATATATAGTATGTCTGATTAAGTTAAAATTATCGATTAACGTAGTCTAAACTTTATTCGTAATGACAGAAATATCCCTATTATAAATGACTATTGATCTTAGTAATATGACTTTTTATAATTTTATTTTACTTTAATAATTTTAAATAAAATAATTAAAACTTATATTTTTTTATGATCAAACACGCCACTTATAAAATTTTAATTATATTTCAACTTTAGTTGTTATGATTGTTATTAAAAATATATACGAGAATACAATTTTGAGCATACGCGTTATTCTTTGATTTTATGATCTCGTAAAACTCGAATAATTTTTTTCTACGTTCCCAATTCTCAATACATGTAGGGATGGGTATAGAACTCAACCCTGACGAGTTTCGATCAGGCCTGATCCGATCGAGTTAGATTTTTAGTAGAAAATTCGGATTCGGAGTTAGGGTGAAAAAAATCCGATCCGACCCGATTCGGGACTAATAGTGTAATTTTTTCATATAAATTTTAGGAATATTTGTAATAATGATCCCTTTTTATATATATTTTATACAATCAGGTCATTAAAATTAATTTTTTATAATTAGGTCATTAAAATTTTATTTTTTACAATTAGATCCTTAAAAAAATTATAATCAAGTCCCTAATTTTTTTAAAATAATTCAGGTCGGGTTGGGTCGGTCGGATTTTAACGCTTAAAAATTGGGTTGGATCGGATTTTTCACCATAAACCCAGGTCGGGTCGGGTAAAGAGTGAAGGGTATAATTCTTCGGGTCGGGTCGGGTAAAGAGTGAAGGGTATAATTCTTCGGGTCGGGTACGGGTAGACCAAAAATCCGACCTGAGTCGTGCCCATCTCTAACTACATGTTTCATAATAAGTCAAATATTGGCACGTGAGATTGTTCAAACATGTTTGATATGGTTCGGGTAAATTCTTAGACCCCAAATAATAAGAAAACGATTTATCCACACCTAATTAAAACTTTAACCTTAAGGATGAATGGTCCAAATACCCTTAACCTAAACCTAGTAAGCATTAATTATTTTTGTACTAGGCTACGAACCTAAACATAATTAATAAGCATTAATTATGTTTAGTTTTAAAAACATAATTTATTTATTTTGCTTAAGATATAAATCATCTCTCTCCATCAAGATTTAGGTATCATATAACTTCAAGCACAAGTTGATGTAGCATGGAAGAGAAAGTGGACTCTATAAAAAATATTTTTAATAAATTTAAAAGCTATAACCTAAAAATATATATAAAAAATAAATAATTTAATCAATTGTTTAAATAAACTGATCAATTTATAATTATATTTATACATATAACTCTTATAAAATATTCTTATCCGTCCGTCCATTATATTCAGGTTATTCGTGATAAATCAAAGTTTTTTTTCCTTCGGTAAAAAACAACAATAATAATTTAGCTAAGGAGAATTCTCTATTATTATTGGGTAGAAAAGTAAACTACTTTTTAAAGAAGTGGTTTTCGAAAGGGTTGAAAAAAATTGTGGAAAAGGATGATATGTGATTTAAAATGTATTTTATTATATTTTTTTAATATACGGGTGTGATGATATTATAATATTTATATATTGTTTTTTTATTAGAGTCACTCATTAGATTCACTTGATTATAATTTTTAATATAGTTTATTCATGGTTAATGTATTTGGCATTATATATGATTTATATCTAATACACTGGTGGAAAATTTTTTAGTTTTAATAAGTGCTTTAATTTTAGGGTTTAATACTTAGTTTAAGGCATGGGTGGAGCCACCCTTTAACAAGGGTGGTCAAATGACACCCCAAATTTTTTGGATCAACTTATTTTTATATGATTTTTATATATAATTTTTTAAATAAATAACATCAATTTATAAATAATTGACACCTCTTAAATAATTTTCTAACTCCACCCCTGGTTTAGGGTGTATGGTTTAAAGGTGTAAATTTAGTAATTTAAAATTTAAAGGTTAAGAATAAGATTTAGGATATAGTGTTTAGTATTTAAATTTTAGTGTAGTACGTTGAAGATTTAAGTTTTAATCAGAAATATTAAATTTTAAATTATTAACCCTAAACTATAAGTTAAGTCCCTAAACTTAAAACTAATTTTCATAGTCCATTGGACCCTACTAACCCACGTAACCCGTTCAAGTAAATGCAAATAGACGAGAAAACACAAGGCCCAAACATTGGATAATAAAAATTGTTATTGGATTTGGATTGAAGGTTTTATAATCCTGTTTCACACATTTCAAAGTTTGATCTCATTTGGAAAGTGCAAACACAGGCTCAAAGTTTCTCGAGAAAAGTGTGAGAAAACGAATTTGAGACTCTGAATCGGAAAAAATGGATCCGTTTCTTTGTTGGATTTTAATTCCTTGTTGCCGTAATATCAAACGAATCATCTATTTCCGATGGTTCTCTCCAGAAACCGGTACCAGGGAACCGGGACAACAACCGCTCCTCCCTGAACTCGTCATCTTCGTTATCTCCACTCTGATTCCCTTTTACCATCTGCTCCAGCTCGATGTGCAGATCCTCCATCGGCGGCGGCGTAGGATGGAAGCCGTGGTTATTGTGGTGTCCTTTCTTCCTTGTGCAAGCCTTCTTGCAAAGCCCGGCGGGAACCTTGTATAGGCCCAGAAAAAGCATATCCATTACGGTAAGCGGAACGCAGCAAGCCACCGCCGTACATTCCGCTGCGGAGCCACCGACCATTTCCCCGTAATTCCTCCCTTTCCTCGCCGTCTTCGGCGGTAAACGTGGCAATTGCTTAAGAGTCATGTTGAAGCGATCACGTGTTTAATCTCTCCCTTTTGCAGGGAGAGAAACGAAGACGGTTGTTTTGAAACGAAGAAAACACGGGGAAATGGGATTCTGGTTTCTTTTCGAGCAAGTTTTGTTTTAAATGAAGAGAACGGGTTGAGGGGGAGATTTTTCTAGCCAAAAAATAAAAGAGAAAAGCGGTTGATTTTCCGGGAAAATCGAAAGAAAATTCAATGGCGGTATTTGAACACATGTAGTTTGCTTAATTTGGTTTGATTTGGAATATTAATAATAAATGGTCACTACTTTTAAATGATTATATTATATAAATTATAAAATTTTGATTAATCTTTAAAAAAATTAAAAAATATTTTTTATTAAATTTATCGTATTACTAAAAAAATTATTATTAAAATAAAAATATTTCAATTATCTAATTTAATCGGTACAATATAAAATTAAGAAATGAATAATTTAAAATTAAGGGTAAACTACACGGATAGTCACCATATTATGGGATTGGTATCGATCTGACCACAATGCTTTAAAAAGAAACAAATACACCGGTAAACTATTAGTTTAGTATTAAAACAGTCATATGCCGTTAAGGGTGTAATGGATTGATGATGACGTGGCAGTTAAATATAAAATGGAATAATTACACATTTAGTCCCTGTTATTCATACATTTTTATAATTTAGTCATAAATTTATTAAAATAAAATAATATAAAATAAAATAAATTTATTAATATCATCCAATAAGGTGGTGACACGTGTAATCACCTAATTAAATAATTATATTATTTTATTTTAATAAATTTATGACTAAATTATAAAAATGTATGAATAATAGGGACTAAATGTGTAATTATTCCATTTTATATTTAACTACCACGTCATCAATCCGTTACTCCCTTAACGGCAGATGGCTATTTTAATACCAAATTAATAATTTATCGGTGTATTTGATTCTTTTTAAAGCATTGTGGTCAGATCGATACCAACCCCATAATATGGTGACTATCCGTGTAGTATACCCTAAAATTAATAATTAATTAAAATATTTTTTAAAGATTAACTGAATTTGATTTCAATATAAAATTTTAAATAATTTATTTTGATTTAATTATAGTTCATATTTTTAAATAAAATTATTAAATAATATTATCTATTATATATAATATTTTTAAATTTTATATATTATAATATATGTAGTCTAGTAATTTTAAAAGTAGATATTTAAAGTTTTTTTTATTTTTTTATTTTGGGTGTCTATAATTTTTCTATAAAATTAAATGGTCAAATTTTTAACGGTTGTAATTTTAGATGTTTTACGATTAACGGGTATTAAATTTTTTAACCAATCAATATTTTACATGTAACACTAATTTGATTTTTTTATTAAAAAAAAACCAAAAAATCCAATTTTTTTAGAATTCAAAAAAAAATGTTAATTTTATTAAGCAGTTTATAAATCCCTAAAAAATTTTAAACTTAAATTTTTTGTATCGTTATTGTTTTCGTCATCGATTGTTATCTTTAAACACTCTTTCAACCATTAAATCAAAATTATTATTTTTCTCAACACGTCCTTGTTCAAAATACTGAACAACATATCAATCGAACATCAATTTTATGTTCGACGTTTGACTATATATCATTTCTTATTTTTGCTGATACCATGTTTAAAAACTATCGCCTTAAGTTATATTACGTATCAGATATTGATTGATTAATAATTTTAATATTTTTATTTAAATATAGTATTATAATTTTAAAAACTTAAAATAATACCTAAAGTTGAAAATATATGATACTTATTTTTATTTAAATCTAAAAATTATAAACAACTTATTGCGTTTCTTTAGACTCTCCCCTTATTAACTGAATCCATCTTAGAATTTCTCTCTTAATTCATAAGATTTGTCTGTCATTTTGTCGGAAAACCTTTTTATTTTCCAACATCAATCCAAAATTACTGGGAAAATTAAAAAAATCCAAAAATATATGATTTTCCCTGCTTGTTGAATCCTCTTCACTAGAAAAAGAAACAACAACACCTGTTTTTGTTTGCTTCTTCCGTTCTTTCATCTCTCCTTTGAAAATGATTGGTCTTCCTTCGGAGGATCTCTCCGATTCCACCCTACGGGTCGACTCCGACAACAACGACGGCGCCACCAACGATGAACATAGAGTTTACTTTGTGCCCTTCAGGTCAGTTTCCTTTCTAACAAAACATTTATTGAAATCTGCAAATATCCCGGCTTAAAAAATGTATCCAGCCATGGAGAAAAAGGGGTTTTCTTTTATTGGGTGTTGGGTTGTTATTAATGGAGTAGTCAATCACTTAATCTCTGGTAATGTGATTTGGAATCTTAATGAACATTTACTTTATATTGCTCTTCTTTGATGGGTTGCTTTCTTAGTAACCAAAAAGGTAATGTTTTGAATTCTTGTTTTAAGTGAAATATCCAACTTTAGAATTTTTCTAGTGTTTTTTCCTTTAAGATTTGGTTCAAAGAGTTGATTCATTTTTTTTAAATTTGTTCTTAAAGGTGGTGGAAAGATGCACAGGATTCAACTTCTGGTGAATCTGATTTGAAGAGGGGGATTTTGTATACGGTAACCCCGGGAACCTCGTACGTGGGTCCCATGAAGTTAATCAACAACTTATTCAACTCAGATCTTTCTTTCGATTTAAGGAAGGAGGAGGAGGATTCTTTGCACAATGCTGAAAATGGAGAGGTTGGTGTTTCGGGAAGGGACTATGCATTGGTTCCCGGCGAAATGTGGTTACAAACTCTTAAATGGTGAGTGTTCTATGATTGTTTTGTCTGTATAATCTCATCAGACATTGTTGCTATCTGTGTTAAATAGTTTGAATAGATACTTTACTTATCCACTGTTCTTTCAATGCTTTTTGCCACGGGTGCATTGCATTTAAGAGTTTAGGCAATGGTTGCTAATTGGATTGATAGCAGTAAAAAGGAAGAATCAAACTTGTATGAGACGACTGAATCAAAGTGAAGTTTGGTTTTGCTCCAGTTGTTTGGATTAGTGAAAACTGAAAAGCGATAATTTTAGTTGCTGCATTAAGTGAACTATTTGCTGCTTAATTTCTCTGTTAAGTATAGTTGCTGCATTAAGTGAACTATTTGCTTCCTATTTGAATCATTGGGATGTCTCCAATCCTCCTGGAAATAGCAGCAGAATAGGTCTATGAAAAACTAGGATGACAATTCTCAACACAAGGGATTATCCTACTCTGGGATCCTTGCACCAAACCCTGATATATCCATTACCACCATTCATGCTTTCGATAAATTGTATGGCACTATTTGTGACCTTTTAAAATGAATGTAGCTTGCGATCTGCTTTCTGAACTTTTTTGTTCACTACACACTACATGCATCAGGGAGCCTACTATTATGCACTGAAATATTTATGATAAGTTAATTTCAGCTGAAACTGTAATTGTGCATATGCCTGATCTTTTAGGTTCTAAGATTGTTCCTTCATTTTAGAAAAAATCAAATTTGTTAATCTTAGTTTATAATAGTATGACCTTTATTAGGAATGATCTGAATCCAGTCAATTTTATTCTTAAAATTTTAGTGATCCAAAAATATTGACAATTTATAATCACCTTTTACGCTTCATTTCCTTTTTTGGTTCCTTTGATTTGGCAATATTTACATGATTTATTCTTCTCTATCCGCTTTGCTTTTATGCACCAGGTACTTGCCACTGATTGTATGAATTTTAGAATGAAAAGCAGCGTTTGTTAGTTACTAAAATCTGGTGCCTAGTTTTCTATTCTGGTGTTTGAAGAATCAAATTCTATATGGCTCTTAGAAACTAAAAAGAGCTTTTTAATGTCTCTCAAATTACACTCTTTGCCGTTTCATGTAGGCATAGTGATGCTAAGATTGCAGCAAAAGGTGGTAAAAGTTTTTCAGCTGCTGAAGATGACATGTCAGATGTGTATCCATTGAAGCTAAGACTTTTTATTCCACGGGAAACAAATTCATTGGGAGTAAAAGTTAGCAAAAAGGTAAGTTCATTTAACCCATTTCCCCCTTTTGGTCTGTGAAGATACCACATTAGGCTATCCAGAGATTATGTAATAACTAATTTATAGGTCTACTAATGATCCATATGTTTTTTGTAAAATGTCAATCGAGCTTGACAGCTATTGTTAAAGGTCTATGATCATTTTTCACTCTTGGGAGGGGCTTAATCTATTTGTCCCTGTCTGTTATAAAAAGCATTGTTTAAAAAATAGTTAGTTCCATAGAACCAGATGTGTTATTTATATTACCTTTCCAGTTACAAGATGGATTGACTCCAGTCCATTCATAAAATTTTGCTTGCATCTTGGGATTTTAGCTGTTCTTACAAGTAAATAATTGCTAGAAGCATGCTATAGTTTAATAGTTTTCTCTCCTACACTACACGATGTATTTCTCATTTCTTTTATTTAGTTAAACTTTACATGTTTTTACTTTTCCGAATCATTTTCCCTTCCCCATGTTATCTGATACCCTTGGTTCTATGTGCGAATTTTATGTTTCACTTTTTGCAGGACAATGCAGTGGAATCATTCAGAAAAGCCTGCAAAATCTTTAGTATAGATTCTGAGC
Organism: Abelmoschus esculentus; assembly: GCA_035048815.1. Taxonomy (NCBI): domain Eukaryota; kingdom Viridiplantae; phylum Streptophyta; class Magnoliopsida; order Malvales; family Malvaceae; genus Abelmoschus; species Abelmoschus esculentus. Next base: position 2,410,405 of record JAUCBN010000059.1, read on the forward strand.
AGGTAGTTTTCCTCATCATTACTGATGATTTTCCCCCTTTTATTTACTTTTTCAAAGGGCTGGCTGGCTATCTATTGTACTCTGTTCCACAGTTACGCATTTGGGACTTCTCTGGGCAGACAGCTCTATATTTTACGAATGAGAGAAATGGATTTCTACAAGATTCTCAACTCCAATCAGACCAGGAGGTAAGAGGTAGTTTTTGGGTTTTAAATGTGATACTGGTTTGCACCTACTTATTTGTTTGATTCTGTCCGCTCTCTCTCCAAGATGCACTACTTAGTTTTTTAAAACCTGCTTTTTTAACCATTGTGCTTCTTTGCATGCCTTGTTCAAATAAGTACATAAATTGGTGTAAAATAACCACTCAAGCATATAGAATCTTTGACTGAATACAGTATTTTCATGTTTCCTATAGCTGTTCTTCAGTATAATATTTTGATGGAATTCACTTCCCGAAATTCCAAATGTTTATTTGCATTATATGTTTTATGCTCCAATGTTCAGCTGAACTGTTTGGTTTCCATCATATGAGACGTGCAATAAAAAATATTGCAAGAATCTTTTATTGAGATGATTAAATTACATGAGATTAGTAGTGCTTTTTGTGTTCTGTACATTTGAGTTTCCTTTAGGAGTGTTCTGTGTTTCGTTACACTTATGGGGATATTCCGGCTCAACCATTCTGCTTCCATGTTCCCAGTGACTGATTCTTTTTATGATACAATTTAAAAGTTTTGTGTTGTATTAACTATTCTTACCATATGCTATTATTTTTTCTTTGAATTCTTTATTATGCTAGAATTTCTAGAAATCATGTATCAAATTTGAGCCATCAAAAAGAAATTATGTGGCAGTAAATCATTCTATGTAACCTCAAAAGGGAATTTTACGTACATGAGGTACTTCTACTTTGACTCAAATTTAAGACAACAGAGTGAATCTTAAGAAAATGCCAGCTGTGAGTAGGAAGCACTGTGGCAGAGTGCGAACCAATTTTGAAGCCAAAGTGATTTTTCCTCTTCATGTTAATATACTGCTCTCTTACTGCTGTCTTCTTGATCTTAATTGGAATATCACATGAATTACTTTTCTTACAAATCATTTTTTGTAGTTTTAATGCATGCCAAATACGTTTTAGTACTATTGTTTCTGTAGGTTCTCCTGGAGTTGCAAGTCTATGGGTTGTCAGATTCCATGAAATGTAGAGAAGGGAGAAAAGATGAAATATTAGGACAACATCCTGAAAATTGCTCTTCTGGTGCTCCAGTCTTATTTAATGGTTTCAATGGCAATTCAAACTCCAATTTTGTTGGTAATGGTGTTTCAATATTCTGTGGAAGATCTGGGGAATCTGGTTCTTTGGGATTGACTGGATTACAAAATCTCGGAAACACTTGTTTCATGAACAGTGCCATTCAGTGCTTGGCTCATACACCAAAGGTGGTTGACTATTTTCTTGGAGATTATACTCAGGAAATAAATCCCGACAATCCTTTGGGAATGAATGTGAGTTATATTCATGTTTGATTATATTTTTTTCATAGGTTTCAGAATGGTCTGGTGCTTGAACTAAAGCATGTGATTTTTCAGGGTGAGATTGCTTCAGCCTTTGGGGATCTATTGAGGAAGTTATGGGCCCCTGGAGCGGCTCCTGTGCCACCAAGAACATTTAAGTCAAAACTGGCTCGATTTGCTCCTCAGTTTAGTGGCTTCAATCAGCATGATTCTCAAGTCGGTGAACATTTTCTTGATCTCAATAGTTGATTTTTTTTTTCTTTTTTCCCTTTGGTGGGTAATTGTAATACTATCAAATTTGATGTGTCTTTTATCTTAGGAACTTCTGGCTTTTTTGTTGGATAGACTTCATGAGGATCTCAACCGTGTTAAAAGTAAGCCTTATGTTGAAGTGAAGGATAGTGGAGGTCGAAGAGATGAGGAAGTAGCTGATGAATATTGGCAAAATCACCTTGCTCGCAATGATTCCATCATTGTCGATGTGTGCCAGGTAAATTTGTTTTACTATGATATGAATTGGTTCTGAGTACTCATTGAAAGTTTTGTTTGACTTGTATGTTTCTCACAACAATCACTTTCTTTTATTTTATTTTTTATAAATTTTGTTTTCATTAACCAAAAGAAGCAGCAAAAGCTTCTACAAATGAACTTTTTACAAGTAAAAACACTATAGGGAAGTCAAACACTCCAATTTAAGCAAAGCTGTACATTCAAACTATCTCTCCTATCTATACATTTTCTTAAGAAACCGAATACAAACCATCTCCCGTATGGTGTCTATAATCTGTATAGCATCTTTAGTTAGATTCTGAAATTGCCTCATATTTCTTTCTTCCCAAACACTAAACAAAAGCACTCCAAGCAAGCTTAATTATAAACACAGCTATCACTTTCATTTTCCCTTGGTCTCTATTTAATTTCCATTCGTTTGAACTCCTAAAGATATTGGTTATGAGGAAAAGGATGCAAGATTTAAGTTGACAACTTGACATATAATTGTAGCAGATAGCATTAGTACCGTAAAAGCAAAATAGTAGATATCATCAAATACCTTTTGTTTTCAAGGAAGAGTGACATGGAAGTATGGATAGTTTAGCACCCATTTTGGAAGATTCGATATTCATTTTTGTTCTAATGTGTTCTTTTGGAATGATAGTAACATGACTTGCAGATTGAAGGAATTATACAATTATTGGTTTATAGCATACTTGATTTCGTTTAGTTAATCAAATACATCAGGCAAGGTGGAACAAATTTGTTTACAATCTTAAGTAACACTATATTTTAGCTCAACAAAAATCATCTACCCCTTTCCATTCCCCAACACTAAAAAATTTAAATTTTAAGCCTTAACCCCAAATTCTAAACCCTAAAAAATACATCATACCCCTAATTCCCTAAACCCTAACCTTAATCTTTAACCTTAAACCTAATATTTTAAGGTGGCGGCATAAATAGGGGCAGCGAAAAAGGGTAGAGGATTTTTATTCATTTTAGCATAGAAGTATGTGGTTGTTGCTTATTTGTTGACAAGTTTATTATTCCACTTAATTCATTGCAGGGTCAATTTAAATCGACTTTAATTTGTCCAGCATGCAGAAAGGTGTCTGTAACATTTGATCCATTCATGTACCTGTCACTACCTCTACCATCAACAACATCGCGAACAATGACTGTAACTGTCATCAGTACTGATGGAACCTTTCCACCATCTCCATTCACAATTACTGTTCCGAAGAGTGGGAAATTTGAAGACCTTATCCAGGCTCTAAGTGTTGCATGTTCTTTGGGGGCTGATGAGACCCTCCTGGTGGCAGAGGTTTATTGCATTCTTTGCAACATCTGCATCTGTCGAATTAGCTACTAATGTTGTTTTTATGCTTATAAATATTCAGTAAATATATAAACATTAACTTATATTGCAGATATACAACCACCGAATTATACGCTATCTTGAAGAGCTTGCTGATTCTTTATCCTTGATTAGAGACGACGACACATTGGTTGCTTATCGATTAAAGAAAGACATCGAGAAAGGTCCTTTAGTTGTGTTTACACATCAGCAGATGGAAGAGTAAGTTTGTTTAATTCCTAGCTTGACTGTTTCACGACTACCAAATTTTGGCATTCCTACACTATGTTAAGGAAAAATATGCCAGTCAATTATCCTATAGTTGCATCTTTGGATGGCCAGTTGGCCACTGGGATTTATTGCATCTCCTTGTAGTTTTATCAAGTTTAATGGATTTATAAAGTTATATACTGATTATTTGTTGTACTTTTGATAGAAACGATACATTTAATCTAATCTAGACCTTGTTGTTTGCTTCATAAGGTCATGCATTTCGAGATTACTTTATGGGTCCTATGCGTAAGGCAGCTCAAGTCAAACACAATCCATACTTGAACTTAATAGCTGAAAGCGATGTGTGTGTGTAATGCAAGCGATGATGTATGTGTGATATAAAATATTTTGTAAGTTCTAGTTTACCTTTCAACATTACTTAGGAAAGAAAGATGGTAGATTCACTTGATCGTTATTTGTTAAAGGCCGTCACATTTTTGTTTTATCCTCTAAAGATATAAGATACTCTTGTGGATTTTACCATTTCCCAGTTTCTTCTTTCTTGTTTTCTTTTGACTTGTAAAAGTTATCTTTGTTGCCCACTCACCTTCATCTGTATGACACATACTTTGGGTTTGTCTTGTGTATATCCGTTACTTTTGGCAGGTGTATCTATAAGGTAAGGTTTTTGACATTTCATATTTTCAGGCAGTCCATCCTTGGGAAACTGACTTCAAATTGGAAGACATTTGGAATTCCTCTTGTAGCAAGGCTTTCTAATGTTGACACTGAATCTGACATCCACGGTTTATATCTGAAATTACTAAATTCGTTTCAGACACAGACTGAAGAAGTCTTAAATGTACGCAATAACAACGATAGCACTGCAGTTGAAAACATTTCCCCAAAAGAGCATGATGCATCATCTACAGCTTCAAATGGGGATTCTGAATCTTTAGAGGCTGAGCTACAGTTTTACTTAACAGACGAAAAGGGAATAGTCAAGGAATCTGAGATACCTATGGGTGAAGCTATACCATCTGCCGGAGTATCCAGGAGATTACATGTGCTCGCATCCTGGACGGAAAAATATGTTAAAAAGTATGATACACAGCTTCTTAGCACTTTGCCACAGATATTTAAGTCCAGCTTTTTCGCTAAGAAACCTCAGGAATCTGTTTCTCTTTATAAATGTCTTCAAGCATTCTTGATGGAGGAGCCGCTTGGACCAGAAGACATGTGGTCAGTGTTTACATTTTTCTCTCTTACAATTTTGCTTAAGAAATGTTTGAATCTTTAAAAAAAATTGTGTTTGTTATTTCGGAAGATTAACTTTTACCTGCAAACTGAATCTTATTTTCCAGATTTATTTGATACTTGCAATGTTTCCTCGACTTTGCTTTCCCTTGTAATAGAAAACCTTGTCTGCAGATGTTTCCTATTGGAAGATGCCATGCCCTTTATGATCTAATGCCTCATCGTTACTATTTTGCTTTCCCTTTATGACCTAATCCCTTGATTTTAGATTGAATAAAATATATGTGTGGCCTCTATGTCCCTTGATTTGGCTCTAAGTTCCTGCATTTCTTTGCAGATTAAAAGAAAAAAGATTGTCAGCTAGTTTATCATGTGTTTGAGAGAATATATGATCAAGCTATACACCGTAAAACTCTCTAAGTTTTACACATTTTTTGGATCGTTGGATTAGTGAGACGGATGACTCAGATTAACATTCGGTTATGTGAAAATTATTACTTGGCAATCTGAAACAAATGTTTATCTTAGTCATCTGTCTCACTCATCTAACGATCCAAAAAATGTGTAAAACTTAGAGATTCTATCTCATATAACTTGATTCTATATAACTTGATTCTATCTCATATATATATATATATATATATATATATATTTGTTTTTAGATTTGCCCTCCCCTCCAAACATCCTCAATTAAGTTATTTATGAGTACTTGGATCGCTAGCCTACACGTGTGCGCACGCATATTTGAATATATGTTTACAATAAAAATTTGGCTATAAAAGCTTTTCTTGTGCATCCTTTGCTTGTTATCATCCATCTAATCCCAATCTTGTTTAATGTTATTTTAGGTACTGTCCAGGCTGCAAAGAGCACCGTCAGGCGAGTAAAAAGTTGGATCTTTGGAGACTGCCTGAGATTCTTGTTATTCATTTAAAAAGATTCTCGTATAACAGGTTCTTGAAAAACAAGCTGGAGACATTGGTTGACTTCCCCATTGACGATCTCGATTTGTCAAATTACATCGGCTCTAGGAATGACGAGTTGTCTAATCGTTACATGCTTTATGCGGTTAGTAACCACTATGGAAGCATGGGAGGTGGTCATTATACTGCATTTGTCCATGTAAGTGATAACCTTCTAAATTAAAAATATCAATTCCATTTTATCACAATTGCATGTTGGCACAGCTAGAATACGCAAACTTTTGTTTTTTCGTATGTAGCATGGGGGCGGACAATGGTACGAGTTCGATGATAGCCATGTTTATCCCATCAGCCTGGAGAAGATAAAGACATCCGCTGCTTATCTTCTTTTCTACAGAAGAGTTGTAGACTAAAAGCATCATGTCATTGTTTACCGGTTAAGCTTTTTAAAGCGAGGAATTCTTCGTCGGTGAGTATATCAAAATTCATGCTGCCTTACAATTATCAAAATCCGGAAAGAATAGCGTTCTACATTTATCTTGGCACTGCTTAAGTAAGCCTAAGTTGATAGTTGTTGGTATTACAGAGTTGATGCCATTGATGACTGTACCATAGTTGCAAGCAGGAAATGGGAGGTGAAAGTGCTTGAAGAAGGTGAAGGGATTTTTCTTTTTCTTTTTTTGTCATTTGTGAAATAAAGTGTCTATCCCTATTCTTATTGTTTTTATTTTTTAATCCATGAAAGTGTATTTTTTGTTCATTGTTGTTAATGTACAACCAAGGGAAAGCCTTGAATTTTGATGTCATTTGAAGAAATTATCAATGGTGAGTTTTGAATCTTAAATTTATTTATCGAATCTTGTATCGAGAAAACACATTGTTCGAGTTTTGGAGATTGGGTATTTCTGAATTTTTTTTATTATTCTTTTCGGTTTTTAGTGTTTTATATTAATTAATTTAAATCGATTTGCGTCATACACCTAATTATAATTTTAATGGACGTACTTGGATCAACCTGTTAATTCTGAAACATTTTTTTTACATAATAGTAGAAGATTGGATTTTTTTATTTTTTAATAATTAAAATGAAAGCAATAAATACTGTTTGACATGTGACAACATGTTTGGCAAGTGCACCAAAATGACCTAGGTCCTCATCGTACAAGATCGGAAAGTGCAAACCCAGACCCAGTATAAAATAAACAAGGCCGAAGAGAGGATTGTTACTCAGAGCAAGCGAAGAGATGGGCGAGGCGTCATCAGAATCATTCTTGAAGAAACATTGGCAAGGCTACAAAGAATTCTGGGCTGACAGATTTCCGTTCACCGACGTCTATTCAAGATTCATCCGCCGTGAAGACTCTCTTCCTCCTTGGTCTGAATCCGACGTCAAGGATTTCATCGCTTCCGATCCTGTTCATGGTCCCATCGTTAGTAATTTCCCCCTTTCTTTTTATTTTTGGGTGTTTTTCAATATTGGGTTTCTTTGATTTAGTTCAGGTTTGAGCAAATCTAATCATTTCTGGGTAGTTGCTGTCATTTTACTGCAGAGTAGCAATAAGTATAACATATTTTTCGTTTCGAATGGCTTGAATTTCATTGTTTATTTTCTTCCTCTCTACAGTTGAAAACTACTAGGGAAGCGGCAAAAATTGCCTTAGCAAGCGGTGCTATTGGGGCGATATCAACTGCAGGTCTTGCCTGGAAATACTCGAGGAGTATACATGGTACTATAATTCTTATTCTCTTTCGTCATATTATTAGGCTCCCTTGAGAAGTAGGACTGCAGCTGATATTATATGTCTCTAATGATGCAATGTTAAGTGCATAAATCATCTCACTATCCTATAAGAAGTATGGGAGCATGTGGGAGGAAGCTCCTCTGGCAGATTGCATTATCAAACTGATTATATGAAAGGAATTCATGTATGGCTTGCACCAGGTTGTCAACGAAATTTATGAGGCAATGTTAAGTGCATAAACTATGGAACTATACAGATTGATTCATTAACCCTCCTGTTTTCTGTAATTTATTGTTTAAAAGTTTCTTGTTAGTTTGTTCTCTTTTGCTGTCCTCTTTAGGTCCTAGTGGTTATGTTGCTCGAACTCTTCGTTTTTCTTAACTACATATGAATTTGGTGGGATTTGAATTTCAACTTTCAAGTGTCCTCCAAATACTTAGAAAAACTTAGAAAAGACTAACCATACCTGTATATGACATTCACACTAGCATAGCTTAGTGGTTGGTGCCTCGGAATAAAACTTGGTATGGGATTCTTATACAAATGTAAGTTATTTTAAAGACTCTCACCCCTATGTTTTTTCTCAGGTGCCGGATTATCGTTTGCAGCAGGAGCTATCTTTGGTTGGACGTTTGGGCAAGAAATTGCTAACCACCGGTATCAACTCTACAGGTTGGACACAATGAGTGCACAAGTCAAATTTATGGAGTGGTGGGAAAAGAAATGCCATAGCCGGTCTTGAAACTTGAATGTAAGCTCCAAGACTTGGATTCTATTTGCTTAATAATGGCAATATGTTGAAAATGTACTGCTTGGTTTTGATGCTCTGGCTTTTCGTCAGAAACTTGGCATTTGTGTTTCAAGGATTTTCAGTCATTTTTTACTCCTCTGAGAAGCACATTGACATGTCCTAATAAATTCGTTAAATCTACCAACTTTTCTCATCAATTATAAAATTAGAGATAATTTTACTCATCTGAATGGTCACTATTATTTCTTGCATCATTTTGTTGTGTCATGCTGCATATTTTTGATCGGAAAATTGGGTTCGTTTCTTTATTGGATTGCTGCCGTCACATTATACGAATCATCTCTTTCCGACGGCTCCCTCCAGAATCCGGTACCAGGGAACCCGGACAACAACAACTCCTCCCTGAACCCATCATCCTCGGTATCACCACTCTGATTCCCTTTCACCATCCGCTCCAGCTCGACGTGCAGGTCCTCCATCGGCGGCGGCGTAGGATGGAAACTATGGTTATTATGATGTCGTTTCTTCCTTGTGCAAGCCTTCTTGCAAAGTCCAGCGGGAACCTTGTATAGTCCCAGAAAAAGCATATCCATTACAGTAAGCGGAACACAGCAAGCCACCGCTGTACATTCCGCCGCGGAGCCACCGATCATTCCCCCGTAATTCCTCCCTTTCCTCGCCGTCTTCGGCGGTGAACGTGGCAATTGCTTAAGAGTCATGTTGAACCGATAATGTGTTTAATATCTCACCCTTTTGCAGGGAAAGAAACTAAAAGATAACGAAGACGGTTGTTTTGAAACGAAGAAAACACGGGGAAATGGGATTCTGGTTTCGTTTCGAACAAGTTTTGTTTTAAATGAAGATAATGGGGTGAGGGGGAGATTATCCAGCCAAAAAATAAAAGAGAAAATCGGTTGATTTTCCGGGAAAATCGAAAAGAAAATTCAATGGCAGTATTTGATCCCATGTAGTTTTCTTATTTTGGTTTGATTTGGAATATTAATAATACTAACAAAAAAAACTGTTTTGATTCGGAGGAATTTTATTACAATTCGATGCACAGTGCATATAGATCGTGTAAAATTTTTACTTTTATGATATGATATATTTTATTATTGTTAAATATAAAAAATATTTTACTTTTATGTCAGAAAAATCAAATTTAATAATTCTCGTATGTTGTCACATGAGATAAGTTCATAATATTTTGTACGATGTAATATATTAATTCATTTTTAATATTATTACATAGATTGATGTGTATTTGTATATTCATGTTTATATTATTTTTTTAATTATTTTATATTTTATATACACGATTCAATCATTTTGTTTATAAAGTACATTATTAATGAATTTATAAATAATTAGATTATTTTAAAAAATTATTTAATTATTAAATATTTATCGCTTTCAACTTCTAAAAGCCTATTCACCACTAACCCAAGTGGTTAAAGGAATAGTTGTTATTCTTAGAAGTCACGGGTTCGAGCACCAATGATGTCAACAGAGTGATCGAGCGATCAATGTCAAATGGTAAAAATTATATTCTAAAACAGATACTACTGTAATCACTATTTGTTAATTAAAAAAAAAAACTTATCATATCTAAATTGTTATCTAAGTTCATTACTTACAATCTTACATACTTAAGCTTATTAACTGGTCACTTATACGTGTGAGTAGCTTTGACTAACCAACCATCAATACTTGCTTTAAGATATTCAATTAACTTGAATACTTTATTTTCAAGATTTTTTTCTATAAATAAATATTTGTATATATGGTGAAATAATTAATATTTTATCCATTTCTGCAAATTTGAACTTACCAAATATAAGGCGAAGTTATTTCCAAATCAACTATAAATTTAATAATTATCTGTTGGAAACTTTTACACAATTAGAAATAAAAACCATGAAGAAGTCCATCGTCTTCCCCATTTTCTGCGGTCTTCTTTTGCTGGCTTTATTCTCTCCTTCTAAAGGTATTTCTTTTAGTAACCGGAATACATTCGTTATGTCATTAATTACAATAAATACAAACTGAAATTTAATTTTTTGTTATCGGAGTTTAATTTGATTCTGTGTTAAGCAGGTGAGATAAAGTTTTGCCCGACCACATTGCAATTATCCGGCCCCTGCGGACCTAATCCCTTGTTTGAATGTTTTGAATCCATTAAAGCCAAGTATGGAGCTTCTGCCATGACGCAGAGGTGTTCTTGTAAAGATTTGCCGGCCAACCAGCATCTGTGCCAATGCTATATTGTTTGTCAGTAATTGTAAGGACACATGAATGGAGTTGCTACACACACACACTCGGATTGCCTTCATAAAAGAATTTAATAAGATCACATTTTTGCTTGATTCGATTATCAGTCACAACTATTTTATATTCAATATAAAATTTAATGATTTTATTCGTATAATTATTATATTTTAATATTAAGAAAGCTAAAATCTAAACCCAAAACCTTTTAAACCCTAAATTTTAAAAAGTAAAACCCAAAGCCACAAGCTCCAATAGGTAAGTGAAGTGTGTAAACACTGCATAAGAAGGAACATTTGACAAGAAAAATACGTAGTCCATAGAGTACTCAAAATATTGTTATAGTCCCAGCCTAACAATAACACCACGCATCCACCACCTACGCAAGACAATGCCTTGCCCAACCCACTTTCTACAATACTATAGAAATCAGCTGTCATTACTCTAAGAAACATGATTATTTAGGATATCTTCAAACTTTCTTTTTCTCCATCATCACTGCTGGGCACATTGCACCCTCTGGGCACCACCAGGCATGTCATTGTCTTCTTCATAAGCTTCCTGCGCTGCTTGCTGCTTCCTCCTCAGCTCCTCTTCAATGTTAACATCATACATTGTGGTCTCCTCGCACTCGTCTAACTCCATATCACTCAGCTGAGATGCTGGTTTCAGTGGCAGGACAGACTCGAGGGCCTTAACCTGGTCAGGGGTAAGAGAATCAGGGAACTCAACAGTGAAGTGAATGTACATTTTGCCCTTCATGAATGGCCTCTGGTATAATGGCATTCCCTCGTCATTGATTGCCTTGAAGGAATCTGAAATAACATGTTTCAAAAGTTATAGGTAGAAGAAAGACTTGAAGTTGACGATGAGTTTACACATCCCCGAGCACATACCAGGCTTCACAACCTCTCCAGGGTTTGACTTGATTAGAAGCTGTCGCCCATCGAGATGGGTAATTACAAACTGGAAGCCACACAGAGCCTCGGTAAGAGACAATGTGTGCTCCACGAAAAGGTCTTCGCCCTTTCTCTTGAACTTTGGATGGTCCTTCTGCTGGAGGACAAAGACTATGTCCCCAGTAACAGTATCAGGCTGCAAATACACCAAAAACAAAACAAATTAGTCAAGAAACCAAGAACATACACTAAATTGCACTACTATTACATATAGCACAATCCGTACCGCCTCATCAGCTTCGCCTGGGAATGTAATCTTTTGTCCATTCTGCATACCCTTCTCTACAACAACTTCCAAAACTTTCTTCTCCGGGACAACCTTTTCACCCTTGCACTGAGGGCAGCGGTCCTTGTCACTGATCATTTCACCAGTACCCTTACACTCGTTGCAAGGATGCTGCATTTGCTGAATCATGGAAGGACCAAGGTGCCTAATTGAAACCTTCATACCAGAACCCTGGCAACCGGAGCACTGCATTGATGCTCCGGATTTCGAGCCCTTGCTGTCACAAATAAATAACACATTCCTCGTCAGCAAACACTACCAGAAATTCAAACACAGACATAAGCAACAAAATCACGAACTCACCCATTGCATTTTGAGCATATCACATTCCGGGAAAGAGAGAGTTTCTTTGATGTCCCAAGGTAAAGGTCCTCTAGAGAAACCTTAAGAGGATGGACCACATCCTCTCCCCTTCTCTGTCTTCGACCGCGACTGCTACCACCTGTTCATCAACAAAAACACACACCATAATTCAACCATATCCCAATCCCCTAAAGTTAGTTCAACAACTATTCTATAATTCCTTAACCAGGTATGGTGAAATTTTCTCTCGTCAGGTTCAGTAAAGCAATCAAATAACCTGATGTATAATGAATCCAACATCATTAAACAAAAATAATTATGATTTCTATTTCCCTAACCTATGCTTAAATCAGATTCTTCCAAATCAAAACAAAATCCACAGTCCACACCCCTCTGGAAGGATGACAATAATTAAACTAAATCGCTCACCTCCAAACGGGCTACCACCAAAGAAGGACGAGAAGATATCAAACGGGTCATGTGCCCCGGCTCCACCACCCATTCCTTCCTTGAGTGCATCCTCACCATACTGATCATAAATCTCACGTTTCTCAGGATCGCTCAACACCTCATAAGCTTGAGCCAACTCTTTAAACTAACCAATCAAACAAAAACCCAGAAAACAAAAAACCAAACTTAGCAATAAAATCATCACACCCACAATCAATCAAAAGAAACCCACAGATAAAATACTATACTTTTTCAGGATCACCGCCTTTATCTGGATGGTTTTTGATGGCGGCTTTCTTATAAGCCTTCTTCAAATCATCCTGGGAAGCGTTCTTCGAAACACCCAGAATCTCGTAGTACTTGGTATTATTACTCTTCTTAGGTGCTCTTCCAAACATTTTCTAATCTCAAACTCGGATTCTTTCTTTGGGTCTTGAGAGAAACAGCAAGAAAAGAAAAAGAAACAATTGGGTTTTGCTTGGAGGCAGGGAAAAGGAGGTTTGGGACACTTTATAAGAGAGGTTTTAAAGGAGGACTTGATTTTTGAAAGAATAGAGAAGGGTCTAGAATTCTCTCACCTCTCTGTTTCTTTCTTTGCCGTTGCGAAGAAGGGGAGAAAAATAAATTAAAATAATTATATGAAGCTAACGGCAAATTTGTGTTCTAGAGGGTTCTCGATTTCGCTTCAATTGCGAGCGGTTTCCATTTTTTCACCATTTGTGTTTTTATTTTAAGAGAAAAAAAATAATTCAAAATCATTTTTAATTCACATTTTACTTTATATTCTTTTATTGTATTATTTTAACGTTTAACATTTTTTTAATTTTAAGTTATTTTTATAGAAAAGTGATTAATTAAAGTTCGTTGAAACTAATAAGTGGTAACAATAAAAAATAATAATAATAATTTAAAAGATTTAAATTAAATAATTTTATTAATATGATATAATATCATTATTAAAAAATAATGATCATCTGTTAAAATTGATACCATTGATTTCTATGACCAAAGATATAGCAAAATCTCATATAATTTGTAATAAATTTATTTAATATTTATTTTAAAAGGTAAATTAAAACATTTTTTTTTTAAATGTATCCGTCTTTTATTAAAGAGCCTAATAAAATTGATGTTTCTTTTGCAATGGTTTATGTTTATTAAGTGATGTAACTATTATCACAATTACTTTTTTTTCTCTATTTAGGTTTAGGGAGGTTTTTAATAAGGCTTGTAGTAATAGTTCGTTTCCAATAAAAAAAGTCTAATAAAATTAAAATATTATTTTTGATTTTAAATTATAAACGTTAAAAATAATAAAACGTCAATTATAACCTTTACCCTTCCGAACTAACGACGCAGATTTTCATTATATCACATAAAAAAAATTGAATGTTTTAACAAAAAGAAATGATTATTAAATTATTTTGAAATAATTTTTATTATTAAAATTTTAAATATAATGAATAAGTGTCGATGATCGATTGATCATAACTGCTCACTTACTTTAATTTTTCTTTAAATTTCAAATTCATGACCTATCAAAAATATTTCTTCCCTTAAAATTCTCCCTCCCTTAAGTATAATTAAAAGCTAAACTTTATTTAAAAAATATATAATAAAATAAATATTAAAAAATATTGATTAAAAGAGATAAAATCATAATTTAAAATTAAACAACAAACTAAAATATTTAAAAAGTATGAGAAGAAAATGTAATTTAATTTTAAAAAATAAATTACATCATAAAAAATAAAAATGGAAGGAATCATGCCGGAAAATTTATTGTAATACTATTTTTAGATTTTTTTAATTTTAAAATATTGTCTTCATCGTATTATTTTTCAGTATATTATAATTTACTTTTAAATTCAGAATATCGGGTGTTTCTAATCCGTCTTTAAACAATATATAAAGTAAATAATATAATTTATCTAAAGACAGAGTAAAAAGAACCCGTTTTTGAACAATATTTTTTTTTAATTTGTTTTATTAGAGAAAAACACTATTAAAATAGTGCTTGAGTGAAAAACACTATTTGAAGACTGATTGTTTTCTCCCGTCTTTAAACGGTGTTTATTATTTTTATTAGGTTTAACTCGGTAATAGGTGCTCAAAGTATACACTTTTTCTAAAATAGGTGCCTAATGTTTATTTTGGCTGAAATAAGTGCCTAAACTATATATTTTTTCTGAGATAGGTGTCTGATGTATTTTTTAGCTGAAATAGGTGCCTAAAGTTTTATTCCCTTAGTGTTTTAAGGTAACATTGTTAAAAGAAAATTATTTAATTTATAAATAAGTACCTAAACTATATATTTTTTTCTAAAATAGGTGGAATGTATTTTTTATTCAAATAAATGTCTATTTTTTTTTCTTATAAGTAATTATAAGATATAAAATTATTTATATCGTTTTAATCTATTAAATTATTTATTATAATTGATTAATAATTTATTTAAATTTAATTTATTTCATCCAATGTCTTATTTTTTTAAAAAAATGAATTTATTTATTAATTTTATCTCACTTTTAAATATTTATGTTTTGTTCTCAACACAATTTTATTGTTGTGGATTAAATTTTGATTGAGTTTTATTCCTTGGCTACTTCAATGTAGCCAAGGATTTATTTTCATTATTCCAGGTCCATCATGTGGGAAAAGACAACAACTTCAAAAATACGTGATATCGATTGAATTTTGAAATAATATATGATTTTAAATCCCAAAAATTAATCATAAAAGTTCAGTAAAAGTTTTCGATGTTTTAATATATATTAAAAATTACAATAACTCTATTACAAAGTTTAAAATGAATGCACAATAGTAAAATTCAAAAATATGTATAATAATAAAAACTGAATGTAAAAGTTTTAAATAAAAATTATTAATTAATTATAATAAATAATTTAATAAATTAAAATGTTGATATATAAACATAAATATTTAAATGTTAATCAATAATTTAATAAATCAAATTTAAATAAATTATTAATCAATCATAATAAATAATTTAATAGATTAAAACGATGATATATAAATAATTTTATATCTTATAAGAAACATAAATTATTTATAAGAAAAAATTAGGCACTTATTTCAATAAAAATAACATTAGGTACCTATTTTTAAAAAAATATATAGTTTAGGTATTTATTTATAAATTAAACAATTTTTTTTTAATAGTGTTATCTTAAAACACAAAGGGAATAAAACTTTAGGCACCTATTTCAACCAAAAAATACATTAGACACCTATTTCAGAAAAAATATATAGTTTAGGCATTTATTTCAGCTAAAAAAAAATATTAGGCACCTATTTCAGAAAAAGTGTATACTTTGAACACCTATTACTGAGTTAAGCCTTTTTATTAAAACAATATTTAAACATAGATTAAAAACAATCTGATTTTTAATTTGAACAGTAATTCATTATATTGTTGAAAATAATTTAAGTGGTTGAATATTTTAAAAAAATTCAACAATATTATTGAAAAAACGCCGATCATACCCCCTCTAACGCTAATAATATATTAAAATTAATAATAAGAAATATTAATTGTCTCTTCAACCGTAATTAAATTTTCATATTTAGTAATATTTTCAATATTACAAACCAATATTTATATGAAAAACATAAAAATGCTACGGTGTGGTGCCCATCATTGAACACTATGCATGTGTGGTTGATCTTTACGGCGGGGAAGATCTTCTGCAAGAAGCCGTGGAGTTCATTAATGGGCAAAGGTACAATGGGTCTGGCCCAGTAGCACAAACCTATAGCCCAAGTATCTTTTAATTTAGCCCATACTATATTTTAAGATAATTTATTTTAATTGTTTTGGTAATATATAATGAATTTTGTCTTAATATTAAAGTGTATAACAAAAAAATAAGTTTATTTTAGGGTAAATTACATAAATGGTCCTTTGACTATATCTCAATTATCTTTTACATCTCTTGATTATTAAATATTATAAATTGTCATTGACTAACTTTTTTGATACAAAGTGGTCTTATGCTGTTAAAAATTTGACATGAAACTGATGTGACGTTAACATGTTGACTTGAATTTTTGAGATTGATGATGCCATATAATTATCAAAGTCAGCACGTTAACGTCCACGTCAGTTTTTCGTCAAAATTTTAACGGTACAAGATCACTTTGCATCAAAAAAGTTAGTCAATAGATCAATTTGTACCATTTGATAGTCAAAAGATATAAAAGTTAGTTTACCCTTTATTTTATTTGAAGTCAATAAATTAAAAGAAAAAAATTGGAATATAAATTATATAAACTTTAATTTATATTTATCTTTTAATTCTAATTAATTTAAGTGAAGGGACACGTCCCGTGATTACCTCTCTTTGTTGCCACGCTTGACAACGACTATACCGGAAAACAATCATTGCAAAACGACACCGTACCCCGACAATTTAATTGCTTTTAACTTTTACCCCTCCCCTCTTCAGCGTGCCTGCAGTCCTCACAATCACAAATCCAATCGATGAGAATAAAAACAAATAAAATCCGAAGAATCACATTTCTTCCATATGCTGACTGTTTCCTTTTTAGAAATTGAAGGAAAAAAATTGGTAGAAATAAGAAGAAATACCAGGGAGTTTGACTCTGTTGAGTTATTGATTGATTGATTGAGTGAGTGGCAGATCATCGTCAATCCAACTCCTTAAAAAGGTACTGTTACTTCTTTTTTTCAACTTTTTTTTTTGGAGTGGGAAAATGCTGAAAAAGTTTATTAGCTTTTGAGTTTCTTGCTCGGCGGTGAAAAATTGTGAGATCTGTTACTTTATATGGCCTAATTGGGTAGTAATTACTGTAATTTACAATGATATGGACGTCAATGTTGACAATTTATTAGTGGAAGGACTTGAAAAGGTTATCCATTAATGAACAAAAATGGAAACAAATTCTGGGTTTTCTGATTTATTCATTTATTTATATTATTTACATGGAAAGTATGAATTTTGTTTTTTGGGGCTATCTTATTGATGGGTTAATGATGATTTGGAAGGGAGTGTGAGAGGTGAGAAGGTTGATGGGGAATACATGGTTGCTTCACCTGGCATTAACAAAGTGAACCCAAGATCGAAACTTCAAAGGTTGGTTGACAATGTCTTTGGATGTTTTTAATGATATGAAAATGGCAGTATCTCTTCTTTCTTTTCTTTTTTTTTTTAATTTCAGTTCTTCATTTTACAATTGCTCCTCCTTGAAATTAATATCAATTTTGACCTGTCTCTCTTTTAGATCATACTGATCACATTCTGAAATGGTATTCTTTTCTGTAATATCCGACACTTGTTACATTGATTTTTGGATGTGTATGGTATCAGCTAGATGCTTACACATTGGATCCGATAGATAGGAATTACTATCAGGAGAACTGTTTGTCTCATTGCTCAGCAATCTTTATGGTTTTTTTCCTCTAGAGTTTGTGAAGTATCATTTCATTGATTGCAACTATAGGATTTATTTTTCAAGCAATTTTTCTTGCAGGCTTATCTAGTTGAGTTGTCTTAGTTGGTACCATGGGTGTCTCAGGAAAATGGATCAAAGCATTGGTTGGCTTGAAGAAAACAGAAAAGTCACAATCTTCAGAGAAGGGAGAAAACGTTAGTATGAATGCTCTTTTTTCCTTAAAAAAACTCCTTTTGGAAAATTAGATTTGGGTATGTTCTCATGGACCTCTTCAGAAATGATGAAGTGATGATATATTTTCGCCAAATTTTTACATATCCTGTGCACATTAAGAGTTCATCTTCATGCTGTGGATAATTCTTTTTTTTTTTTTCTGGACTTGGTCACAGTTGACTAATCTGGCATAAATGAGAGGTGTTTTGATGTAACATACATGCAACAATTATCGTCATTAGCTAAAATCAATATGTGATTTCTGTTCTATTGTCATTATCAGAATGATGCTATATGTCATTATCAGAATGATTGCACACTTGATGATGCTTTTTTCCATTTTTCTGGTCTTATTGTGGCTTGTAGAAAGCAAACATGATTTGATACTCGACCTATAGCAAGACTTCTTCCTTAAGAGCTTACTATAAAGCTTCATGGTTTCATTGATAGGGACAAAAGTTTGAGTTTGTTTCTCTTTGATTGTATAATTTCAATATCAAAGATCCACTCTCAAATATTTAGCAACAATTGAGATAAAAATACCTTTGCATAATAAAGGTTGCTGTTTGTGATTTTAGTCTATGAATAGCAGTTCTGATTTGTCTGTCGTGGTGAAGTCATCAAAGTTGTGCATTTTAGATTGTTCTTTATGACTTTTGTGTGTGTATACATATATATATATATATATATATAATATTTTGGAACATTAGGATGTTAGCACTTAAATGGTGTTTCTAGTTAATATTTTTGGTCTTTGGTTGTTACAGAGGGCAGCTACTAGCAAATTCCGTCACCGAAGAAAGCATTCTGTTGAGTTTGACACGGATAAACTTCAAGAAGAGTTGGATCAGAATGCTGCGTCAATAGTCAGAGATGCTAACACTCTTGCAACTGCAGACGCCGCTGGTTCCCCCTCTGGTTCACTTCAAGTGTGTGATACAGCTGTTATTGAACTTTCTATGGAAGAATTGGCTGCTACAAGGATACAAACAGCTTTTCGTGGGTTTCTGGTACTAATTCCACCTTTTCATCTCTTAGCCATGTCAAATGAGAAATTAAAATACTCTTTATTCTCAAGTTGTTTGGGATGGTTTGACTTTCATAAAGTTCAAGACAATAGTTGCAATTTTGATGTAATCTTTATTTTAAAATTGAAAGCACTATTTCTAGGTTATACATTAAAAGGGTGTCCTTAGAATGTTGAAAATATCTTTGTTTTCAATACTGGATAACCTGGGACTGTAAAAAATTAAATTAGGGACAAAAAGAATCAGTTGGATGCTGTTGCTTTTTTTTTTTCTGGATCCATAGTGTGTGCATTTTAGCAATCACTCCTTTTTACACGTGTTATGCATTCTGTATGTGCATGTGTTTGTGGATGTGGTTTCTTTATGCTTGTATGTTTAAGGTGGTACAGTAAGTCTAACCACTGATGCATGGTCTAACTTGGTTCTTGTTACATTTCTTCATTTTGATCAAATCATAAATTCTTATACAGTTTGAAGGCTATTTTCAATAAAATAATATAAAATTCATTGCATTTCTTCCTATCTGCATGGAATACTGAGTTGTTCTTAACAAGAAGGGGCTGGCTTGTAATGATTTACCCTTCACCTGAATTGTAAGTAAATAAGTAATTTAACTTAATAATTCTTCTGACTGATGGAACTGAAATGTATTTTACTTAAATGCAGGCTAGAAGAGCTTTGCGAGCCTTAAAAGGATTAGTAAGGCTGCAGGCCCTTGTTAGGGGTCATGCTGTAAGAAAACAAGCTGCGATGACTCTTCGCTGCATGCAAGCTTTGGTGAGAGTTCAGGCTCGTGTAAGGGCAAGACGTGTTCGACTGGCATTAGAAAGTGAAACTTCCCAACAGAAACTTCAGCAACAACTTGCAAATGAGGCTCATGTCAAAGAAATAGAGGCGAGGAACAATAAATATTAGTTCATTATTCATCTCAAACGACACACCTATTTATTCACAGGCACACATGAAATAAAATTGAATTCAAGCATGCATGCTGGCTTGCTTCGTGTTGTGTGTGTTGTGTACATGTGTCTGTATTCATTCATTATCTCAAGATTTAAAATTTAGGATCTTGATGTGGCATTGTATTCTTCTATTGTGTGAAGCTGATGAATTACTTCAATTTAGGCCTAGATGTTGGTAGGTTGCTGAATGCTTCATATGGCTTCTGATTAAATGCAGGAAGGGTGGTGCGATAGTATAGGATCTGTTGAAGAAATTCAATCAAAGTTACTAAAGAGGCAGGAAGCTGCAGCTAAACGTGAGAGAGCCATGGCATATGCTCTGGCTCATCAGGTAAGATATGATAACGATATTGTTATTTATTAAGCAGTAAATTTTGCAGTCCAATGACGCTTTTACTATTTTAGGAATAAAAACAAATAATAAAAGAGCAAGTTACTGAAAACAGAGTAAATAATAAACAGGAAAAATTCTATTTAATCCAATATGCAAAAATTACTAAAAAAAAAAGGAGCAAATTGCTATAAAAAGGAATCCATATTTTGAAGTAAAATCATGCATTTTTTTTATCTAGAAACATTATATATATACTTCATCAACATTATTGTTTGATTCTTCTTGATAATCACATTTGCTTCTTGTCCCCCAGTCCCATGCTAAGTGGAAAAACCTGCTCTATCTTACCATGATTTTTCATGTTTAAGTTATCACTATTTATCTGTCTAGCCTTTTATCAACCTCCTCTGACAGTTTATGTTGGATGCCAAAATCTTGTTTAAAACTGCTTAACCCCTACTAATCACCTGATTCTTTGATTGTCTGATTGTACTTTTCTCTTAGAATTATGTCTATGGCTGATCTCGTTTTAGCAAGTCTTAATAGTTTAGACCTGTTTGTGCAGTGGCAGGCAGGATCTAGACAGCAGTCTATGCCTGCTGGATTTGAACCAGATAAAAGCAGCTGGGGTTGGAACTGGCTTGAAAGGTGGATGGCTGTACGTCCATGGGAGAATCGTTTTCTCGACATTAATCTTCGAGATGGAGTAAAGATATGGAAGGATGGTTCTGCAGAGGGAAACAATGGTGCTGGTTCTCAGATAAAACCTGCTATCAAGAAGCCAGCTGCATTGAATCTTCATGCTAACCTGTCAAGTCTAAAGACAGGTCCATTGCATTCTGGAGGGAGTGATTCTCCACCTGGTAAGTCAGCAAATCTGGTAGAAGCAGTCAATGCATTGTCTTCCAAATCAGTCCTTGAAGATTTGGTTGAAGAATCTGGCATAAGACCCGTTATTACTTCAAGATCACGCAGCAATCCTAAAGAGAGGTCCATAAAATCAGATAAACAGCCAAAGAAGAGAGTGTCCCTACCTAACAATGGTAAGTTCCAACTTAAATAGGTATATTCTCCTTGATGTAACCCTCTACTGGAGAATATAGCGGAGTGGTAATTGGTCATCCTATTCTGTCGGCTATGGTGAATGCATGATAATTTTCAACCGTCTGCTCCCTGATTTTTTTTCTGGTTTATACCGGCGGTTTTCGAAAGAAGTGCATGATGTAAGAATGTTGCTTATCCTTGGTCTGGAACTATATTCTATGGTTACTGCTAATTTTAGGTTCGACAAAGTTCTTTACAATTATAGTATCCCACTTTCACTCACTGTGCATTTTGCTAATTTCTTGTTTCAATGGTTTGATTTGGGCAGGTGGAGCTACCGGAACAGAAACCAGCAAGCCTGGCAGAACTGCTGCCAAAGCGACACCAGGCTCTCACAAGCTGATAAAGGACAGGTCCAAGTCCAACGGACAAAGGGACTTGAATCCTGCAAAAAATATGGCACAGGCTTTTGAAATTTAAGGAAGCATCTGTGAAGACAAACTTGTTGGGTTGCCATCCACCCAGGTCTTGTTTTAGAATGTACATGTGTATCAAATTACAGCGCAATAATGGCTTTATTTTCCAGTCATAAAATTGAGTGGCTCCGCTGTGTCGAGGGAGTGGACTTGAGATTGGTTTGGCTTGGTCTGCTATGGGAATAAGCCAATAAGGTCAGTAGATTTTATGTGTTAATGTTGTAATGAGCTGTGATTAAATGTAAAAGTTTTAAGTCTGGTTTGAAAATTTTACAGTTTTTACTAGAATTGCATGACATCATCTGTCCTGTTATATGCAGAGGTGGCAAACTAACCGATTTTATCCGATCCTAGATTTGATATCGACCAAAACATGATATTTGAACTTAATATAAAATCCAAAATAAACTGAATCAAAATGAAATTAACTCGTTTTTTAGTTGAATCGATATGGACCTAATTTAATTTTTAACCAAACCGAATAGACCCAAATTAAAATCATCTGAACCCAAAATAACTCAACCGAAAATAACTTGAAATAAAAAATATAGTAAAGGAAATAATGAAAATTTGATATGAACCGTCACACAACTCACCAAAAAGTCAAATATATTAGTTTTATAATGTTATATCTGGGTTTAAAAAACTAATCCAACCTAAAAACCCGATTAAAACATATGGATCTCTGATATAACCCAATCTGATTTGATACTCAACTTGAATCACTATAGACCTGAACTAAAATCAAATCATATCTAACCAAAACTGAATATAATCAAAACCGAACCTGACCTAAACCAAATCCATCCGAATGACCTATTTAAGGCCTCTAGCTATACATGACCGAGCCCCCAAAATGCCAATGCCATTTTCTTTAGAGCTTATTGCATATTGTAGTATATGAAACTTGATTGATTTCAGGTGAACTCAACTAATGAATAAAATATTGACGTTGGAAAAGAAAATCATGAATTCTAAACATAAATTGTGAGGGTAATTTAGTATCAGCAATGTTTACAAGAAAGTGAGCTCGATTTAACATAAATTGACCGGTATCTTTTTTGTGCAATGAATTTCTAACTCTACACCCTTTAATTCCTTTGTTCCTAACTGTAAACCATCTACTTAAACAATCAATGGCTTATAAATCTTTTTTCTATGGTCTTGCAAGTACAATACTTGCAAAATGTGTAAGGACTAGGCTTTAAAAATGTTGTTTCTCCATGAAATGTAAAACTGTGTCGAGTCAAAAGCATCGAACTCACCCTAGCAGTAGCACCATACTCGGTATGTAACCCAACCCTTCACATTCTTCTCATTTTCTCCTCGATATTATCTTTTCTCGCAACGATGAAAAAAGAAGAGCAAGAAGTTGGCAGGTAGCTGGTCTGGTTTTAAGCAGTTCAAGAAGCTAGATTTGTGACACCAAAGTATAGGGTCTTCTGTTGAAAGGCATTGATGGCATAATCAACCTGAAAATGACCAAGTGGAGACTTGAAGCGAAGACCGTATCCGAGGCCAACTCCAGATCCTGGTTTCCCTTGTCTCAATGCTGGATTTTCTGAAACCCGTTTATTAAACCGTTAATAATCAGCAGTAATGATTCACTGGTGAATTAGTGATATGGCAGCTTCCATAACATAAAGTACTACAAATAAAGGAATAAAGTTCCATTCCTTTCACATCCTTATTTCCTAGAATTACAACTAATCAATTCAATTCTTGGACATTTTCCATTGCAAGGCATTTTCGAGACTATCTACACTTGACAATGGTATGGTTGCTACTAGAGTTGTAAGAATGTTAAAAGGAGTAACAATTAGAAGATATGAGCCAAGTTCACAAACCCAAGGCATATAAGAAGCAATTCAATGCTAAATGATAACTGTTCATGATGCGGATCTCGAAGAGCAAGCAAAGAGATCAGAGAAATAAAAATCCAGAATGCTCTTGATGCATGAAGAGAATTATTCAATAGAAGAATACGAAGAGGTCAGCAGGCACCAACAGCCCAGCCTCCCACTAGGACTTTCAGGGTGGTCATAGTTGTACGATAAATACAAAAACAAAGCAGATGCTTCATAAGCTTAGAAAGCCAAATCATACTATTTTAAACATGTTCGCAACTAGTTGAGAATTAAGAGAAGGTCGGGAACAATGTTAAGTTTTGATTATCATTAATATACAACTTTGTAAGCAAGTAGATGAATGAGACTCACCAGGTACAAGCCGACCCGATCCCAAATCTGTTCCACAGTCCAGGAAAACAGAACCTTCCAACATCTTGCTCTGAATGCAGCAAAAAATGTCAAGACACATGCAATGACAAAACCAATACTTTATTCTCACAGATTTCAAAATAGAATTTACTCAATATAACTTACATATAAACTGATCAAGTACTTCTAGTTTCAAATGCACATGAATTTCAGCATTTCAGATTTGATTAAAATTAGATAAAATTAGGTTACCTAGGAATAAAATTTCTGGGGGATAATGTTTAGTGTTACTGGTGAGTGGTGACTACCTGTATGTTTATTTATTTGGTTTTCAGTTCGGTTTGGTTTCTGATAGCTTGTTTGATCTAACAGCTATTTTGGTGAAATTGTTCATAAAATATGTACATACAGCACCATGGCAGTTAAACATGCTCATTAAACAACTATATACGGGAAAAGACCAAATACAGATTCTTAGAATGCAATGCTCTCTATATAACAATAAGCAAATAGTAACTACATACCAAAGGAATTGTCACTTCAGTATTAGCAATCAAACACGATCTTCCAGATCCAACAGCACCCTCACCATACCCTCGCACACTACCTAGACCGCCAATTGCAAATGCTTGATATGGAGCCATATCTCCTACAATCAAACCACCTGTCAAGCTGTTAGAAAAAAGGTAAGCATTGAGCAAAGAGTGAGATTCATACACTTTTCGAAGTCAAGCTAGGAATCCCAATCAATTTTCCCTGCACTAATGTTTGAGAGGGAAAGGGGGAGAAAACAACTGCAACATTACTTGCCTTGTCAAGAGAAAGGCTGGTCCAAGTTTGATGCCTTTAGACGCAACAAACTTGAAACGGTTGAAGATTAACCACTTGGATAGAACTGGAATCCCTTGTTCTATTTGCATAGTAAACTGAAATACATAGAAATATCCAGTTAGTGCCCCTATTCAATATACATGGAAGGCATATTTCACTAAGCAAGTTGCAGTAGAAATGAATAAATTACACGAGAAAAACTGTGATCGGTTGCCTTCGCATATTGAGATTCTTGCTTTAAGACTACCATACTGTCATGAGCATTGCCACTGCACAAGAATTAAATTATTGTCAACAATCAGTTCGTCATATTGTTGAGAATTGGAAAAATGGTCATATTTACCTGCAAGTAACAGGAAAACCATCAAGATCCCTGGTAATGGAGCGGCCATCATCACTCAACAGGCGAACATTCTGTAGGTGAAAGTCTATAAGTAACAAAATTTCCTCAAAAGAAAATTGATGATTACCAGGGACGGAGTACGGCTGTAGAAAGCTTTGTCCAAACCTCAATTTTTATGCTTGTCGTGCTGCTCCATTTAGAACTTGCGGGTTCATTTAGATCCAATCCAACTGACAATCGAGACAAATTCACACCTCCACTCCCTGAACGAGAGAAATTGTCCACAGGTACACCATGGACTCCAATCTCAGGAGAAAGTGAGTGCTGGAACAAATAATTTTAAATAAGAACTATATCCACACTCCAAACCTCTCAATTCGGTTTTGTTAAATAGAAATCAACAGCAACCCTAACTAAGATGTAAACTTTTCCTTTTGCTTTTTTCTTATCCTCAAAAGCAATGAGCGAAACAACTAAACAACATCAACCACATACCTGCATGACAAAACATTGTTGAGCAACCCATTGCGGTCGAGGCCTCCGGTAAGCTACCAATATATTTGAATCGTATAACCCCTTATCCCAGGATACATCAAGCTTCTCGCTTCCACCGAATAAATTCGGGTGTTTGATACAAAGGCTGCAACGAATACATAGAACCAGTTATTGTCCTAACACTCAAAATCTAAATTCAATAGCCACCCTACTCAATAACACAAACTATCTCTACAAATTTAATTTGGGCCCCAATTCGCCATCCTATACAAGGTAAAGATGGAAAAAACAAATATCAAATTCACCATAAAGAAACTCAGAAATTCTAGTCATATCTTCTTATCCACATTTTATCACCAGCCAAAGATGTTATCTTTATTAATAATAATGTAACAAGACAAAAACAAGTGTGGAACTAAAAACTAAAATGACAATACCTGCCAATTACTAGAGAAAGAGGACTACCGGTGTTCCTGTAAGAAAAAAAGCGAAACAACTTAATCAAACACTGAAAACCCATTAATTAAAATCCCAAGACAAAATTGAAGCATAGAGTAAAGAACCTTAAAGAAGGAAGCATCATAGAAGCACATATCTTGTGTGTGAAATCAACATTAAAATCAATCTTGGCTGTCATTACAGAACAAAAAAACAAAATATTTATAAAAAATATAAAATCAAAAGTTCCCATTTTTAATAAGAATGAAGCAACAAATGCGACAATCACTTTAATCCCAAAACTCAAAAGCTGACCTTTGCCTGCATGGATGCTCTTCTGAGCCCCCATAGAGTAGGAGATGAAAAGAACATTAAGCAAAGGGAACTGGTTTTGGATAAATGGGAAGGCGGTTAAACAAAGATTGGATTTTGCATGAAACGAAACGAAATCATTGGAAACATCAAAGACATAACAAAGAAGACGATGGAGAAAAACAAGAGTCTTGTGTTTTGTGTGTGTTTTTCCTTTGGTGGAGGAATGATGTTGGTATTTCTTCGAGAGTGTTTTATCTCAACCCAAAGGCCAAAACTTGAAGTTTGTTATCTCCTTTGCTTCTTCTTTGGTATTACTTCCACGTGGGGTCCTTTCATTGGGTTTTCTTTGTGGAGTATTAATCTTTTCTTAAAAGAATTTCTTTCCAATTTAATTTAGTCTTTTAGGTTAAATTATTTCTAAACTTCAAGTCAAACACATGCCTATAAAAGATGATGTAATGTTTTACCCTAAATTGATGATTATGATTATACGATACTTAACGGTAAAAAGATGCTCCACTTATATTTTTCTTAATTCAAATCAGGTTTTTCATGATAGAAATAATATTAATAATTTATCAATTTGTCTTCATCTGCTTACATGTTTCAAAAGTGAAACAACAAGATCTTTCGCAAAGTAAACCAAGATATTAATTTTCTCCTCCTATTATTCCTTCCCATGTGTCAATGTTCCTTGTTTTTGCTGTCACTTATAATTCTTGCCAGAATCAGACCAGGCTCCACTATTTCCTCTCTCCCTTCCCATGTTCTTCGTTCTAAACAACAACAAATTAAAGTTATTTCTCCATGTATTTCAACTCTACAAATCTCACATGTTCAAAATTTCTCTTGTTTCTGAGGATCTGTCACATTCAGACCACTTAATATTTTGAGAAATCAACTTATGTGGCTTAGAAACCAACAATTTGTTCTGTTTCTTTCTGGAAAACAAAGTCTTGGTGTTTTGTATTATCTATATTAAATTAAAAAAAAATTCGCTTGGTTTAATGGTTTGTGTGCCACCTAGTTCAACCTTAAGGCTGCAGATTCAATTCCTCGTAATAACGTTGTTCGTAAGATTATGCTATTAGTCTTATTGTGAGAAGATAAGAAATATAATTTATTGGATGCAGAGGTATAACAAAGAAAAATCACTACGGGTTATGTTGTATTATGAATGACAGGAAAGAAATAATAGATTACGAAAAGATAATAGGAGTATTCAAAATATTTAAAAAAAATTAAATTCGATGTTGATATGACACTGTGAGGATGTAGTAAACTTGTTCATTATTCTTTATCTCTTCTTGTTTCTTGAAATTTATTTTAAGTTTTCTTTTTGAATCTGTTGTAAGACGAATTCATGTATTTTTATTATACTTTGATAGTTCTTTAGATGAATGAAAACAAATTTGAAAATTTACTTTTTTTTAAAAACTATTTAAAGAGTTTTCTTTTTAATTAAGCCCACCTGAAGTGGATTTTGAAGTTGGGTTGGAATGGATTGGCCGCTGGACTAATAATCTCAACCCTTTTATAGAGCTGATCGAGTCTCCGTCGGCTTTAATAGTCTCCATTTCAAGGCTCCAAGGCTTCCTGGGAGAATTTCGTCTGGTTCAAAACTAAAGAAAAATGGGGAAGAATGAGAAGTCAGGGCTAGGGAGAGCCCTGGTGAAGCATCACAATTCAATGATACAACAAACCAAAGAGAAGGGGAGGTTTTATAAGAGCCAGAATAAGAAGGTATTGGAATCTGTAACGGAAGTTAGCAACATTGATGCTGTCATCGAGCAGGCCGAGGAAGCTGATCAGCTCTTCTCTATCCAGCACCCCACCCCTAACATCCTCATCAATTTGTAAGCCTTTATCTAAGTCCTTTCTTTATTATCATATTGGTTTGATGTGTAGGTGTAAAGAATTGAACTTGCTTTGTTTAAGTTGGTGAAAGTTTGGGTTTTTATGTAAAATAAATGTTATCTTTTAATTAATTGGTTGGCTGTGTTTTGGGGTTCTGTTTTTTTACCCTTTTCTCATTTCTATTGTTTGTTTGTATTTTTGTTGTAGTCTTAAGGTTTGGGTTTTGATTGTAATAACATATTGAGTGAGATTCATGGTGTGTTTTTTTCCACCCGTTTCTCATTTCTATGTTTTGTTTTTGTTGGTTATGGTCTTAAGGTTTGGATTTTGATTGTAATAACATGTTGAGTGGATTCATGGTTATGGTCTTCTTATGTTTTGTTACTTTGTGTTTTGAGGGTTTTCTTTAGCCCTATTAGTTCCCCCATGCCACTTTTTTTATAAAAAAATAAATAAATGAATAAAGGATTAAATTTAATATGTTGGCATAAGGAGTTTGTTGCAGGTAAAGTATCTAGATCATGTTTAAGTTGAATGTGTTAATCTTAGTTTTCGCCTCATATGTTTAGTTTCATTACTTTTGTTTGTAATGAGTGATTTCTGATCTTTTTTCTTTAAGCTTTACAAACCTATTGCTTTCAATACCAGTGCCCCATGGTTTATCTGACACCTTTTTTTCTACTAGGGATGCTAGCTCAAGCATCAGTAATATGACACCTGAAGAAAGAAGAGAACAGCAGAAGAAAGAGGAGGCACTGCATGCGAGCAGTCTCTGTGTTCCACGCAGGCATGTCTTCTTGTTTACCAAAATCTAAAACCAAGTTTCATTTGTGTGGTTAGAATGTAAAGAGATTTTCCTTTCATATAGGCCACCATGGAATGCAGCAATGTCTGTTGAAGAGCTAGATGCCAATGAGAAACAAGCTTTCTTAGTTTGGCGACGGAGCTTAGCAAGGTAAGGCAATGGTTAATATGAACATAATCTTATTTCCCATCATTTAAAAAGCAGTCAATGAAAAGTATGTGATGAATACTATAAAAAATAAATATTTAATGGCACTAGGACAAGTTGATTAATATTGTCTTGGTGTTATCCTAGGATAGGTCCAAATTCAGTGTTCAATCAGGTCAGGCAAAGTAAATAGTAAATAAGCCAGCTCTAGCAAACCAAGGTGAAACAAAAAATTTCATCATCTCTATGTAATTTGGTGTTGTACATTCAAAGTAAGTGTTCCAATGATCTATATAATTTTTCAACAATAGCTTAAAGGTCCTTTTCCAACTACTTTCTGTAGATGATAGTGTTCGACTCATGTCTGAAGCGAAGTGTAGCTTCACTAATAAGCCTATTCGCGTATGCAAACATTTTTAGTATAAGATAGACTTATCATGCTATATAGTATGTGTTTATATTTGCCAATATAAGCAATTAAGCATAGAGACTTGGATTAATTGTGTTCTCACACCGTTGTATTTGTTGTAGACTTGAGGAGAATGAGAAGCTTGTTCTCACACCATTTGAGAAGAACTTGGATATCTGGAGGCAGCTTTGGCGGGTTCTTGAACGCAGTGATCTAGTAATATTTTTGTCTCTTTGAATGTAGAATTATATCAAGTTGTAGGATCTATGTTGCTCAGACTTGTCATTTTTCTTGAAGTACTTGTGTCTAGAACTCATGTTTGACACATGGATATAGTAATATGACCTCCAAGGATCCTCCAAATACAAGGAAAACCTTAGAAATGTCTAACCTTACCCATTTTGGATACATACCTATATCTTACACTAACATTTGAGTCGAAGTAACCTAGAGTAGGTGATTTTCTTGAAGTAGTGTTGTCTAAGGCATACACTAGGGCAGAGATGCTAGATGCTAAAAATAAGAACAAACTTACCTAATGTACCAAAGCATTGATTGCTCTTCTTTTCTTGTTGTTGATAATAGCAAAGCACTAATTTCTAAATTCATAAATTCAAGAAGCAAAGCTTATATCCAACTAGAAGTCACCCTGGTATATGGTATATTATTCTCTATTCTCAAAATCATAAAATGACAAGAATAGAAGATTAAGAAGCAAAATGATACTCAAACTGAGGACCCTCGGAAAAATGTGAGTATATGTCCTTCACAAAATGGAATGGGATGAGAGGTGAAAGGAAGAAAGAGAAGGGCAGGGGTAGCATGGAGTGAAGGAGGGGGCTCGTCTGCCTCCCTGGAATTACTATTTAATTTTCTTATTTGAAGCAAAGATAGAATTAAAATGATGTGATATCTCTTCTTTCTTTCCCTAATTTGGTCATGTCTTTCTTTCTTACTTATCCTTGTGCCTTTTCAAGCTATGATATTTCTCGTACTGACATGCTGACCACATTTTATTCTTTCAGCTTGTGATGGTTGTTGATGCAAGGGACCCTCTTTTTTACCGCTGTCCTGATCTTGAGGTAATATAATATTTCTTTTTGCGCAGAATATTTTGAGGTCTGGTGATAAATTAACGAACATTCTGAGATAAATTTAATTATTTGTTAAAGACGAGGTGGAAGAGAATTTATTAACACGGTATGGCGTGTTCTGTTTCTTGATGCTAGTATGACAACAACTCTCTTGAAATTTTGAATTATAAAAGTTTAAAGTCCGTGATTAATATGAAATCTATTGTTGCATGCACGAAAGTAGGTTTCCAATATTGACGAGCATTTAACATTATTTGTAGTGCATATTATCAAGAAAATCCAGGAAGACCATCTTCAATAGTATTATTCTAAGTTTTTCCAGCATCTTTCCGATGTCCGATAAGCCAAGAAACTAACAATAAAATGAAATCATATCTAATTTAATTAATTATACTTGAAAAGTAGATGTAGAAAAATCATTTATCCAAAAAAATGTAGAATGTTGGATTTCCGACAAATTTGTTTCAATGTAGGAATATGCTAAAGAGATCGACAAACATAAGAGAACATTGCTCCTTGTAAACAAGGCAGATCTTCTGCCTTTTTCTCTAAGGTTAGTTTCAACTGTACCATTTTCTCATCTATGGATTGATTCCAATTTTTCCACCGTTTACGGTGCTTATTGCTTGTGTTCTATGTAGGGAAAAATGGGCGAAGTATTTTCTATCTCATAAAATTCTCTTTGTATTCTGGTCTGCTAAAGCTGCTACCGCTGAATTAGAAGGAAAACTGCTTAGCGACCAATGGAAGACACAGAATAGCATGCAAAACAGTAATGATCCTGAAACAAAAATATATGGTAGAGATGCGCTCTTGGCACGGTTACAGTCCGAGGCAGAAGAAATAGTCAAGATGAGGAAATCAGGATCTAGTACCTCCAGGTCTTCAGATATTCAATCTCCTAGAGGCAATGCTGAAGGAACTTCAGCACCAAAAAGTGTGATGGTGGGGTTTGTGGGGTATCCTAATGTTGGGAAAAGTTCAACTATAAATGCTTTGGTTGGTCAGAAACGTACAGGTGTAACCTCCACTCCGGGGAAGACGAAGCATTTCCAGACATTAATAATTTCCGATGAACTGACTCTGTGTGATTGTCCTGGATTGGTCTTTCCATCTTTCTCAAGCTCGAGATATGAAATGATTGCTTCAGGGGTGTTGCCAATTGACCAGATGACGGAGCACAGGGAGGCTGTGCAAGTTGTTGCTAATAGAGTCGAAAGGCACGTTATCGAGGATGTATACAGAATTAAATTACCAAAACCCAAACCATATGAATCACAGTCTCGGCCGCCTCAAGCCTCAGAGTTTTTGAGAGCTTATTGTGCTTCACGTGGGTATGTTGCCTCTAGTGGATTACCAGATGAAACGAGGGCAGCACGCCAAATTTTAAAGGATTACATTGATGGAAAGCTGCCTCACTATGAAATACCACCTGGTATGTCTGATGTAGACAAAGTGGAAGAAGATGGGAAACCGAGCTCGACTGAAGTTCACGACACAGATGCATCCGACGTTGAAGAATCATTGGAAAATCGAATTGAAACTACGCCTGTGTTGGAGCATGTACTAGATGATCTTAGCTCATTTGACCTGGCTAATGGACTTGCTTCCAAGAAGGCAACTGTTAAGAAACCAAGTGCATCCCATAAGCAGCACAAAAAGCCCCAACGGAAGAAGGACCGGTCATGGAGAGTTGGGAATGATAACGATGATGGAATGCCGGTAGTCCGAGTCTTCCAGAAACCGGTGAATTCGGGTCTCTCTTAATGGTTAATGAGGCATCATTCGATGAAGTACTAGGATCATCAGTGCCTTCTCTTGCTTAATTGTATGCTTCTTCTCCAATGGATATTACAAGGCACGCAGAATATAGATATGAAATATGTTTGAAATGCAAAGTATGGACATATTTATCACATGGTATTAGTCTTAAATGAAGAGGCGTGATTTGATATTAAGGAATAAAAATATAAATATTTAAAAATATAAAAATAAATTTATAAATTAAATTGATTTTTTAAAAAATATATAAAGATCACTTATTTCAAAAAAATATTTTTTTAATAGAAATTCACTAATTTTATTGTAACGATAATATATCTGAAATTATAATAAATGTTCATAACTTAGTAAATAAAACATTTAAATTCAATTACAAAATTATAAGAGGATCAAACAATGAAAAGGTAAGAATCTAATTCGAAGACTCAAAATAAAAGGACACAAATATCACCAAAATCAATAATGATAGGTAAAATCATAAATGAAACAATATAAACATGCATATTACAATGAATGTACGTCGACAACAAAAACATTATCACAATTCAATCGCGAATAAAAAAAAATAGATGTAATCGTGTGTCCAAATCTAGTTTGAGGGTTCGAGATAAAAAAATCAACAATATAATAAAAAGAGTCATCTTAGTCAATTATTGCGTCGTTAGATTTAACCCTAATAAAAATCAAAACAAAAAATATAACAAATAAAGAAAAAACATATCAAATGGTAAAGTATAACCACACCACAAGAATAAAAAAATTATTAAAAAATTAATATAAAATAAACAAAACAATAAAATCTGACGATTGACGATTAATATTAAAATCGATGTTATTTTTAATAAATAAAAAATATAAAATAAATAATACAAAAAATATAAAAAATATTTTAAATATTTATTAAAAATTATAATTTAAATACTTATTTTATAATTAACCTAAATAAAATTATGTATTGCAAAAGACTGGTAATTATATGTATAGACTTATCCCAACAAGTATTATATCTGGCATATGCCTTTATGGCGAGGCACTGTTGAATTGATTTTGGATCCACCTCACCTGGACACTACCAAAATTTCATATTAATAATAATAGCTGGATTGAAAAAAGTTAGTGGTATATTAATTTAATTTTATGTCTTCTGTATAATAATAATAATAATATTAATTGAGTTATGTTTAATTATATATTAATTAAATTTTGATTTTTTAATTTTTTAAAATTAATTAAAAATCAGTGTTATTTACTTATTTATTACTCATTTTACAATCTAGTCTAATAAATCAAAACAACTCCAAAATAATAAAGGGTAAACTACATAAATAGTTCATTGATTATATCTTAATTATTTTTTACATCTTCTGACTATCAAATGTTATAAATTGATTCATTGACTAATTTTTTGATACAAAATGGTCATGTGCCGTTAAAAATTTGATGAAAAATTGATATAGGCGTTAACATGTTGACTTGGATTATAGAGATTAGGGATGACACATAGTTATCTAAATCAGCATGTTAACGTCCACATCAGTTTCCTGTCAAATTTTTTACGACACAAGACTATTTTGTATCAAAAAAAGTTAATCAAATCAATTTATAACATTTGATAGTCAAGAGATATAAAAGACAATTAATGTATAGTCAAAGGACCATTTATATAGTTTATCCAATAATAAATATTCCTACTCTCTTTATTTCAGTGTGGAGTTCGTACGTCCACGTGTTGCTTATATACCCCTACTCGTGACAAACTGGGAGTAACGTTGCGCGTGGTTCTGGAATTCCTACATAATAAGTGGCAAAAGCCACACATCCTTGCAAATAGGAACCGGTCTTAAAACATTTTCGGGTTACTCCGGTCACCATTCTCCGATCTCCGCCGTCATTATCCGATCGAAGACGGCGCCACCACTCCACTTTTTATCGGCTGCTGCGGTATAAAAATAATGAAATAAAAAAAATAAACTCTATTTTTTACGGAGAGAGAGGGAGGCTTACATACCATAACACAACGCATCTGTAGAGAGAGAAAATGAGATCATTATTTTTCCACTCCTTTTGTTGTGACTAAAGTAGGCTTTGAGATTATAACCGTTCTATTTTTTTCCTTTCAATTTTCTCTCTCTTTCCTGGAAATACAAGTATTTTTCCTCCCTGGAGAGTGATTGTGGAATTTTCTGATGAGGTGGTGTTAATTCACGATCTGAGCTAGGTTTCCGAAAATCTTGATCGGAAATTCGAAGCTGCTTTGATTTTAGGTGGCTCATCTTTATTTGCCTCGATTAAGGGTTTTCACGAGGGGGCCGGCGGTGTTCTTGCTCGCGAGCGAGTGAAAGCCTTTAGGAAGTAAGGCTTTCTCTTCGTCGGCTTACAATTGCAGACTACTACTTCATTGACATTCTTCTATTAAGTAGCAGTAACTAAGTAAGCTGTAAAATTGCAAGCTCAAGCTTACACTGTCAATGAAAGAGCTTTGGCATTAAGGAACGATACACTGCCTACTTTATTTACGTCTTTGTTGAACATAGGGCTTTATTTGGATTTTGGAAACATTAAAGAAATGGATGTGGATTCGTCGATGGTATCAGAGACTGGCTACGATCAGAACCACGACGGAGATTCTCAGTCTGCGGCACCGGTGGAGAGGGAGCAAGAGCAACAAAACCAACAACCAGAGAAGCAGGCTTCGCCGCCGGCATCCGACGGATCTGCGCCCTCTTCGGCGCAACAGATTGCATCTACTCCACCCGCTATTCAAGGACAGACGCAAACGTCGGTGGCTGGCCCAAGGTGGGCGCCCACTTATTCGGTGGTTAATGCGATTATAGAGAAGAAAGAAGACGGACCAGGTCCCAGGTGTGGCCATACCCTAACGGCAGTAGCTGCTGTGGGGGAAGAAGGGACGCCTGGGTATATTGGGCCCAGGTTGATTCTATTTGGTGGCGCTACGGCCCTGGAAGGGAATTCCGCTGCTTCTGGGACTCCATCGTCGGCTGGAAGTGCTGGCATCAGTAAGTTATTTTTGTTTACCTTCATTTTGATTTGATGATGGTTATGTAAAAAACCCTTAAAATTATTGTGTTTTGAGTGATTTAAGATGCAGAAAAATTTGGATATAGCCTACATGTGTCCATAGACCATATATGTATGAGAACCTTAAGAGGATTTAAGATGGGTATTCTTTAAACCCCAGTAATTATTGCTCTAGCAGTTCATATTTGGCGTGAAGCCGTAATTTAATGCAAGGGCAACTTACTTCCAGTTAGTGTCTCTTTTTATTGGATTGGCAAGGAAACAACTATTCTAAACAGTAAAGTTTCCAATACATTACTAGCGGACTAGAAGTGAAATATATTCCCTTCTTCAATCTTGCATGAAATTGATGTTTTAATCTTTATTTTGGTGCCATGAAACATGAATTCAATTTTGTATCCTCCGCCCTCCTTTTTCCCATCATGCTACCTCTCAAGACCCTTTAAAGATGTTTTCTGGTCCTAATTTGGACATTAATGTATTAGATATGTTACCTTATTTCAAAGTTAAAAACTAGCAACATGACTGTTTCAGCTTGCAGTTTTAAATATCCTTGTTTTGATTCAAATTTCAAATAAAATCTGCTTTATTCAGAAATATGTCTATATTTTCCTGTTGTTATAATCAGTGTTCTTATTTTTTCGTTTGAAATAGTCATGCTTCTATTTAGAATTCGTGCGTGCTCCTATAAGTTGTAGGCTATACCTAAGAAAATGTAATCTCTTTCTTTTCAAATAATCATGATCAGTGCATCCATCCAGGGTTATTGGTGTTCAAACATTATGCTTCATTTTTGTTTTTTTGAATGTAAAAAAATCAATGATGCTTCAATGATGTTCAAATAATAATGAATGAGTAGGACCTTCGGCTTGATATGAATCCAGCCCCCCCCCCCCCCTCCAAATCTGTTTGTCGCATATGACATGCCAAGGATAGTTGTTGTTGCCCCTTTGCCTCTCCTGACAAATTTCAGGATTTTCTAGTGACATGTCAATGATTCTTAAGAAATTTTCTCGTGTGGGATGACATTCATGATCTAAAGTCTAAACTTCTTTATGTTTGAACTAAATTTCAGGACTAGCAGGTGCCACTGCTGATGTTCACTGTTATGATGTGTTAACTAATAAATGGTCTAGGTAAGCCTAGGACTGAGGGTCCATTGCTTCCATTTAGCATTCCTGATATATACTATACTTGACTCATTATGTAATTAATCTCACAGGATCACACCCTTTGGAGAGCCACCTACGCCAAGGGCAGCCCATGTGGCAACTGCTGTGGGAACCATGGTTGTTATTCAGGTTAGAGCACTGTAGTCTGTAATTTCTCGTAACTTCAGTTTTTCCAGTTTACCATTGCTATTATTTAGTGGAGTTTCTTCCCTCTACAGTTAGTAATTCCTCATATGAACCTTTTGTTTTGATTTAGGGTGGAATTGGTCCGGCTGGTTTGTCTGCTGAGGATCTTCATGTTCTTGATCTCACACAGCAGAGACCACGGTGGCATAGGTTTGCCTTGAAGGATGAATGTTAGACCTTATTCATACTGTTAAGGTTGGTTACTGATATGCCTTCTCATTGAACTTCAGGGTTGTTGTTCAAGGCCCTGGACCAGGACCTCGTTACGGACATGTGATGGCTTTGGTGGGGCAAAGGTATATCATGGCTATTGGTGGAAATGACGGTAAGTCATTTTTCCCTGATTTTCTTGTGTGCATTTTCTTAAAAGTTATCATGGAAGTTTCTTTTTGTTTTTTTTACACGCATTTAGATTTTCAAATGAATATTTTTGAACAATGTGCATCATTTCTAGGAAAACGACCTTTGGCTGATGTATGGGCCCTAGATACTGCTGCCAAGCCTTATGAATGGCGTAAATTGGAACCTGAAGGGGAAGTTCCACCTCCATGCATGTAATCTCTCTCTCTCTCTCTCTCTTGCACACACACACACAAAAAACTGACGTGATAGTGTGTTGAAAACAACCATAGATTATATGGTCTGTTCTATTTTTATAGTTTAGGGTCTCTTGGAGCAGTATGCAAGGCATGAACCAAAATGATACCATGTTTATTGCCATGCCTATCTTTCACCATTGATATGGTCTGACATGATGACTATTAATGTATCTATATTTATTTCCTCAGTGTTTTGGTATTTTATAATTTCATAATGTTGCATGTTAAAGCTCATAGTTTTGCTTCAGCTTTCAGACAGAAACAATGATGCCAAGCTCACATCTATATGATTTTTTTTTTTTATGATTTAGCCAGGTGATTGCAGACTAACTCCTTGTTGACAATTTCTGTTTAAATAGGTATGCCACTGCAAGTGCACGATCAGATGGTCTTCTCTTGCTCTGTGGAGGGAGGGATGCTAATAGTGTGGTGAGTTGAGAAGTCTGCACTCTTTGGTGTCTAGATTTAGCAAAATGTATGACCTAATAGTCTAATATATATGTTTCCCTGAACAATGTTTTCATAATTTATGGTTTTAAGTGCCATTTATTATTGCTATAGGGTAGGTTTCCTTGTTGAATTGGGTAAAGTTTCAATACTTCTTTGCAAATGTTCGCACTGAGTTTAAATATATATTTTATGTATAAATAGGGAAAAATATATATTCTAATGAATTTTGAAGAATTTGAAAATAATAACAATGTAGACATTTTAAAAATTGATCTGAGATGCATGCCAATGGTGTCATCATCTTGCCTTTTTTGTTCCTTTTGTACCATTAGATTTTCTCAATCAGTTCTCTTCATGTTTTCTTCTTTCTCAGCCATTGGCAAGTGCATATGGACTTGCTAAACACAGAGATGGTCGATGGGAATGGGCAATTGCTCCAGGTGTCTCACCATCACCAAGATATCAACATGCTGCTGTGAGTTTTTCTTTTCTTGTGCTCATTTTTCAATAATTAGACCAATCAATGACTTCTAGTCAGATGTATTACATACACATGCCTTGTTTGTAGGTCTTTGTCAATGCAAGGCTCCATGTTTCTGGTGGGGCACTTGGCGGTGGACGCATGGTTGAAGACTTGTCAAGTGTTGCAGGTGCTTGGTCTTGTTTTTTTTTTCTTCTCGTGTCTTGACTTCTTTATTACATGATGTAATAGTGACTTTACTGGTATACACCAAGTATTAGTTTGTAAAATCTTCAGGTTTAAACTATATTGCTTGGACTCTCTTGTTTTTATTGAAGTAGTCATGTCCGAAACTTGTATCTGGCACATGGATACGGGGATGACCTCCAAATACATGGTAAAACTTAGAAGCATCTAACCAATACCGATGACGGATACATGCCCATACTTGACACTCGCACTCAGGCCCGAGTAACATAGGTTTAAAAATAGTTTTTTGGGGTCAAATCTGTTATGAACTTCCCCAAATGCATGTTGCCCTTTCTGCTGGAATAAAACAATGTCAGATAGTTCATACATTAGGGAACAGCTTTCTTGGCACTTAAAGTTGTTACCCTTCCTCTAATCTCAGTTTTCTTCAATTGTGTAACTTGAGTTTTCCTACTGTTCCTTTTGTTCTGTCTCTCTCTTCCACTTTCTGTGAGCAGTTGTATCTGAGTTCATTAACATTTTTCACATTGTTACTTACAAACCAAAATTATCATTGCTGTTTGATAGCTAAACCTTTTTATCTAAAAGTTGCAAGACTTAACTTTTTGCCTGAAGGTTTATTTCCTGAAATCAGGCCCTATAAATTTCCGGCAGTTTGCTAAATTTATAGCAAAAAGAAGGTGTTCCTAATGTTCTTAGTTTATTCTATCATAGGAATATGGTAACTGATATTGATATTACATATAATCAAAGAAGCACTATTTGGATAAATATACTAGTGTCGAACTTATTCCCATTTTTGATAGTGTTGGATACTGCTGCGGGAGTGTGGTGTGATACAAAATCTGTTGTTACTAGTCCAAGGACGGGCAGATACAGTGCTGATGCTGCTGGTGGAGATGCCTCAGGTGAGTTGACAAGGCGTTGCAGACATGCTGCTGCATCTGTTGGTGACTTGATATTTATTTATGGTGGTTTACGTGGTGGTAAGATATCCTTTTGTTCTAAAACATGTATTCAAAATCTTTATTAGCGCCAGGGAGTTGTCACGTTTCCAATTAGATTTATATGCCATTATATATTGTATATATGTTACACTTTCTCTTTGTAACTGCATTTACTGATAAATCTAGTGTCTAGACTGAGGTCACCTGAAGGCTTGTTAGTTAATACTGTAGGCCTTTATTCTAATTATTTCGTGAGATCAAATCTGGATGTTTAAAACTGTTAAGAATGAATTTTGTTTTTTGTTCTATGTGCATTGTCCCAATTTGAAATGCATTCTTCTCTTTTCTCATATATAACATTTGGTTATAAGAGAGGCTACCTAATTTTAAATTTCATTCTATCTTGTGTGTTGGGAATTAGGAAATTTATTTCTTTAAAATGTTTGTTTTTGTGAAAACTTTGAGTTCTTTCCCTGTATCATGGAGTTTGAGCTGCAGCTATTTATTGGTGATTGGTGCTTATTCATGATAGAAGCTGTATTTGATAATTTTAATAGTGCAGTAATATGTGTTATTTATGCTGTAGGGGTGTTGCTGGATGACTTGCTTGTTGCTGAAGATCTGGCTGCTGCTGAGACAACAACAGCAGCTTCACATGCTGCAGCTGCTGCTTCTAATGTGCATGCAGGGCAGTTACCTGGAAGGTATGGATTTGGTGGTGAAAGAGAAAAGCAAACAATGCCTGATGCAGCTCCTGATGGAGCAGTTGTGCTGGGAACTCCAGTTGCTCCCCCGGTAAATGGGGATATGTATAATGACATAAGTACTGAGAATGCCATCCTTCAAGGATCCAGGTAAGAGAACTCTAATTTTTATTTATTGGCTATCAAATGGTTAAGCCTCCTCAACTAATCCAAGGAGCTGCTACTTTGTGGTTTATCTTGTAGGAGAATGAGCAAAGGCGTTGAGTATTTGGTGGAGGCAGCAGCAGCTGAAGCTGAGGCTATTAGTGCTACACTGGCTGCTGCCAAGGCACGACAAGTTAACGGAGAAGTTGAACTTCCCAATATGGATATAGGACTAGAGGCAGAGACTACACCTAGTGGAAAACAGATGCCTACCTTGATTAAAATGCCTGATTCTGCTGGGTCAAATGATGTTGCTCCAGCTGGAGTTCGGCTTCACCATAGAGCTGTCAGTATCAGAAAGTTTGATGGGCATGATACTGTTTTTAAGTTAAGATTGGTATTGCTCGTCATCTGATTGTGTCTAATGTTTCCTTTATGCCAATAGGTGGTTGTTGCTGCAGAGACTGGTGGAGCTTTAGGTGGGATGGTTAGACAGCTTTCTATTGACCAATTTGAAAATGAGGGCAGGCGGGTTAGCTATGGAACTCCTGAGAGTGCAACTGCAGCAAGGACATTATTAGATAGGCAGATGTCAATAAACAGTGTCCCAAAAAAGGTACTAATATCCTCTTTTTTGTATCATAAAGCAGGACCTGTGTTTTAGAGGTAATTACTGATGTATGTTCATCTTTGTGGCTGTTTCCCTAAACCTCAAACACTAGCACTTAAGATTGATTGCTTTCAATTTGAATGGTTTACTTTATGGATTAAGATATTGCTGTGGCATTTACTTCATTACAATTAGATTTATTCTAGTTTATCCGAGTTAAGATGAATCTGTTCTGTTTATGATACTTGATAAATTTAGGGTGAGGGTAATTTATTTTTGAACTCTCAGTTGAAGGTGACAAAGTTCTACCTTATTCTATCCTTGTGAGTTCACATTAGTACCCTCATATGTATATATGTTTTTCATTTGTTCTCAAGGTTACTATTTGCTTGATACATCTTGGTTTACAGCAGGAGCTATACAACTCAAAGTAGTGAAACAAATCTCATTGGCTCTGAATCAACTTAGCTTAAATTTTGATATAAAAGGAAAGGGAAAGAAAAAGCTTTAAAAGCTATGAATTGTTTTCCTTGTGATTATTTGTAGGCTAGATTTCATTGCTTCTAATGCATTATAAAATCCTATCTTTGCTTTGCAATCCTCATGAATGCACGTCAGCATTAGAAAAAAGTTAATTATCGGTTTATATAAATTGCTTCTGTTAGTCCTCTAAGTGGCCTGAGACAATTCCTCCTTGAGATTTCTCTTGTCCAAATTGGAAAAATCCTTTTTTTTTCTTGAATATGCCTGTTCAATAATATGATTGATAATTCTTATACATTGCTCAATTTTTTTTTTCAGTGGGTTACGAGATACTGATGAATGCTAGCTCTGACAGGATTTTCTTTGAAGTATTCAATTAGTCTCGCATTTGTACTCCTATATCTTTCAAAATGCTTCCCTCTAGAATCTTGAAAAGATTCTTTTGCTAAACTATAGTGAAATGTCTATTTGTCACTTTGTCCAGGTTATAACACATCTTTTGAAGCCCCGTGGTTGGAAACCTCCAGTTCGTCGACAGTTTTTCTTAGATTGCAATGAAATAGCAGATCTATGTGAAAGTGCCGAACGAATATTTTCTGCTGAACAAACTGTTTTACTGCTGAAAGCTCCTATTAAGATTTTTGGCGATCTACATGGACAATTTGGTGATCTTATGCGTCTTTTTGATGAATATGGTTCACCTTCAACCGCTGGAGACATTGCGTAAGTTTGGTTAAAATACTTGTTTTCTAAAGGCTCTTCACTGGCAATGTTTAAAAATTGACTAGGTTTTCAATTGACCCTTTTTAATATCTATACTGTTGTCTCTCTCAGAAGTGACCTGCATGTGCTGTATTGCATCTCATTTTTAATCTTGACATTTTATTTACTTGATATTGGTTTGGTCTAAATTACCGTCAGATATATCGATTATCTCTTCTTAGGAGATTATGTTGACCGAGGCCAACACAGCTTGGAGACCATTACTCTTCTGCTTGCATTGAAGGTAAATTTAGAAATTTGATGCTTTGATCATCTTTTCAAGCTCGCTTTTACTTGTTGAAGTTTTTGATAAACCAAGATTTTCATGTAATTATGTTATGTTGCAGGTCGAGTATCCCCATAATGTACATTTAATTCGGGGGAATCATGAGGCTGCTGATATCAATGCACTTTTTGGCTTCCGGATTGAATGTATTGAGCGCATGGTATTGTTTCACACTGTGTTTGAAAGATGTTGGTCATGTTTTGTATAATGGTTGTCACAATTCTGATGGCTTGTTACAGGGTGAGAGAGATGGAATATGGGCATGGCATCGCATAAACCGTTTATTCAATTGGCTTCCTCTGGCAGCTCTAATTGAAAAGAAAATCATTTGTATGCATGGCGGCATTGGTCGGTCTATAAATCATGTGGAACAGATTGAGAATCTACAGCGTCCAATTACAATGGAAGCAGGCTCAATTGTTCTTATGGATTTATTATGGTCAGAGCATGTTACTATTTTGTTCGAGTCTGAAATATAGTATTTATTGCTTTAATTTGCTGATTTATTTTACTACCATTTTATATTCTAGGTCCGATCCAACAGAAAATGATAGTGTGGAAGGGTTGCGGCCTAATGCTAGAGGTCCAGGGTTGGTTACTTTTGGGGTGAGTGTGCTACTTTACGACTTATTTAAAAAAAAAAAAACTACAACCTTTTAAGTTCTTTCTAGCTGCATATTTCATCGAGTTCCATATTTGAGGAGGTACTTGCATGGCAATTTGCTTGCATATTATGGATAGCTGGTTGATTTCCTTGTTGCTCCCTTGAAACTGCTTCACTCTCTCCTTTCCTCTCACTTTCTCACACGCATACTTTCACAAACCAACTACATTATGGGGATGATGTTCTTTTTAAGATACCCGTGAATGTTGAAGTTTTTGACTTAAGATATTGTGTAAATTGCCCGTGTTCCCATTCCCACTTGCTAGTGCAGGTCATTTCTGAGCAGAACCGTCTTTTCCGATTACTTTAGTAAATGGTTTTTACTGTTGCAGCCTGATCGTGTTATGGAATTCTGCAATAACAATGATCTTCAGTTAATTGTTCGTGCTCATGAGTGTGTTATGGATGGCTTTGAGCGTTTTGCCCAGGGACATTTAATCACTCTTTTCTCAGCAACCAATTATTGTGGTATGTCCTGGCCCTTGCTATAGTATTCATGCAATTTTGTCAAGTAACGGATTACTTAGACTTTAAATTTTATTTCATGCTTGAATTTTCAGGCACTGCAAATAATGCTGGTGCAATCTTAGTTTTGGGTAGAGATCTAGTGGTAGTCCCGAAACTCATTCATCCTTTACCCCCGGCAATGTCATCGCCAGAAACATCGCCAGAACGTCATTTAGAAGATACATGGATGCAGGTGCTTCCTCTTTCTCATTTATTTCTGTATCTTTTACTTACTACGTGCATATCTTCTTATTCGGATGTTTATTTACTTTTTAACCCTTGGGATCAGGAGTTGAATGCCAATAGACCTCCAACACCTACTAGAGGTCGTCCTCAAGTGGCAAATGATCGAGGCTCTCTC
This sequence comes from Abelmoschus esculentus, assembly GCA_035048815.1. NCBI lineage: Eukaryota > Viridiplantae > Streptophyta > Magnoliopsida > Malvales > Malvaceae > Abelmoschus > Abelmoschus esculentus. The sequence continues at coordinate 2,454,739 of JAUCBN010000059.1, forward strand.
GCATGGATATAATACATCTATCCAATTGTTTCTATATACTCATTCAGGCTCATGCTACCATAGGATGATTCAACTGTTCTGTATTAAGAGCATAAATACAGGCGGTTTCAAACTTGTAATCTCTCTCTTAACAACGTTTGAAGGCTTTGTCTCTATTTTTTCACCGGTTTTCAACACACGGTAGGCCTTAGAATACGAAAGATGCAAAGTTCAAGAACCAGATAGCACCGCACCTCGATTATATGAAAAAACACCAGTTAGAGAAGCAGGTCGAGGGCGGCGTACGTTTCTTTGCAAATTTGGGCTTCTCTCTGTAAATTGAGGCACAGCCAGGTAGAAGTCAGTTGGGTGGTTTCTTCAAATGGGTGGGTCGTGTTTTTCACATTTAGTTTTTTTTTTAATTATATTTTTGTTCCTTCTATAGGTCTAATATATATTTTACTGCCTTTGATGTTCATTACTCTTCTGTGATGATGAGAGATGATATTAAAAGAAAGAATCTGTGGGGTGTTGCCGTGTTGCTTGTATCAAGACAAGAGGTTTTGCTTAATTCAATAAATTTAGGGTTTGAATTATATTACTTTTTTAAAAAATAAATTATTTTTAATATATAAGTTTAAAAATAAATTTGGGAAAACATTACTAGCAGTAAGTGTATGATAATAATCCTTTTTCCCCCAATTAAAAACAATCTGAAACCCCATTGGCTAAGAATTTGCAAACCAACTTAAGAAGAGCTTAAAGACAGTCCAATTCCAAAGATGATGTCCTTAAAGATTTTCTTATAGGTAACTCGAATCATACATACAACATTACAAGTAGTGTACATTTCTCAAATCTCATATTTTAAAACTAATCATTTCTCTCCCTCATATCTTTGTTTATTACACTTTTGACGACACAATCACCCTCCTCAAAGAGTGGATGTGGAAAAAAACTAGCTAGGAGAGAAGGAAAAAGGGCAATACAATAGTAATAGTAAGAATTTGGATCATCAGGAAGTGGCAATGCAATGGGGTGGCCAGAACAGAAGGGACCTCCTAGCTTCCTTGCAGCCTTTTAACACTTGCGACTGCTGTTGCTCTTTATTAGCCATTAGATTCCTTGACAGAATAAGTTGCTTCTTGTTATTGTCTTTCATTGGTGGTGGTGACTGAACTCCCCCCTGATTAGGCCTCCTCCAGAAGTACTCGTAAGCATTGAACGATACAGCTGTGCCTGCTCCTGTTACCGCTTTTGACTGTGATGTCGGTATCGGCCTAGCCACTGGTGGACGTGGTGGCAATGACTGTGCTAGTGGTGGGGATGGGGATGTTGGCTTCACTTTCCACTCCTTTTCATCTCCGAATTCGACTGTTTCGTTGAAGTGTTTAGGCCTTGGGTTCCTATTTGCTAACCATATTGGCTTGTTCATCATTACAGCTAACCTATGCACATTGATTGCTCCACTTGACGGTTTAGGAGCCTGCTCAATCGCATAACACTCATCTTCTTCTTCTTCTTCTTCACTTTCTTTTTCTCCAAAGCTTTCAAACTCTTCTTCTAGCACTTCCATTTCTACTACTTCAACATCATTGATTGCACTGGTATTGGCAAAAGTGAGGACAAGGCGACCGTCTTGGCGTTGAGCATGAAAGTTGTTCAATAAAGGAATTGAAACAGCTTCAATGACCAATCTACCATTATCCCGACGAGTCTTTAACCGCCTTGATGCTCCGTCTTTGGCTGAAAGGGAAGGGATTGGCGGAGGAAATGACGGGTTTGGCGATTTCTTGCCAACATCATAGCCATGTTTCGCAGTAATTGCCTTTTCACCATCGAAACAAGGCATGATCATTGGTGCCACTGGTTCTTGCTTTTGGTGTACCTGTTGTTGATCCTCTTGTTTATCTTCCTCCATGTCACCGGTTTCCGAAGAGAATCCATCAGAGCCCGTCTCGGAACCGAGGCTCTCGGTGCAAATTTCAAGGCTCTTCTCGCTTAAACAGCTAGCTGATCGCTTCACAAGTGGGTGAACATAAGGTGGGGAAGATTTGCAAGACTCTTCCTCAGCCTTTTGTGACACAATCGAGCTCCATACGTCAAACTGGCCTTGATTTTCAACTTCCTTCTTCTTTTGTTGAATCGAATCCCAGATATCGAATTGATCAGATGATGGACTCCTTTTCATGGTAGACATAAACCCTTGTTGTGTCAACCATTTCTGTGACAACATATCGGCCGACAAAGTTCTTCTAATCGAAGTACCACCGGCCGATATGTCAGAATCCGATCCAAGAACAGAGACTATGCCTGGCTTCTTGGTATCCAAATCCTCTTCAGCTGAAGCTAATAGAAAACTCTTGCAAAGTGTAGCAGACATCTCTCCCAAGCAATCACACAAATTTATCTGTCATATTCCCAAGTAACAAAACAAAAGAGCTTAGGCAATAGGTCTAGCTAAATAACAAGTTACTATGAAACATGCATGCTGCATACATACAAATTAGCCATGAATTTACCTTTCTGTTAACAAGGGCAACTAGGCACAGAGGTCTGTCTACCTCTGGGAGAGTGATTTTGCTTGAATTTTTTATGTCAATCAATGTGTTGAAGATGAAGAACAAACTGGGATTGAGTTTGCTTGATGAGTTGATGATGGAGCCATGGGGGGTATTTTGTAGGAAGCTTTGGAATCCTGTCCAATGGACCCCAACTCCCACAACACCATCAACAGACTCCTCCACTGCTTTCCCTTTACACAAAAGTTGATGATTTAAAAATAAATAAAAATGGAGAAGAATATAGAGTGTGTTATCCTATATCGATTTATAAACAGTTAGATGGTTAGAGGTTCGAATTCTAATATCGTGGTCGTCTTCATATTAGATTCTATAAAACTTGACATAAATTAACTGATCGAATAACTATATATCGGTAATTAAACAAAACAAAATAATTTTTTATAGTAAAAAGTTTTTTTTTTCCTTATTTAAAAGAATGGAACGACCACCTATTGGATATGGTTTTTTTTCTTCTTCTTAAGAATAGTGCTTAGAAATGGATGGTTGAGAATGAATGGTTCTACAGCTCAGAGTAAGCTGATAATGATCGAATATTATTATGACACATGTCTAAACATGATTGGCCCGACAGCTTCTGTTAAACCAAAGCTCTAAATTATCAACGTCTTCTTCCAAGTAGTTTGGAAAACCGAACCGGATTATGACCCAACTGGGCCGAGTCTAATCACACAGTTGGATTAGCAACGTCTTTCTTCAAAAATATATATAAAAAATAGATTTTAAGAAATCGAGAATAATTCAACGAGAAGAAATTATATTATGGGTCATTTTTGTTATATTATTTGTAAAATTAATCAACTAAATAGATCTATTTAATTATTTTTTTATCTTATCTTTTTTTATCAAGTAAATCTTTACTGTAAATTGAGTTTAAAAACAGTTTTTATCAAGTGAAGATTCACTCGACAAGAAAGAGATAAAAAAATAATTAAATATATATTTTTAATTGATTGGTCTCATGAATGACGTTACAAGAATGACTCATGATATATTTTCTCCTCAACGAGTGATTTTAATAGAAAAATATAACATTTATTAAAAAAATTTGGAGTTTAAATATTATTTAAATAACCACATAATTATTAGAATGATTATTATATGACCACTTAATTATTTAAGTAATATCAATTAAATCATTTATCATTAAAATAAAAAATAATATAATAGTTAATATAAATTTATATAATTATATTTTTATCAATTATTTATATATTAATTTAATTTAATTTAATTCTAAATTAAATTGAATTTTATAATTTTTATTCCGTAATACTAAAAAAATAACACGTGTCAAAAAATTAAAATATTAAAAAAGTGAGGACTATTTATGTGATATATACCCAATAATTATCCTAAAAATAAACCATAATTAAATTAGCAGATGCCAACTAATAACAACTGGATGGACAAATTCCAAGTTGACTGAACAAAATATAAAAAAACATGATGACACGAGGAACAAGAACTTTATGTATTTATAAATTAAAAAATTAATTTGAAAACGTACTAAATTTACTATTCCTAGTATATATTAATTATTATTCTTATAAAATACGAATTAATTAAGATAAAGTCTAAATCTAACTTTTTTTTTAAAATAAAGTAAAATAAAAAAGTTACATTCGTCTCGAATGTTTTATGAAAACCTTGTAAAAGTAGGATTTATTCTAAATAATTATTGATTATTATAATTATATATTCTTTAATCATGGTTTATGACTTATGATTCCACCTTAATTTAACCTATATGTATACTATAATTATACATTCTTTAGTCATATAATTCCACCATGCATTATTAAATTATAACTCTTCTGTGAAAAAAAATGTAAATTACATGATTGATTCCTTTTGTTTTTGGCTTATTTGATTTTGGTCATTGATTTTTATTTTTTTTATTTTTATGATATCGATTTATAATATTTTAGTCATTAGATTGTTAATTTTGGTTGCTTGTGTTTTGAAAATGCTATAAATTGATAACTTAAGTAATTGAAATGTAACTTTATTGAAATTGGTGACCAAAATCAAATAGTTCAAAAATAAAAGGATCAACCATTAGTTTACCCGAAAATAAAGAATCGCATGATTACATACCTTTTACATATGTATCCTATTTTTCGGATGAATAAGATGTAATATTATGTCCCTCGTTAAAAGTTTTTTAAGCTTAAATAAAAAAAATACTACATATTAAATTAAAGAACAACAAAATAAAATTACTAATCATTAGTCATTAATAACCAAAGCAGACCAATAAAATTCGAAAAACTAAATCATAATAAAACCCTAAACCTAAAACACCTACGTATAATCATCTTCAAAGAGCAAGTTCCTAATGTTAATCGGAAGATCGGAGATGGAACTAAAATTTTGAGTTAGATGAGATAATAAGAAAATATCTCTTACATCGGAAGTGAAAACAAAAATTTCCTTAAATGTCTTAATTAGGATTTAAAGGTCCGATTTAGAGTTTAGTATTTATGAATTTAATGTAAAGTTTAGAGGTTATGGTTTACGTTTAGGGTAATATGGTTAAAGATTTAAATTTTAACCATAAAACTTAAATTCTAACCACTCCTAAATTCAAAACTCGAATACTTAAATCCATAACTATTAGACCCTGAATGAAATCTTTAAACCCTAAATCTAAATTATTTGTATAAATAAATTTTACACAAACTTCATGCACAGAATAATTACTCAAATTATATATCAATTTATCAAATATTAATATATATTCTGATTATATATATATATTAAGCAATATTGCATTAAGGAGGAAGCCGAACGAGAATTAAATGTATAATTATATATTTTTTTTATTAACTGTCGCATCACTTATTTCGTTAAATATTAATAACAGGTGGTCACATTAAGACTATTTATATAATTGAATTATTCTATTATTATAATTAAAAATATAATGATCAAATTAAGATCAAATCCAAATTAAATGATGATCTAATAGTTTACCTTTACTTTAACCAACTTGATTTGAAGAACATTATGTACCCTAATTGCTTACTTTGTATGTATAAGTATTGTATGTTTATCGATGAGAGCAGATTACGACCACAGTCGCTAAACTATTAGTATGATGATATATCTGTCCCTCAACTTTAAAAAATTATGTTTTCATTCTTTGGATAATCATTTTATATCATTTCAGTCACTATGTTTAATTTTAAATAAAAACAATCACATAACAATTAGTCATAATATTATCATCACTATTTTTATTCTTTAATATTACAATCTTACCATAGCTATTTGAATCTATGCCTTTTCACTTATTGATTTTTTTAATCAACTACAGTGTTATGGTTGTATCTGTTTTAGAGTATACTTTCAACCTTTAGATATTGATCGATTAAACACTGTGCTAATATTATTAGTACTCGAACCTGTAATCTTTAAGAATAACAACCGCTTTTTTAACCATTAAAACTAGATGATTCGTGATTTCACTTATTGGTTACTACAATAAGATTGGGAATGCCAAATTCTGCGAATAAGAAGCAGCCACGTATCCAAATATTAATATGGGATTGCGTTTGGCGACGGGCAAGGGACGGTCGTTTAGATCATGGTCCTTGTACTTTTTGAGCACTTTGCCGAGCCATGTTTTGCCCAATACCGTAACAGAAATAAAATTTAGGGTTAAAAGTCAAAATATAAATAATTAAAAATAAAAAAATAAATTAAAATTTTAAAATAAAAAAATAAAAATAAAAAATCTTGTCTTTTTTCTATTTTTATACATGACGGAAAGAAACAATGATTAAGGTTTTTTGTTATAAAAAAAGATAAAAGTATAATTTTATATTAAGATGATGAATTTATAAAAAATAAATTTTATTAAAATTATTTTATTTTATATAAAATTTAAATTTTTAGGACGTAGGTTCTCTCGTCCTCCTCGATCCATTTCTGGTTATGGAAATGATTCGAATGAACCCACCAATCACCATTCGTTTCGGACCAGTGGAGAAATTGATGGGCAGCCAGCAGAATCTAGGCATATTCCACCTCCTACCTACCATTTCCATTTTCAGGTTTAGGGTTTACACGTGTCGACTTTAGGTTGTAGGGTTCACACTAGTTGTCGGTATTTTTTAGCTTAATACGGTGAAGTTAATCAAATTCTTTAATTGTGGGTCAATTAGTAGGTCGGTTTAATAAGTAATAGCAAAGTTTATTCCCATCCTAATCCTATTTCCTATATTAAGATACCCTATCAGAGTTGTACTTAAGGACGAACAAAGAGGTTAGAAGGTACAATCGTCCTCATAAAAATTTAAATGTTTTTATATATTTTATTAAAATTTTATTTTTATTATCTAAAATTTTAAAAATTCATCCTTAATGTAAAATATTAGAAAGGGTTTTCTTCCATTTTTATTCGATGCGAATACATTTTTTTTATACATAGGGACGAAGTCATGTGATTGTCTTTTATCCAATTTTTTTATCTTTGTTATCTTATCTAAAATTATTAAAATTTTATTTTATTTATGAATTTATCTCTCGTATTTAATCATTTATATTTACCCTAAACTACAAATATTAGGTTTCTTCCTGCATATATATATTATATTTAAATATTAATCAATTATCGATAATATACGTATTTCATTATATTATTTATGTAACAAATGAAATTGCCATTCCATTACATTAAGGAGGGTACAAAGCTACGATGGTTTGGGAAGCATTACGACATAAACAACTTAAAGTACCTTGGTACAAAATTGTTTGGGAGGCCCCATCTATACCCGTTATTCCCTTCTTTTATGTTTAATAATTTTAGATAGGTTGCGATAAGGAGTCGAATGGTGCGATGGGATATCATGAAGACCTATGGTATTTATTCTGTGACATTGATTATGAGACTCGAGACTATTTATTTGTTGAATGTGTGTATTCAAAGAACCTTTGGACAATGATTAACTGAATTGAATGTGAAATGAAAAACCCAGAATACAATAGGAATAGATATAGTGATATTTATATAGCTGAGAATTAAGAGATTCGTTAGATTTTGTCGTTTCTTTGGGATTTTGTTTGTATAGAGTTTTTATCGGTATAAATATTCTATTTTCTTATGATTTTTAGATAATAAAATTTAATTTATCCAAAAAAAATTACCATTCCATTTTAAAATTCCTAGATTTGAAATTTATGGACCTGCATGTAAGGTTTTTATTCCCTTGATTTTGCATGTCCTTCTCAATCTTTAAAAGAAACCAAGTCCAGAAGATAAATAAAGAAAAAGAATCCAAACCAGAAATAAAAAATAATCAATAGTTTCAGACCACTCAATCAACAACTTGATGACAACAAGGTTGCTGCCATGAAACATGTTCACCAAATTGTAGTCGTAACATGAAAGAGACGGGGATGCTTCCGGATATCGAGATATTCGTTTAAGTTCGAACATTAATCTATTTTTACAAGAGTTTAAAGTTTAAAGTTAAAAGAAAAACGAAGTCATAACATGCAAGAGACGGGGATGCTTGCGGATATCGGGATATTCGTTTAAGTAATATGATCACATGATTTGAATTTGATCCGAACTTAAACTTTAAATATTAAAACCGTAAATTTTAATTAAAACCTCTAAAACTAAACCTAATAAGAACTCAGCCCACGAACTTGAGCCTCACCCTTTCTTTCCTTCCTCTTCTTGGTATGGGCTTTCAGTATCCTCAAATAAGCCCACTTTCCTCTTGATTAGTTTTAGGGTTTAGTGAAATCCCTAGAACCCTTGAATCTCTTCTTCCGGTTTCAACCAAAACCCTTCGTCTCCCTCTCTACAGAGCAGCGGGAAGAAGAAAACATGGGGAAAATAACGTATAAGAAACTGAAGGGAAGTCAAAACATGAGGCAAAGGCTACTCTTAGCAACGTTAAAATCAACTCCTATTCTTATTGAAGACATCCACGCCGACGACACCTTACCTGGTCTCCGTCCACACGAGATTTCCCTCCTTCATCTTTTTGAAAAGCTCACTGATGATTGCGTCGTTGAAATCAACGAAACTGGTAACCCCCTTTTTATCTCCTCTAAATTATTAGCTTTTGAGTTGAAAATAAATAATTTGAAAGTTAATGGTGGTTTTGGTAGGTACCAAATTGAAGTACAAGCCTGGGATTATAGTCGGTGGGAGTAATCTGGTGCATGATTGTGGTCTGAGTCGAGCAATTGGGTATTTTTTGGAGCCCTTGATTTTGCTTGGATTATTTTCTAGGAAACCCCTATCTATAATCCTCAAAGGTAATCCTTTTTTTTTGTTAGAATCTCAAATTTCACTCTTTTTTGTGCGGGCTCCTTTCATTTTCTGTTAATATGCACCTTTGTTATATGTCACCCTTGCTAGAAAAATTCATTTGAGTTTTGTAGCATTATTGTGCAATATTTAAGGACATACAATCAGAAGGTATATTGTTTCAATGTTGAAGTATGAAATCAAGTGTCATAGGTCAAATTGGTAGAATAGGGAGTTGATTCATATGATCAGACTACTTTCGATAACTTATGTGGATCATACAGTATGGAAATAAGGAATATCTGATTCAACTACTAAACTCAATACATGTAAGCTAGTATTGAGTTATCCTTTCTCAAACTTGGGATTGCTTTTTGCCATAATGCTAGTGCATACGGTTTTGTTTTTTTAAGACAAAAAGTTAAAGTGGTTGCCATTCCATATATTGTTATTTTCAGGGATTACAAATGATTCTAAGGACCCATCTGTTGATACTTTCCGTTCCACAACCTTTCCAATTTTGAAGCATTTTGGGGTTCCATCCGAAGGATTAAAGTTGGAAATAAAGAGTCGCGGAGTCTCACCTCATGGTGGTGGTGAAGTTCATTTGTCAATTCCTACTGTTCAGCAGCTAACAGTGGGTTTTTAATATAACGTTACTTCAGTTTTTTGTTTGTGTTATTTCTTACACTTTTCTGTTACAGGCAACTATGTGGACGGATGAAGGAATGGTTAAGAGAATTAGAGGGGAAGCTTTTACTACCAGAGTGAGTCCCCAGCTTGGGAATGAGATGATATATGCTGCTCGTGGAATTTTTAATCGATTGCTTCCTGATGTTTATATCGCTAGTGATTACAGAAAGCGCTTAGAGGCCGGATCCGGAAAGTATGGTTACTATATATGTTTCAAAATTTCTTTTTTTTGATCATAACCAGGAAATTTCAAAAAAAAAAAATCCTTAAATGCAGCTCACCCGGATATGGAATTTCACTAGTTGCTGAAACTACTTCTGGTTGCTGCATCTCTGCTGATACTACAATCTCTTATACCCGAGGGGAAGAAACAGAAGATATTGAAGGTGAGGACAGGAAAGAGCTGATACCTGCAGCTGATGTTGGTGAGAATATTGCTTCTGTGCTCCTTGAAGAGATTGAGAAAGGTGGTGTGGTGGATTCAACTCACCAGGTGTGTAGTGCAAAGTTTCTGTTCCATTGACCTGCCACTCGTCCAATTTCATTATTCTAATTCCACTTTATTATTATGATATCACTCAGTCTACATCCTTTATCGACTTTTAACTAAATAGCTTAAATTGTAAAGTAACTGCTTATAATGCATAATATTGTATGTATGATTTGTGACTAGGATAATTTTTAAATAAAATGTGTTGTTTAGTTTGGGGGTAAAATGAAGGCTTCATTTTTAGTATGAAGCAAAGAAGATGGTCAGTGTTTGCGTCAATAGAAAGCTATTTTCCTCTACTAATCTGCTGATTTGGATACATACAGGTTCAGTAAAGTTTTTTTATTTTTGCATATCGGTCAACATTTATGATTATCCCCCCCTCCGAATCGCTAAACATGGAAATAGACTTCTGTTAAAATCTTTATAACAATATTGGCCAATTGGCCATGTATTCATACTGGTCATATTGGTTTCGTTCTTGCTGTTGTGCTTTTATTGTTCCATGTTTCTTTTCTATTTTCCATTTTTAAGGAAATCAAAATATCTTAACTGGCCATGAAAACGGATGTTGTTCCATATTTTATTTATCCTCAGTAAATCAGTAGACTTGTTATACAAAAGGACTGGTACCCAGGGTGTAACATCCAAGCTTTATCTTGACAAGAATGTTTTTTTTTTCTTCTGAATAAAGATGAAACTTCATAAGCATCTTGTTGTAATGCAATATTTCGGGACAGGTGTAGCATTTTTTAGTTTTGGGTTAGTGTGTCTTGTTACTTAACAGCGTGACCCATTGTTTGGTTTGTAGGGTTTGTTATTTCTTCTTTGTGCACTTTGTCCGAAAGATGTTTCAAAGGTTCGTGCTGGAAAGCTGTCACCATATGGAATAGAAACACTAAGACAAATCAAAGATCTTCTAGATGTTCAATTTGTGATTAAGCCAGATCCTTCCACAGGAACAGTGATCCTTAAATGTTGGGGTTCTGGGATGAAGAACCTGTCCAGAAAGACAACCTGAATACCTGATGACGTTGTGTAGCCATTATAATTCTGGTGCGTCTAAATGTTATTCGCTACATAGCCTACATTTTCTCACCGAGAGCTATGAGTACACTGATTGTAGGGAATATGATGTTCTAGAATCTAGATCTGGTTACATATATGTGTTAGTTTTGTTTAATTACTTTCTAGATGGCATTTTAAGCCAGTTAATCCAATTATTTATGGACATTTGTTTATGGTGAAATTGATTTTGATAGCTAAGCTCTTCTGTAAACAAAAAGCACCAAGCAGATGAAACAGAGGAAGCATCAATCACCAGAATGAAAAAAAATGTCTATTTTAACTTTCATTTGTGTAATTGCACTAGTTAATTTCCTTCCATTAAATTATTAATTATTATGTTGATGAAATGAATTTTCCATGATTCAGGTTCTTTCCCCCACAAATTTAAAGCTTGATTTAGTCAAGATTCTTTTTTTATTAAAATTGAAAAAAAAAAAAATTGTACTACCGTTGACTAAACGCGTTTTCTTGCACCCAACATTATTATGCAATGACAACGACCTTACTCTGATCCCTTGTTTTCTCTGTTTTCCCATGTTTGTTTCCAGAACCATATCCATGTAAGCTCATTTTAGCTCCTTTTCTACTTGAAGAGCTTACCTTACACTGCAATGGCTTCAACCAGTTTAGACCCTTTTCTTGGCCAACTCATCTCGACCCTAGAAAATGAAGCGTCTTCCTTGATTGGTGTTTCTAATGAAATCCAAGAGATGAAGCTTCTATTCAGAAGCATCACATCCTTTCTTGTAGATGCTGATAGATCTGGAGAAAACAGTGAAATACAGAAGGCCTGGGTTGCAAGTTTGAGGGACCTTGCATACCAAGTCGAAGACACCATCGATGAATACATGTACCACTTGAACAGGCAAAAACAATGTAGTTTCCTCCATCGAACTCTTCATTTTCCCAAGGTTTTGCTGGTGAGGCACAAAGTTGCAGCCAAGTTGCAGGATATCAATACAAGGATGAAGAGCATCACAGAGAGAGCTAACCAATTTGGAGTTCAGCAGCTGGAGGAAAGGTCTGTTACTTCTCACCACGATCCTAATTGGAAGAATAGATTGAGCGAGGCATCACTTTTCTTTAAAGATGACGATCTTGTGGGAATTAGAAAGGCACAGAACGAGTTGTTGGGATGGCTGATGGATGAAGAACCTAAACGGACCGTCATTTCAGTGGTTGGCATGGGTGGTTCAGGGAAGACCACTCTTGTTGCCAACACTTTCAACAAACAAAGTGTTAAGCAACATTTTGATTTCTGCACTTGGATCACTGTCTCCCAGAAATATGGAATTGAAGAGTTGCTTAGGTCCATGGTGAAAGACATCTACAAACAAACAAATGAAGAAGTTCCTGTGCAAGTTGATACATTTACCTACAGAGCATTGGTGGAGACTGTGGTGCAGTTCCTGCAGTCAAGAAGGTACCTTATTGTTTTAGATGATGTGTGGAGAATTCGATTCTGGCATGAGATCAATATCGCACTTCCAGAAGGTATGCGTGGAAGCCGAATCATGGTTACTACTCGTAAAGAAGACATAGCTCCTTCCCAATCTGGGATTGTAAGCTATATCCACCGGATTCAACCCCTGAGAATCGACGAGGGATGGGAACTGTTCTGTAAGAAAGCTTTTCCAAACGAACTTGGAGGATGTCCATCATGTCTTGATCCATTGGCAAGAAATCTAGTCGAAAAATGCGAAGGCCTGCCGTTAGCTATTGCCGCTCTTGGCGGTCTGATGTCTTCAAAGAAGTCGTTGGCAGAATGGAAGAGAGTTCATGATAATTTGAATTGGGAGATAAGCAACAATCCGTCACTTGAATTGGTGAGAACTGTCTCACTACTTAGTTACCATGATTTGCCTTTCCAACTCAAGCATTGCTTCTTGTACTGCTGTATTTTCCCAGAAGATCACGAAATAAGCCGAAAAAGAATTATCAGACTGTGGATGGCAGAAGGCTTTCTAGAAAGGGCTGATGACACACCACCAGAAGTTATTGCTGAGAGCTACCTGATGGATCTGATTAGACGAAATTTGCTTCAAGTCACATGGAGAAATTATTTTGGAAGGCCCAAGGCATTTAAAATGCATGATCTCATACGTGATTTCGCACTTTCTATATCAAAAGAAGAAAAATTTGTTGCTGTATCTGATGGGAAGAAAGGAATAGAAGAAAACGGAAGTCGTCGTTACTTGATTCAAGTTACCAATAATGAGGTAGTGCCAGGAAACGGTATGTCACAGCTTCGTTCCTTGATTATTTTCATTGTTGGTGAAATTTCTAAGTCTTTGCACTATGAATTGCCATCTGGATTGAAGTTGTTAAGAATACTAGATTTAGAGAATGTTCCAATCCATGAACTTCCAAGTGAGTTGGGAGATTTATTCAATTTGAGATATCTGAACTTGTCAAGAACTCAAGTGAAGGAGCTTCCGAAATCAATAGGTAAACTTTCTAACTTGCTGACATTACTCCTGAACTATGTCAAAATTCAGAAGCTCCCAGATGAGATCGTTATGTTGCAGAATCTGCGGCACCTAAGGGCTTCCTACTTGATAGTAAGTGATATAGATTCTGCATTTCAGAGCATAGAGAGCATATGTGTACCGTCCAACATTTGTTCGATAAAGAGTTTGCAAGTCTTATCATATGTCAAAGGAGTGGATACTTTCTTGATTAAACTCAAAGAAATGACACAATTAAGAAGGCTTGGTCTTGATGGAATAACAGAAGCCGATGAAATACCGCTATGCATCTCGGTTGAAAGAATGGAACACCTTCACCATTTATCATTGACTGCTCTACCTCAAGCTACACTAAAGCTAGATGCTCTTTCATCTGCTCCTCAGCATCTTGAGAAGCTTCTTCTAATAGGGAAATTGAGTAATGTGCCACAATGGTTTAACACCCTACACAACCTCAAATACTTGGACCTACAGTGGTCAGGATTGAAGGAGGATGCACTTCCTCAAATCCAAGCATTGCCTAATCTGTTGCATCTCCGTCTTTCAAGTAATGCATTTCTTGGAGAGCGGTTATGGTTTGTTGAAGGATTCCCAAAGCTTAAGATTTTAGAAATAATGGGGTGCCCTCAATTGAAGGAGATTTTGGTGGAGGGAGGCACGATGCCAGACCTTGAAGAAATACGAGTCTTGAGATGCAGGGAGCTGAAGAGATTACCATACGGTTGGGAGCATCTGACCCATTTGAAAGTGGTGCGCTTGTTTGAGGTTTCAAATGACCTGGTGGAGAGTATCACCGGAAAAGAGAATGACAACCTCCCAGCTTCACCATACATCTCACTCATTAGAATTACTGATGAAGATGATGAAGCTAAATCGATATGGGCATGTCAAATCCTTAATTAGAACAGAGCAGTCTCTGACTGTAAGAACTCCATGCCCCTTCTTTTTCTTCATATTATAATCAAAAGCCAAAGGGATTCATTTATTTCTTTCTCGTTTGTTTACTTCCTTTGCAGGCTACTCGTCATAAGCAGAAGAAATTAATCGCTTGCTTGGTTTACAGGAAACTCTAGGACTCTGAATGACAGTATTCTTCATGGAGGAAGTTGTATTATCGTTGTAATAAATACAAGTTCTGCTTTAGACAACCACAGTGAAGGATTTTACCTGGATTCCTAATCATAACCAACTACTTGGAAGTAAAAAAACAGGTTTACTAATTTTCCAGAAATATGTGAGCCATGGAAAAGACAAACATTTTAAAGTATTCAAAGAAAAAGACGATCATGCAACCAACATTAATCTTCAAAGGAAATATGAAACTGGGTAAGCCATCAGTAGTTGTGTTGCAGAACCTGTAGAGAACAAAGCAAACAAGTATTCAAGCTCCAATTTTGTTTTTCTTTCTTTTGTTCCGTTTACCTTTGGTTGGTTAACACTATTGATTAACACAAGGTGAAAGCAAAATCAAAGAACCCTTCATATGATTCAATCATCGCCCCATGCATCATCTCTCAACTTTTGCCTCGAAACTATTCGGTTCCTCCTGGCTTCTTCCTGGTTTCTCAGTTCTCTAGATCCAAAGGTGGATGGCAATTTCGATCCTATTGCCTGAGCAATCAGCCTCTGGGCAGTTCTTGCTGATGTCTGTGGTCTTTGCCGAGGAGGCTCCAAATCTGGGAAATGAACAGAATACATTTTCACCACCACATATTCCTTCATTAGATTAATGCTACAACTCTAAATTATGCAAACATAGGCCAAAATGCAATAACATCATTATAAGGTTTGTTACTTGAGAAGCTAAATGAAACACTTTGAACATAAAAGTTGCACAATTTTGTAAAATGGAAAACTTACTATCTAGTAGTCATGGAATGAATGACCGCCAAATACAGCAATGTATCTTACACGGGTATTCTTAATATTTTTTTTATTAAAATTCATATGTTTAGAAGATCATATCCTTATAAAAATGTGCAAAATTTGTCAGGTATATGTTTAGAAGACCATATCCTTATAAAGATGTGCAAAATTCATATGTTTAGAAGACCATATCCTTATAAAGATGTGCAAAATTCATATGTTTAGAAGATCATATGTTTACTATATCTGGGCAGTTCTAAAGCTGCCTATATAAACAGAAAAACCACGTAAAAGGAAGAAGTCTCAAACAAAAGAGCATCTTCACAAGCCAATAGCATATAAAATAAAAATATCTCGGCATGGTAACCCAAATTCAGAAAGAATAAAAAAAGAAAATGAAATGCATGAAGAAAACAAGCAAGACCTATGATACCAATATAAATGAAAAAAGAAATAAAAATGCTAGGAACCACTCAGCCCCACTGAAGAAAGAAATGTACATGGAGCATTTACATGAAGAAAGTAAGTCCATTTAAATTACCTCTTGCCGGAATTGAGCCCAGGAGCATATCATCCTTGTCAAGTATACGTACAGTAAATGGACAACGGACATGGCTGCAGGCTTCAAGAGCTGACATCAAATTTTGAGATAGTTAGCCAAATAACAACTATTGTTGCAGAACTTTGCAAGCTGATTGGAGATGGGACAACACAAACATGTTTTACCCTTTCTTTAGAGCAGAGCTAGATTGTTCAAGTGGTTCGAAAGGACAAAACAAAAACATGCCATTGAAATTGATTATCATTTCAGGTCTGACATTGTTTCTATACTCCAGAAATAGACAACAACTAGATGCAATTCAAGTTGATTTTCTTTACAAGTCTTATGGTTGCTTCCACTTGAACCATTCGCATAATCCCATGGGAAATGGCTACAAATGAAGAAACACCATTACCATCTTGCATTATATCATATCAATTGAAAAAGTATGCAATATCAGGCACAGATAGTTCTGATTAAACTACATAAAGATAAAGGTCCCGTGTATATCACAAATGAAGTAAGCCCAATCAGCTTATAACTTGAAAATTATAACATGAAACATAAAAATTTTGTTGGCAATTCCAACTAAAAGGTAAGGGTGAAGATATTACTTTCCATAAGTGCAGCATGTTCAAGGAAAGTATTTAACCGAAGGGAATAACGCTTGTATCCAACCCCAAGTTTGAACAATGCACATTAAAGAGCTAAGACCATGATGATACTGGTTACAGTTTTCTGAACTAGTGCAAACATTTTTAAAGAGATAGCCCCTACCTAAAGCTAACTTTAGAAATTTATTTCACAGAACATCAATAACGAAGCTAGTAATTATTACCAATAGAAGGTGTTCGAAATACTGCAAGAGCTGTTGTATCATTGACCCAGCGAATGGCAACCCCTCGATCTTTGAAGTTCTCAAAAAGTTTCTCCAGGTCTTGTGTCCTAGTACTTGGTGAAAAGTCAGCCAAAACAAGAACATGATGTGTGCCATATTTAGCTGCATTAAAGAGAATTTCCAACCCTAATGATTAGTATGATCTAGAAAGACAATACGGAAAAGTTAATGTGATTTATCATGGTTTTAGATGTTTAACAGGAACATGTTAAAATCCATAAAAATAACTTATTCCTTACACCTAGTTGTGACTTGAATTGATCATACAACAATGAAGTAAAATAAAATAAGAAAGAAAAAAAAGAGAAAAAGATAACACAATTCCAAAGCTTATACAATGACTTTCATATAACTTGTTATATAGAAATATTTGACCAGCAAAAGAAGAAGGAAAGACAAATAAATTGAAAACGTTGAAAAAAATATGACATGATGGAAGATAGTTTGTAGTCAAAACTCAAAACACGGCATATAATATTTCAGTTTGAAAGGAACCCTATGGCTCAATAGGTTAAGACCTGGAAACAAGCAAATAAACATAGTTTCAGGTTCATTAAGAAAAAAAACTTTAACAGCCTATCTTCTCATATATATTATATAGAGCATTTGTGTAAACAAAACCTTGAATTGTGAGACATAAAGGCTTACATTCCACCGTTTTTGTTTCAGGGTGTTTGCCCACATCCTCATTCTCAGTATCTTCAGGAGCAGGCATGTCAGACAATTGATCGCTGTACAATTCATTTCTTTTATATGAAAATGTTCCCCTCCCCCGTCTCTTAGGGACTTCGGCTTTACTATCATCCAAAGAAAGTTTCGATACACCAGGCAAACATTCTGAAGAAAGTAACTCACTCGGTTCACGATCTGCAATAGCTTCCCAATCTGTAGAAACCATTAGAATCACAATTCCATAGCAGGTCATCCATTTCAGGGAACCAAAAAAATCAATCAGAGAGGAAAACTGTTAAAACGAAACATACCATCATCTGAAGATGAATTGGGTGGCAAACAATCATCAGGCAATACCGGTAACTTTCCAAGATTCCCTTTAGCCAAACATTAAAAGAAAAAGAATCAGTTCCACATAATTCATAGGAGATGAATGCAAGAAACTCCCCCCAAACCGCAACATATTAGGGTTTCCCATTACACCATGCCACAATAGAAGCAAACTTTTCATTGAATTAAAGGGGGAAAAAAAGACAATTAAGAAAGGCTAAGCTAAAAGTAAGTATATTGAGTTGCACCATGAGTCAAAGGATTGTCATTTGCATCCAAAGAAAGATTAGGTGACGTTAAAGAATTCTCCTTCAAGTCCATGTTTCTCATCCCCACACTGAAGTTCAAAGGAAAGGCAAGAAATTTAGCCTTGAAATTATTCCATTTACATTAACAGTAAGTAAAGAAGTAAAGTAAGTAAGTAAGTTAAGTAAAGAAAGAAAAGAAAAGAAAGAACCTTGAAGATTGAGCACGATGTTTGAGAAGAGAAACCCGTGCAAGAAGTTCATCGGATTTAAGGGTGAAGCCGGTGGAGGAATAGAGGGAAGCTAAGTCTGAAACAGCAGATGCTAATCGTAGGTCATCGGAAGAAGTCGTTTGGATTTCAGAAATAAGGTCTTCTAAGAAAGTAATGGCGGCCTGCGTGTCTCCGGCAGCTACCAAATCCTCCACTTTTTCACTCCAACTCGCTTCCCCTGTATTTTCCATTGGTTGCTCTGTTTTCCTTCACAGCTCATAACAACAAATCTATTTATATTCATGGCATTATTATAATTCTAAGGCTGCATATTTTTTGAAGCCCAGCCCAATTAAACTCTTAACCGTTCTTTTCTCATTCTATTCTGTTTTTGGGCCTAAAAATAAGAAGAAATGACCCACCTTAAATATATACATAATAAAGGATTTAGAACATGTATGGATTATGCAATGAACTCAATTTATTAAAAAAAATATATATGAATATATATTATTATATGTTTATATTTAAATCATTTAAAAATATATTTCACATCAAATAAGAAAAAAAAATCAAATAACCAAATAAGTATTATCTTAATTAACTGAATCAACGTTAACCTAAGCTTGAGAACAAATGAAATAAAAAGATATGACTAAATGATCAAAATAAAAAAAATCCAAAAAATTATGCCACTAAATAATTAATTTTATTTAAAACTAAAAGAACAAAGATAAAATACAATAAAAAATGGTGGGTTAAGGATTTTAGATTTAGGGTTTAAGGTTAGGGGTTGTGATTAGGGTTTAGAGAATTAATGTATAGTGTATTTTTTAGAGTGTAAGGTTTAAGATATAAAAAATAAAGGTTAGGGTTTAAAATTTAATTTCTTAAAAAAAATTTTAATAAAAAATATGAAAAAATATATAATAAAAAGTAGAAAATTTCTATTCTTAGCAAATTATTAGCCTCCCAAAATACATGGCGAAAGCACACCATGACACCAGTCCACTTAAAATATATATAATCAAATATTTGTGCCATAGATATATATTATAACATATATGTTTTAATTATTTTATATATGTTTTATCATTTCTTAAATTATTTCTACATATTTATCACATAATTTGTTATTGTATTTCAATTTCATTCTCTTAAACCTTTTATCTCATTATCAACGCCATCACCATTATCATCTTATTGGTTCAAATAATATTTTTAAAATTTTAACATATTTTTTAACCCTACAAGAGGTTCATAAAGGATAATCTTACGAAATCCGAATTTAAATCGTTTTATTATAAGATGTACGTATTATCAAAAAGGTTAAGAACATAAATAAAACTAAAACATCGGACGCACATCATTAACCTGATACATTGTTGAACATAATTTTTTCCCCTTAAGCTATGTTTTGTATATTTTAATTTTAAATTAAAAACATGTGAGAATTCTGGATATACGTCATTATCTAAACTAAATTAAAATTAAATTTGGATATTGAAACAAATCTTATCCGAATAAATAAATTCCTATTTCAATCTAAAACATTTAAATTATAAAATATCTAAATTAAATAAATTATATATTATCTTATCTTGTATGTGTTTGAATCGTTATATTTACTTTGAAAATATAAATATCTCTACTTAATCAAAGAAGTAAGTACATATAATTTTTTTATAACTACTTGTATCTAACTCATTCATTAAAATCTAAATTGATTACCGCAGAAGTTTAAATATCCATCGTATACACGCCATGAACCATTTTGCAGATATCTATAATGTTTCAAATTGTATCAATATGATATATAATGCTCAAGCTTACTAATGCAACCCTAAACTACGTAAGAATATACACGAATATATATATATATATATATATATATATATATATATATATATATATATATATATATATATATATATATATAAACCATCCATCTTCCCTTTGCGCTCGAGCAAGCAGCATAAATAAATAGTATCTGGTCTTGGAAGGGTTATTTTCCTGCATTTCGGCTTCTTTTATGCATGCTCAGTCACTCTACACTCCTGGTTTCATGACACAAAATCGGGTAACAATTGGGCAGCAAAACTCTTCCTGTTGTCCATATCAAACGTGGTGGAATGAGAAGCTTGTTGTGCGTTGTTGATCCCGCAGAAATCAGATTCGGCTGGCCCTAACTCTAGCCTTCGACCGACCTGGATGTTCTGGGGGTGGTTCGGGTTCCCCGAGAGTGACAGATTCTCACAATGGGGAAGGCCAAGGGTGAGCGAAACAGTACTGTTCCCATGAAACCTAGGTGGTGTCAGCTGGTTCGGATCAAACCTCCCGATATCTCCCATCGCACCACCGTATGTCGCGAATCCACCGCCGGGGTTATCGGTTGCTGTCATAAACAAGTAACTGTCCTTGGGCAGCCTTTCATCACCTTGCTTCATTTCCATGTCCATTGAAAGGATGCTACTAGGGGAATTCTGCAAGTCATTAACAGTACTACTCCCCCTTGGCCTTTTAGGGCTTCTTTGAGCTGCGCCATCCAGGTCGGACGATCCGATGAGATTGAAGGCTGTTTGTGGAAGAAAGGAGGCTCCTCCTCCTACCATGGGAGATGTGGAGTTGGCAAATTGATCGGTAGGAGGAATATTGTGGTTGTTGATGGATTTCTGGGTCTGGGATTGAGTACTTTTGACCTGTTCCATCATAAACGATACAAGATCTTGCTGGACATTGGAGCTGGAGCCTGACTCCTTTTGCACACTCTCGTTTGCATTTGCTTGGCTGACATTCTTTTCTTGTTCCTTGACTTCCTCCAAGTACATTTCTTCAACCATTGGCTTCCAAAGCCGAACTCGAGCATTTATGAACCAGTTTGACACCTGCATTACAACTTGGGTTATACTTGCTTCACAGTCCGGAAAGAGTTAAAAAAGAAAAAAAATATGAACAAATATTATCGTATAATTACACTAATACATTAAAAAATTAAATAATTTATATTCATAAAGTTTTCTAAGATGAACATCATAATACATAAAAAATAAAAGGAGGGGCCTAAATTTCAAAAGCTTAAGGAGGTCAAGGATTGGAATCATAATTAAACCTTTAGTCTTTAAACTAATTTTTCATAAATTGATTTGTTATTTAAAACGTTGATATAGTTTTTGTCTTAAAAGTGCAGGGACAATTTCAGGAAATTTATTTTGAGCGTCAGTATGAAAGAATTCTAAAGTAGGTAGAAACAGATGATATGTGTTAATTTTTCTAAAGGCTGTCGATTTTCCTTTTAAAGTTATTAATTTTATATTATATTATAAATTTATAGATAAAAGATATAAAAAATACATGTTTTTCAACTCATCATTCATATAAATGATATAGCTAAGATTAAATATCGGAAGGTTTTAAACTCATTGTTCAGGACAAAAGTCTTATTAACTAAAATCGAAACAACAAAGGACTAAATCACATATTTGAGTATAGTAAAGGTGTCAAAACCATAATTTGAGCAAAGAATACCTACGAACGTGCACTATATACAGAAGTAGACGTGAAGTCATGCACATAAGACATACCTGGCTTCTTGTAAGCCCTGTTTGTTTGGCAAGCATATGTTTGTCTGAGTCTTTAGGATACCTGCAGACAGAAAAAGAAAACACAACAAAGTTAAGAGATTAAGTATTGAGCTAAAGGTAATCTGTAAGGGTTTCTAATTTTTAGTACATACGGATGAAGGAAATGCTCGAAAAGCCAAGCACGAAGAACAGAAACAGCTCGTTCGGGCAATCCTCTTTGGGGTCTCCAAGCATTGTGTTGGACCATTCCCAGCTGCTGCAACGCTCGTTGTTGCCGGAGCTGATGATCCACGTATCTTAGCCTCGAACCCTCAACTCTTGCACCTAAACAATCCTCTTCTCCTAGACTCTTGCTCGTGGCTTTGATTTGTCCAGATATCACATCTTTGAGGCACCGGAATTGCTTCGAAATCGTCTTCAAAGCGAGGGCGGTGTACGATTTCGCTGCACCGGATCCGGCCACCTGTTCGAATGAAGAAACCACGATTTGCATCTGGTGATGGTACTGTCTGTATCGTTGCTCAACCTTCATAAACAAAGCGCCAGTAATATACTGATATTAGTGGAATAGTTTAACAAAGTTCACTTTCAAGTTTCAAGCATGGACATGGCAAAACTTTATGTTAAGAACCGAACTTATAAATTATAAGGTTTTAGAGATCGAAAATAAATTTTAATAAAAAAATATTCGTTTATAAATTTTAAATTTTCATAGGACGATGACACATCGCTACATCCCTGCTTTCTAGTAATAGATAATGGATCTATAAGGCAACCTCATCGAGCATGCTGATTAGTTTTGATTTCTTCATCTGGAGTTCCTGTCTTTGTGCTGTAGTGAGGTCGGCTACATGTTTGGTCCCATCTTCGGCAGCACTTGAACTTTCTCCGTTTACAGCAGCCACTGGTTCTTTGTTTACCTTTATCTTCTCCTTGGTCCCCTCGGACACGTCAGTCTTTATCCCTTTCCCTACATAAACCACTTCATCGAGAAGCTCTTGCGCTGCTCTCAAGTACTTTGATCCCAAGACCACGCCCTGAGGCCCGGAAATCCCGTTTGAAACGATGGAAACTGACGGCGGTGAGTTCCCAGATATCCTCACGTCGTCGGCCAGTGACATGGTTGGGACTTGAGGTTGTTGTGTAACTTGTGTTAAGCCTGTCTCAACGTTATTGTTTGACCTGTAAGCCGCTCGTTGGGATGATAAACTCAGGGACAAACCCTGCCTCGGCGACACCACCGGGCCAGGCCTAAGAAACCCCGTCTGCGTCGCGGCGACATCATGGGACCCACCTGGGTTATTATCTGCTGCCGACACAAGCTGAGGATGATGGCTAGTACTTCCTGGTGGAGAATTGTGATGATCAAGACTTGAACTACTACTACCCCATAAGTTGGAATGAAAACCCGGGACTATACCGTGAAGAGGCGATGGATGG
Source organism: Abelmoschus esculentus (assembly GCA_035048815.1). Classification (NCBI taxonomy): domain Eukaryota; kingdom Viridiplantae; phylum Streptophyta; class Magnoliopsida; order Malvales; family Malvaceae; genus Abelmoschus; species Abelmoschus esculentus. The sequence continues at coordinate 2,478,078 of JAUCBN010000059.1, forward strand.
TGGGAATCATCGGAATTAACCTGCCTGATGGAAGCCGATGGCGGTGTTTGGAGAGGAAGACCGAGGAAACGTTGATGGTTGTTAGATGCTGGCGCTTGGGGTAAACTTGTGGGGTTTAAGAAGAACAGGTTAGTGGCGGCTGCTGGTTGCTGAGTATCAGAGTAGGGAACATAGTTGGGGTTCATGAGAAAGAGCGTTTGCATCCCATCAGACGCAGCAGCAGCAGCTGAAACAGCTTGGAATTCTGAACTTCCATGAAAGTACGTCGCCATCTTGATTAATTCGTAAAAACACCCACAAAAAAGAAAAGAAATCCCACTTGTACCAGTGTACGGATCAAAAAGATTGACTTGAACTGAACAAATCAGCCCATTTTTTTATGTTCAACTTCAATTCATAACCTGTAGAAAACAAAGTTAAACCCCAAGCACAGATAAGGAAAGATGATGGACTTGGATAGATTTGATCTGTAAAAGTCGTACAAAAGAAAAGGAAATCAAAGGAAAATGATAAGTTTCTGATAAAAAGAATGGAAAGGAAACTGTCAAAGGATGTTGCAGAGACAGGCAAAGTACCATGTTCCAATCCACTTATGGCTACGAGAGAAGCTGCATATCTGTGAGAGTCAGCAGCACACGTTGTGTCTATCAGGGAAGGAAAAAAAATTAACTGTATATGTGTTTTTGCAGATGCTGTCAGCCTCAAAATTTTCTTTCCTACTTTTCCTTTTCCTTACAGTTTCTTAAATAAATAATTGATGATGACTAAAAAGAAAAGAGAAGCAGAAAATGATACCCACTGTTCTGTTTTGTTGGTTTCTGATTGGAGGGGGGTTTTAATTTATTAAAATTAACTGTTTAGTCCCTTTCTTTGCATTATCTTATCTTCCCAACTGTGTTAGGTAGCAACAATGGATTTTGACAGTGAAGAACATACACAAGCATGCAGATGGGAAACGAGGAAATGTAAGGAAAGAGTTTTCTTAATCAGCACCAACAATGTGTGGTAATGGAAATTTTTTTACATGGTTCCGATTAATCAGGTCATTTATGGTCTCAATTAATGATATATAAGAAAGAAATGAAGATTTACCTTCTAAAGAAAAAAGGTAAAGATTCACTCTGAAAAAAAAATTATTATTAAATAAGATCCGTAATGAGTCAGGTTTATCTAATAATTTAATTTCCTGATAATGGTTAAAGATCGAAATCATTCACCTTTGGCTTTTTTAAAAGCTTTATTACATGTCTATTTGTATTGCATTTGCTTCATTTATCCTCTTTATTTCACAATTGGATGCACAAGAAAGAAGATAAAAAGCATTTAGGTAACATGATGGAGTTGTGCATTTGTTAAGAAGAAGATGCTTATCCATTATATTACATTCTTTCAATGGATTAATAAATTTAAAAAATAATAAATCTTTTAAATGGTTAATTGTGTTTTATGAGAAACAATGGAAGGTTCAAATAACATTGAAATCCACTAAAAACTTATAAAATAAAAAATAAACTCAAAGGCTCAAATAATATTAAAATCTTTTCTTGAGATCATAAAAACTCAATAATTAATATAATAATTTTATTTTTATCTAACGAGACATACAAAAAAGGTAATGTAAGAGTGATGAGAAAAAATAAGTAATTTTGTAAGCTTATATCGACCATACAAAAGAATATCAAGTTATTTGTGATCACTACTAATTGCAAATCAAAAATCAGTGTTGTGAGAATCTCTGTACGAGCATCAAACGATTACAATAATAAACATAGATCATATCATAAGACAAAAATCATATTATAACACAAAGGTATACCATAAAAGCATAAAAAAATATCATAAAGACAAAAATTTGTAAAAAAATGTACAAATAATAGAAAAACAAAATAAAGATAATCTTATTAAAACATGAAATTAACCAAGAAAAAATGAAAACAACAATGGGATATGAGAAGAAAGTAAAAAGGATATAAATCGTCAGTAGTTGGCGACCTACACTAAAATTGATGCGGTCCTTGATTAAGATAAAAAAAAACAGATAAAAAGGAGAGCAGGTTGGGTTAACCCCTTGTAAGATTTTTTTTTTTATAAGTTCTAAATCTAATCTTAATCCTAACTATTAATTATCTAGTTAATATATAAATCATGTATGGAATTAAGTCAATCGTTAAATTATTAATTATCTAGTTAATATTTATAACGATCGATTTTAGTACATATCAATCGTAATTTTATTTGATACCACTATGTATGAATAAAAAAATTAATTTTTAAAATTATAAAAATAATTTGAGATATAAAATTATAAAATTTTAACTCATATCTTCTTATTAAAAATATAAAATATTTTATCAATACACCCGATATTTATTGATAAAATACGGTCAAAGTTATGATTGTCTTCCAATCAAAAGGTGGTCCAACAACAGAGCTGATGTGCACTACACTACACTGCTCATTCCTCATTTCCCCAACCTATGTCCCCATTTAAAATTATTGTTATCAATCTATTTTCCCCTCAATAATTATAAAAAATAAATTCAATTATATATATATTAATTTCTTTTTAAAGGTTTATAAAATTCATTTTTGCATCTCACTTACCTCAGCAGGATGAGTTCACTTGTACTCAGTTACAGCAAATCAAATTCTTACACCAAACAAAAATCTATTGTTTTTTATGTGTATATATCATTACTTTAATATTTTATATTACTCCTATTATGTTAAAATATTTACTTATATAAATTTTGATATGTAAGCTCACATGGATGTGTTGGTTTGGTTCAATTTGATTACTCTTTTAACAAACTAATAGTGATTACAGTAGTATATGTTCTAGAATATAATCTCCATTACTTGACATTGATCGCTTAATCACTTTGCTGGTATCGCTGGTACTCGAATCCATAACATCTAAGAACAACAACTGTTCCATATTAGGTTAGAAGGCTCGTGCTCAATTTAATTATTTCAAAGTATTGCATTAGAAGTATCATAAATACAAAAATTTAGTGTGTGTAGTTATAAATTTAGATTTTCTACTTAAAGTTTTATTTAGAGTTGATGAATGTTTATTCTGAAAATATTATTTTTAAAATTTAAATTTAAGTTTTTTCATTGAAAGTGTAATGCATATTATAATTGTATTTGATATTTTTTATCATAAGTTTTTTTAAATCCTATTTAGAGAGGAGGAGAATAAAAGACTTCACAGAAAAGAATGAGATATTATTTAGTGAATTTAGAATTTATGACTTAAGGGAACATATACGAAGCTATGTTAGGTCCAAAGGAGCCTGACCCGTTGAAAATTTTATACATCTAATAGGATTTTGGTCCCTATAAAAATTAATATTTAAATTAAAAATTATAAAAATATTAAATATATAATCAAATAAGGGTTGGTTGGGGATGCTCCTTAATAACAAACATTGATCTTTATATGTTTTAATATTAGATAAATTATATATTATCTTTTGAATTTTAAATTTTAATACTTAATAAATCATTGTATTTTTTAAAATTCAATATTTTAACTTTTTTATTATTATTTAATCATCATTTTATCTCTAAAAAATAAAAATAGATAAAATAATCAGTTTAATCAATTGAATTGCATTCAACGTTTATAAACTTTCCTAATCTTATTTATGAAATATTAAATAAACATTTGAGTGGTTTAATCTTGAAAACCTCTGCCAAGTGGAGTTTGTGTCTTGATTAATAGAGTACTTAAAGTTGGAATCTCTTGAACAGCCAATTTTAGATGGACACACAAGTCAGTTTCTTGTAGATCTTGTAACTTAATTTATGTTCACCCGTGTCCTGTAAAGGATTGAAAGTAATTAATATAATCTAGCAGCTAGGACATCATTATCAGATATTTTAAAGTAAGTTATCTCATCATTATCGAATTAAAAATATTATAAACTTACTCATCGGAGTTATCTTTAGTTTTAAATCAAAGTTAAACTGGTAAAACCCGTTAAGTGGTTCCAGTAATAAAAGATAATGTGTTTCATCTAGTTGATTCAGGTTCGAATACTATGTGTGTAGTGTGTACGCGTTATTAAAGAGCTAAGAAAATTGAACAAATACAATCAATTAATCACACCAGATGCAATTAGGACTGATTGACAGAATTTGCAATTTTGATGGTTGAATTTGTGAGAATTGAGACCAATTTGATAGAATTTATAAATATAAGGGATACATTTGTAGAATTATTTAGAATTAGAACCAATTTGATATGATTTGTAATTGTTGATGATAAATGCACAATTTTACTAATAAAAATCTGACATGTAAGTTTAACCGTTATCAGTTTAATGACCAGTGACTGAATTGAAACTAAAGTAGAATGCTAGCGTCTAACTTTGCAAAATTTTTAATTTGGTGACCAAAACATAACACCCCCAATAGTTTGGGAGTTTATCTATATTTTAATACTATTTTTCAAGAAACTGCCGTATGTTTTATTAGCCGACGTATATGATCCGAGGGAGATTTATTTTAGATTTGGAAATATATTTATAAATCACAAACAAAAATTATAAAATAGACATATAAAAATAATTATCTATTCGATCAATTAATTTGATAATTGAATTCGATCATGACAGTGACATGTCATGCTTTTGGACTTACCCCGCCACTCTTACTGCTTCTTTGTCATTCCCTTTTCTTTCGTTCACCATTATTACGAGAGCCAAAAAAAATAATTTTATTAATTATAATATAAATTTATTTAAGAAAATTTTATAACGAACGTCGAACATTATTAAATATTATTAGTATTGAATATTGTTAAATATTATTAAATTAATTAATAAAAATTAAAAAAAAATTAAAAACTCAATACACAATTAATAAAAAGGTGGTAGATTAAACATATAGTTATTAATTATATATTAATTTTTTTATTTTTATTAATTAATTTAATAATATTCAACATTAATAATATTTAATGCATGTAATAGACTCGTCTTATATTTTAATATGTTTTTATATGAATTATTCTAGTGGACCCAAGGGTAGATGATATTAATAATTATAATGTTTGGCCATTCCTTCTCTTCGCCACCCTCTGTGGGTCTGGGTTCTCCTACAGCTACATGTCATTGTCTCACCCAAAGACCCGGGAGACACGCAAGCGTGGCAACACCAGTCGCAGTGTCGGCTGCACTGTACCTGGCTTGTTTCAACCGTTGCAAAACAGTTATAGAGATACATATATTATGAAGTAATACAAAGATATATTGATTATAATATAAATTATGAAATGTTACAAGAATATGTTTTAATTAATGTTTGAATTTGACTTGGCTATTTTGATTTATTGTTTATATTTTATTTTATAATATAATTTTTTATATTAATTAATTTATATTGTATTATTATTTGATATATGAGAGTGTGTTAAAGTTACTTGTGAAAAAAATGTTGTATGATTAATATATCGAATAATTATTTTAATATGTTCAAGAACTTAAATGTTAAAAATATATTCTTATGATATTTATGATTTATGCTATAATCGATATATTATTACCATTATTTCAACTCTTCTTCATTAATCTTTTAGATTTATAACATGATTTGGAATTTTTATAAAAATAATGTTTAAAGGAGTAAGAAAATTTTAAAAATAATTCAATTAAGTTTTTGAATTTTTTCTTCACTTAATTAAGTTTTTGAACTAAGAAATTTAATTATTTAAGTCCTAGAATTAAAAAATTAAATCAATTAAGTTTTTGAACAATTTTGACTATTTTAATTTATTTATTGGTGTTTTTAGATTTTTTTATTTTATTTAAAAATTCTAAAAATTCTAAAAGACTTATAAAATTTATAATAAAAATATTTTTTTTAAATTTATAATGCAGCATGATAAAATTATAGTGTATCATATGTGAGTAATACTTAAAAATATTATCAAGTTTTAACAATCAAAATTGGTAAAAACAAACAAACTGAATTAGTTTAATTTTTTATTCAATAACTTAATTAGGTGGAAAAATTTCAAGAACTTAATTCATTTTTTTAATTCAAAGGCTTGTTATATTTTTAGGCCTAAAAATAATATATTTTTAATTTTTTAGTATACTATTTTATAATTTCTGATATATTTATATATTTTTATAAAATAAATATAATTAATTATAATTATAATTTAACCTAAATAATTTTTCATCAATGTAACAACTTCTTAAATCAGTATAATGGTTAAAAGTTTAATTTTTTGAGTAAGCATTGATGATCGGTTTGTCAAAGTTATTTACTTGTTCTTATCTTTTTTTTAGGTTTCAAGTTCGAGACTCATCAGAAACATCCCTTCTTTTAGAGTCATCTTTTCTTTAAATAAAATAAAAGTAAACTTTGTAAAAAAAAAATATTGAACTTCTTAATAAAGTGTCTCAAGTTTGACTCTCATAATTATTAATTCATATTTTTTTCATGTTTCACTAAGATTGTGATATATGTCGTAATCTTATTAAATCTTATTAACTTTTTTAAAGAATTTAATATGTGGTTACGTTGACTTAGGCATCATTAATTATAATTAACAACGTAGTAACTGTAATGAAAGCATCCCTCGACGACAGTTCCTAAAATGAAAGTTTTTCATTTTTGGTAACCAAAGTTAAGTGTCTTAAAAGTCCAGTACCATTAATGTAAGTTACCCTAAATTTAATAAATCACCTCTAATATATTTTATTCACATGTACAATATAAAAAAAATATAAAAATCAAATATACTTAAATATAAAATCAAATATACTTAAATATAAAATTCAATTAACATCTTGATTAATCAAGCCAAGTGTGACAAGAACATGTGACCAAACATGCTTGGTCGTCACACGGTTCACGTATGCTTCTCTGTCGGTTCGTCAAATTATATTCCCATTGGCACAAAAAACAAAGGTACATACAAATAATTCAGTCAATTGGGCATCTTTTCAACGGAAAGGTTAATGCTAGCAACAACATATACGTAACACATAAATAGAGACTTGAAAGAAAAAAAAACTAACTTTTAAAAGTACAAATTAAAATTACCGGATTGAAAGGGAAAAAACAAGACTTGAGAGAGGCTGTAATGTTTATTTATGTTGGACTTACATTTAAAATATGTAGGAAAAAAATAATTACTCGTGGACGAAAAGTAAATTTATTATTATAATAGTTGGAATTATATTCTAAACTGATAATTTTTTATGTCTCGATACTATTGATACTCTTACGATAATGACTATCTTGGTTTTAACACTAATGATTATTATTTTATATTATTAAATTTTTTTGTATCAAAATTATGTTTCTTAATCCTCATGATTAGAGATGAAGGATCCATAAAAATCCACGACGACTTAAGTAATTTATATTTAACCCGAAAAATCTCACGTGGGACCCATGTGTTATTCCCTTCCAAAAACAGAATTTCATTTTGGACCGTTGTATTTAGTTCTTTTAAATAAGAAATGTTAACGGGAAGGATGATAATATCAAATGAAAGGAATAATGGATTTTTTTTTTTTATAAATGAAGAAGATAGTAGAATATTCAAATGTCTCGTTTTTTTAAATTTAAATAAAAAAGAGTGTATTTGATAAACCTTACAAGCATAGAAAATTAACATTAATCAATTTTTATTGTATGTGATAAATTATTGTATACCAAAACTAAAATTTTACTCGAGGCACCGTGAACAACAGACGATCCAAATCAACCTCTTCTAATTGAACTACATGCATGATCCGAGATAATTTAACCATACCATCAATAACTTTATTATCCGTTTGATGAATGTGACTAACCCACACCTACCGATCTATTTTTAATAAATCTAAAATTACTCGTACTAACAACAAAAAACTCGTATCCTAATCTAAGTTGTGTTTCGTTAACATACGAACAACATCCAAATTATTTCAACATAAGAAATTCTTTCAAAATTATTATATTCAATAATAATTAACTAAAATTAGATTATTATTTTATTTAATGTTATAATTTCATGTATTAATAGTAAAAATTTCTTAACTATATCCGATTTTTTTTTAAAAATTAAAATTTAAATCTTTAAATTACATGCGATAAATTTTAAACTTTAATTTATAAATTTAATTAGTTTCTAAAAAAATTCCACTGCTAATATATAAAATGTTTCTATTATTATTATTTAACAAATTTTACTAAACTAATATGGGTTAAGTTAACCATATCATTTTTTATTATGAAATATATTAATTAATAAAATCAAAGCCTAATTAATATAAAGGGGCCCCATCCCCGTAGGATCACATTTGTTTTCTCCATAGATGGGACCGACAAGCCTTTTATAATGCTTAAAAATCGTCCTTTACACGCGTCTGATTGTAAAGGCACGCTGGAGTAAGTGCGGGCCCACGATAAAGATTCTTGTCCCCTCCTCTCCCCCCAATGAGCGGACCCCACGCACCAATCAATTCGAAAGGTCAATGGATTGGCCAATCCTGAACTTGTGGGGTTGTAGACTACAATAATTTCTCCGTTGTGGATTATATTCTTGAGCGTGTCGCTGTCGGCTCTGTCTTTACTCACACGTGTTGACCGGCGAGGTCTTTGCTGGTTGGGAGTTTCATCCTAATCCGACTCCTACCTCGTAATTTATTACACACTTTGTAAAAACTCCCATCATTTTCAGAAAATGATAGTTTGACCCCCATTGTTTAATGTAGTTTTACATTTAGTCCTAATTTTCAGAAAGGTGTGGTTTTGGTTGTGATTATAGAATAATAGAGGGACTAGATTTGTGAATCCCAAGAATGTTTACTAGAGCATTATCGCGTTTTAAAAGTAATAGCGTTATACATCCTATTTTAAAATATCAAATTTATTCCTACAAAAAGGTATCCTATAAATAAAATAAGAAATATGAACAATTATATTAATAATTAATAAATTATTCAAATAAATATTAAATATAATTGTGGACATATAAACATTGTGTTGACATCAACAACTTTTTCAAATCAGTTCATGTGAGATGACAAAAGGTATGAAGGGAGATTAAGAGTATTTATGGTTAATTTCATGAAAAAATTATTATATTATCCTGATTTATCATTTTATTTATGGTCTCATTTACTGAGATTTATCCGTTTAATAACATATAAAAAAATAGAGAAGATATACCTCGTAAAAAGGAAAGATATGAATATTTATTTAAAATATAATTTATAAATTTGTTATTGGATGAGACCATTAATATCGTTGTGAGTCATATTTTTTTAATAATTTTTCGTACTCCACCGATAACTATAGCAGTAGTATATTATAGATTATGTAAGATGACGTCATCATTGCTCATTAATTACTTGTTAGATTGTTATTATGCCTCAATAATTATTTAAATTATTGAGCCTAGGTGGTTGGGTTTGTAATTAATCTGCTGGCATCCCAATACACTGCTTGTTGCAGTTCGAAAGTCTTTTCTCGTGGCCCCATGGGAAACAAATGGAAGATTTGTACATGAAAATTTATATAATATTTCGTCGGTTTTCTACCCAGTTCTTTGTCAACTAATTAAGCGATAATCAAGCTCAAGAATCTAAACTTTTCAAAACCTATCAAATCTATGGGGGAATCACTTTCCCTTGGGATCCGTATAATGTTTAGACGCTAAGATAAAATATAAATGTTTAAAAGTGGAAAATAATTTTATTATTACGATAGTTTTATATGTATACCTAACTATTGAACCACGTAACATCCAAAAGCCTTGCGTAGAAAGTTAGGTATACAAATCCCCTCAATTTGTACAAACCAGTATTGTCTGTAAGCTTCCTGCATGTTCATGTTTGACTGCAAACCATGATTGACATAGGTTAGGTTAGAATGTTTATATGGTCATGAAAACCCTGAGGTTTCACAGCGATGAAAAAAAATCGAAACCAGTGTCTTATCCATTCTGTCATTCAAGCAACACTTTATAGATTCTTTTTTCCATTTTCCCTTTGGTTTGGTGCTTAGTGAGTAGCAAGTAAGTTTCTTTTTTCTGAGACAGAAATTGGTCAAGTAATGATTGACTAGAGATGTAGAAAACAGGTGCATGAACCTGTAAAAAAAAAAAAAAACTTTTGTCTTGTCAAGGAACAGAACAGAACCCTATGGATTCTGTTGATGAGGTTAGAAAGTCTTGAGATTTGATTGAAAAAATATGCATGGTTTAGGTATAGATTTGTTTGGATGAGGATCAAGTAAAGCCCTAGCTGCCATCAACAAGCTTCACAAAATGATCCCTTTTTTTTTCTCTTCTAGTTTTAAAATCTAACCCTAACTAATTTAGATCGACTCCCATCACATACTTAGTTTTGGTAGGTGAGTTTCTCAGTTGGAATTTTCTGCGTACACAACATCTCAAACCTAAGATATACTTAAATGGAACCAAACTACTTACCACTTGGATCAACCCGTATTGATACAAATCCTTTTTTATAATGAATAAAAAAGAGAAAGTAACCTTCCAAATCTAATTTTAGCATATTTATAATATTAAAATTTAAATTATAAATATATTTTTTTTAAAATTTAACATATAATCTCATTAAACCAACTCGTAGATAATAAATTTTCATATTCTTTCTTATTATATAAGTTTTACCCACTTGGAATTGCATTTCAAGAAGTTTGGTATAACCCCATTTCTTGGAGGAAGCCAATATGTCAACAAAGTTCCTTGAACTTTCGATACGTTTAATGATAATATTTATTCTTTATCTTTAATCTTTTAAAAATATATATCAAACAAACCTGTAGAGTGTTTTAATAATAAATGATAATATATTTCATTCAGGTGACAGAATTCGAGCATATATATATAATATGTGTATAGTATACGTATAATCATATCAATATAATTTAAAAAAGATACATATTATACCGAAAAACTGATCATGTATAAAGTTTGTATAAATTAAAATATCCTATCCCTATACTTGTCATCTTGGCATACACCAAATCCATTAAAATATCCATCCCCCACTGTGGGTATTCTTTACCATCTAAACTATCATCATCATTTGCTTTTGTTTCCACATTTATTTCGATCTATACACATTAGCCAATAGCCATCACCATCTTTAAGAAAGAAATGGATGTGACTTTGAAGAATAACATGAAATTTGTATCATCATATAAATTAATGAGTTTTGAAGGACACGTGCCCTACAATTCCAAAACCCCTTCATTCCCATCGAATACAAAATATTTTATTGCATGACATTACACACAAAGTTGACAAGAAATATAAAACAAGTTAATGAAAGTGTAGGGAATAGGGATCCCCTACACTTGTACTTTCTACATGGGTTAGGAGGCTTCAGAAAGTGTGAACAACAATATATATATACATAAACATAGACATGCATATTTTATAATATGATCTCAACAAAAATATATTAATGAAATTATAAAAGTGACACATGGCATTATTGTGAAGGTATAGGGTACACTTGTACACAAGGACTTGATTGTTACTCTCCAATAAGGGATAATTTTTTATTGAAGAAAGGATAGTTTTTTTTTGTTACTTATTGATTTTCGGGTTTTATTTTAATTAATATTTATCGACCCACATCACATACCATATTATAATAAATGAGTTTTAACGAGAATTATATATATAATCTTCAAACTCGAAAACATGCTAAAACGATATCAAATTATTTACCTTTTAAACTAAACCTCGTTGATATAGTTTTTTAATTTCAATTGTGAAACTTTTCAATTAATTGATTTTTTTCTTCAATAGATTATCAAATACCAGGGGCAAATCCAGGGGTAGGGGTGATAACGATCCGAGTTGAGCCCGAGTCGAGCTCGAAAACATGTATATATGGGCTCGGCTCGAGGCTCACCAAGCTGAGAATTTTAGGCTCGAGTTCGGTTCGAAAATAATATTACTAGGCTCGGCTCGACTCGGTTTGATTCGAAATGGATAATTTTTATATTATTTTATTTTATTATTTATTTGTAGTTTATTTTTATTTATTATTTGTAGTTTTGTAAAAAAAATTAGTTGAGAATATTCAATTTATTTTATTTATTTTTAGTGGATTTATTCTCAATTATTTTATTATTTTTCTTTGCTAAACAAATTATTTTTAATATTTTTAATGTATATAAATATATATGTATGTTTATATATAATTATTCCAAGCCTGTTCACGAGCTTTTCGAGCCAAGCTTGAGTAAGCTCGGCTCGGTTCATTTAGATCTCGAACTGAACCCGAGCTCGAATCGAGCTTACTCAAACCGAGCTTTAACTGAACCGAACCCGAATAGCTTGCGAGTCGGACAGGCTAATTATCACCCATATCCGGGGGTGAACCTACCTAGGGCATGACCGCCTCATGCCAAAAAAATAATTTTTACTTAGTCAAAAATATAAAATTTTTAAATTTAGTTTTTTTATTATTCTTTTTTAATCTTTCTGATTCTTAAATTAAAAGTTTTTCACCGTTATCAAAGTCAAATTTAAAAGTTATTATATTTTTATCAACTATAAAAGATGGATGAAAATTTTATTACTGCCTCAATAATATATCTTTATATTATTCGATTCGAATTTATCAATTAATAAACTAAAAATTCTGTTGTAAAACCAAAATCAAATTCAGCACTTATACAATGGCCAGTCCAATTAGAAAGCTTACCTTATCCAAAATATAGATCCAAGCCCACAAAATTTAGATGCTGGATTATTGCATCAACACTTTTTCATATTCGTCGAATTGCCCACAAAATTTAGGCTCAGTTCGAGACCGGGACCAATATTAAGTTGCATAAATAAGTATTTAAATTATGTTTTTTATAATAATTATTTAAAGTTTTATTTTTGATTAAAATAAGTATTTGAAACATGTATATATTCAACGGTAGTACTAGACATGCACAATAAAACAACCGTATAGTGTCTTTAAAAGAGAAGGACCTAAAGGACCTAAAAGTAAAGAAATTAATGTTAGAAAATTAGTATGGTATATGAATATTTTAGATCTTAAATTTGAGTGGGTTCTATTAGTTAAATTAATTGGGATTAAGTGGATTATTAATCTACTATAAGAGTAGATGAAATTTGTATATTTACATGCTCAGAATGTTCAATGGGTGAATGAGAAATTGTTGCTCAATGTAACACTCATGATGTTGAAAAAAATGAAATGAAAAGTAGAATATCTTAAACTTGTTGGGAACGTAAATTTGAAAGGCTTTATATATAGAAGTTCTTTATGTTATTATTGAAAAAAAGACAAGCTTTTATTAGACACCTTGGGTGTGTCTAGCCTACATTTTTTTCTACTTTTCTGACTTGGTTTTTTCAACAGATAATATAAAATTAAACCACCTTTTATGGAGTTGCAGACTATTCAGTTGGTTGTAACCTTCAATTTATTTGGATTAATTCTGTGATAAATATCATTTTGAATTTTGAAAGTTGCAACTCTTCAGGAATTGTTAATTATAGATTAATTCTGTAATTAAACATGTCTGTAAAAGGAGATCCCTTGTTTCTATCTAAACACACTAAAAAACACAAATATCCTCTAGCTAGATAGTGTTCTGTTTTTGTAAAGTTCGTCGTTATAGTAAGGTAACGTTGCTCTTCTTACTGTATTCTACCGTTGCATCTTGGGAGACAGACGTTTCATAATAACTCCAACACCGGAAAGGGACGAATCTGTTTTAAGGACACTGTGATAGCACAGGTCTCGGTCAAGTCTTCTGAATCGTTTATTGATTCCTTTGTTTTCTGTGATATTTGTATTTCTATCTTTTATATATTTCATTTACAGAAATTGTTTTTAACGTTTCATTAACTTGCTTCGTTTGTTTTGAGTTACAATTAATGCCTCTAATGAAAAATCCATATAGTCCAACCCTAAACCCATGTCAAATACTGTTCATAATTGAGGCTAAAATTTTCCTGGATGGACAGGCAGCCTATTCATTTTGTATCTTACGATGATGGATGAGGATTTGATCTTCACACAGGGACTTGCCAACCATCCTCATAATTTATGGATTTTCAAGCCATGGCCGTTAAGACAGGGGAGAGGGTTACCACAAAGCTGGAACCTGGAGAAACACAAGTTGATAAAGTCTTGTGTCTTGTCAGGAAATGGTATCCCCTGACCCTATCTGAATCATCTGATGCTTCTGCAGTACAAGAAAGTCCAATTCTTATCCGATAGTCAGGATCATCACTCAGGTCAGATTTAGAAATGTCCATAAATATGTGTTTATTTAAAAATTAGATATATAAAACGAAACATATTAAATGGCCATGTCTGTAGAGTCAATATTCTCATACGAGGGGTATCTCATGGACGCATTGTGCACTGTCTCGTCTCTAAAAAAAATATTTATGATTTTTATTCCTTTGTCAAATCATACACACGCACTGATGGAGTAATTTAAATACTAAATAATTTGATATTGTTTAAATATATTATGAATTTGGGATTTTGTATACGTAAAATTTTTTATTAAAAACTTTATATATTAAGATACGATAAACGACAGATAGATTTAAGTTAATCAAAACAAAATTATCGTACTTTATACTTTATTCTGACCTTGTTATATAAAAATATTAAATTCGTCTTTGGATGTAACTTGTGGCAGGTGTAGGTAAATTGAAAAAGTACGGTAAAAATCTGAAAAAGTATTATATGGTCTTGGATTATTACGTTATCTGTGATCTTATCTAATAAAACTTATTTATTTAATAATATATAAAAATATGTAAAGATTCGCTTTGAGAAAAAAAAAAAGAATAAGATTCATCTTAATAAAAATGAAATAAAAAAATTGAATGTTTTAATAACAATGCCTCTATAGTCAATATTCTCATACTAAGGTTGTCTCATTGACCCATTGTACCATATCTCTCCTCTCCAATAATATTTATGCTTTTTATTGCTTTGATAATTCATTTATCTGTACTAACGGATTAACCCAAATGATAAATAATTTGATATCACTTAAATATGTTATAAGTTTGAGATTTTATGTATGTAAGTTTTTTTTATTAAAAAACATACATATCAAAATATAATATACGATAAATAAATTTAAATTATTCAGGATAAATTTCTAAAAACTGAAATAATAACAACAACGAAAAATCACCCACCCCTCTAAAAAATAAGAATGTGCAAGTGATTGCGAGAGGTTGGTGGAGCACTTGCACACCCTTTGCCAATTTTCCACTCAAAATCTTCAAGACAACTAAACCAAATTTTATGTTACAAGAAGTTACAAAAAGTGTTTGTAATTTCAGTTTTTTAAAGATTATGGGGGTGAGTTTGGTAATATTTTGTCGGGTCCTTATTATATTTTATTTTGTAGTTGGACCATCTGTTTGGGAAAGATTATTAAGTGAACCTGTTCACCACGTCATCCATAGTTCAAGCAATTAAGATCGTTTATCTTTAAATAACTATTTAATAATTGTTCACCTACTAATTACATATAAGAAAGAGGTGATGATTTACCTTAAATTTTTTAAAATAAACGATCTCGATTATTTAGGACTATAAAAAACATGATAAATATGATTCGTCTAATAATCTTTCCATGTTTAGGGTTGGTAAAAGGGTGTCTTGGGTGTTTAGGTTCAAATCTTTTTGGATTGTTTATCAGATTTATAGCAGACAACTAAATCTTGGGGTGGACCGACATTTTCATAGAGGAGAAAAATAGGGCATCAACTGGTGGGAAATTCATGGTCTAAGATGATGGTAAAGAGGTTTACCATATTAAAATAAAAAATATTAAATTAATAATTGATAATTAATATTAAAATTAATAATCAGTCACATGTTTTATAAAAAAAATTGTAACACTCTAATTTACAAAGAAAAAAAGTTATTAGGTTTGGTCTTGCTGTTCTAAATGTTGAAACACATATTTTATACTAATAAATTAACATAAAACTAAAATATAATTACACTTTGTCAACGGTCGCAAAATATACATACGGTTTTAGAATCTTTGTGATTATAAATGTGTTTAGCATACTAATTTTGATATAATTATTTTGTGTTGTCCAAACACACTTAAAAAAATGATTGATTATTTTTTATTGTTGTCCTTTTTAATTTTTTTTATTATCAGCGACAAAATCGATTTTTTTTTGTTAATTATCGATATTTTTTTATTAATATTTTTTTTTTGTTTATAATAATTTTTTATTTTATTTTCATGTGTGTTAGTGCTCCATCTTTTGATGTCATCCCCCCACTTTCTTTATCTGTTCATTTCACCAGCTTTTTCCTGTTATTTTACTTTCTTAAATCAATCAATCACAGCCATTGATTCTTTATGATTACAGAAATCCAAGGGTTGAAAATCAACCAAATTCTACTCCTCTTCTGCCCTGTCTACTTAACTGTTCTAACATAATTAATCAAGTGTTAATTTTTTTTTATGACTGAAAGCAATGGCATGTAATACAAAGATTACAAGTACACACGACCACACAAAAAGTTGTTTTTTTTAAATAAGATTAATTAATATTCTAATTATTTTAATGGAAAGTTTAGGATAATGTATCTGTTTTGTCTGCCAACAAAACAATATTGAAGTTTAAAAGGAAAAGAAATTCATACAGAGAGCAAGAAAAGAAGATAATTTATGAAAATATTTTTTAATTTTTTAATTGCATTGATTTGATAAAATAAATGGAAATGTCTGCCTTAAGTTGAACATTGACTACAAGAACCAATAAAGGAATTATTAGGTTATCTATCCTTATAGGTATTGCTCAAAAATAAATAGTTTAATTTGTTTATGAAGACCATAAATTTAAAATAATATTTAATATTTTGAATCTATTTTACGATTTATGTTTGATGTTTATAACAATTTTTTTTAATAATTTTTAAGATTCGAATCTAAAGTTTATTCTTAAAAATGTAATGTTAGAAATGATTCCAATGAAAAATTAGAATGAACCACGAGTATGTTAATGATAATAAAACATTCTTTTAAGTTTTTGAAAAAAATAACACTCGAATTTTTACATTCAATTATGTCGTAATATTTGAAAAATTGATTCAATTAAGTTCTCGAATAATACTATCGCATGAAATAATATAGTTTTATCACGTGGTATTTATATATATATATTTAACAATATTTTGGTTAAGATTTTTTTAAAAAAAATTCTTTAAAATATTTTTAAAAATATGTAGTTACATGAATGACAATAATGTTTGATGGGAAAAATCACCGGACAATACTATAGATGATGACAAATTATGATGGTGCTTAATCTATATTGGGCCTTAATCTATTATTATAATATAAATTTTAAAAATTTAATGATCAAAGTGATAATATTCTAAAAGTTTAATGGCTACCAGTAAAATTTTCTCTAAAAATATACAAAATCCATACAAATTACAAAATCAGCTTTGCGCTCATGACTCACCTGCAAATTGCTCATGAAAAAGAAAGAGAGAAACTTTTGTTTTGTTTTTCCCAAAAACATTGATTAAATAACATATCCAAAGAATTCAGAACCCGACAAAACTATACTTCGATCCGGCATCAGTGGTATCCCCTGTAATTTTTCATAAACTCTCTCTGCTTGTGTCTTAAAATCAACCCTTTGTGGCGCACTTTAGAAGAAGAGAACAGAAGGTGAGAAACCCACAAAACTGAGAAAAGTAAAGCTCATCAATTTTCAACTCAAAATAGAATCCCAAACCCCCCAAATCTATATCGACTGATTCTTTCTTTGTCTGTTTTTTTGTGGGTGTTTCCCCCCTTTGTTGTGTTTGCAAGTGAAAAGAATAACAAATGGAGCAAACTTTGGCTATCTTCAAGCTTGAAGCTTGTGGTATCATTTAGGAGGAAAAAGAAGTTTCTTTTTAATCCTTTTGTTTGATTCAGTTTAGTAGTTTTTGTTAAAAAATAACAAAAGGGTTGATGGGGAGAGGTTGTAGGAGAATGATAGCAGGAAATTTGGATCCAGAAAGAAAAAGAAGCGGTGGGTTGAGAACAAAGCAGGCTGGTAGAGGCTCTTGTAGAGGAAGTTAGCTTTAGTTGCTCCTTTTTTCATATTTCTTAAATGTGGGTTGTTATAAAAATTGCACCTTGAGTCTTTTTATTTTGTTGGTTGCTTTGCCTCAATATTAAATATATGATCTTTGAGAAGAAGAAGGAAAAGAAGAAGAGCTATGGGTGGTTTGTTGAAAGAAGCTTTGAAGTCACTTTGTGAGCTGAGTCAATTGTCTTATGCTGTTTTTTGGAAGATCGGCTGCCAGAATACTAAGTAAGTTCCTTTTTTTTCCTGCTTCATTTGTCTGCTTTTCTGTTTCTCGGGGTTGTTTGGTTGTGGAGAAAAATGAAGGGAAAAGGGGGAAATTTTAGTGTTTTTTTCTTTAGGGTTGTGCATGTTTTTGCTTTGGTCTGGTTACTCAAGTGAAGTGTAGTTTTTTACTCAATCTAAGGTATGCTTGTATATTCATTTGGTTTAGCTAATAAAGTAGAAACAAAATACCCCCACCCCCTTTTGGGGGGTTAGATTCCATTTTTAGAATACCTATTCTTTACTTGAATCTTTGGTTTTTCCTCCTACATGATGGGGTTAAAAACCTGATTTTTTTGTTGATTTTCTTGGCAACCAAACAGATGAGGAGATCCACCATAGCTGAAAGTATTTTCTTGTATAGTACTTTTATCATGTAATTTTTCTTTTATTTTGATTTATAATCTGATGCTGCTTTTTCTTTCTGCCTTTGGCACTTTGTGTTTTGGATTATTCTGTTTTGTCTTAAAGAATCACAGTGAAAAGTAGACGTGTATTTTAAGTTTCACAAGAAACTTCTCTGTATTGGACCAGTTCACTGCTTAAATCCATTAACTTAGAAAATTGCTTCCCTTTGTTTGATCGAATAGAATCTGCCGGAGAAAAATGTAGAGAGAAGAAACAATAATAGAAACTTGGACAAATCCATTCTTTTGAAAAGTTAAATTATTATTTCCTTCATAAAAGAAAAATGGTTCGGCTTCATGGGCCTTAACTGCATGTTTTATGCTCTGCAGGTTACTAATTTGGGAGGAATGTTACTATGAACCTGCACCATCTTTGGTCCCTCCATGCGTTGCCAGACTTCAGAACTCCGGATTGTTATTCGGAGAGCAGGAGGGATGCTGGGGTTCGGAAACATCCTCTCACTTTGGGAGTCAAACATGGGACAACAAAGTCCATTTGCTGATAAACAAAATGATGATTGATAATCGCATTATTATAGTTGGGCAAGGGTAAGCTTTTCTCAGCTTTCCAGTTTTCCAATTGCAGATTATTTATGCATTTTGTTGTAAAGTTCTTTTCCTTATTTACTCGAGAAAGGAATTGTGAGAAACTGCTTTCTTTTTTCAGGTTAGTTGGGCGAGTTGCATTTACCGGTAATCATCAATGGATTCTTGCAAATAATTACATTACAGAGGCCCACCCCCCAGAGGTATATTACTAGTTGTATCTTCCGAGTGTCGAGGTAGTGTTATGTACTAAAACATAGCATGACATAATTTTTGTGTTGATGCTTCTAGGTTCTAAATGACATCCATTTCCAATTTTCAGCTGGCATGCAGGTTGCATAATCTCTTCAACTCTTCCTCGATACTTGTTTTCTTTTAATCGTTCTGCTTCATTATTTGAATTCCATCTATTGCAGACTGTTGCGGTTATTCCTGTTCATCCTCACGGAGTTATTCAGCTTGGTTCTTCCATGACTGTAAGCAACTTACTTTGCATGCTTGATTGTATAGTATATATTAGTGGCTTTGAAGCTAAGTCATTCCCTGTTCTTCCTTCAGATTTTGGAGAACATGGGATTTGTGAATGATGTGAAGAGTTTAATTCTCGGATTGGGATGCATCCCTGGAGCCTTTCTCTCTAACAGCTACGGAGCAAATGAATACTTTGAGAAAACCAGGATTCCCATTTCCTTTGAAAATACCATTTCAATGGATTCAACTCCTACAAATTCCTTGGCTTGTGTTTCTGATGGCTGCATCCAACAAAGCAATTCATCTCAGGCTTCTGTTGTTATTGGCCAACAATCTTCCCCGATCAGTCCTGTGATGAAGCCAAACATAAATTGTAGAAGTCAAATGGAATCTGGAGTTGTCGGTGCTGAAGTAATTCGCTCTAACTTAGCTTTGTGGCTGAACCCTCAAGTTTCTTTTAGCAATTCTCAGTCTGGGTTCAACTGTTGGCCAATGATCGATCAACCAATTGTCAGTCACAGCGGCAGAAAATCAATGGAGCAACAAGTTTTATCTGATGTCCTACAAAATCATGTTATCAACAGCATGACTGCATCGAATAGTCAAATGAAACCGGAATCAATCCCTGGCATTGTCCCAAACTTGCAAAAACTAGAAGTTGTTACTTCCTCTTGCATGCAGTCGGCTGGGAACGGGGTTCAGCATGTTGGTTCGTCTAGGGTGGAGGTTCCTTTATCCATCCCGACTGATCAGTTAACAACTACTTGTATGCTTCCTGGACTTCCTAATCAAGGACATGAATCTGAGAATTTTAGATTTATTCCAAAGATAGAAAGTACAGATAATGATTTGTTTGAAGCACTTAGTATCCCATTGTCCCATGCTGATGACTGCATGCCTTTTGCTGAACAATTTCCCAGTGCTTTTCATGATTGCCTGAAGCGTGAAAGTGAAAGTTCGAGTACTAGATCATTGAATGTTAACTACAGAGATGCATGTATCCAGCCTCCGTCAGGGGATGACTTGTTTGATGTATTGGGAGCAGATTTGAAGAGTAAATTGCTCGGTGAGAACTGGAACAATGTTCTCGCCAAGGGACAAGATTTGAAGATGCAAAATGTGGGTAAAGATACTTCAATACTTAGTGATATACCCAATGTGTTTCCCGGTCATTGTTCTGCTAATGACAGGACTTCCAACCTGGGTATTTATTCTCGGGTGAGTAAAGATCATCTTTTGGATGCTGTGGTTTCTAGTACCCATTCTGCTGCGAAGCAGATATCAGATGATAATATGTCCTGCAGGACTACATTGACAAAGTTCAGTAACTCATCTGTTCCTAGTAGTTCTGCTACCTTTGGTCAGGTTAATATTTCCAATCAAGTTCGTGGGGAGTTGCTAGGTGGCCTTCCTAAGTCTCTGTTGAAGGGAGGAATTCTTCCATCCAGTTCTTATCGATCTGGCTGTAGCAAAGATGATGCTGGAACTTGTTCTCAGACTACATCAATGTATGGATCTCAAATCAGTTCATGGGTTGAGCAGGGCCATAATTCAAGGGTTGATTCTAGTGCCGCAACTGCAAACACAAAAAGGAACAATGAAACGACCAAACCAATTCGCAAAAGACTAAAACCTGGAGGGAACCCTCGACCCAGGCCAAAAGATCGCCAAATGATCCAAGATCGAGTAAAAGAGTTGAGAGAAATTGTACCGAATGGAGCAAAGGTAATGCATCTTTTTGACTTGTCTAAATTCTTTGCTATGCTTTTACTGTAATGAATAGTCATTAATGTCCATCTGTTAATGTGATTTAACAGTGTAGCATAGATGCTCTTCTCGAAAAAACCATCAAGCATATGCTTTTCCTACAAGGTGTAACAAAGCATGCAGACAAGTTAAAACAAACTGGGGAGTCCAAGGTATGGTGATTATTGTATGCTCGTAACCTAATTCTATACTTCTTTACCCAACTTTCTATTATGTTTAATTATCAAATCTTGTATCTACTGGTTGTGGTGAGTGGTGACATTGCTATCTCGGATGTGTAAGAAGCTATGTTTTTTACATGCACACTATATTCTGTGATGTTTTTAGTACTAAGATGTTGCTGTTGTTTGAGTTTGCAGATAAAGGAAAACTTTGAGGGAGGTGCGACATGGGCATTTGAGGTCGGCTCACAATCTATGTTGTGCCCTATAGTGGTTGAGGATCTCAACCGACCTCGTCAGATGCTTGTAGAGGTGGTACTCTTTCATGTGAAGTTGCCTTAAAGATCAATTAATCTTTCTTGTTCCATATGTGTGACTGCTTTTTGTTTATGTTCCATGACAGATGCTTTGTGAAGAAAGGGGTTTCTTCCTTGAAATAGCCGACTTTATCAGAGGATTGGGATTGACCATCTTGAAGGGAGTTATGGAAACTAGGAATGACAAGATCTGGGCACGTTTCACTGTGGAGGTAAGATCTTACGAGTATCCGATTCTAGTATATTTACATTTCTACTATGCCATCTTAATTATTATTGTTTCTTCTTTGCATGACAAAAATATTGTAAACTATTTCTTTTAATTCTTGTTTAACTTGAGTTTCCTGTGCAGGCGAACAGGGATGTTACGAGGGTGGAAATATTTATGTCGCTTGTTCGTCTTCTGGAGCAAACTGCAAAGGGCAGCAGCAGCACTTCATCCGCCAATGCTTTCGATGGCAACAACATGGTGGTTCAGCACTCTTTTCCCGAAGCTGCATCTATCCCAGCAACTGGTAGGGCCACTAGTTTACAGTGAACCATTGTCCAACCTGTATTCCGGTTCATAGACATGTTAAGAGCAGGCCCTAGCTTTGCTTGCCATGACTAACATATAGTCTGTAGGTTTGGGTGGTTCCGATCTCGACTAACGGTTTTTGTTTCCCTTGACTAACCTCGTTTTCAAGAGGGAGGGGATCTGTTTAGGTAATGAAAGCTTGTCAACAGCTTTTGAGTGGTCTGTATTTGTATTTTTCTGGACCATTTGATGGAGAAACCAGCAGGCATAATAGTCTAGGGTGTTTCACTTTCATAATGTATAGAGGAGTGGGACATGAAATGAAGGGTATGTGGTAGGTGTTGTGCTAGATTTTCTATCAATGTTGTGCTTGTTTTTCAGATTGTCATCGCGTGTTTTAGTTGTTTTGTCGTGTCGTGTGATCGGATTGTGTTCATAATATGTAGGGGTTTGCCACCAGACAATGGACTGCAGTGTTTTTTTTTTTCCTGCTAATCTTTGAACCATGATTAACAGTTTTGATATTACTTATAATCATTGTAGTTGATTAAAAAAAATGTCATATCCGTTACGTTATATATAACTTATATTATAGGTTTGTACAGTTCAGATTTAGGGTTAAAATTTAGGGTTAAAATTTAAGGTTTAAAAATTTAGTATTTAATTAATTAAATAAAAATCTTTATTTTTTTAATTTATATAATATAGTCTAACATTTTTAATATGATAATATTTTTATTATTTTATTCTTCAAAAATTTACTTTTAACTAAAATTTACCATATTTATTTATATTTTTGTAATTTAATCCAAATCCTATATTTTTTTAGTTTAGTCCAAACTATATAAATTATAAACCCCTATAACAATTCTAAAACCATAGCTCTAATTTCAATTATGGCCTAAATTGGGGCTCGATTAAATTAAAAACTACAAGTAAAAATATGTGAAAATGAAAACATTTTAATGTTAGATGGACCAAAACTACAATTTCCCCTAACCTAAAACCATAGATAGACTTTTTCCCTCCAAATTCAAAATGAAACCCATAGTTAAAAAAATACACCATAACTCTAATATTAATTTTTTACGTTCTAAACCCTAAACCCTGTAACTTAAAAAAATACATCATAACCATGTACCTTATATGCCTCCAAAAAAATCTTAAAAATTGAATTCTAAACTTTAATCTTAATTTTTTACGTTCTAAACCTTAAACCTATTAATTTAAAGTGAAAGCATTAGCGGAGACACGATTAAGAGGTAGATAATTTGCACCAAGTGGTTTGGTTACTCTTTTTTGCTGCTGTGATTATGACACGATTTGCTCCCTCAAACTATACCCCACAAAAGGCAGGCCGGTTGGAGATTTAAAGAAGGATAACATGTTGATCTAAATTTACGTATATTTTAAATTTTAACTTTTTATATTTAAAAAGTATAATATTAAAAAATTAAAAAGGCAATTAAAAGAAGAAAACAATAATGAATAATTAGTTAACATTTCAATTTTGAAGTAGTCGTAATAAATGACTTCAACGGTCAAAGCTGATCCAGCTTAGTGTAAACGAAGAAAACCAAAAAAAATAATGTCTTCTATTTAATTTTAGGATTTAGTGATTTTATTTAGGGTTTACAGTTTAAATATTTAAAGTTAGTTTTTTTTAAATTTAGAGTTTACGATTTATAAGTTAAAATTTATATCTTTAATTATATTGTTCTAAAATTTAAACTCTAACGTTAAATCCTAAATTCTATCATTACACTTTAGATTCTAACTATGAATCTTAAACTCTAAACCTTAATATTAAAACACCTAAACTTTAAACCTAGATTAAAACAATAAATCCTAAAATTAGTAAAATTATAAAAAATTCTTTTATAAATTTTTGTCTCTAATGAAACGATATATTTTATGACATAAAAAATAATAATAAACAACGCTATTAATTACATCAATTAAAAATTATAAAAAAAATGAAAATGATCTCTCTATAACTATAAAAAAAATCAAATAAAAAATAATGACATAAAAAAATTATATGATGTATACTAATAAAGTTGGTTTAATCTATATCCGGGTTTATGGATGTCCCATATATTTTATTGGTCCACGTGTGCAAGATAAATTTACCGGCTTAACATCTAAATTTTTTAAAACGTTTTTTCTCTTAAAATTTATTTACATAAGGATTACCTTCATGATTTCGTGTTTTAATGAAAATTGATTAAAAATAGGGAAGAACAAGAGATCACCTAATAGTAATACAGGATACTTCAAAGATATTTTAACAACAGAAGAAAGACAGAAAAAACAGACAGTTCAAAAAACAATATTTTAAGTTTGGTATTCTCAATTGTGTTCGGTTTCTCGAAAGAAAAATGAAGCAACAGATGATTTAGAAAACAAAGAAAATGAAAGTTTGAAGGAAAATGAGAAACAACGTGAAGTAACAGAAAATTTATTTACAAATTAATTACACGTTGATCAATAGAACAGATGAGACAGACGAAATCGCTTGGGAACGTTCACATTTCTACATAGGTCTTTAACAGTGTCAGAGAGACGCGCATTTAGACACCAAACTTTGCTTATAAATACTTGGAATCTGAAACGAAAGCTATCAATCTTAAGTTCTGGAATATATATAAAATGGAAGCAGTGACAGCTCCCCAGAAGGAGAGTTCTGGACCCATAACTCGTGGGTGTCGATGGCTAAAGTCATTGCCGAACAAAGTTTGTGATAAAACAATGGAGATTGCAAGGAAGATGAAGAAACTCGGACAAGATGATCCGAGGAGAATAGTTCATGCCCTGAAAGTTGGACTAGCTATTACGCTGGTGTCATTGTTCTGCTACTTTAAGCCACTCTATGATGGTTTTGGAGACAGTGCAATGTGGGCTGTTCTAACTGTTGTCCTAGTCTTTGAATTCTCCGTAGGTAATGGATAGGAATGCTTTAGTTTTCCATCATTTTCACTTTTTGGAAACTTCAAGCTGATCTCATAATATGTTTAAACTTGTGCAGGTGCTACACTTGGTAAAGGTTTAAATAGGATGTTGGCGACATTAGTGGCGGGTGCCTTGGGAGCCGGAGTTCACCATTTAGCAACTCTTTCTGGAAGACAAGGGGAACCCATCTTGGTAGCAACTTTTGTCTTCATTATAGGTAAAAACAGATTCATGTTAAGCATAGTTTTAGATGGTTTCAGTTTCTGAATTATCATGGTTCTTGTTGCAGCTGCGATTACGACGTTTATGAGATTCTTCCCAAAAGTGAAGGCGAGATATGACTATGGAATGTTGATATTCATATTGACCTTCTGCTTAGTATCCGTATCGAGTTACCGAGATGACCAAGTGCTGGCAATGGCCCGTGACAGGTTTTTAACCATCTTAATCGGTAGCTGCACTTGTATTATTGTTTGTATTTGCATTTTCCCTGTTTGGATTGGTGAGGATCTCCACAAGTCTATCGCGGCAAACATAGAAAAGCTTGGCAATTTTCTTGAAGGTTGGTACCAATGAATCTCTTTACGTTTAAAGAATGGATTATTGGTTGTTTTAACTTTAACCCCAGAATTACTGATTGACTTAATGTACATGAAACAGCTTTTGGAGATGAATATTTCAACGTATCTGAAGAATTCAATGAGACTAATAAGTCATATCTTCAAGGATATAGAAGTGTTCTAACTTCTAACAGCAGAGAAGAAACCATGGTAAGTGATCACCATTAATTCATTTGATGATTGAAGTGAATTAGCTTATTCAATATATCAATGTCCATTCTCTCCCTGCAGGCTAATTTGGCAAGATGGGAACCAGGTCATGGTCCGTTCGGGTACCGTCATCCATGGAAGATGTATCTCAAAGTCGGAAACCTTACTCGAGACTGTGCTTACAAAGTTGAAGCTCTTAACAGCTACCTTAACAGTAAAATCCAGGTAGAGTAAATACCGTAATCAACCACGTTTAAACATATCATGCATTCACTTATTAGGATTTTGTTTTATTTCTGTTAGATTCCTGCAGAAATCCGTGGCAAAATCCAGTGTCCATGCCAAAGGGTTAGCCTAGAATGTAGCCGAGCTTTGAAGGAAATGGCATCGACATTTCAAAAGATGATTGCAACAACATCAGCTGTTATGCACATTGAAAACTCAAAGAAAGCTGCAGAAGATCTGAAAATCCTCCTCAAAACCAACCTGTGGGAAGAAGCAGATTTAGTAGAGATGATACCGGCTGCTTCAGTTGCATCACTCCTGCTGGAAATCATCGAGTGCATTGACAAAATTTCTGAATCAGTCAATGAATTGGGAAAGGCCGCATGTTTTAGGAAGAGTCATGCTACAGTCTTACCCGAACAACCAGATTGGATCCAACCGGAAACAGTCCAACAAGATTCCAACATTGCCATGCGGCCGGTGCCACATTGTGTCATAGTAGTAGCGGAATAATTGTGTATTGTGGAGAGTGAAATGAAAACTTGAATGAGTATTTTTTTCTCAACAGTTTGGCTCTTCTTTTTTCATATTTCTTAACCAAAGAGATTATATGGTCGC
Source organism: Abelmoschus esculentus (assembly GCA_035048815.1). Classification (NCBI taxonomy): domain Eukaryota; kingdom Viridiplantae; phylum Streptophyta; class Magnoliopsida; order Malvales; family Malvaceae; genus Abelmoschus; species Abelmoschus esculentus. Next base: position 2,505,199 of record JAUCBN010000059.1, read on the forward strand.
CGATGGTGAAATCAAATAAGAAAATGGTTCGCAAAGCATATATTCTACTGCTTGGTCATAGGGATAGGTAGTAAAAAAATATACACTATGAATACTCTTCATGGTTTCATTTGATCACATTAAACTTAAATAATTAAGTTGAGTATCTACCATTAATTCCTCAATCAATGAGTTTTAGATTCAACCTTTCGACGAATACAAAACCAATTTTCAACTCAAACCTTCGACAAGCAAATTAACTAAGTTTCTTCTAACTTCACATACTCTAAAGAGAGTATTTATCCCTTATTAAGTGTATCATTGATTCATATCTTACACGGATGTGTTTCTTCTTACTATTATAAGCTTAGTTTTTAGTCACACGTATCATTACTTATGAATCATACAACAAGGATACCTTAAGAATCACTTTTTCCCCCACAATGGAATTTCTACTATTAAATTTCTAAGTCATTCGGGTTTTTACCTGACTTAATCTCGTATCTGTTTATATATATTCTTAACCTTTTGACAAGATATACAAACTTATAAATAAAGTGATTTAAACTCAGGTCTTCTAAAATGAATACCATCCACTTCTTCATTTGTGGGTTTCTGACATAAAATCATACGTTTATATCTATGATATATCTCTTAAACCTACATTTAAGATAATAGTACGTCCAAAGTTATTTGAACTAAATTTTAACATTTATGTTTTGTTTCAATTATTCATCTTTTTTTTCCTATTGTTCCTCTTTCATGTTCGTAAGTTAGTTTCAATTTCCTCCTACGTCCAAAGCTTTTCGCAGGTGCCGAGGCATGAGTTTCTTGTGTCCCCTTTGACCCACCTCCATCATTCAGCCCCGACTCCCAAGTCGTTTTTCCACTACTGTTACAGCTGTTCCGCCACGTGATTTTTATTTCTTAAAGTGCATAAAATGTTTCTTGTTGATATCACTTGTTTTGCTAAATTCGTCTGCATCATGTGCCAGTGCCAGTGCTTTCTTGTTTCCTCCCTGTTAGTACCAAATACGGGTAGACAGTACGATATGGGTACACGTAGATGATGTCCTACTATAATTTTAGGGCATGATTATTTGTAATTTTTTGTTTTATTATTTTTTGTCTTCGTCTCTGTTTCCGTATCGAATATGTACAACATAAGTTATTACCACCTTTTAAAACTCGACACTACACTAAATTTTTTTTAAACCATGGGCAGGAAACCACTACCCAATTCTTCGTTTACGTCCTCATGTATCCACAAAGTTCAAACATGGACCAATACGTGAATGAAGCGATTGACTTCTAATGCTTCAAATCTATTTTCCCATGTCAACGCTATAATTCTTTATTTACAAAAAGGGTGTAATTATTATTACCCTCTCTCAGATTCAAATATTTTTATTTTTTAATAATAAAAAGAAAAATTGAAAAACTAAAAACTAAAATAATAAAATATTAGACTAGTAAAACACGTCCATTGATATGCAAAGACAGGGTTGACAAAGAGATCTAATAAACTAGACAGTACATTAATCTGTCATCGATATGCAATGATATGGAAGTGTGGTTTTAGTAGAGTAATTGTTGAATCCGACAATAGTCAAGCGGTGGATATTTGTCATCGAAATACCAAGATCTTACAAAGTGCAGCGATTGTGGATTTAGTGTACGATTTGCTTGATAGGCAATGGGAGGTGCGCGTGAGGCGGGTGAGTCGAAAACTAAACATGGTTGCGGATTGTCTTGTTAGAATGATGAGAGGTAAACCGATTGGATTGTGTGTTTATAATACACCACCTAATGAGGTTATTCAGTTAATATATGTTAATTTGGTCCCTAATTAATGTCCTGTTTTCTTGTAGCCGTTTGTGGCGCTGATCTTGTAAGTAATCATTTGTGCACTCTTTTTTTTTCATTTAGGTTTAAGGAGGTTTTTTAACAAGACACTAGCATGTACGCTTCTTTACTCATAAAAAAATATATAATAACTTTTTTTTTTTTCTTTTGGATAAGCATTAATAATTTGTATCCTAGTAATATTAGTTTCCTATAACTATATATTTATTGTGGTTCAAATATATTTTTAAGTGCACGTGTTTAATATATTAAACATTATTATTTTCTGATGATAACACAAGTTGATAGAAAAAGACATGTTTAATTAAGCGACAGATTGACCCACTGTAACTAAAAATAATTTGAAAACGAGGATTTATTTAGTAAAGAACGACGAAAAAATCGGACGAACTAAGATGATTGAGACAAGAAAAAATGAGATAAATAAGGTTTTCATTTCTGTCTAATAGATATTTTT